>OU342634.1:16385143-17635143 GCA_910589415.1 Malachius bipustulatus
TAAGCTTTCTCTTGGTCTAATTGTTCGAACACTTCCCAGGTTATTATGTTGCCTGCAAGGCATTACTGATTAATATAAAAGAATGCTAATGCCTGAAAGTTAATTCAATAGTTATTTGTATACCAAGGCTGCGAAAGCATTCTTTAGAGTACTGAGAGAATACTACCGCCGAGGTCGTTGTACGGCCTTACGGTCTTGGCAAGGCAATCTCAAAAACTCATAGAGGATTTCGTGGCCAAAGTTTACACAATATTTTTTGTGCAGTACTCTATTAGGGAGAATGATATAGACAACCATGTGATACCTCATCGGTTTGAACTTGGCATGTCACTTTTTTCTGGATGAAAAATAATTTCAAATAAGTAATTCAACACTAATACGCACGAACTTCAGTTCACGGCCGTCTTCAAGGGCAACGATCGTTAAAAATCCGAAAACGAATGTTACCCTTGACGATGGCCTTGAAATGAGGTATCGCAGCTGTAAAGCGTCTGCCAAAGCAGTCCGCGATTGCTTAATTATTTTCTTCCTGCACAAGAGTCGAGCGTTTTTTTTCAATGTACTCGTAACTATTCCATTCGCTTGCGGTTTATTTGTGTCGGAAGTATTATAAATAAAAAAGGTAGATAATCAGAAAATTAGGTGTGCCAGATAATTAAAAAAAATTCTTACTCACCTGTTAGTAACCCTCCAATTATGGCAACAACCAGAGTTACTGTAATTGCAAGAACTTGGTATCCAGCCTGAACGTCTTGAGCCCTGTGATTGTCAACTGACACCGGAAAAGTTGGTCCTATCAATAATACAATCGCACTTACTAAAGCTGCCAGAACGGCTGGCATTCCATGCAGATTATGCACACCACAAGTATCGTTAAGTCCTATTGTCTTCGTCAATAACGGCTAAAAAAATTAATAATACTCTTTACTTATTTAAACTAAACTTTAAACCTTTAAAATTTATTAAATCGTTCCTCTTTCTCTAGTTACCAAACATTTCATTACCAAGAAGGGTTAGATACATTTTTTAGCATCACTAAAAACAGTTGGTTCAATAGCTTACCGAGATTTTGCTATAGCCCACAACAGACAAAGCTCCAGCTAAAATTCCTACTATAAGAGCCCCATACGGTTGAAGAAGCATATTGGCTGAAGTGCCAACGGCCACTCCTCCCGCAAGGGTGGAATTCTGCACATGCACCATGTCAAATTTGTGCTCTTTACTGAAGAGTTGAGACACCAGAAATGCGGTAACGCAACATGAGGCTAAAGCCAGGTACGTATTCACGATCGCTCTGTTCTGATTGATTCCTGTCTGTTCAGCGGCATTGAAACTTGGCCAAAAGATCCACAGGAAGACCGTTCCTGAAATAAAATTGTTCTTAAGTTTCTTTAGATTCCTTTAGGTAATCGTTTGGAACACTGGAAAAGACGGTGAAGACGACGAAGAAATCTTCCTAGGAGAAGAAGTACTTGTGATTGAAAAACAAACTTACCTGCCATTGCGAACAAATCAGATGTATAGGAAGATTCTTGAAGAGGATTTTCTGGCAATGGTTTACTGCGAAGATCTATTACATAACTGGTTGCCAGTCCAAAATAAGCCCCAAAGGCATGTACAAATATTGAGCCACCAGCATCGGAAGTCTGAAACATTATGTCATCTAAGCTTTACTTCTTGTGGCATTTTTATGACTACCTCCCCTTTAATATCATTATCTAAGTGAACAGTGAAAATAAATTACTCACAAATAAATATTTTATTGCATGTATGAGTCTTTTTATTACCTTAAATATTTGGATCCCGAGGTAAGCATTAGCAGAATAGAGAGCTATTTCTAAGACTCCCATTATAATTAGCTGAAGGGGGGTGGTGCGTCCTAATACGGCTCCCATGGATATCAAAACGACTGCAGCTGCAAAATCCGCTCCTAGCAAACTAAAATAAGGAAGACTTTATTGTAATGATTTGTTTCTTTTGATTAACCATCATCAAGGCACTTGTTAAAAGTTTTACAACCCTGATGATAACATAAGAATAATATGTGTTGAAGTGGAGAAGGTTTTGGTATCCGTTTCGCCCTTTTGGCCACCAATACCCGCTTCATTTTAGGCTATTCTGAAATTTCTCCTTGATGACATGTTGGATGAAGGTGGCAATAATTTTGGAGAATTGCGAAATTGTGAAGTTTTCATAAGTAAAGAGAGTGTAACACTTACCTTTGAGTATTGATCCTTATTTTTGAGTCAGTATCAAGATCGTAGAAACCATTACTGAGAATAGCCCATTGAATTATCAAAGAGGCTAACAGAAAATTGAATCCGACGGCACTGAAGCTGTATCGTTTCAAGAATGTCATTAGGAAACCAAATCCGACGAAAATCATCACGTGAGTATCTTGAAACACTAGAAAGATACCTCAATGAGCTAAATTTGAAAATTGAATAGACCCTTATTAAAATGAGGAGCTTCTAATTATTGATTTTTTTACTTGCAGAGAAGAACTATTATGTATACTGTTTCGTCATCTGAAGAGAAAGACCAATATTTTAAATTTTTAACATTCTACACAAACCTACAGATGAAATGGATGATGTTGGTCTTCTCTACGCGAACATTGTCACGGAGTTTCCAAATGAATCAGAGCTGTAAAATTCCTTATTTAAATTTCAACTTTGAGGAAGAAATAAATAAAAAGGAACAAAAAAATTCAACTCAAAAGTTGGTTTAATGAATCGTCTCTATACAGGGTGTTTCAAAACATGTTTCGGAAAATGAGAGGTGTGAGTCCCTGCCTCGTGCTAAGAAAAAGGTGTTCAACGTGGACGTGCATTTTTATTAATAAAATGAATTTTGAATGACTGAATTCATATCTGACGCTTTGTTTTCAGTCCGTCCCCGTCTGATGTAAATGCAGCAACCAGCGGCCATTTAAAATTAATAAAAAGGCAAGTCCACATTGAACACCCCCCGGCCAATGTTCATGTCGTTATGTATAAAAAGACTTTTAACAGGGGTCCAAAACGTACTGATTTCGAGATACAAGGATGTCAGAAAATATTTTGTTCAATTTTTTTAAGATATCTCAGGAACCGTACAAGATACAGAACCCAGCTTTTGTACCTATATATCTTTGTCATTCATTTTAGTTTTTGAGGGCTAATTCAATTTTTTGTATCTGGCAGTGAAACAAATCATAAAAAAATTATCAAAAACTGTTTTTCTCGAAAACAGTTCAAGATTAAAGCTGCTGAAGAAGAGCTCATTTTTTACATATAAAAGCTTGACAGTTTAAAACATGCTTTCATAATGCCAATTTTCCTAATGTACTAGAAATTGGGAGAAAAAGAATTTTTCAAGCATCTCTAAAATCATTGCCATATTATGAAAAGAAATTGAAGTAGGGGATATTAGGCTGGTACAGTGGCCACTTCAAAATATTTCCCAAACCTAAATCGCTACTAACTGGTCTGTCATCTCGTAACAAGCATAACAATCAAGTCTAAAGTAGTTTGTATTACAGAGTGTAGACCTTAGATTTACTTTAAATTCGTTCTTGAAAAGTTCGTTTTTAAGGTGCTGTTTGTAAAATAAATATTCGAGGTAAGTTTTCAATGTTCTCATATTTCAATTAGTTGTAATTTTTGATCTGTTGCAAAATTAAATCACTCATACTAGTACCAGGTATGAGATTTCATGCCTAAATGTCATTTTTATTTGTTGCACGAAAATGTAGGTTAAGTTTTATAAAACATGTGGTTTTTGGTACAGTGGCCATAAATTTTACAGGAACAGTGGCCACTACTGTTTTTCTGCATAAACCTGTGGCCACTCTGTTCCTGAAGCGTAATGCCATATTAAATTTTGTTGATTAATATTTTTTTATAGATAACAATATGCCTCGCCCAAAACCAAAACGTCCCCCGGTATTGGCAAAACTGCTGCTGAAGATATGAGAAACGCAATACGTGACGTGGTGAATGGGGGTTTATCTAAAAAAGCAGCTGCTCTACGATATAATATTCCTCGTACAACTTTAAGGCGATACATCAGAAAATGCCAGAGAGCCGATAATGATATTGACTGGAATTCGGAAATACTCTAAGGAGCACCCAGAATGACCCCAAACTATTCAGTCAACCAAATCTTCACTGCTGAAGAAGAAAAAGAATTAAGTGATTATCTACAAACCATGACCAGGTTGCATCATGGTCTCAATCCAAAAAGTGCCAGAAAACTGGCTTACGAATTAGCACTTGCGAACCAGAAAAAAATGCCTACTTCATGGAAAAGTAATCAGACTGCTGGAAAATTTTGGTTTACAGGATTCATGAAACGGAACAGGGAGCTCTCTTTAAGATCTGCGGAAGTAACATCTCTTGGTAGGACAATGGACTTTAATCGACCAGTAGTTACAAAGTTCTTCAACAACCTCAGAGAGATTTATGAACGCTTCAGTCTAACACCAAATCAAATTTATAATGTCGATGAAACGGCATTAACCACCGTTCAGACGACGGGAAAAGTGTTGGCGATGAAAGGACAGAGACAAGTTAGTGGGTCATATAGTCTCGAATGAGCGGGGGACTTTGGTAACAATGTGCGGTGCTATAAACGCCATCGGAAATTCGATACCACCGTTCTTAGTCTTTCCTAGAAAGTAGGTAGTCCTCAAAAATTATTCGCATGATAAGATGTGTACAAAAATTCAGCTTTATATCTCAAACGGTTCCTGAGATATCGTCAAAAAACATTAAAATTTTTTTAAATATTTTTTGATAGGAGTTTTTTTCTCAGAATGCGCCAAGGAATCACACCTTTCATTTTTAGAAACATGTTTTGAAACACCCTGTATAAAATCTAAATGAACCATTTTTTAAATGAATTATCGAAAAATTTATTGCGATAAGCTGCTGAGGCTTAAAAAATTTTGAAGTTACTTTCAGTATTTAAAGAGGACTATTTCCTGGAAGAGAAACGGGTTCTCCACCTCACTGGTTTGTTTTTCTGAAGTGGGTACATAGGGGGAGGTGATTTTTGTCCAAGACACTAAAGTCAGTTCATTCTTCAGGGCGCTACTGAAACGTACACGTTCTATGGCCCCAGGGCAAAATTTGTTGGCAGCAACTGACATTACTGACATGACATTACTAAAAAAGCCATTGCGGAGAAGCGTCAAGCAGAACATTTTTACTGGAACGTTTGTGTGAATAATGACCAATCTCCGCGAGAGGAAAATGTTATTTTCTCTACAATTTTATGCGAAAATCATCATACCCACAAAAATTGTATTTAAAAATTAGGTCATTATATACATCCGTGGCTCCTACAGTTTCACTATGACACCTATACAGGGTATCCCATTTTAATGTCCCACCCCGGATAACTTTTGTCAGTGACCTTGAATCAAAAATTGTTTGGTACAAAAGTTGTACAACTTGGAGGGGGACATTCGATGGCACTAATACTTTTGACCTTGGGTACAAGGTTCAAGGTCATTCAAGGTCATCTTTGTTTTTTTTTAATGGAACTTCCTATTTTTGACATCGGCAATCGATTGCGCGTGAAAAAATATGAGACTTTTACTGATACCACATCGTGCTGATACCACATTCTTGAAATGGGGCCCAAATTTTGAAATTTTCAATTTCAACGTTTGGAAAAAATGCAATAATGCAAATTTCGTTGCACCGATAAGTGCATCGAAAAATTTCAAGAAAATTCGTGACGGTTCCTTGCGCAAATCCAAGCACTTTTTGTCCTTGCGGATTTTTTTAGAAAGCTACCATTCTCGAGTTAAAAATTCCCAAAGCTTAAAAATTTTTAATTTTGGCAGCTGCATAAGTCGAGTAAATTTGCGTTTTCAGAAAAAAAGTTTCAGACAAAAGTCTCATATTTTTTCACGCACAATCGATTGCCGATGTCAAAAATAGGAAGTTCCGGGGTGGGACATTAAAATGGGACAGCCTGTATAGGGATGGAGAACATACCTATAGTAAACACCAGGAAGGTATTCATTAGCTTTGCAAATAAAAGGGAAGGCCACAAAACGACTTTAAAAATTGATTTTGGGAGTGAAACGAAAGTACGGTCCTGACACAAGCGCCGAGAAATACCACTAGTCTCGGATCTAACTACACTAACTACGCGGATGAAACCACTTATAACAATGGGAACCACTTTCCAAACGTATACAGACGCGGACTCCCAATATAACAGCTTTCTCATATCGTGACCAGAACACAAAATTTGATGTTACGATTTTTGGAATATAAATGCAAAATAAATGCAAATTTGAAAATAAAAATCGTGCTACTGTTATTCTCAAAGATTTTCCTTGCCCTGAAAGTGAAGAAAAAAATATAAATTCCACCGTAGTGTCAAAGAGGCCTTAGTTGTGACCTTAATATTAGTTTGCAATGGCTCTTTTTAGCTTCTTACCCACCCAGCACGCCTATTTCGCTCCTCAGTCCCGAAAAAATTGATGAAACTTAGGAGCCGCGGATGTATACAATTACCAAAAATTATTATTAAGTTAAATTAAGTTAACAAAAAATTAAAAATTGTATTATTAAATAGCACGCGTGTCCAGATGACTCGCTGTTGCTATGGCGCTGGTCGCCGATGCAGCAGTGCAGGACAGTGTATCTAACTAAGCCAAAGTTAAAACAAAACTACAATGGAGTGCGATCGTGCTATTTCATTTGCTGTTCGTGACATTTTCATTTTATAATGTGTCGTGCCAGTGCTATGAAGGCGTTCGATGCGGTTATTGCTTGTGTCTGCTTAGCTGTCATTGGCTGTAAGCTGTAGGTGATGATTTTTCTTTTATTATTTCACCGGCTGAACCCTGGTTGAACTTCCATTGAGTCTATTATCTTATTGCTTGAGGAATTCACGTTAACATTAAACTGAAATTAGCAGGATAATATTACGTTTTATTTAATAGTAGCAGAGAAATGATTATCATACAAGTTGGGAGCTTAAAATAAAATGAGGTTTCTTTATCTGGAATAAAAACAATCAGTGTTATAGGATACTTCTTGTTATGATAAAGAATACACTTATGACTGTTTGTGATGTGAGAATTTACTGTTAATAATTATTATTTCATCTCATATCAACGCTCGGAATGCTGAATCTACTGTTTTGATGCTCTAATAATAATAAAAAGTCGATGTAACACTGTAATTAAACACGGCCTATCAGTAGAACAGAAACATAATACAGTCAATTAAGTATACAAGAAGGAATAAACGACCATGATTTTTTTGTTCTCTCTTATTGTACCTACTTCATTATTACTTTTCATTTTTATTTGATTCACCTATTTCAAATTCTTCCCAGCATCATTATTGCTGCGTGAATAATAATAATAATTATTATTACTTATTATGTAGGTACCTATAAGATTATAGACTTGGGAACTTAATGGAGTAATTCGACAAAAATCGTATGCTGAAGCTGCTGTTTTTGTAAGAACTATAATAGTTGTTAGGTGTTCCCCTGTTAGCACCTCCACCACTGGTATCGAGACGAGTCGCTGGTGGACGGAATCCATCAGGATGATGCTGAACGGAGTGCGACGGTGCAAGGGGGAGATGAGCGAAGGACCCAGCGAAGAGCGGGACTGGTACTGGTAGACGGACAGTGTGGAAAGAATGACGAGCGAGTGTTGAGTAGCTATATGCCGGATAGTCTGACGACGCATTGTTACGTATACTTATACTGCGTAATATATTATTTATCAAGTCCTTCTTGTTTAATTGAAACCTCAAGGGGGTTTGCTAAAGTGTGCAAGGGTTTCTTTCATCAGAAGTGGGATTAAAGACCAAAACAATGCCCAAAAGGAAGTACCATAAAGGCCATTTGTCGCGACACGAACGATCACCGCGAAAATACTATAAGGGACATTCATCGCGTCCCAAACGATCTCCGACAGCGAGTGAAAGTGAGTTAAGTGATGACGTGGCTCCGTTCCAGTCTACGGAAAGAGGACGTGGAAGCTCGAAGCTACTTGCTCAACCTCAACCACCTGTAACTGAGGGCGCAATTCAATCATCGGTGTCGAAAGGTTCTGCAGGGCTTTTCCACCTTTTAACCCCATGCAAGATTCCATCACCGAGTGGGTGGAAATAGTAGAGAGCCACGCAAAAACTTACGGGCTCAACGACAGCGAACTAATCTTCCAAGCCCTCAATAAGTTAAGCGGGCCAGCAAAAATCTGGTATGATACCTATGTGTCGAGTGAGCCCGGATGGTCGGGTTATAATTGGCAACAATGGAAAACTCTGTTGCTCGAATCGTTTGAAGCACCTCGAAATACCTACCAGCTACTAATGGATGTTGCAACACATCACGCTACGACTGGTTGTTCTCTGTTGAATTTTACTTTCAGCATATCGCCAAGATCAATCGGTTGAAGGTTAATTTCTCTGCTGCTGATAAGGTTTCCTTGGTGCTAGGGGCCATCGGAGACGAAAACATCACCGCAGCGGCAGAAGCTGCCGGCATTGTCCTACCAAATGCGTTAGGAACGTATCTCCGAAATAAAACGTATTCGCCAGCGAGCCGGCATGAGCAGTCGCTTACTACTACGTCGGGTCCCAGACGTGTACAATATCAAGCGCTGATTTCCGGTGCGGGAAGACACAATAAATTACAGCTCGAGTGCCATTCTTGCGGCAAAGTAGGTCACGCAAAAAGTTCCTGCATACATCGAAACAAACGATGCAATTTTTGCAAAATAGAAGGTCACATAGAGGTGGCATGCCGTAAAAAGAAGGTCGCCGTAAATAAAAATAAACAAACGGTTAATATGATTGCTAATGTTGAAGCTCGAAAATTTTATAAAGAGGCTATCATTAATAATGTTCGTTTACAAGTTTTTATAGATCTTGGAAGCGACTGTTCTCTTATAGAACGGAATTTGGTAACAAAATACGGTTGGTTAGTGCAGAAATTACCGGAAGAAATAAAGCTCACTGGGTTCCTTGGAGTGGGCACGACGGTGACAGAATTTATTGAATGTTCAGTTGAAATCGACCGAGTTTGCCAGACAATTAGGATATATGTTCTTGACTTTTTATCTCCTAACCATTCACTGATTATAGGCAGGGATTTCACGGAAAAAGGTGAAATTGTTTACCAAAGAATTGATGATGAGTTAATTTTCGCTCGAAAAACTGTATCTAAATCCACTGTATCGCATGGAGAACTTTCTCAAGAAAACCTGACTCAGCTGTTTCAATTGCTCGAAAGATTTGAGGACTGCTTTGCGCCAAGTTACGAGACTTTGGGCAAAACTAATTCCATTAGTATGCAAATTCAGACCACCACCGATACCCCAATTCATTTTCGCCCATACCGATTGTCTGAATCGGAAAAAGCTAACCTTGAAAAAATTATTTCCCGTATGTTGAAGGCCGGTATCATCAGAAAAAGTACCTCCCCGTATGCTAGCCCGGCCTTGATGCTGGCTAAGAAGAACAACGAGATTCGTCTGGTTTGCGACTACAGGGCACTTAATAAAGTAACTGTCAAAAATAAATACCCGCTTCCCCTGATTGAAGATCTAATCGACGGTTTGCGCGGGTTTAAATATTTCACCACCCTAGATTTAACATCCGGGTACCACCAAATTCCCATGCATCCAGACTCAGTACCCAAAACAGCCTTTATTACTCCAATAGGGCTGTATGAATATCTGCGAATGCCGATGGGACTATGTAACGCCGGTGCTGTCTTCCAGACAATGATGAATTCTGTATTCGAACCGTTCAAAGAAAATAAGATTATTCCATACCTGGACGATGTCCTGATTCCATCAAAGACCATACAGGAAGGGTTGCTTCTCCTCCAACGAGTACTGGAGACACTCCGAAAATATGGATTGACGGCGAAACTATCGAAGTCTACTTTTCTTCAGACAGAGATTTCCTATCTTGGTTATACTATACGAGAAAATTGTGTCAGTATAAACGAAAGCAAAATTACAGCGGTTAAGAATTTTCCAAGTCCAACCAATCAACATCGGCTTAGGCAGTTTTTAGGATTGGTTGGTTATTTTCGAAAGTTCATTAACAACTTTTCGCAAAAAACCGCTCTATTGACTAGACTACTAAGGAAGAACGTACCATGGGAATGGACCAAAGATCACGATGAATTGTTTGTTACCCTGAAGGAAGCCATTTGTGCAGATCCAATCCTTCGAATTTTCAATCCAGAACTAGAAACATTTGTTTATACCGATGCCAGTCAAGATGGGTTGGCGGGTATATTGACACAGAAATCCGAAGTGGGCGAACAGCCTGTCGCATATTTCAGCAGGCAGACATCCGATGCGGAAAAGAACTACCACTCCTTTGAGTTGGAAATGTTGGCGGTTGTTAAGACGCTAGAGAAGTTTCGTCATTATTTAGCTGGGAAGCAATTTACTCTTATAACGGACTGTAATTCGGTTAAGAATGCAATGGCAAAACATACAATCGTTCCGAGGATAGCGAGATGGGTGCTGAGCCTGCAATCATTTACATTTAATATCATACACCGTTCGGGATTCCAGATCCAGCATGTAGATGCATTGAGCCGGAATGCAAATTTGTCTGACCAAGATCGAACTGAGACGGAGACTACTGAATTTCATATCAATTTGATAGCTGAGAATGATTGGATGAGGGAGGCTCAAGATAAGGATGAATCTCTTAAACATCTGAAAGACATTCTGCTTTCAGGCAACCGGGACGACAATAAAGCCACGTTCCATGACTATGACCTTCGAGGAAATATCCTTTACCGAAATACTGATTATGGGCGAAGAATTGTCGTGCCAAAGAAAGGTAGATGGTAGATGGCATATCGTGAAGATTAATCATGATGACATAGGACATTTCGCAGTGGAAAAGACATTGTCCCGTATTAAAGAGAAGTATTGGTTTCCGCATATGAAGAGATTTGTACAGAAATATATCCAGTCCTGTTTAAATTGTCTCTACCACAAGGTTCCCGCGGGCCGGAGGCCTGGATATTTACACTCTATTCCGAAGTTTGCACGTCCCTTCCACACCTTGCACATTGACCATTTGGGTCCCTTCGTAAAATCTGACAAAGGAAACAATCACCTACTGGTAATAGTTGACGGATTCACCAAATTTAATTTCTTACGGGCCGTACCTAGTACCAAGACAAAGTACATCACCAGACACTTGAAGGAAATATTCTCCATATTTGGTAATCCCCGTCGTATAATTACTGATGCTGGCCGACCGTTCACATCCAAAATGTTCGAAGATTTCTGTGCAAAAAGAAATATAAGACTGCATGTGATCGCCACGGGTCTTCCACGAGCCAATGGACAAGTTGAACGGTGCAATCGTACTATATTAGATTCGTTGGCTGCTATGGGCGCCGATGTGGCTTCGACCAAATGGGACAACCGTCTGATCGCCGTTCAACAAGGTATTAATAGCACCAGACACGCAACCACAAAAGTTACACCTGCAGAATTAATGTTTGGTACGCACCTAAGTGCAGACCATGACTTCCCTGATACCGAGACCGAACCAGTTGTTGACGTAACTCGGGCTCGGGCTGAGGCCGCTAGGCGTCTCCAAGAGAATCAAGAAGTACAGGGTGTCCGATTTAACTCCAAACGCTGTTCACCACGTCGGTATAAAGTTGGCGACTTAGTATTGACAAAAGTGTCCGGTTTCTCCGCCCAAGGACAAAGTACTAAGCTTTTACCGAAATATAAGGGGCCCTTTGTCATAGCTGAAGTACTTCCAAACGACAGATATAGGGGCAAGGAGTCACGACACTCCTCCAGAAGTCAGATTCCGTATGAGGGCGTAATTGGCGTTGAACACTTGAAACCCTTCGCTTTGAGGGGGTTTGACCAACAAACTTCTCACCAATAGACCGTAACAGTTCCAATCACTGTATTCTCCAGCGACCTTGATGTCTCCTTCTTTACATCTCCTTAGTGACCTTGACAGGCACGTTCTCAGTATTATCTTGACAGATCATTCTCCGACCCATTTCAGTGACCTTGACAGGCCCGTTCTCAGTATATCTTGACAGATCATTCTCCGACCCATTTCAGTGACCTTGACAGGCACATTCTCAGTATATCTTGACAGATCATTCTCCGACCCATTTCAGTGACCTTGACAGGCACATTCTCAGTATATCTTGACAGATCATTCTCCGACCCATTTCAGTGACCTTGACAGGCACATTCTCAGTATATCTTGACAGATCATTCTCCGACCCATTTCAGTGACCTTGACAGGCACATTCTCAGTATATCTTGACAGATTATTCTCCGACCCATTTCAGTGACCTTGACAGGCAAATTCTTAGTATATCTTGACAGATCATTCTCCGACCCATTTCAGTGACCTTGACAGGCACATTCTCAGTATATCTTGACAGATTATTCTCCGACCCATTTCAGTGACCTTGACAGGCAAATTCTTAGTATATCTTGACAGATCATTCTCCGACCCATTTCAGTGACCTTGACAGGTACGTTCTCCGTATTTCTCCGACTATCATGTTCAATCACTTTTCCGTATCTGAGCATTGACCCTGACAGGTTCCTTTTCGTATGTATTCTCCTACAAATTCCTTAAACCTTGACAGGTCAGCAAGTTAAAAGACTTTGACAAGTCATATCTCCAGGAGACCTAGACAGGTCACTACCTTGTATTTCAGAGTCTTCCTCTCAAGAATGCTGACCGAGGGCGATCAGCTTTCCAGGATGGCCGTGTTAGGTGTTCCCCTGTTAGCACCTCCACCACTGGCATCGAGACGAGTCGCTGGTGGACGGAATCCATCAGGATGATGCTGAACGGAGTGCGACGGTGCAAGGGGGGGATGAGCGAAGGACCCAGCGAAGAGCGGGACTGGTACTGGTAGACGGACAGTGTGGAAAGGATGACGAGCGAGTGTTGAGTAGCTATATGCCGGATAGTCTGACGACGCATTGTTACGTATACTTATACTGCGTAATATATTATTTATCAAGTCCTTCTTGTTTAATTGAAACCTCAAGGGGGTTTGCTAAAGTGTGCAAGGGTTTCTTTCATAGTAATCCTCTGACGATGATAAAAACGGCAAGGCAATGGGAAACTAACGCCTAAGAAAGACGTAAAATATAAAAAAGTAACCAGGGGGTACCATCTAGAATCTGGTACTGGTTACCATGGACGAGGGTGCCTAATCATGAAAAAGATTGTCCTCAGAGGTCAGAGAGTCACTTATGCGGGATCAGTTTTGGACGAGGCAAAGGAAAAAAATTTGCACCAGGTGAAAAATCGGTCATTAGTAGAATAGTAGAAGTTAGGGGGTGGCGTTTACTAACTTCGATCGAGGATACCTCTCTCGTAGATTGTTTTTTGGGCAGTGTTCTTCGACAGGAAGTGAGGACTGTTGCGATATTTCCCATTATTGCCTTTATTGCAAGTACTGTAGCGTGCGCTTTTCCGCATCTGTTTCGAATGAATTTTCAAATAGAAAAGGCGCAAGAAAATAGACCTGTTGGGAATGTTACACTCCGCTGGTTTTATACCCTGAGTCATTGTAGAGAGGTCGAATGATGAGTGTCAGTTTCCAGTCTGCCACATGCCAGTCGGTGAAGTGACAGAACGATGTAACGGATAACGGAGTGTGCGCTGATTTATCGATTGAGATTTAGGAGGTCGGGGACCCGACGAGATTGGTTCCGTCGTTCCTTTCTGTCTGAAATAGTGGTGGTGTGAACATGATTCCATAAAGTGAATTGTTTAGTTTTGATTGTTTCATGTAGTGGTTTGCTTAAACTCAGGTATGAAGTTGTTGTTTTAGATTTATTTAGCAAAGCTAATGTTCTATGTCGTTTTCTAATTAGGTAGGATGAGTCTGTTGATGCTGATTAACATGGAATAGTTAAGAGAAGCTCGACTAGGGTATAATGGTGTGCCCGCTTCGGTAATAAGAAAATGACGTTTAGTAAATTCCGATTGTAATTATTCTTAATTTCAGGGCTTTCTCGTTAGGGCTTTTTCGCTCTGATTCCAGTCCCTATTTTAGTTTCCGTTCCGGGACCATAATAATTATGAACCAATTATTGGTTCAGGAGTTTTGCCGATGTAAGAAAGTTTGGATGAATGGCGTCCTTTGGGAAAGCGAAGCCATTTTTTTTTGTTTTGGTTTTTGTGTGTCTGGACGATAGAGGAGGTCTGACGTGGGCAGTTGTGGAAGGAGGAAGCATTACTCTCCATCCTGCTTTTGGATCTTCCATTCACTCACTTTTCAACATAAACCGCTATTTGGACTGGAAGGTACCTTATCAGATTTATATTGTAACTTTTTATGTTCTCTAAAGTGAGAAACACATCAATCAAAGAATGTTGTTAGGAATGATTTATTTGGATCAGTGTTATTAGTGTATTTTTTAACAAAAAAATACACTATTGAGGACGACATCACTTTCCAAAAATCACCCAAACTCATCAAATGTCCACCGATCATGACCCCCAGATCACGAAAAAGTGGTTTTCCAAAATTCACCTGCCCACGATATAGATATATATTTATATATTTATATATATATATATTTATATATATTTATATTTATATATATATTTAGAAAAATATTAACCGAGCCGCTGTATGAAAATACAAAATAATAATAATAATGGGCTTGGCTCTTCGATTATTCGATCCCATTATTATTATTATTTTGTATTTATATATATATATATTTATAGATTATTGTGGGAGTAATTGCCGGAATTGATTATCCAAATATTTAGGTTCAGGGCATTCGGCATTAAAAAAGGCATTTAATTACATGGTTTTATTGCAATCTCCAACGTTTCGATCCCCATTTGTCAGGCAAAAATTGGATCATCATCAGGGTAGCAATCACCAGTGATATAAAGGTTCGCTTCACATGACATATTAAACGATCGTCCTGATAAATGTGGATCTTATTATGTTATTGTCATCTTTGTAAAACAATTTAAAAAACATGAAAATCACAATTACACAAATTGAAATCTAATATTTGTTAATCTAAACGTCGTCAGGCTCATGCAATTCCTCGTTCTTATGTGAGGTTAGGGATGAACTCCCTAACCCTATATATTTATATATTTCTCCAAAATCGCGAAATTTCGATTTTCAAAACGCTCCTGTAGCTTTATCTTTCAAGATTAGTGAACGAAATTTTGGATTCTTGTAAATCTTTGGAATGACGTTAGATTTTCGTTGAAAAAATTTCCAAAAGTCCTATCACTTCTACAGGGTGTCCCTTCAAAGTTCCAGACATCCGGGTTTTGTCATCTCATTTCAGGTCGCAGTTTTAAATCTAGGAGGCTGAAATTTTTGTGGGAGTAAGATATTCACAAGGAGTGGTCTGGTATTGCACTTGAGCAAAATCGGCCAAGCCGTTTCAAAATGGCAGCCATTTGAATTTTTGGAAAATTTGCTATTTTTTGAGTCCCTGTATGAGCAAGATGGCAATAAAACTTTCAAATAAAATTAACAAGATTGGAAGAAAACATTATTATATTAATAAGCCAGTGGCGTGGGTAGGAAAAGGGTAAACATGTCTAAATTTCTATAACCGTTTATGAGTTCATTTTTAAAGACATTGAACTGAAATTTTCACAGTGGGCAAGTACACTAATATCCTTTAACCCTTAACAGTTTCAAGAAGTAATTAAGAAAAATGGCGGAGATATTAATATTTTTTTCATATGATGTTTATTTTTAAAAAATTTTAAAACCGCTGCTGTAGCTTCATATTTAAGGATTAGTGAACGAAATTTTTTACCCTTGTGAAACTTCGAAATGACATTTGATTTTGGTAAAAAAATCCCCTAAAGCTGCGTTACTTCTACAGGGTGTCCCTCCAAATTAAAAACAAAAACCGTCTATGAGGCACGGTTTCTGGTCGCAGTTTTCAATCTAGGGGGCTAAAAATTTTTTATGAGAAAGATAGCCGCAAGGAGTCGTCTGGTACTGTATTTGAGTAAAATCGAGCCGTTTCAAAATGGCGGCCTTTTCAATTTTAGAAAAAATTGCCAGATTTTGAACCCCTATCCCTACCTACCTATAAGCAAGTTAGAAAAACAAATTTAAGCCAAATTAACACGATTGGAAGAAAATTATTTTATTTCATACTAATACATTATAACTAGATAAACGCTTGGTTACCGTAACTATAAACATACTCATAACTCCCTTGGGACTGTTATGAATCCATAACTCCCTCTAATATTACTATTGGTTTAATTCTGGTAACCATTGGATGTTGCTTTTGTTATTGCATTGTTGGTTGAATATTTGGATTTCATATGTCATTTTCTACAAACTTTTCAGTTGATGTATCCATGGTAATCAATAATGATGCTTACTCAATAATTATTAAAACATTCTTTTAATTTTAAAAACCAACTGATTTGGTTTTTATATTTCATTTTATATGAAATAAAATAGATTATGTATCACGGGAGTTATTAGATGTTAATAACCTCGGGCAACTTAACAATCCCTCGGGACTAACGTCCCTCGGGATTGCAATATGTTGCCCTCTGTAATTAACATCCTCATAACTCCCTTAATACATAAATAACTATTAAATTTGAGTTAATGCAGTAAAATTTGCATATTTTTCATTAATAAGCCAGTGGCGTGGGTAGGAAAAGGGTAAATATGGCTAAATTTCTATAACCGTTTTTGAGCCTTTTTTGAAGGAATTGAGCTGAAGTTTTTCCAGTAGACAACTATACGAATAACCCCTAACTCTGAAAAATTTCAAGAAGCAAATAAGAAAAATGGCGGAGAAATTCGAATATTTTTACATGATGTTTATTCCTCTAGAATTTCAAATTTTCGGTTTTCAAAATTCCCCTTTCACTTTTTGCGAATTTATTAAAGGTAGTGTAAAGAATAGTATTTTTTAAGTAAAGTTAGCCAGTGACGGACACAGGAAAAGGAAAAAATTTTTAAAATTTGTCAATTTTTTTTTATTTTCTTAAATTTAAAAATCCATTCTAAGACACGTTTTCAAACTAAATGAAATGAAATTTTCTCAGTAAACCACTACGCTAATATGACCTGACTATGGAAAATTTCAGAAAGCCAATTTAAAAAGCGGTGAAAATATTCAGAATTGAATCGCATAAAAATACACTATTTCTGCGATTGATGCGCAAGAAGGTTTTTATTAATGAATTGAAGAATACCTAATTGAGATGACAATTTTGTATATTGCTAAAACTGTTTATACCAAAGCCGGTGTAAGTTTTCTTTTATTAGTAAGGTAAATTTTAGTTTTTTTTTAAAGCAGTTATTTGAGCCAAATTAAATAAGGTTAGATAAGTAAATTTTGGCGAAAGCTAATCGAAGGTGAATTTGTGGTCTTTTAAAGACTATTCTTACATTTTAGAATGAATAATGATATTTTGTCTTATCTTTGATGTTATGTGTAATAATTAGGTAGTGAATGAGTTATAAGATCCTAATTTTAAGTATACAGGTTATTCACGGTATACGCCACGGAAGATTATGGCCGTGTCTCTGGATTTTAGGATCTTTTTATTTTTGGAGTGGGTAGAGACCCGGCAGAGGTACGTTTTAAAATAATATTCATAATGTACAGGTGTCCCAAAAGCATGAAACATATCAAAGTTATGTTTTTTTAAATGGAATGCTCCTATGTTATTGCATTTTTAGATTGTCTGAGAAGAAAAAATAAGATTGGTTTTTACAGTTGGTGTTTAAATTCAGAAGTTTTTGAGTTATAAACAAGTGAAAATCGTCATTTTTCAAGTTCAAGGCCCTATACAACGAAAACGGTTCAAGATAGAGAAAAACGGCTTACATGTCTCTATTTTAACTTTTCATGTACTATCCTATGGTATAGAAACATTTGTACTTTCTTTGATTTTTTTATTTGTCGACGCGTGGAGAAATTTCAGAATTTTTCAAATTTTTTATCACCCTGTATAAACATTTCATCTACATCATTGGATAGTACATGAAAAGTTAAAATAGGGACATGTAAGCCGTTTTTCTCTATCTTAAGCCGTTTTCCTTGTACAGGGCCTTGAACTCGAAAAATGACGATTTTCACTTGTTTATAACTCAAAAACTTCCAAATTTAAACACCAACTGTAAAAGCCAATCTTATTTTCTCTTCTCAGGCAATCTAAAAATGCAATAACATAGCAGCATTCCATTTAAAAAAACATAACTTTGATATGTTTCATGCTTTTGGGACAGCCTGTACATTATGAATATAATTTTAAAACGTACCTCTGCCGGGTCTCTATCCACTCCAAAAATAAAAAGATCCTAAAATCCAGAGACACGGCCATAATCTTCCGTGGCGTATACCGTGAATAACCCTGTATAATCTCACGATACATTACTATCAATTCCTGGGAAATTTAATTTAATTGGAGTATTCCAATAAACTGTTAATTGTTAGTGTGTGTTTTATTTGATGTGTTTTGTGTGACCTGAAAGTAAATATTCACAGCGTAGGGCAGGTGCTTTTTAAGACTTTTTGATTTTTTTTAGAAAATATAATTGATCTAGACGATCACTAAAAAATTTGTGACTTTTTTTCAAGATCCCAACCATTCTCTGCTCCGCTTCGGGTTCAAAGAAATTTGAAAGTACCCAAACGGAGCGAGAGGAGAAACCCCTCTGCTCGCATATTTTTATTTTCCTTTTTATTTTGCATCTTTATTCGAAATTTTAAATCAAGCGAGCAGAAAGGGCTACAGTACGTTAAAGTATTGTAAGTTTGTGTAGGATAATCAGGCCTATTTTTTTTTAATAGAATCAGGCAATTACACAGCTTTTTATTACTTAAAAAGGTTTCTTGTCGTCTAAATCGGGGGTCTCTCCCAATTAACTAAAGACGAGGGATGACACTTTTTTATTACTCCATTTTCACAACTAAAAAAACCTAAGGGGGCCGACGGCATAAAAATTAATTTTCAAAATTAAAAGATAAAATGAACATTTTGCTTCTTGAGATTGATAATATTTCTGCTTATACTTTTGAACTAACAATAATTATTGTCTAAACCATTTTTTTGTTAGATATTATGTAATAAAAGTTAAAGCTTAAATTCGTTACAATAACGTTTAAAAAATCTGAATCGACAAACATATAGAAGTAGATTTCTATTAACAAATAAGAAATGTTTATTTTCAAAATTTGTATCAATTTAGTATTAGTTATATAATAAAACAGGAATATTTATCGAATACATAATATTAGGTATGTATAATTATTTGATTTGCACATTGAGTACCTATCTACCTAGGTATGTACTTAAACACAAGATGAAATATTTTATTAAAGGTAAAATACATGTAAAAGTAAAAGTATTTATTAAGTACATATTTGGCTATTGAACAATGCTTATTGTTTTCTAAAAACATGTTTTATTGTTTATTAGCTGGAACAATAATGCAATCTATCAAGTACCAGAGTACCACTTGACATGTTGATTAAAGTTTATAGACGATACTAAAGGGTAGCTATGAAAAAATTCAGCTTTACATAGATACCTGCGAAGTAAAAATAAATATTTTTCTTCAGAAAATAAATTATCTCTAAGCCTTATTAATAAATAAAATTTTATATTTTGAATGAAGCAAATACCCAATAAACTTACTGACACAAATTTAATTTCCACTATAATGTATAACAAGGTATATATTTGGGTAAAGAAGAAGTACCTACCCAAAGCAAATCAATATAATTTATGAAGTAGCTACATAAGAAAGAAAAAAACTGTTTGAAAAAATAAAGATCAGCTATTTACTTACTGGGATAAATGCCCAATTCAAAAGGAAATTCGTTATCATAGCGTACGAAAATCCCAAAAAGCACCAATATGATGATCTGAAATACTCCAATAACTAGCACATCAACTTTCTTCATGTTTCTTGCACTGATTGAACTCCACTTGAATAAAAGAAAGAAAAAAGAGACAATTTTAGGATACCATGCACATCGATATGCCTGTATGAATTTTTTAGGGGGAAATAATTTGTTTGCTATGTCCTAGTCGACTGACTGATTGTTATAAATAACGCACGCAAACTGAGACGGTGTTGTCGATTCTTTGAAAATTCCCCTCTATAATTATAGAGGGGAATTTTATTACTATCACGATAATAGGAACGGGAATACTATTACGATAAAACTTATTCTATTTTTTTTTTTTGTATTATTTTGAATTACCGAGTTATAAATATTAATCGCTGATAGTTAAAGAAATAAATCGTATTGTTTACTGAATTTTTTCATTCTATTATACCTAGACTGACAATTTCACAATATTTATTATACCTACCACCCACTTGAAAGAATATAACTGTAAACATTATTCAATACTTACAACGTTAATTAGTCTACTTTTGGATTATTTTCTTATCAATTCATTTTTGCGCGTAATTTTAATATCAATTTTATTCATGTTCTTGAAAAATACTACGGCAGGTAATGACAACACTTACAAACAAATTAGTACAACATTATATGCAACAAACGATAATGAAGGCTATACGAGTATGTAATTATAATAGCCATTACCTGCGAGTTGCATACACTATTTTTTCTATGAGCACCTTCATTTTTAAACGCCTGCCTTTTCAAAATTAATGAATCAATTTTGATCCGATCTTTTTTATTCACTTACTAGTACATACAATGTGTCCCAGATTCGCGTCTCTATACAGGGATCTCGGCTCCTATTACACTTACAGCAAAGGTTAAATGGGGAAAGTTTTAGGGGAAACTTGGTGCATTCGATAACCGGTTTCAGATTTACGATCGGTCAATTGGTTTTGGAAATATCGGCCAAAAACCGAAAATGGCGGATTTTGTTTTTTCCAAATATAAGTCCGAAACGGTTAATTTGACTGCTGTCAAAATGTGACATTATCCGGACACTTTTTTAAGACGAATAAGATAGGGTATATGACAGGTGTCAATCGTCTTTTGTTATTCCGCAACCCGCCTCAACTTTCGTTTTTCTTACGACCGCCATGTTGGATTTTTCCCTTTTTGAACGCAATTTATTTTTCTGGTTACTAAGATGTATAACACTATTGCCCGGTTGCACGAACGTAATTAAAAATCTGTGAGATAATCATCGATTTTAAAACGCCCTGTGTTATCAAAATATTGGTCTGAGTGTGCTGGAAACAAACTCTACTCTCTTGTAGAAGAGTTAATTACCAACAAAAATTAAAATATCCTTGAAAATATTCACCATATTTTCAAATTTTGAAATTTGAAATCGGTAATTATCTGAAATATTTTTAACTACTTTCGTGCAACCGGCCCTATGAGTTATAATGTTTTAAAAAAATCCAATATGGCGTCCATAAGAAGAAAAAATAGGTATCGATTTTTCGCCATATTAATTGTTAGGACATTTTTCAACAAGGAATACAAAAACAATTTTCGAGTCTCTAGCATTTTAAGATGGCGAAAAATCGTTAGTTTTTATCTTTTCTTCGTATGGACGCCATATTGGATTTAAAAAAAAATTATAACTCGTAGTGTAGTAATCAGAAAAATAAATTGAGTTCAAAAAGGAAAAAATCCAACATGGCGGTCATAAGAAAAACGAAAGTTGAGGCGGGTTGCTGAATAACAAAAGACGATTGACACCTGTCATACACGCTATCTTATTCGTCTTAAAAAAGTGTCCTAATAATGTCACATTTTGACAGCTGTCAAATTAACCATTTCGGACTTACTTGCGAAAAACAAAATCCGCCATTTTCGATTTTTGACCGATATTTCCAAAACCAATTGACCGATCGTAAATCTGAAACCGGTTATCGAATGCAGTTGAATGCACAATGTTTCCCCTAAAACTTTCCCCATTTAACCTTTGCTGTAACCCAAGCAACACCCCATAGTCTAATTGACGTCTATATATGGTCGATCACGTCTAAAACACGTTTCGGTCTAGTCGTCGATTAGTATTAGATGTGTTTTAGATGCCACCATAATTACATCTAACTGGTACACATTTATTAGATGTATTTTTTACATATACTTTTAGATGAACAAATAGCAACAAATGATTATACATAAGAGTTATTTGTTTTCTCTGATGAAACACAACAAAATATGTGTATTTCATATGAAAATTCTCTCAATTTAATTATATTGAAATATGGTAGATCAATCGGTATCTAATAGACATATCTTAGATGTCCCCATTATTACGTCTACGGCTATACATTTAATAGATGCATTTTGAAAAATAGCAACAAATCATTATACATAAGGTTTATTTGTTATGTCCGATGAAACACAACAAAATATGTGGATTTTATATGAAAATCTGTCAATTTAATTAAATTGAAATGTGATAGATCGATCGGCATTAAATAGACATATTTTAGATGTCCACATTATTACGTCTACGTGTATACATTTTCTAGATGTATTTTGTAATTTTATTTTTGGATACACAAATAGCAACAAATTATTATAATACACATAAGAGTTTATTTGTTATATCCGACGAAACACAACAAAATATGTGTATTTGATATAAAAATTCCCTCAATTTAATTAAATTGAAATGTGGTAGATCGATCGACATATAATAGACATATCTTAGATGTCGACATTATTACGTCTACGAGTATACATTTTCTAGATGTATTTTGTCATTTTATTTTTGGAAATACAAAGCAGCAACAAATTATTATGCATATAAGAGTTTATTTGTTATATCCGATGAAATACAACAAAATATGTGTATTTCATATGAAAATTCTCTCAATTTAATTATATTGAAATATGGTAGATCAATCGGTATCTAATAGACATATCTTAGATGTCGACATTATTACGTCTACGAGTATACATTTTCTAGATGTATTTTGTCATTTTATTTTTGGATGTACAAAGCAGCAACAAATTATTATGCATATAAGAGTTTATTTGTTATATCCGATGAAATACAACAAAATATGTGTATTTTATATAAAAATTCCTTCAATTTAATTAAATTGAAATGTGGTAGATCGATCGACATATAATAGACATATCTTAGATATCGGCATTATTACGTCTACGAGTATACATTTTCTAGATGTATTTTGTCATTTTACTTTTGGATGTACAAAACAGCAACAAATTATTATGCATATAAGAGTTTATTTGTTATATCCGATGAAATACAACAAAATATGTGTATTTTATATAAAAATTCCTTCAATTTAATTAAATTGAAATGTGGTAGATCGATCGACATATAATAGACATATCTTAGATATCGGCATTATTACGTCTACGAGTATACATTTTCTAGATGTATTTTGTCATTTTATTTTTGGATGTACAAAGCAGCAACAAATTATTATGCATATAAGAGTTTATTTGTTATATCCGATGAAATACAACAAAATATGTGTATTTTATATAAAAATTCCTTCAATTTAATTAAATTGAAATGTGGTAGATCGATCGACATATAATAGACATATCTTAGATATCGGCATTATTACGTCTACGAGTATACATTTTCTAGATGTATTTTGTCATTTTACTTTTGGATGTACAAAACAGCAACAAATTATTATGCATATAAGAGTTTATTTGTTATATCCGATGAAATACAACAAAATATGTGTATTTTATATAAAAATTCCTTCAATTTAATTAAATTGAAATGTGGTAGATCGATCGACATATAATAGACATATCTTAGATGTCGGCATTATTACGTCTACGAGTATACATTTTCTAGATGTATTTTGTCATTTTATTTTTGGATGTACAAAACAGCAACAAATTATTATGCATATAAGAGTTTATTTGTCATATCCGATGAAACACAATAAAATATATGTATTTTATATAAAAATTCCCTCAATTTAATTAAATTGAAATGTGGTAGATCGATCGGCATATAATAGACATATCTTAGATGTCGACATTATTACGTCTACGAGTATACATTTTCTAGATGTATTTTGTCATTTTATTTTTGGCAGCAACAAATTATTATGCACATAAGAGTTTATTTGTTATATCCGATGAAACACAACAAAATATGTGTATTTCATATAAAAATTCCCTCAATATAATTAAATTGAAATGTGGTAGATCGATCGGCATATAATAGAAATATCTTAGATGTCGACATTATTACGTCTACGAGTATACATTTTCTAGATGTATTTTGTCATTTTATTTTTGGCAGCAACAAATTATTATGCACATAAGAGTTTATTTGTTATATCCGATGAAACACAACAAAATATGTGTATTTCATATAAAAATTCCCTCAATATAATTAAATTGAAATGTGGTAGTTCGATCGTCATATAATAGACATATCTTATATGTCCACATTACTACGTCTACGAATATACATTTTCTAGATGTATTTTTTGTAATTTTATTTTTGGATATACAAAGCAGCAACAAATTATTATGCACATAAGAGTTTATTTGTCATATCAGATGAAATACAACAAAATATGTGTATTTCATATAAAAATTCCCTCAATTTAATTAAATTGAAATGTGGTAGATCGACTTTAATCAAAAATTTATGACGACAAAAGCTCATTAGAGGAATTCAAAGCTATAATTTTATTCGCGAATACAATAAATTGAAAAATTAGATAGGTACCTACATCCGAAACCAAAACAATACATGCAGTCATCAGATGGTCAACAAATTACGCTCACCGAACACGCATATATAGGTATAGTCGAAGTCGTCCCTTGTCCCCTTCCCGTTCACCCCTTATTCCTTTGTCTTTCCCGTAGGTTTGTCTTCTGAGTTGCGCGCTGTTGCCAGAGTAATTACTTGAAAAAATAAATTTTTAACTAGCATTCGGACTACAAATATCTTCAATGCGTGAATTTATAAAGTAGAATTATTAAATTCATTTATTTCATTATTTTTAGTAAAATATATACATAATAAAAAATATATTAGGTACTACAATAAAATATTTATGTTATTATTCAAAAAATAAATTTACTTTATTTTTTATTAATTTTTAAATAATTATATTATGTTGGAATAATTATTATCGATCATATAGTACAGAATATACCTACCTATTGTTTACTGTATTTTTCAGAAAAAGTAGGGATGTTACAAATTATTCTTTACATCTGGCAACGCTAACCTGTTCTGGGTCCTGGACCTGCCGGGCCGGGAGACAACAACAACAAGCAAGCACAGTCAAGCAGATCGCAGACGAATAATTGTGAATGGTTGAATAAAGAAAGATTTATAACAGATTCCGACCGACCGAATTCCTGACTAATAACTGAATATTATGTAGATTATGCATTTCAACCTGCTTTCAGTTTCAATAAAGATACGATATTATATTATTTTTTTAAATAAAAAACAAAAAAATTGGAAAGTACGTACGTACCTACCTTACCTACCTATTTACCGATGCAGTTCACAAACACTAGGTAGGGATATATGTAGTATGTACCTATATTTGTAAGCAATTTTATGGTCAAATTATCCTAAATTTAATAATAATTTTTTTTAAAGTGATGCATGACGTCATATTTTCTTATAAGTTACACAGCACTTATGGTGGCTAACAATTCGATAGGTACCTACTCACCATTGTGACCTCGGAAACGGTAAAAGATATCTTACAGGGTAGGTTAAATTAGAGAAAAGTTGCGCAATTTTATGCTTATTAAGAATCTGAAAGAAAATTTATGGAAACTTCAGGCGTTGCTGAAATATCCTGAAAAAACTTATAAATGGAGATTTCTTATTTCAATCATATTAGCTTTATTATTGCAAAAAAAAAAAAAATTCTGTAGGTTTACATTATCAAAAGCTATCATCTGTCATTTCCAAAATTTTAAAGTCCCGGAGTTTTCATAGTCAACTTTTGTTTTTCTTATGGTTGTCATATTGTTATTTTCGTGTCATTCGCTATTAAAAAAATCAAGGAAGCAAATAATCACATTCAAAGAAAAATTCTTTAAAATTTTATTCTTTTTTCGAAAAAAAAAGAAAATTGTTTCACCGAATAACGTCAATATGACGTTGCGACGTGACATTGCTTATTTTTGTGAATTCGGTTAAACTAAGCTTTTTTTCGACAAAAGAAGATTATTTTGTTTCTTTTGAAATTTTATATCGCGAATGACACGAAAAAACAATATGGCGGCCATAAGAAAAACAAAAGTTGACTATGAAAACTCTGGGATATAAGAGGTCTTGAAAATTTTCGAATTGACAGATGATAGCTTTTGATGACTTATGTAAACCTACAAAAATATTTTTTTTTCGGTAATAAAAAAAAGATATGGCCGAAATAGGAAATCTCCATTTTTTATTTTTTTCAGGATATTTCAGCAACGCTTGAAGTTTCCATAAATTTTCTTTCAGATTCTTAATAAGCATAAAATTAGGCAACTTTTCTCTAATTTAACCGACCTGTATTTTTTAGCGTTTTGTAGATCCTAATGGTGAGCATCGAATTGTTAACCAGCCTGTATATGCCTATACCTATAGCCATACACAAAGGTAGTCATTTCATTTTGAACTAAGAATCTGAAACAAAATTTGCGATAATTTCGGTCGTTGCTGAAATATCCTGAGAGAAACTGAAAAATCGAGAATTCCTATTTTAGCCATTATCTTTTTTATAGGTACCTAATTGAAAATTGACTATTTATTTTTTGTAGGTAGGTGTACATGAGTTATCAATAGCTATCCACTTGACATTACAAAAATTTTCTAAGCCAACAAAGCCCACTTTTGATCCCAGGGTTTTCATAGTCAGCTTTTCACTTTCTTATGGCCGACATATTGGTTTTTCATGTCATTCTAAAAAAATCAATTTAACCAAAAATCTATAAAATAAAAAAATATATTTTCGAAAAAAAAATCCCCATGTAGTACATACCACCTGTTATCTCGGACACCCTATAAAATATTTAATTAGTGCATATTTATGTTTTTATCAAAGTGTTTCGTTATAAAAATCGAATTACACCTAAAGGAGTTGAAAAGGGTAAAAAAATATGGTATTTTTTATAGACGGAAAGTGGCTGCATTCCACCCACATCTGGTATACATAATAATAGTCCAACCAAACCCCTAACTGACTGAACATTCTACTCTACCTTCTTTACTTCTCTAAATCTCTCATCTCTCATCTCTTTCTAAATTAGGTATAGTATAGGAGGCAGGGAGCTGAATAATTGTTCTTTCTTCTTCTTCCTTCTGTATCTGATATCTTGACTGTATCATTCATTCGCTTTCGGTCGGCTCGGCATTCCTTATTTTGTATCTGGCTTAAGTGGTAGTGTAATCGTAATTAAACTATAATAATGATTATTAAACTACTAATCTGGTGTAAGCGAGGTGTCTGTGCTGTGGGGGGTGGGGTGGGTGTGGTGCGGGAAGCTAGTGACTGAACTTATGATCTGACTGAAGTAAGAAAAGAAAAAACTACGAAGAAGAAGCCGTTCACGTTATTGTGTTGTGTTAGTGTTATTATTAATCATTTGAAGAAAGAAAATTAGACGATTAGGTAAGTAGGTAATGCCTAATTTGGTATACCCCTAATTTTATTACCTATAATATTTTTCAATAGTTTCTATGTACAGTATGTTTTACTTCAAATGGAATCACCTCAATAACTTTTTTATTTTTTGATGAATATAATAAAAGTTCTTTCTTTATGTAAAGCTCCCGAGGCTTTCTTAAATGGGTAAACAACATTTCAGCCATAGCCAATAACTAGGCCTACCGTGATCAAAAATTAGACTGAAAATTGAAAAAAACATCCTATAGGCATTTTTTTTCAGTATTTAACAAAGTTGTTTGAAATCACCTCAAACCCCCAAATCTCAAGTTTGGTTGAAACCAAAAAATCCCTAAAAATGTTTGCCTTTCTGCAGTCATAATCATGCAATTTATTTAAACAAGTAAAATCAAAAATAAATTATTTTATTAGGAGAGTGACATGACATAATATTTATTAAATGTCTCCTGTACCTACCTATTTTTTATAAATCATGGCATCTTGTATAAGAATTAAATTAAAATGATAGTGTTGAATTTTTTTTTGGTATTTTTTGTTTTCAACCAAACTCGAGATTTGGGGGTTTGAGGTTATTTCATTTCAAACAACTTTTTTAAATAAAATTTTCCGAAAAAATGCCTAATGCGACTAATGCCTATGTTTTTTCAATTTTCAGCGCTAATTTTTGATCATAGTGTACCTATACCTACCTATAGGCTAGTTATTTAATTGCTACTACCAAAATGTTGTTTACCCATCTAAGAAGGATTCGGGAGCTTTACATAAAGAAAAAAGGTTTTTTTTAATTCATCAAACAATAAAAAAGTTATTGAGGTGATTCCATTTGTAAAGTGGAACACACTGTATTAGGTGTAGGTATTTTTACAGTCAACAAACAAAAATATTGCATACTTACTTGTAGTATTTTGAAACAAAAAAAATTTAAGACTCATTTACGTTTAATTGATTAATAATAACAATTAGGTACGTTAGTTAATAATATGCAATCTTTTTGTCTCTGCAGTGCTTTTTTACTTTGAGATTTTTTACGTTATTTTTGTTGACTTATCATAATTAGGTATTACGTGCTATTCTTCAAAATTAGGGAAAATTTTAATTTGCCTTTCGGATATAGAGTGTTAGTTTCAACTCACTTGATATACAGGTGTATTCTATAAGAGTTATATAATATAATTAAAAAATATTATAAAATTCTCTTTGAAATGAAATTTATTTCTAGCTGCAGTTTCCTCTGACGGAGCAAAACCTAACGATGCCTTGAGAAAACATTTTCTAATTATTTGGGACAATATACTGTTCTTGGACCGGAAAGAAGAAAGGAAATTTCAAGCTGAGCCATTTAAATGTTACGAATATCATAAATAGTAAGTGTTATTTTTAAGCTTACCTATTAGTATGTAAAATAGTTCAATTTACAATTAAGTGAGATAAAATGGTATGCGTGAAATTTATAAAGTAATTTTATTATTGGAAAGTCATTATAAAAAAGATTTAAATATTTTCATATTTTTAATTAGGTGTATGTATGATTTTCAGGCGCCGTGAAAAGAGCGTTTTCCACAATTAGAGGACAGTGAATTCGAGAGGGACGTTATGGCTTGCTGCATCTACAAGATATAAACGCAGATATACCTATTATATGTGTACAATAATGCAATAACAATAATTTAGTGTAAAAAAGCAAAGTAATTAAAAAAAATCATTTTAAAGTATTCCTCTATCTGTTGTCATTATATTTTCAGCCATATAGTTTACCTACTCACATCAGTCACATCCCATTATACAGGCTGGTGTTCCAGTTTGTATGTTCATAACTCCGGCTAACGCTAGAATAAGTAAAAACAAATATATTTTTTCCTAGAAGTATTGCTCTAAAACGTTTTATTTTTCAGATACAGGGTATTAAAATTTTATTAAAATATGGCTTTTTCGAAAAAAATTTGAATAAGTATACTTTTCCCAATATTGTTGAAATTTGGCAGTTTTATTTGCTGTAGTAAGGGGCTAATTAAGCTCTAAATGTATTAAAATTATTAAGTCCAGTGGCTCCCATAAGCACCTCAACGAATATTGTTTTGAAAAAAAATACCCCAATGGTTTTTTTTATATTTTTTATTGTTTTGTCAGATTAAGCAATTACAAGTACAACTGTCTTGTTTATTAGATTTTTATGTATCTTGCTTAATTTTTGAAATAAAAAATAGATTTTACTTAATGCATATCCCTGGACGACATAAGAAACATAAGGAATTTTCTCTGCAATTATAACTTCTTTTATTACTTCTTTTTAATAATATGTAACAAAAAGAAAAAATAAATACAAAATGAAATACATTTCTTAACATCTAAACTAAGGAATTTTATTTTCTTAATTTTTTTTAAGTTAAGTTGGTCCAGGAATAAGCAATTAATTGGATTCTATTTATTATTTCAAAAACAAATCAAAATACGAAAAAAATTTAATGGACAAAAAAGTTTTACTTGTACCTAATTGCCTAATCTGACAAAAAAACTTGAAAAAAGCCATTTACGTACTTTTTTAGTTTTTTCATAATAATAATAATAATATTTATTTCTTCCATAAAACTTACAAATAAAATAAGTATCGGAAACTGTCATAAAAATAACTCAATAATATTCATTGAGGTGCTTACCGGGACGCCACTGAACTTAATAATTTTAATTTATTTTGGGCTAAATTAGCCCCTTACTATAGCAAATAAAACTGACAAATTTGAACTATATTGGGTGAAGTATATTATTTAAGATATTTTCGAAAAAAGATAATATTTTATTAGAAGTTTACCACCCTGTATCTCAAAAATAAAACGTTTTAGAGTCATACTTTATAGGAAAAAAAATATTTCTACTTATTCCACCATTAGGCGGTATTATGAACATACAAACTTGACCACCCTGTATATTAGATATCTCATTAATGCATATTGCAGGCGTTCCATAGATGCATAGTAGCGTCATCTCTAAGATGTATGTTGTAGACGTCTCATAGATGCATAATAAGACGTCTCATAAATACATATTGTAGGCATCTTATTGATGTATAATGAGCACGTCTATTAGATGCATCTTGTAGATGCTTAATAGATGCATACTGTAGGCATATAATCGATGCATATTGCAAGACATCTCAAAGATGTATAAATGTAGACGTCACATAGACGATCTACGCCGCGGACATTTTGCTTCAAAATTGTAGTCTATAAGTTACCATCTATAGACGTCTATGCTATACACCCTATAGATTCACCCATAATCTACGTTATAGATGCACATTGTAGATATCTAATAGAAGTATATTGTAGACGTCTCATAGACATATATACAGTAGGCATCTAATCGATGTATATTGGAAGACATCTCATAGATGCATACTGTAGACGTCGCATAGACGGTCTACGCCGCGGACATTTTGCTTCAAAATTATAGTCTATAAGTTACCATCTATAGACGTCTATGCTATACACCCTATAGATTCACCCATAATCTACGTTATAGATGCACATTGTAGATATCTAATAGAAGTATATTGTAGACGTCTCATAGACATATATACAGTAGGCATCTAATCGATGTATATTGGAAGACATCTCATAGATGCATACTGTAGACGTCGCATAGACGGTCTACGCCGCGGACATTTTGCTTCAAAATTATAGTCTACAAACTACTGTCTATAGATGTATATGCTGGACGTTAAAAATACATCTTTTAGATGAAACTGTGTTACTTGGGAAGTGTAATAGGAGCTGAGATCCCTGTATAGAGACGCGAATCTGGGACACATTGTATACCGAATTTGATATGGATTTTTTCGTAAACGTACCTACAATACGCCGTTATATTATTTTTAGTCAAAAATGTTCACATAAAGCGTTATAGTAGACTTACTTACTAGACATAAGGAACGTAAGTGATCACCCAATGTAATTACATACACATACCTATGCACATACGATGTGTTCGTAAAACTGATTTTGAGCCCATTAATAAACTATGGTACATACATGGCGTCTTGCTAAGGTTGGCTACCGGCCATATCTGGGAAACTAATAGGTCTATAACCTCAAAATAAAAATTTCCACACATAATTAGTGATCACGAGAAATTCAATGAAAATATTTTCAAGATGGCCGCACTTCCGAAAATACCGGACGTTGACACCTACTTCGTTATTTTAACGGAAACACCCTGTAAAATATTATATTTTTTAAATGTCTGAAGAAATCGAATACAGGTGGTTTTCACCATTGGAATTTAGATTGAGCGGTTTAGGAGTTATAAACAAGTGAAAATCGAAAATTTTCAACTTCAAAGCAGCGTAGAACTAGAACGGCTCAAGATATCTACAAATGGTTTACATGTCCCTATCCTAACTTTTCATGTTTTATCCCACTATGTGGAGTAAATTTTAATACAGGGTGATGAAAATTATCCGATTTTTCATCACCATGTATTAAAATTTAAACCACATATAGTACGATACTATGTGAAAAGTTAAGATAGGGACATCTTGAAAATATTTTCATTGAATTTCTCGTGATCACTTATGTCTGGAAATTTTTTATTTTGAGGTTATAGACCCATTAGTTTCCGAGATATGGCCGGTGGCCAGCCTTAGCAATAAGACATCACCCTGTATAAACGCCGTATGTAACCACATGCGGTGTTTAAGTGTAGTATTTCCAAACACTTTATTCAATTATTTCCACATATGCGGTAAAAATACGAAGGAGTTCATACAAATACAAATACGTTACAATTGTGTAGTAAATTTGGGAAAGGGAACGAAAAATTATAGGTACAAACCGTCAAAATTCAAAAATGTTCGGTCAGTTTCGAATTTTTTTCTTAGTTTATCTTTCATTTGATAGAACTAAAAAAGAAACATCCAAAACACCAAAAATACTTATTTTGAAAAAAATGCATGTAGGTTATTCTTCCGCAGCACGGCAGAATTGCTATTTAGTGAATGCATGTGAAATACTGTACTGCTATTGGCCACCTTTGCCAGTGCTTTAATGAAAATTTTGATAATAACGAAATGCACTAAATAACAGGTAGGTAATTAATTTATTCATGGGCTTAATTAAATGTCATTATTGCAAAAGTCCCTTTGAAAATATACGACTAGAAGTTTCCCTAACATTCTAATACCTATACATTCTGGATTTTTTCTTATTATTATTATTGCATTTTCAAAATATCTACGTAAATGTAAAAATGTGTGCTTCCTTGGTGCATTCTGAGAAAAAAGTTCCCATGCACTAACATGGGTCCCCAAACTACCTTCCTTTTTTTTTTCTAAATATTTTTAAGTTTTCTGACGATATCTCAGGAACCGTTTAGATGCAAGCTCAGAGCTTCTGTTTACATTTAACACATTTAATTTCGTTAAGGGATTTTTTTTATCGAAATGAGGACCGACGTACCGAGGATACTTGCATGGCAGTCGCGTCATAGTCTTTATCATAGTCGCGATACATGTTAACGTACCGTATTACTACTGTGTGTCGGCCGAGTGAAGGTTATTGTGGCTCGGTGACATATTAAATTCATGGCTCGGCTCGGACATATATCGCCTGCTGGGTATGAAACATTAAGTACACCTACGAAATAAGGACCTAATTATATTGCACCTACGATTTTTTTTATCGAGGATTATCGAGGATAATACATAATAATTGGAATCGGAAATATGTCAGATAGTACAAATTTATTTTTTATTTATTTAAATTGATAATCGCCTTGAACCTCGTCTTGAACTCATCACTTTTGTTTTCGCTTATAACGCCCTGACTTTAGTGTAGACTACCCTGTCTCTGGCCTTCCTTTTTCTTATATTCCAAGTAGTTTCATCTAGTAAGATTCCAGAGAAGTACGGCAAGTTATTCGAAGCAATCGCGAAGATTTCTATATGCGATTCACCCGATCCTCCTTTACTAATTTCGAATTCGCATGATTATGGTTCTGTCCGCTACTTGAATGTTCATGAACTCCCCAGATTACCTTTCATTTTGGAATTAAGACGCTTCAAGAGCGCGTCGATCAACCAGCTAGAAAATATTTTTACTTCCGAATTTTCTATTTTTATGTTTCATTGAATTTTTTAAATTTATCGGTAAGAGAGGTAAACTCGGCAACATCGTAGCGAATTCAAAAAGCAAACTCTATTGTCATCATTCTTGACCAAGAACGAAATAGCTTACAGGATGTTTCATTAAAAAATATTATGAATTTGTCACACGCCAGTCGTTTAAAAGGCCCAGCAGTTTGTAAACAGTATCCAAACATTTTTATTGGACTTTTTAATTTACTTGCTCCTGCATCAACGCGCGTACGCTTTTAATAGCCACTGTGAACTTTCAATTAAAGGCATTTGGGGATATGCTAAATTTAGCTGGGATCAATTAAATAAGTTTTCTATGTCATACGTCATACATCGTATGTTATTGTTTATTTACTCGGTTCTTAATTATGTAGGCAGTGACTTATGTTCATTACTTTTCACCTTATAATACCTACTCTTTCGTTCATAATTTAAATATCGGTTTGTATACTTTTAACTTCATAGTAGGCAGTATGAAAAACATGAATAAAAACCCCGAGAAAGTCAAATTCCGAATAAAAGGTGATTTTTTTTTAAATTGACACTTTGAAATACCTCGAGTAATAAGCACTCGAGAAAAACTTAACTTAGTAAACTTAGTAGGTACGATATTGTTCTATATACCTCCACCCCTCATAGATGAAGAGGGGGGTAAATTTGAAATATTAGTTGATGTAAGGAATTCAATTTTTTATTGCAGATCCGGATTTTTCCGCTGAAAATACGTATCATTAGTCTCAAATAATTTTTTTTGCATAATAGATGGCGTTGTGCACAATTTTTATTTTATTTTTAAAAGCCCCCCCCCCCAGCATCACCTACAAAATTTAGTACCTGCAATTAATTTATTTCGTTGTTTCTATGTATAAGTATTAAGTAGTACCTACAAGTATAATTAAGTTGCATATACAGGGTGTTTTGTAATTGAACGTCAATATTTAAGGGGGGTGATTTTTGGGTACATTTTAAGGAGAAAACTTCATAAGAACGTATGCACTAAGACTCTTAACTTTTGAGATACAGGGTGGTAAAGTTTTATTAAAATAAATATTTTTTTCATAATATCTGTAACCGCTCTGGATATTTTAATGAAATTTAATAGACAGGTCGTATTACTCATCAAGTGGCATTTTTTCATGGACCACATTTCGTTTTATCTCCACTAGTGATGATCGTGCAGAATTTTACCTGCATATTTTTATATTTATTTATTGTCATTCTAACGACAATCTTGTGACCATGTAGAGAAACAGATTTTATTTTTTTAGACGAAAACCGTGCATTGGGCTGAAAAAAAAAAACAGGTAATCAAATTGGCTTGGAAATGAATGGGGATTCCAAAAATGATTTCTATTTGAACAGAAATCATTGGCGTATACCATCAATGTCTGCTAAAATGTGTCGGTAAAATTCTGCAAGATCGTGCACCAACTTCGACTAGTGAAAATAAAACGAAACGTAGCACATGAAAAAATGCCCCTTGATGCGTAATACCTGTATACGAAATTTCATTAAAATATCCAGAGCGGTATTCAGGATATTACAAAAAAATTATTTATTTTAATAAAACTTTACCACCCTGTATCTCAAAAGGTAAGACTTTTAGGACATACGTTCTTATGAAGTTTTTTTCTTAAAATGGACCCAAAAATCACCCCATTAAATATTGACATTCAATTACAAAACACCCTGTATAAAAAACTTTTGTGAGTTTCTCGATAAATAGGTACCTACCTACCTAGTAATGGCGAATGAGGAACAAAATTCAAAGTTTTGGGTAAATCTTTTTGCTCAGCAATATTTATTTTCGCAAATCTCCAAAATTAGACCGCGGCGGAGAAAAAGTCTCGCCTCCATGGGGAATAATAACTATTTATTTATTTAATCATTGCCGAGTTGAAAGAACGTTTATTTTTATCTCCCGATGATGCTAATTTAGTCTTGACTAAAATTAGGTGGCTATTTGGAATAACGAAATAACGTTTTAGAGCATCCTAAACCCACTTACACTTGCACCTATACGTTGGTTGGCACAATAAAACTATAGGTACCTACCTACCTAAAAGTATTATCATCAAATATTTCTTGTACCTACTTTATTATTGGTATATGGTATTATTGTTTTTAGACCTCTCTTTAATTCCCCCCAGTATTTTGAACATTCCTCTTAGATTCTGCTACCGGACTTTTGTAACGCGCGCCTTGAATTTGTTTTTAAGCGCATCGCCTCTGAAAGACTCGCGGCTCGCTTCCAATATACAAAATATTCCAGCCCGCAACGAACGTTTTTTCTGGCCCTAGGGCGGACAGATTTAGTATGGTTACTATAACAACTACTGATATACAGGGTGTCCCAGCTTATTCGAAGCGGTCTCTGTAGGCCAAACGATGGATTTTTTCCAAAAAAAATTTGCAAATTCAAGTACAGGATCACAATGGCCATAATTTAAAATTATTTTGGAGTATACAGAGTGTCCCATATGACAGTGGCATATCAAAGTTATGTTTTCTTAAATGGAATGCTTGTATGTTTACATGTCCTTATTTTAACTTTTCATGTACTATTCTATGATGTAGATGAAATGTTTATACAGGGTGATAAAAAATTTGAAAAATTCTGAGATTTCTCCATGCGTCGCCAAATAAAAAAATCAAAGAAAATATAAATGTTTCTGTACCATAGGATAGTACATGAAAAGTTAAAATAGGGACATGTAAGCCGTTTTTCTCTATCTTGAGCCGTTTTCGTTGTACAGGGCCTTGAACTTCAAAAATGACGATTTTCACTTGTTTATAACTCAAAAACTTCTTAATTTAAACACCAACTGTAAATGCCAATCTTATTTTCTCTTCTCAGACAATCTAAAATTGCAATAACATAGGAGCATTCCATTTAAAAAAACATAACTTTCATATGCCACTGCCATATGGGACACTCTGTATACTCCAAATTAATTTTAAATTATGGCCATTGTGATTCTGTACTGGAATTTTCAAAAAGTTTTTTGAAAAAGTCAATCGTTTGGCCTACAGAGACCGCTTCGAATAAGCTGGGACATCCTGTATATTATGTTATCATGCAGTTAGTGATTACGCGGCAGGTGAGAGCTCGGCAGCGAAATTCAAGCACACAGCTGACAACTACCGAGACCACGATAGGCGCATATTTCAATCAAGTCTAAACGACTTGAAATATAATAATAACAGGTATCTATATATACAGGGTGTCCCATAATATGTGGGCAATCTTCCGGATTTGGGTAAATTTCGTAAAAATAAATGAAAAAATAGCTATAAAATTAATTCCTCAGAGACACCCCTACAAAGATATTAGCTGTTGAAATTGAGGGTTGAAAATCAATTTTTTGCAATAACTTTTTTATTTCTTGACCGATTTTGATAATTTTTGGTTTTTTTTGTATTATTTTGGACTGTTTAGAATAGTGTTTCATAATCTTTGGTAGCACATACATAGACCTCGGGATGGCATAACCCCCTCATTCACTTGAAAGAAAACAATAAAAATAATAATTTTACAGTTTTTTGAGGTTAATTTTCTTTTTATTTGATATTTTTTACATAAAAAATGTATCCTTATTTATTTCGATAGAGCGAACCGTTATCGAGATAAACGTCCTTCTAATAGGTGATGCGCCGCAGGAACTTTCCAAATTTCAAGTATATTTCAACAAGATGGCTGACCTTTGACAGTAAATTGAGCAGGAAACAAAACAATAACTTAATTAAATACACGTCAAATAGTGTCAAAGATTTCATTTCATCCAGATTCAATTCTAACTGATTTTAAAATGAGTTACAAAAACGCTGAATGCGCAGAAAATCAGATAGAATTGAATCTGCATGAAATGAAATCTTTGACACTGACGTGTATTTAATTAAGTTATTGTTTTGTTTCCTGCTCAATTTATTGGCAAAGGTCAGCCATCTTGTTAAAATTTACTTGAAATTTGGAAAGTTCCTGCGGCGCATCACCTATTAGAAGGAACGTTTATCTCGATAACGGTTCACTCTATCGAAATAAATAAGGATACATTTTTTATGTAAAAAATATCAAATAAAAGGAAAATTAACCTTAAAAAACTGTAAAATTATTATTTTTATTGTTTTCTTTCAAGTGAATGAGGGGGTTATGCCATCCCGAGGTCTATGTATGTGCTACCAAAGATTATGAAACACTATTCTAAACAGTCCAAAATAATACAAAATAAAACCAAAAATTATCAAAATCGGTCAAGAAATAAAAAAGTTATTGCAAAAAATTGATTTTCAACCCTCAACTTCAACAGCTATTAATATCTTTGTAGCGTGTCTCTGAGGAATTAATTTTATAGATATTTTTTCATTTATTTTTACGAAATTTACCCAAATCCGGGAGGTTGCCCACATATTATGGGACACCCTGTATAATAACCTATCTAATTATAATGATTAACGGGGGCTACTAGTTTCTGAGGTTTCGTCAATAAAGCAACAAAATGAACGCTAGACAGGAAAATGACACTGACAGTGAATTAATTTGTACGCCACCACATATTCGCCAACAAGCTAACAAGCCCAAGTTTTCAGTGTTCTAACGCGATGCGCTAAAAAATACCGTCTATATCTCGGCCGGACCCGAAGTCCATTTAAGCTCGCATTCAATAAAAACTTCATACTCGCCGAAATGATCTTCTTTCCGTCCTTGATATAGAATATACTATTCCGAACTTATCCTTATTACTCGAGCAGTCTTATTGTATACAGGGTTATGCAAATTTCATGGTGCCAGTATTGGGATATCCTAAACCTAAACCATAAGAGATACAGGGTTGCTTAAATTAGAGAAAAGTTGCGCTATTTTGTGGCCATCGCGAATTCGTCAAAACATGCAAGATATTTGTGACCGTTCCTGAAATATCCTGAAAAAAACTGAAAAATCGAGAAATCTTATTTTTGCTATATCTTTCTTTCCATTGGAAATTAATAAAGAATTTTTCGTACGCCTACATAAGCCGTTATGAGCTATTCATCTGACGTTTCAAAAATTTTCAAAGCCGACCAGATCCCAAAGTTTTCATAGCCAACTTTCGTTTTCCTTATGGCCGCCATATTATTTTTTTATGTCTTTCGATAAGAAAAAAATAATGTAAACCAAAAATTAATAAATTTTAGAAAAAAAAATTGGAAAATTTTTATTCTTCTTTTTTCAAAGAAAAACACAAAGTTTTTAACTGAAATAGGTCAATATGAAGTCATACTGCTTGCCTTATAGTTTGTTAATTTCTCTATGATATTCGATCTAAAAAGTTGTATTTTTTAGAAATAAAAAGAACAAAAAATTTTTGAAATTTATTTTTTGAAGTTTATTAGCTTTTGGTTTTCATTATTTTTTTCTTATCCAACGACATAAAAAAATAAATGGCGGCCATAAGAAAAACGAAAGTTGGCTATGAAAACTCTGGGATCTAGTATAGGCTTTGAAAATTTTTGAAACGTCAGATGAATAGCTCGCATAACGGCTTATGTAAGGCTACGAAAAATTCTTTATTAATTTCCAATGGCAAGAAAGATATGGCAAAAATAAGATTTATCAATTTTTCAGTTTTTAATGACATGGTCACTAGTTAAATATAATATAGTTTTGAATTTTGTTGACAAGAAGAATGGCTAGAAAGATGATTAGCGACTACGTCACAGGAATACCGGTATGGGGACCGATTTCCGCGATCTGGCCAAATATTCTTGTTTGTTATTAGAAAAAGAATAAATTACGTCATGACTCTATATTTAGAAGTTACTTGTCTTGTCATCTGTATCTGTCCAAGCCATTAAAAATAGAAGAAGAAGATTGTGGACCTCTGAATAAAAACGTCAGGAAGGAGTATACCGCCCTAACATCTGGGACAGTCAGCAGGGGCTGGGAAATGGCGGATCAAACATTACGGTGTATTTGGCGTACAGTGCTGTTCAAATAAAACTGGGGCAACTCTTGTAACGCAACTCTCAATTTCACTTGCTCATATAAATCTCGGACGAACTTTTTGTTGTATTGTACCTACCTACCTATTTGTGGCTTTCAGCATATTCGTTGTTACTACTTATTGATTTCATTAAATCTTTTGGCGATGCTTGACAAAGGGAAATTTATTGCGGTAACAAGAGGTAACATGATATTAATCATAAAGAGTCAACTTAAAAATGAGAAATGTAATTTTTATTTTTCGAAGATTAAATTTTTTTACAAATAAAAAGGACAATCTTTGCTGGCAGCAAATTCAGGGATGTGCGTTTACGTGTAAAGAAATATTATTTACACATTTCTTGTAAAGGATATGTAAACAATGTAAATAATACGTAAACAATGTAAAGAATACGTAAACAAAGTAAAGAATTTGAACAATGGTGTCAGTTTATAACCTTATAGATAACTAAATACAACTATTATTATAAACATGTAAACCAGTATAAATCGTTTAATTATTTGATTTATGAATTACCTGCTTTATTCAAAAAATGAGTGGACGTGAACAATTAGTAAGTAGGTGATTAGTGAATTTTCAAATCTAAAACATTTCATAATCTTATTTCATAGTAAAATTAATTGTTTACATTTTGTTTACATTCTTGACGTTCTTTACAATTTATTGTACATACAAATGGACTGTGTAAAAATTGAATTGTTTACATGTAAAGAATTGAATTGTTTACAAATAATTGTTTACACGCCCATCCCTGGGCAGCATGAGAACCATGAGAATGGGAACCATGGAAATGGTAACCATTGTTCAATTTTCAAGCCACATTTACACTAGAAAATTCAAACTGTCCCCGATTTATTTGAACAGTTTACTGATGGAAAGCAATTGATACAAAAATTATACATCTTTCTAGAAACGTTAAGAGTAATAATAAATTTAGAATTAAGTAATGGTTTATCGTACTTTCGTACTTTTTATGAAATCATCATTTTTCGTACGTCATATAATTAATCAGGTTTGTTAAATTTTAAATAAAGAACACGAATATTAATTAGTAACCTTTTACAATTGTCCACTCGTCAACTGTCAATGTCCAAAGTGTTTTAAAGTGGCGTTTTCCGACGCTTTTACCTAGGTTACCTGTATCCTGTATTACCGAGATTAACGCAGTAAGCGTTAGTGTCGGTAATGCAGGTTTCCTACTCTTAACAACACGACGGTTAGTCTTTCCTGATGTTCTTAGCTCTATGTTGCGGGCGTTTTTTATTTAAAAAGAAGAAGTGAAACTTTAATAATATAACCTCATTCATATACTCAGTATTCTAAATAAGGGATTTCAAAACTAAAAAGGTTTTGCCTTATTTTTTAATTTTCAACCTCTTTAGAGATCCAAATAACGAAAATTTGTGCAAAGGCAGTAATCATTTTATTATTTTTGTTTCTAATTTTCATAATGGCATGGAGGTCCCATGGGAAGACAAACTCAGATTTAATAAGAAATTTACGATGTAAGACAAATATCTAATTTTTGCTTGCTTAAGTAGGTTTACTGTTGAAATTTTCCAGCGAATGGAATTGTAAAGACCGAGCGAGTGGAAGCGGCAATGCTGGCGGTAGACAGAGCGAATTACTGCAAGGTAAATCCATATATGGATGCTCCCCAGGGTATCGGTTATGGAGTTACCATCAGCGCCCCCCACATGCATGCCCATGCTTTAGAATTATTGAAAGATAAACTGATAGATGGAAATAGAGCTCTTGACGTTGGATCTGGAAGTGGGTATTTGACTGCTTGCATGGCTCACATGTTGGGTGAAACTGGGTAAGTTTAAAGTTGCAGGCACGAAGTTTTGTGGTAGCAACTTCTACATTTTACTTTTCTTCTTTCATTTTCTTGAAATTTCAGGGGGAAAAACCTGACCTGACTTAGTGGTGGGGCTAGTGGGGGAATTATCGTTGCAAAGGCTCGCCTTAACCAGTTTTGCTCATGTTTACTGCAATAATAATAGTAGTTTGCTGACAATAATTTAATAGTAGTTGAGCTCCACCTGTCTGAACTTTTGTTAGGCTTCAAAATAGATAACTTACCTATTATTATTTATTTCTCTATGAACACCAGCCTCTATTATGGGCGAGTTCTCCTCAGTAAAACCTGATGGAATCAATCAGGAATGGAAGTATGGGATGATGATCAATAAAAGAATTCGCTCTATCTAATGTACTATTCATTGATGTTAAGTTTAGTTGGAGACAAAGTCAATTTTAGACCACAATTTATACAAAAAATAAAACTGGACAAGTCAAAATATACCAACTTTTAATTTTTAATGTAAATTTCACAGCACTTGATAAAATTGAACCATAGAGGTAGTTTCATGTCTTGGTTATTCTTATTCTTATGCATGTACAATGATTATTTTATGCTTATCATATTATAACACAATATTTATTTTATAACCCCTGTCTGTAACATTAAAATCCCTTCTCTTTTGTTTTTCATTTATTCTTCAATGTAATTTGTAAAATTCAACAGGCTACTTCAATTATTGTGAAGTTGTGATTGTGAACATCTTTCCTGGGTTTGTGGTACCTACCATATTCCAGGTGTGTTTCTGATGCTGGAAAGTCTTTCATTGCTCTGTTTCAATTGAATTGAAAAAATATTTCAATTCCTGCATAAATTAATTTGTTTGTTTTAGTGTGGCAGTTGGCATTGATCACATAAAAGAACTAGTAGAACTAGCACGCCAAAATATAAATAATGATCAACCCAACTTACTAAACTCAGGCCGAATCCAGCTTGTTTTGGGAGACGGGCGTAAAGGTTATGAAGATTCAGCTCCTTACGATGCCATACATGTCGGTGCTGCTGCTCCACAATTACCTCAAGCTCTTGTAGAACAGTTAAAGGTAATGGTTATTAATGGTAATTTAGTTAGCATTATTACGATTTAATATTCTGGTTGTTTGTGTAGATTGGTGGACGTCTGATCGTGCCTGTCGGTCCAGCCGGAGGGGACCAGCAGCTACAGCAAATTGACAAATTACCTGATGGAACAATAGAGAAAAAGACGCTTATGGGAGTTGTGTTTGTACCATTGACAGATAAAGGTAGCCAATGGCCGATGTCCCGTTGACGAATATATTTTTGTGTTGTATTAAGTTTGTCAGTTGTCTGTCTCGTTTTTATTTATTTTCATTAAATTATTTCTTTTGATTATGAATGTTATTTTTTAATCTGGTTGTAACTTGTTGGAGGACTGTTTTGTTTTTTCAGTAAGAAGTGTTGACGAATCTGTTTAAAATAATAATTAAATGATAATCAATGGTTTTGTTAGCTATCTGATTTTTTTATTTTTTTTTAAGAAGTTAGTCCTGCTGATTTAATCCTAAAACTCAATAAAAATCTAAAAAAATGTAATTTTAGATTCTCGTAGGTTTGATGGATAAACTCGAATAATAATCATTTCAGAAAAACTGAAGTCATTAACGAACTTGATGTTCATCTTATTGTTCAAGTGATTGTAAACAATCAGAAAGAATACAAATAAAATAAACTCAACGTTTTATTACCAGCAAAATCTAGGACACATTCTAATCATTCATAAATATTATGTTTAGGTTCACTTTTGAATACAATCACTAATTACAATATGTACTTGTAAATATTATCAAATAAAATGAACCATTCCACTTTGTTTTATTTTTTATTCAAATCTCATCCCATTTTTGGTGAAGTCAGCATCTGGTCCAGCATGGTTGATGTTGATACCTCTTCTTGTTTCGCAATCGGCAGTCTTCTTGGGGCTTGTCTTATTGGTTGGGTGTCGCCTGTATTTATTCGGTAATGCACAATGTCCGTTTCTTCAAAAGCTGTTTTCTGTATCTTAAACAGTTCCTGAGATATCGTCAAAAAACTGAAAATAATTTTTTTACACCTTTATTTCGAAAACGGTTCTTTTGCGGACCCATGTTAATAAGAATTTTTTCCATATTTTTGAATGAGCTATCACATCCTGAAAGTTCTGCGCACATTATTATGAATCATAATATGCTCAAAATTTGGGGACCAATTATACAGGGTGAGTCATTTCAATCTTCGGACCCGGATATCTCTGTAAGCCAGATACAAAAACATTGTGCACACAAAAATTGTTCAAGACAATGGGGGTCATCTGAACAATTAAAGTGGACTGTATTTTATATTAATTTTATTGGATTAAATAATATGTGAAGCCACAAATGCAAAAAAATTTTAATGCGCTCTATCTCAAGTTTTTTGAATAATAATAATAATTCGTCATGACGACGATCGTCATCTGTTTTCTATAATTATTAGAATCCCAACAGGACACCTGAACTTGGCCCACTTCTTTGGAAGAGGCTTAAACATCCTCCCCCCCCTTTGGAAGTCCTTGGCTTTCAAAATTATTAACAAACACTTTCAGAGTTTATAATACAAAATGATTATATAATTAATTTGCTGAATCAATTGGCAGCTTGCAAATTTTTGAAAAACTACGCTTCAGTAGTCCTGCACTAGTTCTGACCGTTGCTACACGTGCAAGTCCATCTTTACGATGATGATTGTTTCCATTTGAGGCAGAGTTGAAGTTCACTAATGTACTCCTTCATACATCTATTCCAAAAGTGTTGATGCAATTTTTGAATGTGCTGATAGTGGGAAAGTCTCGATTCAGGTTAGAAGGGCATTACCAGCAACACGTTTCAAGTGATGCTTCATGCTTTTAACACCTGCTTCCCCAGTCTACCTTGGTGAGGAGAAGCAGGAGGAATAAAACTCCATGATATGCCTTCATTTTCTGAAAATTAATTAATCTTTCTTTCGTTGTTTGTCAAAAATGTATTTAGCTCTTTGAGTTCAGCGTCTGTTCCAATAAACTTGGATGCATTATCAGAGAAAATTTAATGTGGTTTTCCACGTTTTGTCGTGAAGCGACGCAAAGCAGCAATAAAAGCTTCTGTGGTCAGATCAGAAACGATTTCTAAGTGTACTGCTTTAGTACAAAAACATACAAAAAAGACTTACATAACATTTAGTCACCTTATACAACCTCTCCCCTGTCTGTCTTTAATATGAAAATATCCAGCATAATCGATTCCAGTAATATATGTAGATGGTGGTGGAGGGTGTAAGACGTTCAGTTGGCAGATTTCCCATTAATTGTTCGTTAATTTTAGGTTTTGCTCTAAAACATTTAACACCTTTTAAAGCGTTATCCTATTGTGCATAGATGTAATTTTTATACAGGGTGATGGAAATTAATAGATTTTTCGTCACGTATAAAAATTTCATCCACACCATAGGATAACGCTTTAAAAGTTAAGATAGGGACATGTAAACCGTTTTCCTCTAAACAATAAGCTACTTTGAAAAAGAAAAACTGTGATTTTCACTTGTTTATAACTCATAAAGCTACTCAATTTAAGCTCCAACTGTGAAAACCATTCTTACTGAATTTTCTCAGACAATCTGAAAACGTATTACTATATAATACAGGGTGTCTCATTTATAAAAATAGACTATGTCGTCATTACTGAGTAAAGGATGAACACCCTGTATAAACTTTTTTTTACGTCAATATAGAATATAAATCAAATTACAAAATTGACCTGTTTCGGGATTTCTTTGAGAAACATTTTTCAAGGGAGAATTCGGAGGGTGGCAAGTTTTCAAATTGACATCCTGTAGGTATATAATATTTGCATGAGTTTTTTTATTGGGTTTAGGTATACCGAGAGGTATAGCAGTGTGTGTCACAGGCATGGTACACCCCCTTTTTTTTCTTTATTTTCTGAGATAATTTTTTGAAATTTGGTACGTCGCATATTTTCGATAGAGCGCACTTTTTAGCAGAAAATTGAATTTTTTCCCACATTCGGTTTTTCCGGAAATGTTACCAACTTTTTATTTTTAAATAGGACACCCTATATATTATTATATTTTTGGATTCTATACATTTGTACGAATCCAACAATACCACATAAGTGCCATTTTAAATGTCAAATTTGTTTTTATTTAATTTTTTATTTCTCAATTATAGTGTGCCATGACTATTTCGTTTTACTCCAATTGGATCATCACTAATGCTAGAAAAATCGAATTTTTGTTCAAAGTACTAAATTAAGTGATTTATGGATAAATTATGCGCACCGGAATGCTTTTTTGAGCTGGATTCATTTTTTTCAAATGGTACAATATTGGTATACCGAGGTACCATCTACTTATAGTACTCTTAATAAGGGACATTTTGGTGTACCCATTTTGCATCTGTGACGAACACAACTGAAGTCATGGCACACTATAATTGAGAATAAAAAAATTAAATAAAAACAAATTTGACATTTAAAATGGTACTTATGTGGTATTGTTGGATTCGTACAAATGTATAGAATTCAAAAATATAATAATATATATAGGGTGTCCCATTTAAAAATATAAAGTTGGTAACATTTCCGGAAAAACCGGATGTGGGAAAAAATTCAATTTTCTGCTAAAGGTGCGCTCTATCGAGAATATGCGACGTACCAAATTTCAAAAAATTATCTCAAAAAATAAAGAAAAAAAAAGGTGGTGTACCATGCCTGTGACACACTGATGTATAGGTTCTAATTTAAATAACTTTGCCACTTATTAAAAAAAAAAGAACTAAAACATCCCAATAAAAAACTCATCAAATATTATATAATCACATTTATGTAGGTAGGTATAGACATAATGTACTTATAGCATCCCTCTGAGAAAATATAAGGACTCCCGCTTCCCTATAATAATTTTGAAAGGATGATGAGATGCATGTATGATCATGCATATTCTATGCTGTATTAATTTATACTGAAGGGTCAAAATCAACGATTTTAAATAGAATTAACGGGAGTCTATCAATCGCGCATTTCATGTTGTGGAAAGTCTCTCGTGTTCATACGGAAAATCAGATTTTCCACTTGATCGGATTTAGGTTGATTCGCAATTGACCTACTTTCCGAGAGATGCCGCTAGTGGCCATGTTGCGAATTTCGCAAGTGAGTAACCGCAAGATGCAAGATTATTTTTCCCTCATTTCGAAAGTTTGTGTTTTAGTTACCTTAAAATAATTATTGACGAATGAAGATTCCCAAGAATTATCCCACGAGTCGGTAATTTTCATGTGGATAGCACCGAAATCTTTGAACTGCATGAAGTGGGCTGAGCCCGTTGTAACATAACCTTTCATAGACACCAATTGCAATTTTTAATTCTTATTTGGAAGGACAATTTCTGGCACAAATGAATGATTTCTGGGCTTGAATATTGATGTGATATTAATCAAAAAATCCTAGATGCATATTAGAGGGTGAGTAGCGTGTTTGTGTTATTTTTTTTCTTGGGGGTTTATTTTTTAGATGATTTAACTCATCTTGCCAGTGGTAGGACTTGGGTATTATGGAAAAATCTAGTAGGCTATAAAACCAAATTTTATGCATTGCTTGTGATATTACTTCGCATTTGTTTATTATTTGTTTCTAATAAAAATTTACGACAGTGTTTCATCAATAATGATCATTTTATTTCTTTTTCCACAATCATTAGATTAGTTCTTTGTTTTTAGATACAAATAATGTACCTACCTGCCTGCTGTGCTATTTTTACATTTCTCAGGAACTTAGAATTGTTGGGTCTTGCCTTGCTAATAGTACCCAACTAATATGATAATGTGTTGTGTTGCCAGACTGAGATTAAATTTGTAACTCTACTATTATACCTAGTTATCCACTGACTTCCTCATAGTCTCATTTATAGCAACCAACGATTTCGTTTTTCTTTCTTGTTTTTTTTAATTTCAAAATTGGACTTTTCCTACCTATTGTAATAGGTAGGTAGAGGTAGGTAGGTAGGTAGGCACCTAAATAATCTTTTCACATTTTTAAATTTACCTATGACCTAGCTATAGGTGGGCAAAAAAAAAAGAATAAAAATAATCAGAAAAATAAGACCTGATAGCTGGGGGTATACACATTTGATTTGACCTTCGGCGGCTAGAGTGGTATTTGAATTATTTTCATTATAAAAACAATAAAAATATCCCTCTTGCCTCCTGGCTTTGATTCATTTGATAATACTTCAACTGTACACTTTTATTGACAAACATTTAGTACCTACATCATCTGTGTAAAATTTGAGTATGAAAAGGGAAAGTATTGTAATTTACGATTACCCTGTTCCAAGGTAATTCTGTGAAAATTGGCAACACTGTCGAGGACTCCTAAAAATGTGGGGGAAATTTAAAATTGTGAAATTGAAAATTTTTGATTAATTTTGTTTTGAAGATCCATAAGTAAATTAAAAAAAAAATTGATATGAATTTATTGCTGGTTATACAGGGTGGGCCATCGAAAACGTAGCTCGCCTTAATAACTTGGAAGCTGAAGATGTACGCGAAAAACGCCGAAACAGGTCGATTTTGTTATTAAAGTAGGCATATTTCCGTGACCAATTTAACTACCCAAGTTCACCCCCTTGGCAGGGTTAGCTACCCCTTTGCTTATCATCATAGGGAACAGCTATCAAGTGATACATCATTTGAAAGCTACTTGAATTCTCTTTACAACGATATAAAACACTTTGGGTTTCGCTTACATTCAGGGTGGCCTACATACAAGTGATTAAGGCGAGTTACGTTTTCGTTGGGCCACCTGTATGTAAGCGAAAGTGATACATCATTTGAAAGATACTTGCATTATCTTTACAACGATATTCAACATTTTGGGTTTCGCTTACATTCAGGCTGGCCTACTACAAGTGATTAGGGCGAGTTACGTTTTCGTTGGGCCAGCCTGTATGTAAGCGAAACCTAAAATGTTGGATATCGTTGTAAAGAGAATTCAAGTAGCTTTCAAATAATGTATCATTCGATATCTGTTCCCTATGATGATAAGCAAAAGGGTAGCTACCCCTGCCAAGGGGGTGAACTTGGGTAGTTAAATTTGTCACGAAAATATGCCTACTTTGATAACAAAATCGACCTGTTTCGATGTTTTTCGCGTACATCTTCAGTTTCCAAGTTATTAGGGCGAGTTATGTTTTCGTTGGGCCATCCTGTATGTAAGCGAATCCCAAAATGTTGGATATCGTTGTAAATAGAATTCAAGTAGCTTTCGAATGATGTATCATTCGATATCTGTTCCCTATGATGATAAGCAAAGGGGTAGCTACCCCTGCCAAGGGGGTGAACTTGGGTAGTTAAATTTGTCACAAAAATATGTCCCCCTCGGTAACAAAATCGACCTGTTTCGGCGTTTTTCGCATACATCTTCACTTTCCAAACTATTAGGCTTGTTACCTTTTCGATGGCCCACCCTGTATATTGTTGTAGACGTGTGGAATAATTTGTTAGTTTCATCGCAAGAATTTTATTCTTCACTTTTTCACTCAAATCTACAAAATTTCTGCAAACAATTATTTTTTATTAACCCGTTGGTTTATTTTATTAAAAGGAATATTTTTATTATACCTACTGTACCTATTTTGGGTATTTCGGAATTCTATCGACAAATTTCCATAGTATAGGTACCTATCCCTTATTCAAAAATACAGCAACAGAGGCAGCTTTTCCATTTTAACAAATTTTAATTCAACATTTCTCTTTAAAAGATATAGGGAAGCCCCAAAGTTTTTACCATTGAAATCTCTATGGTTTGACCAATGAAATACCCTGTGTACCTATTTAGATTTAGACATTATGGTGAATGATTGCACAATTTTAAGAAAAATATCCCACCCCTTTTCACCCTCTTCACCCTGAATTTTAGTTAATTTTATGATACTTAAACTTAATTAATGAAACAAATTGAACAATAATGAATTATTATATGAATTACAGCAATCAAAAAAAAATTATCAGAAAGCATTATTGTGATACTTAATTACTTATTTCTCTAGATATATTTGAGAATGTTGATTTTTTCTTAGGTAAAATATTTCGTGTTTGTTTTTTTGCTAGTTTTTTTTTGTTAATTAAAAAATTCTTAGTAGGTTAGTTTGTTTTTCCTTTTTCAAAGAGTTTAATCATAAACCAGGCAAGCAACTGATCCGTTATGCCACCATTGTATTTGCTTGTAGCCATATCTAGGCAATGGCAGACCAGGGGGAAGTCCCACTTTTTCTCCAAGAGAACTTTTTACTTCCAACAAACTTTTTTATATCCTATAAAAAAATCAATGACGTCCCAAAAGTTGGAAGAGCAGGGTCAGCAGAACATAAATTTTATAAAACCACAATTAGACGCTAATTAAACGCTAATGAAATGCACCAATTAAAATTTTAATGCTCCGTTTTTTATAAGAAAAACGACATGTTCTGCCAGGTTTAGATAAAGCTAGCAGAACATGAATTCAAGTATGCCTGAATCAGCATGATATCCATGTCAAAATGCTTGAACAATTAAACGCTAATTAAGTGCACTAATTAAAAATTTTGAAAATTTGTAGCATTTTTAAGTTTTAAAGAATTCCGAAGTTTATAAGTTGCTGAGTTTCGGAATTTTAAAATGTCTGAGATCTTATGAAATTTTCCGTTAGCAGATTTTAAAATTTTGGTCACTTTGGAATGTAGTTCCGGAAATTTTGAAGTTGTTTGAATTTTTTGAAGCTCTGGTCGTTTTTGAATTTTAGGAATTTCTATGTTTCATGATTTTGGAGTTTTAAGCATTTTTGAAGTTGCGAAGTTTGAAATGTTTCAAGTTCTGGAGATTCGAAAATTTTTTTTTTTTCTTCAACCGGAAGTTTTCAGAATTCTAGTGCCTCCGGCATTTTTGGAAACTTTTCAAGTTTTGAAATTTTCAAATTTTCAAGTTTGATTTTGTAGTTTTGAAGAATTTGTCAGTTCAGAATGTTCTGAATTTTTTGTTCTCTAAAATTTTTAAGTTTTGAAGTTAGGAAACAATTCAAAGATTTACAGCTTAGGAACTCCAAAAATTTTGTTTTAAATGTATGGGAGTTTAAAAATTTTCGAAAATTCTGGGAATTTTGCGATTAATGCAATTTTTAAGTTTTTAAAACGTAGAGAATTTCATGGTTTTTGAAGAATTTGTAAAACTTTCAAGTTTTGAACTTTTTATACTTAGTTATAAAATCTTTGACATTTCGGAAATTTAGGAAATTTTGAGTAATAAAAAATTTAAAAGCTTAGAAGCGAGCTTAGAAGTTTCGCCAATTCCAACGATGTGATAATTTTTTTTAATGAATTTTAAAGTTTAGGCTCCCCCAAAGAAAATTTCTTTCTAGAAAAAAAAACATTTTTGTCTGATACCTTCAACATTTTTTTGGAAAAGGGGTGGGGGGCCGAATTTAATTTTGCCCCGCGCCCCAAATAGCTTTGACCGCCTCGGTTTGGTATGGTCTTTGACAGTATTTCTCTTATTATTATTGCAGGAAACTTCATGTTCATTGAGGTCGAAGACGCTGACTTACGTAAAGACTTCAAGGTGGAAACTATTCCACAATCTTTTTCAATAATCAAAATTTTCGAATCTCCAGAACTTCCAGAACTTAAAACATTTCAAACTTCGCAACTTCAAAAATGCTTAAAATAAAACTCTAAAATCATGAAACATAGAAATTCCTAAAATTCAAAAACAACCAGAGCTTCAAAATTTCCGGAACTAGAGAACTTTATATAAATATTAAGTCTATAAAACTTAACATTCGAAAGTGACCAAAACTTTAAAATCTCCTAAATGAAAATTTCATAACTTCTCAGAATTTTTAAAATTTCGAAACTCGGCAACTTATGAACTTCGGAATTTTCAAAACTTGAAAATGCTACAAATTTTCCAAATTTTTCATTAATGCACTTAATTAGCGTTTAATTGTTCAAGCATTTTGACATGGATATCATGCTGATTCAGGCATTTTTGAACTCATGTTCTGCTAGCTTTATCTAAATCTGGCAGAACATGTCGTTTTTCTTAGAAAATATGGAGCATTAAAATAATTAGTGCATTTAATTAGCGTTTAATTAGCGTCTAATTGTGGTTTTATAAAATTTATGTTCTGCTGACCCTGCTCTTCCAACTTTAGGGACGTAAATCAATGTTCAGATTGACTCTGTCTACTCGCTCAGTATTTTCATTGACTGTTTCAAGGAGTCGAAGTACCCCTTGAAAATTTTTTTTAGAAAACATTTTAGTACAAGATGATTATTATCTTCTGTATTGATGCTTATTTAAATCTAATGTACCTCTACCTTTCTTCTTTGGCTGTTTTGAATTTGATAAATGATTGCCTTGCACTCTATTTTCCTTAACGAATTTAAACCACTCGATGTTTCTGTATTTCCTCGATCCTTTCCACAGCGCTTATACCCCTAATGAATTGGTTTAGATAGTTTACCACGCCCCCATAGGATGGTACCATGACCCTAATTATATGGTACCAGCAAATTATCTATCGAACATGCCTGGTATCATCTTATGTCAATAAAATAATAGGATTATAAATTGCTTTATTAATTATTATTACATTTTATTTTAACACCAGCAGGTCTTTAATAACAATATTATTCATAGTGCTGTTAAATTAAGAACAATAATAACATGTGCATACACGACAGTTGCCAGCTACACCTAATATACAGGGTGATTCAAAATTCAGTGCAAAGATTTAAAAATAAAATTTTTTTTTCATATAATCGTATGTCCTAATAACTTGCTTCGTTTTCTAGATACAGGGTGTAAAATTAAAAAAAAAAACGATTTTTTATTAATAATTACTCATAAAACCTTTCAGCCGATTTAAATAAAATTTGGTAGGCTTATTTGTTGTTATAAGGAACTTACTTTGATGGGAATAACATAAATTTATTAATTCCAGTGGCTACCTACTTGAAACTTATACCTAGGTAAAATTATGGTACGCCACTGCTCTTTTGACAATTTATATTTTTTTTTAGATTAAGCGGTCAATAATGTAACTTTCTTGCCTCCTGAGCTTTACTCGTATCTAGCTTTGCTTCCAAGAAAAAAATCAAAATCTGTGCCAGGCCCTATTAAAACAAGTAATAAATTCACATCGATTATTGAGATTCATTTAATTTAATTTAGTTAGCCCCCTGAGACGCCACTGGAATTAATAAATTCATGTTATTCCCATCAAAGGAAGGCCCTTATGATAACAAATAAGCCTATAAAATTTTATTTAAATCGGCTGAGAGGTTTTTGAGAAATTGATAAAAATCGATTTTTTTTTCAAAATTTTACAAAAAAGGTATCTAGAAAACGAAGCAAGTTAGGCCATACGATTATATGAAAAAACTTCTTATTTTTGGCTGGTAAATACGCCCTTACAATCTTTGCACTGAATTTTGAATCACCCTGTATACTTTGACGTATTTGTTTCAATTTTCAAGTATTGATTCCAAAGTTTGAATAATTTTACCTTCCTACTGCAATTACAGCTCTCTTGAAATGTCTACTGATAGACCGTTACGGATAGAAAACAACAAACTATGCTTCTCCAAAATTTAGTCACCCCTTCCAGAATATGACATTTTTCTCAAAAAGACTGGGACATAGGTCTTTTCAACATTATTTGTCTTTTAATAATTGCACAAATCAGCTGGTGCTGGTCGTGCTAATGGTAATCTTTTTCAAAAGTTCTTAGACTTCTATCAATCTAATTCATCTGTAACTTACTTTGACTACTTGATAATAATGAGTTTCAGAATTGTCAAATGTTTCCATATGAGCTACATGGTGCAAGTTGGAAATTTAGCTGCTTGTGTGGGTTTTTGGTTTGGAAAGACATCACTCAGTTACTGCCCATAATAAGAAATTTTCATTTCTACTGAGTTCGGTCTTTGCTACAACCTACAACCCACTGAGCTTATTTCCGCATGACACATGATTCCATAGAAATTTAATAGCTCTGCAGTTTGGGTGGGATTTTACCTTCAGAAATTTGAAAGCCGTTTTTTTGGGTCAATTTCAGAGGGCGATATCTTGAAATATGCAATTATTGAGCGTTTTAACAAAAAATGATTTAGAAAATTGCGTTTTTATAATAATTAATGTAAACAAAATTGTTACAGGTTGGCAATATGAACTTTGAAGTGAGGGGCAGCGGCGACTCTAGCCAGCCCAGGGAAGATCGGGTCGTGCGCGAGAAGAAGACCGGACCGCCGCGATGAGTACACCGGGGGCGGGAGTGACGAGCCCCCCGGGCCAAGTGGTAGCCCGCACCCCGGCAGCCCCCAAACAGCCCATGCGACATGGCCAAAAGCCCCCTCCCATCAGGCCTGCGCGTGCTCTCTTCTGCTTCACACTCAAGAACCCCATCCGCAAGCTCTGCATTCAGATTGTCGAATGGAAGTATCCTTTATTGATTTGACTTTTTACATAATATTTCTGTCGGCATTTTTTTTATTGGTTGGCAAATTTTCCTCAACAATTTTTTCTAGACCTTTTGAATTTTTAATTTTATTTACAATATTTGCTAATTGTGTTGCATTAGCTCTTTTCACTCCGTTTCCTCATAATGATTCCAACATTACAAATGCATATCTGGTGAGTTCATAAATAAAATTATAAAGTTCATTGTTTTACACATCTGCTTGATTTCTTTTTAGGAAAAAGTTGAATATGTTTTTTTGGTTATTTTTACTGTGGAATGTGTAATGAAAATCGTCGGCTTAGGTTTTGTAATGCACCCAGGAGCTTATTTGCGGAACGGGTGGAATTTACTAGATTTTACAATTGTAGTTATAGGGTGAGTCATAAGTGGTTTATTGATCATTAATTCATTAAGAAATTTCAAAAACATACATGTTTTTTATTATTTGTAGTGCGTTATCTTCATTATTACAATATTTCACAAGTGATTCATTTGATGTCAAAGCTCTGAGAGCTTTTAGAGTACTAAGACCATTAAGGCTCGTCTCTGGTGTACCAAGTAAGTATTGATTCATATAATTACATTGCTTTCACAAACGAGGGACTAATTTTGGTCTATTATACAGTAGGTAGTGAAACCAATCACAATTTTATTAAATTTTTTAATGTTATACTTTATTTTTAGAAATGAAAAGATGCTTCTATCTACTACAGTGCCTTATAGCCAATAGAGATGAAGACATAAACATGCGGGTTGTATGACCTTAAATTATGACAAATTAAATTGCAGTTACGTTTTCGCCATAAAACAGACATATTTATGCTGTCATCTCTATTGATAAAATGGCGACTGTCCAGTCAAAAAGAGGACATTCTGTTGTATATGATAAAAAATATAGGCACTGTAGCTATACCAAACAATTTTTTTGAACAGTGTTCTTAATTAGAATAAATAGACTATTTCAATAATTAAATGTAAAAGTTTTAGCAATTCTAGTAATCTCTAGTATCAAATCAAGTTTTTTCTCCCAGCCTAGTTTCTCTCTAGAACTTTGTTTTGGATTTCAACTGGAATGGTTACAACTGTAACTTCCGGAAATCTCTGTATGAGAAACCTAAATAAAATACAGGGTGTCCGGAAATTATGCGCAAAAAAATAAGGGGGTAATTCAACTTGATAAAATAATAAAATGATTTTTTTAAATCAATATTTTTAATAACTTTTTTTCTAGTGTACGGATTTTCTTAAAATTTTACACACTTGCCACTGATGTTGCTTTGCATCCTTGGTCCAAATTAGACTTGAATCCCTCGAAATCAAGAGGCCTTAACTGCTCTTGGCTTTCAAAAAAGGCCTATAGCTTTTTTCGTAATATTTTTTATGCGTTTTGAAGATGCAAAATTGAAGAACATGAAGAAATATTCGGAAAAGGTCCTCTTTGTTTATCACGATAAAATTACCTGTTTCTGAGTAAAACTGTTTTAAAAATTTGCTTGCACTAAAATTGATCACCATAAAAATTATGATCATTCTGCAACAATATCAAAGCATGCTTTGGAAACAGCTGCAGGGTTGCCTAGTTATGTATAAAACAGATACATTTGTATATAAATAGACTTGGAAATGATAAAATTTTAAAATTTTTTAATATTTTTTTTAAATAAAATAATAAAATACTTTTAATAATAAAAAAAAATTCTCTCAAAATTAAATCCAAAGCAAACGTCTCGTTTCCTAGGCAACCCTGCAGCTGTTTCCAAAGCATGCTTTGGTATTGTTGCAAAATGATCATAATTTATGGTGATCAATTTTAGTACTAGCAAAAAAAATATACGAAAAAAGTTATAGGCCTTTTTTGAAGGTAAAGGGCAGTTAAGGCCTCTTGATTTCGAGGGATTCAAGTATAATTTGGAGCAAGGATGTAAAACAACATCAGTGGCCAGTCTGTCAAATTTTAAGAAAATTCGTACACTAGAAAAAAAGTTATAAAAAAATATTGATTTAAAAAAATCAACTTTGAAGGCTTATAACTTTCTTGTTTGTGAATTTTCGAAAAAAAATTATAGATACTTTTGGCAATATTTCATCAAGTAGAATCACCCCCTTAATTTTTTGCGCATAATTTCCGGACACCTGTATATTACGTACACATTTTCTGACGGCAACAGAAATGTCAAGTAATTGTAGTTAAATGACATTTCTATCTGTCAAGTATCATGCTACACAAACTAGTGATCAGTATGATGTCCTGGGAACGTCTCAAAGTAACTGTTCCAATTGCATCATAAATTAACATTTAAAATAAAGTTAATTGTAAAATAAAATTGGTTTTTATGCTTATAGGAAAAGTATAGTGTTTAACAAGTGCAGAAAATTAATTATTGAGAATTGTGCTATCACGCTTAAGTGTATCATTTCATAATAAACTATTTCTAGTTTTTACTAATATTATATTCTTTTTTAAATCTATAGGTTTACAAGTCGTATTAAATTCAATTCTACGTGCCATGGTGCCTTTACTACATATTGCTCTGTTAGTGTTATTTGTTATAATAATTTTTGCCATCGTTGGATTAGAATTATTTTCCGGAAAGTTGCATTCAACCTGCTACAATAATGAAACAGGTGAGCGGTGTTTGTTCTGTTCAACGTTTGCAATATCAAAACTTGAACCTGTTGTACTAAAATCAAAATTTGGTATTTCAGAGGAGGTGATGGACAATGCTCATCCTTGCGGTGATGGTTACAGTTGTGAAGAGATGAATGCGGGGGGTACTTATTGGATCTGCAGAGGAGGATGGGAGGGGCCAAACTATGGAATTACAAATTTTGATAATTTCGGTTTATCTATGTTGACTGTTTTTCAAATTATTACACTTGAAGGCTGGACCGATGTGCTCTATAATGTAAGTAAAGTAATTATGCTTGTTTGGTTATATTCAGATAACTCGGCTAGCGAAGATTAATAATAATTGATGTTAATTTTACAGATTGAAGATTCTACAGGTAGAACTTGGCAGTGGATATATTTTGTGTCCCTCGTAATTTTAGGTGCTTTTTTTGTTATGAACTTAATTCTTGGTGTCCTCAGCGGGTAAATATAGATGAACAAAAAACTTGAGTTTCTAATAATATGTAACGCAAAACTACATTTTTAGAGAGTTTTCTAAAGAAAGGGCAAAAGCTAAATCTAGAGGTGATTTTCATAAACTGAGAGAAAAACAACAGTTTGATGAAGATCTCAGAGGCTACTTGGATTGGATAACTCAAGCCGAAGATATCGAGCCTGAAGGTGAAGATCAGCAGAATTTCGATTCCAAAACAAATCAGAATGATATCGAGCTGAACGCTCAGCTAGAAGAAGAAGAAGAAGCTCAACAGGAATCTTGGTTTAAGCGATATAAAAAAGATTTCGACAGAGTTAATCGAAAACTCAGAAGGAAATGTCGAAAAGCCGTCAAATCTCAAAGTTTTTATTGGCTTATTATTGTTTTAGTGTTTTTAAATACAGGAGTGTTAGCTACTGAACATCATGAACAACCTCCATGGCTTGATGATTTTCAAGGTATGTTTGTCGTCGTATGTCTATTATTATTTATTATAATTATTATTTATATCTAGATAATGAAAAACCTCAATTAAATTTCAATATATTTGTTTTAGAATATACCAATTTTTTCTTCATAACTCTTTTCTCACTGGAAATGTTGGTTAAAATGTACAGCTTGGGTTTTCAGGTGAGTGTTAGTAGTGATATTTATAGTGAAATAAAGACATTTTAAAATTAATTCGTTTAATTTTAGGGATATTTTGTGTCTTTATTCAATCGATTCGATTGTATCGTCGTTTTTGGGAGCATATTAGAAACCGTGCTGACTACAACCAAAATAATGCCACCTTTAGGTTTATCTGTCTTACGTTGTGTTAGGTTGTTGAGAGTTTTTAAAGTTACAAAGTAAGTGCAAAAGAATTAAGTAAGTACCAATAAATTTGTTAATAATTACAAATTTCAGATATTGGCGTTCATTGTCAAATTTAGTAGCATCATTGTTGAATTCTATACAGTCTATAGCGTCATTATTGTTATTGCTTTTTCTCTTTATTGTTATATTTGCACTGCTGGGCATGCAAGTATTTGGAGGACGTTTTAATTTCTTTGAATATGAGTTCAAACCTAGATATAACTTTGATAGTTTCTGGCAGAGTCTTCTGACTGTATTCCAGGTAATTTTTAATCATTTTTACAAATTTGAAACTTTGTCATCTATTTTTTTCTATAAAAAAATTATATTTTTTTGATTCAAAAAACTATAATAAGTACCTACTTGTCTTCTTAAACTCCTTCCTAATATGGAGAATTGTGGATATGTTCATTTAATATTTCTACTTCATTTTTATTTATTTATTTAGTAACTATTTCAATTCCTACCCTTATTTAAAAATAAACTCATATTTTTGCAAGCCTCTTTTGAATTTACAGGGTGTTTGAAGACATGTGTCTGCGGTAAAATGAAAGGTGCGGCTTCCTGGCTCATTCTAACAAAAAAGATCCTATAAAAATGGATGCGCAAACAGGGCTTTTCAAATTAGAGGGTAACAAATTTTTGTTCAGCTTTTTGACAATATAAGGAACCGTTTGAGATCCAGAACATTACTATTAGCTACTTTTTGAGAGCTAGTTTCTATGAGATTGGGAAAATTGTCATTTTGAAAGCACATCTTAAACCGCCAATGTTATATGGTAGTTATAAATAAAGTACTCTTGATCAAAAACTCTAATTGTAAACCGTTAAGAAAAACAACATTTTTTGTTTAAAAAAAAATATAAAAAAAAAAGAAATTTGATGTAAACGGGCAGCCTGAATTATTGCCCTAGATGAAGGTTTCAACAATTTTTATGATTTTTTTTATTAGAGCTTTTGACTCAGAGTACCCTGTATCTCGAAAGGTTCCTGAGATATCATCAAAAAACTGAAAATAATTTTTTTTGACACCCTTGTCTTGAAAATTGTTCATATTCTGCAGACCCGTGAAACATCCTGTATACTATAATGGCAAGTTTAAAAAGTATGTGGAATTTTTCGTTTCATTGTTTTGAGAATCTGTGATTCCCAAGGGATTTTTTAAAACAAAATATAACAACGGCTGTACATTTTAGACAGTTATCTCTCATTATCCAAATTCAGTTGTCACTGCTGTAACTTTCTGGTACCAGTTACCAGCAACAATTAATTTCTTGATTGACATTTCTTTACTTTCAAATCTGTAACATTGTAACTAATAGGAAGTAAATTTTCTCAGATTATGACAGGTGAAGATTGGAACTTGGTCATGTATTATGGCATCCAAGCATACGGAGGTGTGAATGACATAGGCATTGTAGCTTGTGTGTACTTCATTATTCTATTTATCTGTGGTAATTGTATCCTTTTAGAAAGTTTCGAGTTGTTTTGCATTCTTATCACAAACATTTTAATTCCTTAATAATGTTCAGATATCCTTCTGAATGTGTTCTTGGCTATTGCTGTAGATAATTTGGCAGATGCCGAATCATTGACCGCTATAGAAAAGGAAGAAGAGGAGGCGGCAGCTGAAGCAGCAGAAGCGGAGAAAAATAGATCCAAAAGCCCCTCTCTTTTAGAAGATGAAAATGTAGAAGATGAAGGATTAAGTGGAGGTGAAGGTGGAGAGGAAACCGAAGATGAGGGCCAGTACGACTCTGAACGGTATATAAAATGATATTATTTTTGACGTTAGAAATATGTTTGTATGAATATGATCATTTACATGTAGATCCGAGCATGGAGAAGAAACAGAATCACAGACAGGAGTGAATGCTGAGGCCGAAGAAGAACAATTAAGCGAAGGTAAGTAAAAAACAGAGTGCATTTCATAAATTTGTTAAATTAATAGATCAGTAAATGGAAAGAAAGGACAGAGTGTTAGGGCGAGAAAATAATGATGATTTTCAGAAGGTCAGTCGCTAAAGAAAAAAAGAACTCCCAGACCTCGTAAGTTATCAGAAGACAATGAAGGCGTAATGGAAACACGACCGATCCCGGAAGGGAGTGCCTTCTTTATATTTTCTAGTAAAAACAGGTAAACGTTGTGGAACGGGACATAGTTGCAGAAGTTGGAGATAAGCTTTGCCTGTGCAAATTCCAGAATTAGCCCTGTTGGTTTTAATTTCATAAAATTAGCTTAACTGCTACACTACTAGGACCAATCTGTTAATCTGTTTAATTAACTATAGTTTATGTAGGTGTTAAATCGGTTAATTTATTTGAGTTCAAATGAAATCTGAAACAGCAGGGCTTGATACTTTTGCAGCTGTGTTGGTTTAGTGTTGATAGTAACGATGCGTTGTGTGTGCAAATTGCAGATGGCAATAAGACAGGCAATAAAGTGGGTGCTCGTCCACGGAGAATGTCTGAAGTGGTCACCAACGACTTAAAGAAACCTATTCCTCCAGCTTCGTCTTTCTTCATATTCGGTCCGAATAACAGGTGAAATTGGTAGACGGTCGTGGCCTCGTCAGTATAGGTCTTGCAGCGTGTACCCTTCGCCAGATTTTTCAGGCACTGCCTGTGTAGGACTTGCACTGATTGATTTCGCTCCCCTCCTCCTAGTTGTTCATATAGATGTCCTTTTTAGATATTCATGGATGAAATACCCCAAAGTGGCCTCTAGATAGATGTTGTAGTGCATTTGTACCTATACTAGAATAATAGGATAACTGAAAGTAACATAATAATTGTGCGGTTGTTGTGCCTTGAAGCTTTTATTGTTGAAGCTCTGCTATGTGAATGATTAAATTAACTAATGTTTGTGTTTATTTATTTTTACTTTAATTATTAACTGAAATTGATCCACAATTTGAATCACGTCATGATATATTATTGCTGCTGTCTTCTTGATTGATCATTATTCATGCAAAGAAACCTTCGGATCACTCTATTGTTGCTATCTCACTTCAGTACCTGCCTACCCTACCCTACCCCAAATAAAACCCAGGATTTTTTTTCTTAGTGCATCCTCCATGTGTTCAGTGTTACATGTTATTCTAAAGCAATCAGATTGGATTGAGTTACAAGTATTAGCCAAGATATCGAAACCAGGCCTAAAACATTGAAACACTCAGGAGCTTCTTTATGTGCAAGGGTTGCAAGAAGATTGGATTATACAAAAATTTTTTTTTGCAATCTTCAATGACTAACGAGTTGTTAGTGAAATAAGACTTTTCCCACCAAAGGGGTATTTTTTTGGGATGAGGAGACTCGGCTCCCACCGGAAGAGATTTTTGTGGTTTTATGATGCATGATACCCTCCGCTAACAGTTCCTTAAGCAAAAACTTTGAAGTTTTTTAGATGAAATTTTCTGACTGGACTAACCTGGTTATATTATATTAATAATTTTAGTTTGGATGAGTCAAAATTTTTTTTTAAATTCTTATTGAATATTATTTTGTTTAAATGAATTATGTTTATATCTGAAATCCTATTTTTTTTGTACATCTGACCACATAACTCCCTCATATCATATTTTTTAAACTTTCACAGGTAATGAAATCATCAGTTCTTTGCTCTTAAGAATTCTTAGTATTATGACTTATGAATGAAGATATATGACATATTTCAATTATTGTGAATCAATTTTACATTTTCTGCTACTGAAACATTACAAATTCGATTAAATGATTCCAGTAGATGCAGACAGTTATCATTGCAGAATATTTTTCTAACTTTAAATTTTGAGAGAAATAGTGATAGTTTACGCCGAATTGATGTTTAATTATCTTTGTAGGTTTCGGAAAATGTGCCATTGGATGGTTTCTCACAGTGTCTTTGGAAATTTCATATTGGCTTGTATTTTGATTTCGTCTGCTCTACTCGCTCTGGAAAACCCACTGTACCCAGAATCAGAGATGAATCAAGTAAGTTCAAGTTGACTTAATATTTTGTACTGAGAAAGATTGAATAATGTTATTTTTAGATATTGAAAAAATTTGATTTGTTTTTCACGTCAATATTCACCACGGAGCTAATTCTGAAAACCATTACCTATGGGTGTATATTACATGATGGTGCCTTTTTAAGATCAGCCTTCGATGTGTTAGATTTAGTCGTGGTTTGTGTTTCTTTAATGTCAATAATTGAAACATACGGCAAGTAAGTGAAAAATAATACTTTTCATAACAACTGTAATAAATAATTGAAATTGTTCCCAGTATTGGACTCTCTGGAGGTGGTGGTGCAATGGCTGTAATGAAAATCCTGAGGGTATTGAGGGTTCTTCGACCTCTAAGAGCCATCAACAGAGCAAAGGGCTTAAAGGTACGTTCAAGAATATTCCAAAGCGATTTATCCGAACAATCTGTTAACAACCCGATTATCTATTTTCAAACGAAAAGCTTTAAAAATCTACTTTCATGTCTCCATAGCACGTAGTCCAATGCGTGATAGTTGCAGTAAAGACCATAGGCAACATTGTACTGGTTACTTGTCTGCTACAATTTATGTTTGCAAATATCGGAGTCCAATTATTCAAGGTATAGTCAGTGTTGTCATACCGACGTGTTTTCATTGGTCGCCACCAATCCTCAAAAGAGAAACATTGGAACAAGAACATGCTTTGTGTACAATGTTGAAAAAACCCCTGATACATCCGGTCTGATGAGACTAGGCCTGGTTGTGATTTTGATTTGATTTTATGATTAACCCGCATGCCATCTAGGCTCAGTGTGTGTATGTGTTTACAGGAGTGGAACCGGACCGTGTTGAAAGCTGTGGTCGACTTGATTTATCAGCCAGTGTGTGCTTCTTTGCATTTTTATTATAGTGATTTCTCCTCAAAATTCCCTTTACCCATACCTCTAAATTACTTACGCTTGTAGTCATATCTAGGTGATAAATGATTTATTGGGTTAAAATCTACCTGATGATCCAACAAGCATACCGCGCTATGAGACGATTGAAAGAGCAGTCGAATTCCGTACTGTCTCAGCTATTAAAGGACAGGTACAATAAAATTTAATTAGGTAATCATAAATAACAAATTATGATTGATTAACATAAAATCTATCAATAATAATTCTTTTATTTTTAACTCAGGAAATTTAGTGAGTTTGGAAAGGTTTGGATAAACTATATAATGATTAACCCAAACTCAAGTCTTGTACATTTGATTTATCTCAAAAATTGTCTAGGTAGGTATGCGAAATTTGAGGTATACAAAATGCAGCTTTAATATTTTACGATTCATTTTTGTACCTTTAAAAAAATTACTTGGATCAACTCTGGTTATAATTTTTCTATTTATTTTTCATTATTACTTTATCTAAATTGGAGTAAAGAAATCACAGTTGGTTTTTTGATTTAGTAATAGACTATTCCCGGTATTTTTTTCATAAAAAAAAGGAAACATTTTCATAAAGTAGCATTTTCACACAATATCAGTACTCCATCAGACATCTAAATGAATACAAATATTAAATTTTTAGTGGTAGTATCTTGTAGTACAACAGCATGGTAACTTGTGTGATTACAAAATATTTAGTTTTACAAGGTGTTCCTAAATACCAGGTATATACGAAAGGCAGTAATTCTTTGGCTTATTTTATGCCTAAAGGTGCGTTTTCACCAAGCGCGCAAAACGTTTGCAATTGTTAGCAAATGTTTGCAATCACAATATTTGTTTGGTGGAGACGAAAATGACGCGCATTCGCCAACATTTGCAATCATTTGTCCGTGTTCCGAGCGTTGTCGGTACATCAAAGGGATTTGTTGCTTGTGCGTGCGCGAAGTATTTTCAGTGTAGACGGGCAGGGAGTGTTCGCAGGAATCTCAGGGAATCAGAGCAGTGTTGTTTGTTGTTTTCCAGCAACTGCAACGTGTCTACCAAATTAACTATAACTATAACCAGAAAATGGGATGTCCAAAATCTACAGGTTCTCTTTTTATTATTCTCTTTTTCAATTAAAACAGTCATAATTATGAAAGATGCGGCACTAACAATACGTTTTCTTTTCGGAGCCATTTTTGCTCGAAACATGAACAAATGATTGCTAATAACGTACCAGGTGTCTGTGAATATTCAGTGGAGACACTTTAATTGCAAACATTTGGAAACATTCGCAAACATTTGCGAACGTTTGCTAACAATGATTTTTTGGTGAAAACGCACCTTAATAGTTCATAAGGACATAGGGTTTGAAATTGAAAGATTATTTTTTTTTTCTTTATAGTTAGCTCCCTGAGGTTAGTAAAACTATCACAGCTAACAGGTATATGGTGTCAACAAAACTGTCAAAATTAATAGGAACGAGAAATAATTATCCAAAAAAAGCCAGAGCCTCTTTTGCCAGTTTAAAAATTTGAATTTCATCTAACAAATTTGAGGAATTTTTTTTTGTCCTTGATAACGGTTGCAGATGCAAAAAAAAACTGTAAGAGACCAAGAAGTTTCTCGATAAAAGAGAAAAGTCACATTGTATTTTTAAAGCTACCAGCGGCATATCGCAAAAAAGTTCAGGGTGAAATTTGGGGGCAAAATGGGAGAAATCCAGGAAAAAAATTCTCACAACAATTAAGCATGCCCAATGACTTATGCCCTGCAACATAACCTGTATTCCATATTTTTGAGCTAAATGCCTCAAAAACTGCAGGAACTATAAAGAAAAAACTAAATTTCTTTTGAAATTTGAACACCCTAGTAGACTGGTAATGAAGCGGTTGCGGACCTATGTTTGTATGAACTTTTTTAGGCATAAAATAAGCCAAAAAATTACCTCCTTTCGTATGTACCTGTTACTTAGGAACAACCCGTATTTGCATAGATTTCAATACAACTAAATAGTTTATTGTATTAAAGTAATTTTTGTATAACTAGGTAATTAAATTTCTTCTGGTTCTTCTTATAGTTGTTGATATCAAGGGGAAAATTAAGTGGATTGTGATTCAATCGAAAGTCCAGCTGTTCATTTATGACTGCGTATTGTTAATTATGTAAATATCTGTGGATTTCTAGAGATTTTATCATCTAAGATGTTATTATGTTACTAATTCTGAATGGAGTAGGTACCTTATATTAATGTCTCGAATTTTGAACCACTTCTTGACTTCTTCTTTGAGCCAATAAGATATAGCTTTTCTTTTAATGTTTCTTTTTTTAATAATTTGTTGATGTTGAAGATGCTACTTTAAAGGTAGCAAAACAGTGTACCTTTTTATTAGCTCAAGATTATGTAACATAGTAGAAAAATAGATGTTTTATTTATCATAAATTATGGAGAGATTCTACAAAATAAGGGCTGAGAACATAAATTTTATAAAAAAAAAATAAATAGTCATTAGCAACGAACAAGTAAAAAATACAACACAAAAATTTGGCATTAAAAAACACACACGATTATGTCCAAGGAATACTAAAATATAGATTTGGTAAGGTTGGTTTCCAGGTTTGTGTCTATCAGTTGAAACTACAGCCTTTTTAAAACATTCTTGAATTTAGATAACTTAAATATTGATACAGCAAAAAGTAATTCCACCAGCAATTTCTACTGAATATATAAGCTCTCAGAGTCATTATAATAATAGTACCAGGAAACTTTAGGAGTAGGTTATAGATACTTTTTAGTTATTGAAGATGAAGGAAGTGGTATTACTGAATGAATTTCTTTCCTTTGTTTCATCTTATCGCCAATTCACTGCCCTAATGGTTATAGTATGTAGTGAAATGTGTGATAGTAGCCATTAAGACTATCGGTAACATCATGCTGGTAACCTACCTCCTACAATTTATGTTTGCTGTGATCGGAGTACAGATGTTCAAGGTAATTCTACTCGTGCTTAAGCTGAACTGAATAAGGCATGACTGCCGGTAGTTGCATGCAATTGGGCATATTTGCGTTATCACACTTGAATTTCAAGGGAAATGGAACTTGCTGCCAATTGCCACCAGACCAGGTGGTTTATTTGTCTTTGCACACTAATTTTTTTAGTGTTTAATAGCTCGCAGCACTCATCTGTCGTTTTTTTTTTGTATGATCTGTTTTGTTTAATGTATTACTTGATGTTTAAATTTTTATGATATTTCAATCGGTACCTAATCAGTAACTACAATAATTTAATGAATTATTAATGATAAAACCTTACTTATTATTAAATATACACAAAATTCAAAGATAACCTAAATAAATATCAGGGGCTCTCCTTCAATTTACTATTTCTTGTATTTTTTTATTTTATACGAGTTTGTCTCTATTTCTTGACATGGAACATCCGGTAAGTAACTTACGATTTTTATTAAAAGTTATTTATTCACAAGCTATGTGGATTTCAACAATATATTGGTTTATTTTACCGTTTTGGTAAATAATTTGGTATAGTTTGGAAGTAAGATAATCATAATAATAATAATATCCCTTCGGGATTTGATAGAAACGAAATAAATTATTTTTTCCCTTGTAACTAGCCAAATTTTTTACCTACATAGAGGAAGTTGTCCATTATCTAATAATTTATCTACACTTGATTTATTGATTTGGTGAGGGTGTTGTTATTATTCGCATACAAGTATAATACTTTATGTAATGTATGTTTTGAAAATTCAATCAACTTCAACTTGATGTACACCTTTTAATCTAATTTGAAGTGGGTAATGAAGGGTATTATCTCCGCTCTTACTTCTAAAGACAAGTGATACAATTTAAAATTTCAAGTTAATAAAAAGTGGGAAGGAAGTTGAAAGATTGCTTTTTCAATAGTACATTATTGTAATTTTTTTCTGCTAATAATAAATATTTTAACGCTCTGTTAAATAAAAATATTTGAAACGATTATTGTCTCTTATGTGTGTTTAAATTTTTGAATACATGTAGTATTATATGTTTTTTTTATCTTAGTGTTTGCAGGTTCTTTTAGGCTTGTAGAATAAATACAGCAGCAAACGAACGTTGTCTTAACACCATTATGTTAATGCAATTAGCTATTTTTTTTTTTATTAATTTTTAATGTCACAAGGTGATGCTAGTAGAAATGCAATTTGTTCTTTCATAATGTTTACCAGTTATGACTACAAGTGATGCCACTTTGCATATGTTCTAATTTTGCATGCCTGTTGCACGAATATCCAATTCTGTTTTTAATTATGTACTAGGAAAAATATTGGTGTTTATTCAGTGTTTTTGTTTAGTTTATTGAAAGTTATTTCCAATTACCTTTTCACTATCAGGGTGTGTTTTTTAAATGTTTTTTGTCAATACTGGAGGAGGTTTTTTCTTAACTTATTTTTGGACTGAAAGTCTGTATTAAAACAAGTGCCATAATTTATTTTGTTTTAGAGAGTTTTTATAAAAATAAATTTTTATAAGAAAATTTATACACCTTCAATTAATGAAAATACTTTTTTAATGTACCTACCTACCTACAACTAATCATTCATACGAAATTTTTGCTGCATATTTGTGGTGAAAAATATGGTATGCCATTACTTTTTCTTTCATTCTAATAAGAAACATTTGTTATCCTCATTCAGTTTTCAGTATACAGGGTGTCCGGTAAGTACCTCCTAATCTCTCGGGAGCATACAGGGGAGGTCAAAAAAAACCTAGTCTGTCATAAAAAAAATTTCCTAAAGTGTCCCCAAACGGAGATATGGAGCCCTAAAAGGGTGCCTCGCAATTTACTTTTTTGGCTCTAACTTTTGAACCGACCTGTATAATTGGATGGAATTTAAGCACTTTATAGAGGCCACAGAGAGCCATCAGGCCATATTAAAGTCGATGTTTGACGTCGTCAGGGAAGTCAGGAACGGACTTACCATCATACTTGTTGAGTCAAAATTTTGACAGGTGTCACTTTACAGAGCTACAAACTATTTTTTTGAATAGTCTAATACTTCGTCTTTAAAAAAGGTGCTCTTAATTTATTTCGGTAAAACTGACCGTTTTCGAGATAAATCGGTTTTTAAGTATGCGAAACACTCAAAAGTTACTAATGCTAAACACAAACAGGGACAAATCAGGTACTTATTGATAAACCTACCTATATAATGGATTGCTATTGACGGAACTTGATCAAAATTCGCATAAAAGTCGATTTATCTTGAGAACCGCTAGTTTTATCGAAATAAATTAAGAGTACCTTTTGTGAAGATGAATGACCAGCCTATTTGAAAAATAAGTTTTCAGCTCTGTAAAATGACACCTGCCAAAACTTTGACACAATGACTGTGGTGGTAAGTCCGTTCCTGACTTCCTTTAGGACGTGAAACATCCACTCTGATATGGCTTAATGAGTCTTTATGGCCTCTATAAAAAAATTAAAATTTCATCAAATTATACAGGTCGGTTCAAAAGTTAGAGCCAAAAAAGTAAATCTTAGGGACCATTTTGGGGCTCTGTATCTCCGTTTAGGGACACTTTAGGTATGTTTTTTTTTAGACAGACTAGGTTTATTTTGACCTCCCCTGTATGCTCCCGAGAGATTAGGAGGTACTTACCGGACACCCTGTATGTGGTACATATCTTAATTTTTTTTTGACCAACACAAAGTTTTCACCTAAAGAAAACTTTTGTTAATATGAATGCTAATAATGTAACTTGGAGTATTTTTTTTTATTTTTATACATACACTGTTGAAAAAAAATTTAGTACCTACATATTTTACAATTAAATTGAATACCTATGGATTTAAATTTTTCACACATAAACACATGCACCACTCAAAAAGTCGTATTTGATAAGAAATGAATGAATATAACATAAAAATTTCTTATTACAAAAAGAAAAATTGGTGTGCTATTTTTTTCTTCTGCTTCAAAAACTTGGTCCAAATCTCGAACGAACATCACTGGTAGAAATGCGCAAAAATTGTTGCACATTGATGCACAGAATATGTTTGCCAACTGTTAGGAAAATATACGTGTTGGTATCGTTTGAACATTTTGACTACCTATAGATAATATATTACATTTTATATCTTGTAAACGAAGCAAATCAGGGCACATGTTTTATATGGAATTTTGTATCTAAAATTAGTTAATGAAGCACCTTTATTATTGGCATAACTTAAAGAAACATGCTGTATGTATACATAGTTGAACATCATACAAGAAAAAGTACTTTTCAAGCTGTGAAGTCGTAAGTTGACTGAATTGATGAATAAAGTGATTTTATTAACTACGTGAATAAAGTCAATATAATTTATGAGTTTTCTATAGCTTGAAAAATGCCCATCAATGTAGTGTTAAAAAATTAAAAAAAAATTGCAACTGATGTTCTTTAAAAAAATGAAAACCCTTTCTAAAAAGAATAATGTTCTATGATTGATAGATTGAGATATAGGTAGCGCCTATATAAGTATTTATTGATGAGTAATACATATAAAATGTATTGGAAATTTCTTATAAAACAAAATTCTATGTGATTAGTTACCATTTACCTATAAATCAAAATGCGTTTCTTATTACTTGATTATTGAATTTTAGGGAAGATTATACAAATGTAATGATCATTCAAAAATTACCGCACTTGAATGCAAGTAAGTCTACTTACTTTGAAACGTGTATTTTTCAACTATTATTGAATGATATGAAATTTTTAGTGGAAGTTATTTGGTTTATGACAATGGCAACATTTATAGACCTCACGTGGAAACTCGAGTGTGGAAAGCTGATAAATTTAATTTCGATAACGTTGCGAAAGCTATGCTGACACTGTTCACAGTGACTACATTTGAAGGATGGCCACTTTTGTTATACAGATCCATAGACTCAAATGTAGAAAATCAAGGACCAATTCATAATTCCCGCCCAATTGTAGCAGCATATTATATAATTTACATTATCGTTATTGCCTTCTTTATGGTGAACATATTTGTGGGTTTCGTTATCGTTACATTCCAAAGTGAAGGTGAACAGGAATACAAGAACTGCGATCTTGATAAGAACCAACGCAACTGCATTGAATTTGCCTTACAAGCGAGACCCGTTCGAAGGTACATTCCGAAGCACCGCATTCAGTACAAAGTTTGGTGGTTTGTTACCTCAAAGCCTTTTGAATATGCAATATTTGGATTAATCATTGTGAACACAATCACTCTGGCTATGAGATTCCACAATCAAGACACCTCGTATACCAAATTACTCGATACTTTGAATATGATTTTCACAGCAGTCTTTGCTCTGGAGTTTGTCTTTAGATTGGCAGCGTTTCGTGTAAAGGTGAGTACTATTTTCGCTCCTCCTAGCTCTGTAATAAATCTTGATCGCCCCTTGTTGGTACATGCAGGGTGAGTCCCCTAAGATGGAAAGCTCGATTACACCTACATCATTAAAGATATCTAAATGAACCAAAAAGTGCAGTTTGTAAAATTGTTTTCAGATACACAGGGTGGCCCAATATCGCTGTACGCCATATAACTTTGTTATTTTAAATACGACACCCTCTATATTATTACATTTGCATATTGTTTGAGAAAAGTCAAAAAGAATGGTTTGTAAAGTTGAAGTTTGTAATGAGCGATTTATGAGTTATAAACAAATGAAAATCGCGATTTTCCATTTTCAAAGCAGCTTATATTGAAAACGGCTCGAGATATGGGAAAACGGTTTACATGTCCCTATCTTAAATTTTCATTCGGTGTCCTATTGGATGGAAGAAATTTTTATACAGAGTGGTAAAAAATTTGATTATTTTTATCACCCGGTATAAAAATTTCAGCTACATGATAGGATACCAAATGAAAAATTAAGATAGGAACATGTAAGCCGTTTTCCTCTATCTTGAGCTGTTTTTAAGGTACGCTGCTTTGAAAATAGAAAATCGCGAATTTCATTTGTTTATAACTCATAAATTGCTCATTACAAACTTCAACTTTACAAACCATTCTTTTTGACTTTTCTCAAACAATATGAAAATGTAATAATAATATAGAGGGTGTCCTATTTAAAATAACAAAGTTATATGGCGTACAGGGATATTGGGCCACCCTGTGTAGGTATCTGAAAATAATTTTACAAACTGCACTTGACCCTCCCATTTACAGCACTTTTTGGTTCATTTAGATGTCTTTAAGGGTGTAGGTGTAATCGAGCTTTCCATCTTAGGGGACTCACCCTGTATATGGTAATGTTTTTTTTTTTTTGGTTTTGTCATAAAGATAATATTAATATTATAATAATAAAAAACTCATGTGCACGGTTTTTCATAATTAGGTCTAAAAAATTTATACACAAATCGATTTGCGACCTGAAAAATGACTTTCTCTCTGAAAACCTATTACAATTTTGAGCTCCTCATGGTTTATATAGTTTAAGCAGAGATTTTCTTCAAAATAAGTCTTAAGAAAATAAGATAGATGTCTTCAGAATTAGACAAAATTTTGTGAGTAAAGCTGACTGCAACACTACTGAAAACACTATCCAGTAGGACAGTAAAGTCATTAATTTTTTCAAAATGCAATGGAGCCTATGAAAATTTTTCAATACTGAAAAAAGTACCTACCAAGAAAAAAATACCACTTGTATTTGGAACCGAAAATCGCAGGTTAAACCTGATTCCAGTTCCCGAATGTATGTTTCTACAGTAGTTTTACTAGATTAATTTAAGGTTAATAGTTTCGCTGTGAAAAATATTGTTTAGGTGTGAAAAACTGAATAATAATTTATAAAAGACGCGTGTTCTGAAATAATTCATCAGTGAGACTTGATAGAAATATGATGACATCATGAAAACGTTCTTTTATTACTGATGGATTCATCAGTGATGCTATTCGATGCTATCACCTTTCCCAAAACGTTTGAGAAGTAGAACTATATCATCAAAATTACACTAAAAGGGAAGCGGTGGTAATGTTGTTTTTAATGTTGTAAAATGATGAAGTGATAGTCTGATTGGCGTATTGTCTGTTTTTTTTATTTTTCTTTGTGATGGCGCACAATAATCACCAGGAAAATATGTAATGTAGACCTGTGAAAATAAAAAAGCCAAAAATAGTGGATTTAAAAAAATTATTAAACACGATAAATAAAAAAAAAACATTGCAACATTAATACGAAAACTTGTGGTCATCAAAATAGAAAGAGATCTTTCTTGTAAATAAATTTTACTCCAACACAATATTTATTATTATTATTCTACACCTACATACTACATATTGGCCATACTACAAACATGCACATTATTATACAGGGTGTTAAGAAAATGACGGATAAACTCTTCAGTACTCAGTAAAGTACGGGAAAAATAATTTTAAAAAATCCAGAGCTACATTTTAAAAGATATAAGCAAAATATTGAACAATAAATGTGGCAACGTTTAACACGATAACTGCTGGTATTTGGTAATTTCGCCTAATTTCTAACAATGTAGGTAGTCAAGGTATAAAAACTGTTGTTGCCAAATGCTTTTTTTCAGCATCTTAGAAAAGAAAAAATATCTTATTAAATTTTCCAAGCCAGTAATACATCTTAAGTAATTTTTTTAACTGATAACGATTAAAGTGCCCTGTTTTAAACCTGTAAAATCATTTAGTTCTTGAAAATATCGAAAAACAAAGACAGTAAAATGTTAACTTTGACATTTTTTATCTCACCAAATTGAAGACCAGAATTTTTAAAATTATTTTTCCCGTAGTCTACTAATTGTTCTCTACAATGTACTGAAGAGTTTATCCGTCATTTTCTTAACACCCTGTATATTTCTAGATAATTTATAAGGTAACTACAGATACATGTTTTTTCAGAATTACTTTGCGGACGCATGGAATTGTTTTGATTTTATTATAGTGTTAGGAAGTTTTATCGATATAGTATATCAGGATGTCAATGTAAGTAAATTATTAATCATAATTTTTCTATCACTAATGAAAATTAATTTTTTTTTAGCCTGGTCATAAAATTAAACTCTCTGGTAATTTTTTTCGATTATTCCGTGTCATGAGACTTGTAAAATTGCTCAATAAAGGTGAAGGTATAAGAACGTTGCTTTGGACGTTCGTCAAGTCTTTTCAAGCTCTCCCGTATGTAGCGTTATTAATTGTGATGCTGTTCTTCATTTATGCTGTGATCGGAATGCAGGTAATTATTAGTATTTAGAAATTGAAGATAAGGTAATTATTAATTTCAATTAAGATGATATGGGAACACTATCTTAACTATACTCAACTATAATTATAAAAACTCAGTACAAAATCATAACTTTCTATACAGGGTGTATCTAAATAACACCGAAAAAAATTAAGGGGTGATTCTGTGATGAAAATTAAGGGGGTATTTGGTATAGAATTTTTCGAAAAAACTCCCCGAAAAAGTTACACCCCTCCGAAGAATAAAAAAAGGTCTTTATTTTTTATTTTCCCTGTATATTAAGCTAAAGACACGAAAATTGGTAAATATTAATTGTTAATGAAACTACATATTTTGAATTTTTTTCAACCCTGAAGTATGCTTAGAAGGGATTGAAATAGTCAACACCTAAGATATTTTACCTTACAATTTTTTTTAGATTAAAATTTTTCTTTAAAAAAAAAACACTGCTGAATAGCTCAATGAATCACAAACTTTTTTATCTTCACAAGTTGTTTCGAAAACTTGAGCGTTTACGAGAAAAAAAAAAAATGCATTTTCACAAAGATGAGCTAACGCGAGGATATTTTGCCTTAAGGTCTAGTGGTCTGTGCTTTGCAGTGACATTCATAAAAACAATAATACCGATAGCAGGATTCTGCGTGTCATTTTCTGTTACCATTTTGCAAATATCAATGCATATTCGAATTTAGAATAGCTCGTGTCCTAAATGTAAGCCATTCCGTTGTTTTTAGAATATTAAAAGAACAACTGTTGTATCCCTATCAGCTTCAACGGGTACAGGTTTTAATGAATCGAGATTTTTTACCACGTGTGGTTTTTTTGTCACTGGCTTATTATTATGATCGGCCAAGCACCACAGTTCCTACGGAATATTTTATTTACTGACGAGGCGAGTTTCTCAAGAGACTATATTAGAAATTTCCATAACAATCACCTTTGGGCTGACGAAAATCCTCATGGCTTTTTTGAAGGAAATCATCAATTTTCATTAAACGTGTGGCTAGGAATTGTTGACAATCAATTAGTCCCCATTTTCTTCCGCTACGATTGAATGGCGACTCATATTGTCATCTCCTTGAAGAATTGCCTGCTCTCCTTGAAGAGGTTCCAATTCAAATTAGGCAACATTTATGGTTTATGCACGACGGTGCACCTGCCCATTTTGGTATACGTGCAAGAAGTCGCCTTGATGAGGTGTATGCCAATCAATGGATAGATCGAGGAGGACCTGTAAACTGGCAGGCCCGCTCTCCTGACCTTAATCCTTTGGATTTTGCGTATGGGGATATCTGAAATCTTTGGTATACACAAACCCAGTTGAAAATATCGATGATCTGCGAAACCGCATCGTAGCAGAGTGTGAAACGATAAGAAATTCACCACAAATATTTCTTCGCATACGCAATTCAATGATAAGAAGAGTAGATGCTTGTATTGAAGCTGGAGGCGGTCATTTTCAACATTTATTATAATTATTATTGTATTGTTGACCTTCGACAGTTTCTTTTTTCATTCTTTGTTTACTATTGTTTTAGTTGTAAGAATCTTTGCCTAATTTTTTGGTTGGCTATTGTCCAATAAAACACTATTTATAACATGAGCTTGCAATACATTTATTTTTTTCTCTTAACTGCGCAAGTTTCAGAAAAAATTTGTAGAGATGAAAAAGTTTGTAGATTAATTGAGCTTTTCAGCCGTGTTTTTTTTTAAAGAAAAATTTTAATCTAAAAAAAATTGTAAGGTAAAATATCTTAGGGGTTGACTATTTCAATCCCTTCTAAGCATACTTCAGGGTTGAAAAAAATTCAAAATATGTAGTTTCATTGACAATAATTAATATTTACCAATTTTCGTGTCTTTAGCTTAATATACAGGGAAAATAAAAAATAAAAACCATTTTTTTTTAATTCTTCGGAGGGGTGTAACTTTTTCGGGTAGAGTTTTTTCGAAAAATTCTATACCAAATACCCCCCTTAATTTTCATCACAGAATCACCCCTTAATTTTTTTCGGTGTTATTTAGATACACCCTGTATAATATTTTTATATCTTTATCAGTGAATTGGTATTGAGGATATTTAATACAACTATTAGCAGAGCTTATAAAAAAATTACTTCAACATTCAGTAAATGTAAAAAAATGCTCAAAAAAATATTTATATGTATAAACTAGTACGAGTAGTTTTTATTTTTATATAAAAATGAAAAACAGATTTGTAGACTTTTTTAAATTTTTGTAAACCTATTACCTTATGCAGTAATAGGACTTGGTTTTAGCATTTTTTTTTTAATATGATAATTTTATGGTCTCATTTGCAGATGTTTGGTAGACTTTCTGATTCGGGTGAAGTAATTACCCGAAATAACAACTTTGCCACATTTTTTCAAGCCTTGTTGGTACTTTTCAGGTCAGCTACAGGTAAGTAATAATTGAAATATATATTTTTTTGCAATTCTGATGTCGATATTTTTCTTACAGGTGAAGCTTGGCAAGATATTATGATGGATTGTGCAGATACGTCTTCGAAGAACTGTCATAAAGAACTATTGAAATCTAAGGAAGATCCAGAGGGTACCAATAACTGTGGATCAGAAATTGCTTATCCGTATTTCATTTCATTTTATGTCTTATGCTCATTTTTGGTAAAGCGATGATTGAAATGATTGTAGATATTGTGAACACTGATGTATTTTCTTTTATAGATTATTAATCTTTTTGTTGCCGTCATTATGGATAACTTTGATTATTTAACAAGAGATTGGTCGATACTGGGACCTCATCATTTAGATGAATTTATCAGGTTATGGAGTGAATATGATCCCGATGCCAAAGGCAGAATCAAACATTTAGATGTAGTTACATTGCTTAGGAAAATCTCCCCACCTCTAGGTTTTGGCAAACTGTGTCCTTATCGGGTCGCCTGTAAGCGACTAGTTTCCATGAACATGCCGCTGAACAGCGACGGCACCGTGTTATTCAATGCGACCTTATTCGCCGTGGTCAGGACTTCCCTTAAAATCAAAACCGATCCGAAGGCGGACAACACGTTGGACGAAGCGAACAGCGAGCTGAGAGCCGTAATCAAAAAGATCTGGAAGAGAACTAGTCCGGAACTGCTGGATCAAGTAGTACCCCCGCCAGGTGTAGAAGATGAAGTTACGGTGGGAAAGTTCTACGCCACGTTTTTGATCCAAGATTACTTCCGGCGATTCAAGAAGAGAAAAGAACAAGATTCAAAGGACGGCGATAAGGATGCACATAATACTGAAACATTCCAAGCTGGTCTGAGAACTTTGCACGAAGCCGGACCTGAACTAAAACGTGCCATTTCCGGCAACCTCGATGAACTTATTGATGACAATCCAGAACCGACACATCGAGTATGTTGTCTTTTATACTCTCAATTATTATTAGCTTATTTACTTTTTAGATCATGCGCTTTTTATTGTTAGTGAAATAGTGTAATATAAATAAACTCTCTCTGTTGCAGAGAAACCATTCCCTGTTTGGTAGTGTGTGGTCTTCGATGCGAAGGAAACCCAGTTTCGCTAGAACTAAGTCCCTGAAATTAGACTCTTCACAGATGAAGATGACTCCCGCTTCCAGTGTCGATTTTCTTCCCTATAAAACAATACAAAAGGCTGTCGCAGATGGGATGAACCATATGTCAGCAATAAGCAAGAACGTCGTGCACAACAGAATGAGCACCCGTAATCAGGACGATGAAGAAATACCATTAAGGTCGCTCAGTGGTCTTCATTCGAGGGATCGCGAGAAGAATAACTTCCAAGCTATTGAGTAAGTATGGAGGGAAGTTTTAGATTTTTTTTTGCTACACTTGTATCAGCATAATCAAGATTTTTATAAAACTTCTGCAAAGAAAAATTATAAGAATTATTGCTTTATAGTTCATAATAGTTTTTTTTTTTATATTTCGTTCAAAAAGTATCTTCAGAGAAACAAAAGTTATAATTTGTGGTAGGTACTCTTAAAGGATCTAATGTGATTTGATTAGGTATTATTACTCAAAGTAATAATTTATAAAGGTGATGATAAAAAGAGAAAAAACATATCAAAAAGCAGTCTCTTTATTAATATTCACAGCAGACTGGGAAGAGTTGAAGAGAGTGATGCGAGAAAATGTAGAAAATTATAAAACGGCTAGTTATAATAGAACATATTGGAAAAATCTATGATGGAGAAAAGCAGAGGCATATAATATACTTGAAGACAGTATACAAGAAATAGAACTAGTAGAAGGACTAGATCAAATAATATAGTAATCAAAATAAGCATAAAATTTTGCACATTTTTCATCCTGTACATTTATGTATTTGTTTTTAAGGGTATTTGTTCTCAGCAATTTCTCATTGTTATGAAGAAAACATCAGATGTGTGTGAGACCATTTGTGATAATATATAAATAAAGAGGAATTTGGATGTTAAGGTTAACATTAAAATGTTTCATATTATTGTGTTTAATCAATAAATAATATTGTAGTCATTTTATCAAATGATCAAGAGTTTTTCTACATAGATTTTCAGAACTTAGACCAATAAAATTGTACTGCACCCTTATATTATATAATCAGGATTATGCAAAGCTGTAGGTAACTGGAAAAACAAACATTCCTTTTATGGAAAATCACTGACATTTGTATTAAAACTTTATTATAAAAAATTGACTTACAGCCAATATTATAAAGGCTCATTAGGCTAACGGGCAGATTTCTGTGCTCGTTTTTGAAACTAACATCGACGTCAAATGACTTTTATTAACATTTTTGTAATTACTTTCATGTCAAGATAAGATAAATTTGAAAAATTTCCACTTAGACTCGATATCTTCTTTAGAAATGGCCACATAAATCTGCTCGTTAACTTAACGAGCCTTTATAATACCCCTGTAAATAATGTACTTTCAAAACTTCATTCAGACATCTTTGTCATATCAATATAAAATTTCATTTAATAAAAAAAATACCATGTCATAACCAGAGAATATCTATGATCATAATGCAAAGTAATAAAAATAAAATTATTTATGTCTTGGTTTTTCAGTAAAAGAGGTTATCTCCGCCCTGATCACAAGGGTAAGCTAGTTTTGAGAGCGAGGTTTTCTTTCCCTCCGATTGATTTGCATTTAATAAAAAAGAGTTGACCAATAATCCGTGTTGCTGTTTTTTTTTTTTTTGTGTTTGATTTGGCGGCTAACTTGTGATGCGGTTGTGTTTGTGGGTGTAGACTGCAGCAGGGCAGTGACAGCACCGAGCTGATTCCACCCACGCCCCCTCCTCGGCGCCGGCGCCTGGGTTTCGGTGGCGGCTGCATATCTACTCCCGAGGGTGTCCCCCTGTCGCCTCCGCAGCTCGCTCCCGGCTTGAGTCGCATCGCCAGCGGGCTGAAACTCGCCCAGGCGCAAGCCATGGCCGTGGCCGGATTTCTGCCTGAGCCTGCCGTTACTACAGACCATGCAAGGCCTCACTCTCTTGATGTGCAGAGAGGACTTACTTACAGGGCTTCCTTCCACGGCAGAGGTTAGCCCCTCTTGTGACTGCTAATGTGACCATCGCCTTGTGCTGATCTGCTATTTTTGTTATTTGCATGGTTGTTTTAGCAGTAGTGTAGTTGTGTACCTGCTAGTTTACTTTTGATAGCTTGAAAGTCATAAAATTGACTTGGAGAGCTAGTAGAAGGGCCCAGGGATATCATACTGATGTCTTTTCTAGCCGGTTCAGTCAAAGTTGTAAAATTCAACCTTGACCTATTCGGTTTTTAATAAAATAATGCTCTTCAAAAAAAGGTGATCGAATTCAAGAAATTTCAGGGCAAGTGATCTTGAATTACGTTTGTGCATCCTGGAAGATTGAAACTGCTCTCAGTTTTGTTAGATTTGCATCTTTTTAGAACAAGAGGTAGAACTACTGTAATCTTTAAGTTAAAATACTGAAGGGTGACTGACAAGTTGAAGTTGTGTGAAGTGTAATAATATAATAACTGGAATAATTAATGTTTATGTCCGTTAGGCATAAAATTACTGATTGAGTAGTAAATGTTGCATGATTTACAAGCAGTAGCATAATTCGCTGTAGCAGAAATGTTCAATATTATGTTGTTTGTTTTTGTGAAGTATGATCCTGATCAAAGAAGCAAATTTGTTTAATGTGTATGTAGTCCTGTTTCATCTATTCTCCCATCAACTCATACCCCTTTTCAACACACCCCTCCCAACCATTCCGAAGAGGACAAGTAGTTAACACCTCCCTACCCTTTCCGGAACTTTTTGGTAGTATATTTACACTATGCTCTATTGTAAGTGACTACCTGTGGGCAAATGCAGGAAGCCAACATAATTTGTGATCTACTTTTAAGCTTGAAAAATACTCTACTTTTGATTATTATTTAAGTTTTTGTTCAAGAAAGATATTGAAAGTAGGTATAACTGCTTCTGATTGAAAGATTCCAAAGTAAAATGTAGAAATGCAGTAAATTAGTAGGACTACTTGGAGTCTCCCTTAAAAATTGATCATGTTTTTAAGAAATGGTGCATGATTTTGAGGCAAATAAACTTGTAACTGTCTGGATAATGAAAATATACTTTAATTATTGAACAACCCGATTAATAACTTCATGTTTCAGTGTCTCCAGAACAGAATGGACATGTGGGCTCTGAAAGGCTCGCTCATTCTTTGCCCGGAAGTCCATCTGATCATCGACCGGCTTCGTTTGAAGTAATTGGCTCGGCAGAGAGTCTGGTCGCCCGTGTTCTCACTCAGCAGGGTCTGGGGAAGTTCTGCGCAGACCCGGACTTCGTTCGCAATACTTCAAAAGAAATGCAAGAGGCCATGGACATGACACAAGAAGAAATGGACCGTGCGGCTCATCAACTCTTGCAACAAGAAAGAATACTCACACAGCCAAAATTATAGCATCTTAGTGAATATCAAAAATTTCCTACTTCTCCCGCCACATTACCAAGTGCCTAAATCATTTCTTCTGGTCCAAAGAAGACTAAATAATTAATAAATTAAATGTTATTATTATGGTTATTATTACTATTATTATTATTAATTATTATTATTATAATTGTGTAGTTTTTAACCCAAATTTTATTTGAAGGGATTGTTTCTTTTTTATCCAAGGTGTAAGGAAAACATGTAAGCTGTAATCATTACAATTTTGTAATTTCAAAATGTGTCAAACTATTATATATTAAATAAAATCTCCTTGTAATGGTTAGTGTTTTATTGTTATTTTTTACTTTTACTTTTCTATTAACCATCAAATAGGAATGGAAATGTAGGTATCAACGTTATTCATCTTATTTAAGTTATAATTTATAATTTTCGGTATAACTTAATAAAACACTACACAGGTGTCTCAAAATTTATCATCATTACATTTTTATATAAGTTATCTTATAACTTATGTGCGGTAATCAGGGGCATTAGCAAGAAGTATGTAATTTACATACTTCAAAGCTTACAAATTCTACTTGCACATGTCACTGAGGTATTTTTTTTAAGGTGGTGTTGGCACCCATGACTATTTACCACAGAGAACTTATGTATTCTTAATAATCACATAAAATACAGGTGAGCTATTTATTTTTAATTAAAAATAAGAAGTTTTTTTTTTGTGAAATTATTGAAAAATAGAGAAACTAATAAACATGTTACCCATTTACCCATTACTTGGTTTTGGGAGGTGTGCTCCCTACACTTCTTATTTCTTTTTACTACATTTATTTGTTGCAAGTTAACATTTTTTTATATTTATATTAAATTTTTTTTAAATTTATATTAAACAAATTAATATTTATTGAAAATGGATTGTAAGAAGGTGCAATTATTACCAGGAACCATAAAAAACTCAAGACTAAAAGAGATCGTCAGATGCATAGAACTCATCATTATTGCTTAAGCCAATCGACTATTTTAGAAATATAACACTCCGAGTTGACCCAAAAACTGACTGTTGAACACTGAAACTTTTTTAAACGTGTCTTTTGTGAAAAATAATTATTTTGCAGTGCAAGGGTTTTTTTTTCTCTAAATGTCGACCAAGACTGAAAATATTGCATTTTGAGAGTCTCCCACAGGAAAAAAAGTTGTTGTAATATGTCCAGTTCTTGAATGTTTTTTTTTTAAGTCTCGACAATCGTGCTTGTAGGCTTCTTTCGAGTTATTTTTTCATATCCTGGCGTCGAATGTTTACTACTGTCAAAGATACCCCAAGGAAGAGATTATTAAAAAAAAATCGACCAAGTGACAGCGGAAAATAAATTTTGCTGCAATTAACTTTTTTGGTAGGGCTTTGAAAAATCGCTAGAGATGCTCTAGATGCAGAAACAACTAATTAACTGATTGTTTTGTTACCTAAATTTGTTTTCATGTATTTATAAGTAATTTAGAAGTTGCTAATAATTCTTTGGTCGTTATTTTCTCATTCCATCCTTTATTGATTATTTATCTCTCAAGAGTTTCTTTGTAAAACTAAACCATGAGAATGAATTTGTCATTCACTTTATATAAGTCTATGAGAATTAGACTCTAAAACAATGAAAATAAAATTAGGATCCTCGGGCCTTGATTGAAAATTTCAGTTTCACTGTTTTTGGCAGAAGAGAAGAGAGTAATTTTCTCCTGGAATTGGTTACACTTATTACACTTACCATCTCTTTTTCTTTACCTACTCTTTTTTTCTCTTTCTTCTTGGGTCTCTTTTTTCTTGGTCTTTATGTTAGTTTTACGTTCTGCTTACATGAAAAACGAGTATGTATTAAATTGCCTGTGTCCTGTGTATCTAAGTTGATCTCATCTTTAGATTACGTAATAATCGCACTTTAGTATCTTTTGCCATCAAATCTTTCTCATTATTTCCATGTCCAATAAGCGGTTTGTTCGAGGTAAAGAACAGATGTTGTGTAACGTCGCGAACCCGGGCCCGTCGGTCTGTTGCCAAAAGCAACTGTGATCGTCTAGTTTTCCGAATTTCCCCCTAATAGGACCGATGTGATTTCTTTCGTTTTGTTTTACCGTAGTCATCCCTGCTCGTTGATTGAGGTATGCCAGGATTAGTATGGCCGAAACGGATGCGCAAAAGAACCAACTATATGTCTCATTATTGTCACCTGGATTTTCTTTCTTTCTCTGCTGATTTGGATTTCCTACAGAAAAGCGGGGAAATTAACTGAGACTTGTTGTTAACTGTGGACTTCCTGTCAGATGTCTAAAAGCGAATCGCTCATCATTCGCTTTTAGAGAACCCGTTTGCAAGAGCGTAAAAAGGCGAAGGGCGAGAGGGGCTGTGATTTCGCATAGAGGAGTATAAAAAAAATGGAAAGCGAGGATGGATCTCTTTCATACATCTTTCACACTCCAATCCATTTCGGATTCCACTCTTTTGCACTCCTGTGCTTTCTTATTATTTCGTTTTGCTTATTTTCCTTTACCTAGTTTCTTTGATTTCATTTCAAGCATCAGCTTGAATTGATTAAAGACAACAACCATGTTGGTTACAGTACAGATGACCCGGGATTAATGCGGGAATATCTGTCTGTCTACCTATTCAATATTTTCCTTCCTTTTATTTCCTTTTTCTAGTTTCTTTGATTTCATTTCAAGCAACAGCTTGAATTAATTAAAGAATACAACCACTTTGGTTACAGTACAGATGACCCGGGATTGGCGGGAATATCTGTGTGTTTACCTACTCATCAATAATTATTGAATTCTCATTTTGTATTTTAATGAGCTTTACTTGTTGATTCGGCTCTTCCTTTCGTTTGGGAATTTTTAAGAGCGTTTATTGTGGGATTTACCCTGATACACAGGCACTCCACTCTACATTTATGACCACTTGTTTGTTGGTCGAGTTTCTAGTTTGTCGAGCTCCTTTGTCGAGAGCAGTGTTGCCATGTTTGTTTTGATTGCTACCTCCTCTTTGAACGTGATACGAATGTCTTTCCAATTGCTTTTTCAATTGTGAAAGCGTGGTTTTCCTGAATTAACGTCATACTCATGATAGTTGTTTTAACTCATTTCGTTTATTTGTTGTGGCGTTGTTTTGCCTCATGGGCTACCTTTAGTTGGCCACTTTTGGACCTTCAATACCTATTTGCCCTGCGGGTTACCTTGTTGTTCTACCTGACCTCGTAAGGCGATGAGTCAATATACCTTATCATTTCGAATATGACGTTCTCTGCAATTCGCAGTGCTATTTTAAATGTGATGACCAACTGACCAAACTAGGTCGCTATTCTATGATTATTCCTCAGCAGGGTTCCCGTGGGCTTGCCTGGGTAATAATAATTGAATGCTGGAATTTTTATGAATACTTATATTGGAGCCGGTGGGTTTTATAATCGAGACCAACCATCGATTTCACCGTGGTCCAAGGTTTTACCCCTAACACGTGTTTAGAAAGCAGATAACTCAGTCCAGACTGGCAATAACATTTTATAGCAATTTTCTGCGGAGTCTCTTTTAAATTTTGATTGGAGTTGATATTCGGATGATGTGCTAAAGGAGTTTTTGTTTTTATTGATTTTGATTGGCTTTTCACATACTCGTGACTAGGTAATTTGTTTTTGGTTGTTTTGAATTCCTATTCTCTGAATTGTCTATCCTACAACAGCAGGTGCTTTACTGCCCCGGTGCTTGCTACGATTTCCACTTTAAAGAGTCATGCTCTTTTACCGGTTACCCGAGGTCTTCATCTGGACTTCGAGATGAATCCCTCCCCCAACGTGTGGTAATCGAATACCTATTATGAATCCTAATCGGGTGTTGTAATGTGACTGGTATTTCCTGATAATGTATGTGAGCAGCAGGTGCTACACCTGACAACCCTGTTTTGGCTGGCCCTGTTCTATCCTACTCTATATCTGACGGTGCTCCGGTACTGCCGTTGCTAGTTCCTGTTATATAGCGCTTTACAATGGGAAGAATGACTCCCTTTCACTTTCTCAATGTCGTATAATTTAAAGGGACAGGTTCTTGCCTAATATTTGTTTGATGCTTCATCTGCACTAAATAAACTCGGAGTCTTTGAGAAATCGGATGATTTGTTTATTATTTTCGTTGTCAATTTCCTAACGTGGATTATTTCCAATAATGGGTCGTCTTATTTATTCACCGGTTATTTATTCCTGACCTGGGTTTATTTTCCTACTTTCATCCTAGCTCTATCTCCTGTACAGCGAATTTGTAAATTATTTGTTGAAGTATTTCTATTTCCTGCCTAACTTAAATTATTTCTAACAATGTGCCGCTTTTATTTATTCACAGGTTATTAATTCCTGACCTGGGTTTTCTTTCCTCCTAGTTCTTTCTGTCTCGATTTCCTATACAGGGAATTTATGATTTTTTGATGAAATATTTCTTTCCTGTCGGGGTATTTCTATTTATTGACGCGATTGCGTAGGTACCTACTATTTTTCACGGGTGATGCCGCCTAATTCCTAACTGTTTATTTTACTTGATTTAAAGTGGGGTCTGCGCTCGTGGATTTGGCGAGTCTGTTTGATTATTTATTTATTTATTTGGATTTTGTTTCGAAGAGAGATTTGGGCTAGCTGATTTTGAACTGGTTTGAAATGGGATTTTGCATTCGTGGATGAATCAGTGCGATTATTTGTTTATTTGGATTTTGTTTCGAAGAATGATTTATTGGGCTAACTGATTTTACGTGGAAATTTCCCTAATTGTAAAGGAAAGAGTGCATAGAGTACATCATAGCAAGCTACCATCTCGTCTACGCTCCTTTTGGGTAGGAAAATTCATGGTTTTTCCGATTGATAAAGGGGGAAATTTGCATAGAGTACATAGCAAAAGCTACCATCTCGTTTACAAATTTGGTTTAAAGGATGAGAGACCTGGAGTGCGCTACAAGAGCCATCTCGTTGATCTTCCAAGCAAGGGTTAAGGAATATGACCGAGCCCGATCGAAATCTGATCTGAGATCTAACTGTGATTTGGGCGGCGGTAAGACGTTTGCTTTTATAGACGCAGTGGCCCGCTTTCTAAACGCGGCACGCAACAATGCACCTTATTGACACTGTCCTATATACCGTGATTTCGTTTGATTAATTTCTTATCATATCTCCCTTATCGTGAGACTTAGCAAGTTGAGCTTGCGGCTACCTTACTGAATTGTCCTGAACCTGAACTACCTAAATTTTCCTTAAAATCGGCGGACGCTTTCTGGTGCTTCCTATTGTATCTACCTACTATAATTACACCGGCTTACATTTCATTTCGTGTTTTCACCCAGTTGCTGTTTAAGGATCGTGATGCATTTTTGGCTACAGTCGTTTATTTATTCGCTTTATTGATTGGCTAACCTTTCGTTATCGCGGGTAAAATACCTGGCAACTTACTATTGTCTTAGCATGAAGCTATTGTATTTTTCGGGCCGCGTAATTTTCCTTCCGCCTGCCTCGAGGTCATTCTATTATTTCAATCGGTCCGAGGGCGCATTCCTTAACATCTGGTAAGTTCCTACCACCGCTTTGCCGTTCTTTTCGATGTTTTTAAGATGCTGGAATCTTCCAGCGCGAGAGCTTTTATGTTATGAATATTTAATGTGCTGGCAGGGATCGTTTCTTTGCCGCAATGGCGCGTGGCTGCGTTTTGATTTCCTAACAATTTTTACCTTTAGGTAATTACGTACCTATTCTTGCATTGTTTGCTTTTTCGGTTTGGGTTGGATTTAACGAGGGAGATGGAAATAAATTCCTTATCATCCTACCTAGGTGCGATCCATTTCAGTTGTTAAATTAGTCTGCTACTATAATTGGGGTTTCCCGTTTGTACCATTTTCTTAAGCCACATATTTAATATTCGTAAGGTAGACTTTATCATATAGTAACATTACTTTATTGTAACAAAGGACGTAGTCGCGTCAATGAAGCCTTTTACTCGGAAGTCCTCAGAAATGAAATAACGACACTGATTTTGATCATTCTGGTTGTAAAAAAATGTCTTTTTACACTATTTCAAAACAGAAACCTCTTGTTCCACCTCCATCTCCGTTCATTATTGGTATCTCCTAAATCGTAGGGGATTCAGAGTTGGGTAAAATAGAGAAAAGTTACATAATTTTATGCGTAATAGGAATCTGAAATAAAATCTTCAGTCGTTGTTGAAATATGCTGAAAAAACTGAAAAATCGAGATTTGTCGTTTTTTGCAAAAGTTTTTTAACAGGATGATAGGTAGTTCTTTAAATTTCTCATGGAAAATTTTAATTTCATTAAGATACAACCCGTGGTAAAATGAAAGTGTCCAATAGACGACCTACGAAAACTACCCTATCCTATACAACGGTTTACTGAAATTTTCGGCACATGACTTGCATCGAAATTAACTCTTCTAATAATCGTCGTAACCTTATGGTCGAAATTACCCGCAAAAGTTTTCCCGATCCTCATGAAAAGTAGGTCAGTGGAAGACGTGGTCTTGTCTCTATTAAAATTTTAGTTAGACAATATAGAATGGACACTTTTTTCCGGTTTTCAATTTTCCGAAAAGTTGTAACATAAAGCAAAATATAATGACAGAAACAAAATTAGGGGGATATTTCCATTAAAGGTTAATAACATTTCAAGGTATTTCAGAATTTTATTTTTGCTATCATTGAAAAAATATTTTCTATCAAGTTACCTACCTACCTTAATTAAATGAGAAATTTATATTGAATGTGTGTTTATTTTATTAGGCGGGTATTGAACTTGAATTACTACGAAGAGAAGTGCCTATAACGGTATTATCCGCGTTCTGATAAGGCGTATAGGTACTTAATATAAGTACGTGTGTAGCAGTGTGTCTAATAATATTCAAGTAACGCGCCAAGATAATTTCTCTCCGAAATAAGAAACAAACTCTATCGTGCAGAAGTTTCAGAAATATTTTCCTTCAATTTTTTTTTAAGGTGATAAAAAATATGGCTGCCATAAGAAAGTAGAATAAAAAGTCTAAAATTGCCTCCTGCTGCTGCATGACGAATTAAGAAAAATTTAGTGTACATTTTTTACCAATAATTTGAAAGAGCTGCTTTTCTTAGATTGTTTTGATCTATTTATCGGCTCACATTTTATGGGTAATAAATAGATATAAAATCAGCGTATTACTATTATTTACTGTTTATATATTCGTTTGATTTGTTGTAATTTTAGCAGCTGCAGTTTCTTTGTCAGGTGTCGGTTGTTCAGAGTTCAACTGCGTCAGCAAATTCCAAAAGTTATAGTCAATATTTTCGCAAAACCGCAACAAGGAAAAACAATATTACCATAATAGGTATTCTCTCAGTATATCTAAGGTTATTACATTTTTGAGACGCTATGATGGTCCTTTCATAATAAAACTCTAATTATTAAAAATACACATTTATTTTCTCCTATAATCTTACTAAGTACATTTTGGTGTAGGTACCATAAATGATTCGTCGACATAAGAAATCCTGCAGAGTTATTGAACGCAATTTTGCGTTAATTATTTAATTATTAAAGATAACGAAGAATAAATAAAAAGTGTTTGATAAAATTCTTCGGATGATTCTTTCAATGAGTATGATTCATAATGTATTTTTATAAAAGATAAACATGATCGCATAACTGACTAAATACAATTTAATAATCAGGAGGTTAACTTATTTAATAGAGTAGGAAAAGTATATAAAGACTGATAATGTATTTGTTGTGCTCTCTATTAACATACTCGTCATTATTATAGTTTTAATAGTTATTATTGTTACACATACCAAGGGTAACACACTTTTTTTTTACTAAAAATGATTAGAACACTAACAATTATTTCTTCTTTACATTTAACATTCATTAGCACTTCGATTTTACCGGCCGTTGATATTGATATTAAATTTTCGAAGTATAATAATTTTCCTTCAATAAATTTTAAGTTCTATGATTCAAAAAAAGAAGAGTCTCAGATCTACAACGATTCAATCAATGAAACAGGGGATGATGATGCTCATTTAACTGCGGTAAGAAAATTTATAAAACTTTATACCTATAACATATCCATAAAATTGGTTAAATTCATTTTTCTATTAATAAACATTAGTTATTTAATTTAAATTATTTATTTTATTTTAACAAAATGGCTCAATAGCATTGCTTTCTGTTAATATGTAGACTCAAATAATTGTCAAATATGGATATCCAATGGGAAACTACTACGTCAAAACCGAAGACAACTATATCCTAAATTTACACCGAATTCCCCATGGAAAAAATGTTCAGGCTACCAAAGGAAGCGTTCTGCTGATGCATGGGATTTTAGGTTCATCGGCGGATTGGGTACTAACAGGACCAGAAAAAGGGTTTGGTGAGTCAATTTTATCCTATAAGTTTTTTTATTCAACTACACTTTTCGACTTTGTACGTATTACACGTACAGAACAAAGATCTCGAGAAATTTAATTACTTTCTCATCATATACAGGCTGTCCCAGCTTATTCGAAGCGGTCTCTGTAGGCCAAACGATGATGGACTTTTTCAAAAAACTTTTTGAAAATTCAAGTAAAGAATCACAATGGCCATAATTTAAAATTATTTTGGAGTATAAAGAGTGTCCCATATGACAGTGGCATATCAAAGTTATGTTGTTTTTTCAAAGAAGTTTTTGAGTTATAAACAAATGAAAATCGTCATTTTTCAAGTTCAAGGCCCTGTGTACAACGAAAGCGGCTTAAGATAGAGAAAAACGGCTTACATGTCCAGTGGCGGATTTCCGATTAGGCTAGGTAGGCTATAGCCTACGGCGGCAAATTTTTGTAGGCGGCAAATTTTCGAAGACCAAAAATATTTTCGAGTGCTGGGAACTTACGTGACCTTGGATATTGAAAAAAAATTTGCCTGCGGCGCTTTTTCGAGAGGGGGCTCTGGGCTTGCATTTACAAGCAGCATCACTTGTTACAGAATAAACATTTTGGCATTTTTATGATCTTTTTATTACTTTTTTAGCAAAAAATTAAAAAATTTCGCGGGAGAAGACCCTGGGATTCTGCGTGCGACGGGGATTAAATAATAGGCGGCGATTTGATTCAGCCTATAGGCGGCACATTTGTAAATCCACCTCTGTACATGTCCCTATTTTACTTTTTCACGTACTATCCTATGATGTAGATGAAATGTTTATACAGGGTGATAAAAAATTTGAAAAATTCTGAGATTTCTCCACGCATCACCAAATAAAAAAATCAAAGAATATACAAATGTTTCTATACCATAGGATAGTACATGAAAAGTTAAAATAGGGACATGTAAGCCGTTTTTCTCTATCTTGAACCGTTTTCGTTGTACAGGGCCTTGAACTTGAAAAATGACGATTTTCACTTGTTTATAACTCAAAAACTTCTGAATTTAAACACCAACTGTAAAAGTCAATCTTATTTTCTCTTCTCAGACAATCTAAAAACGCAATAACATAGGAGCATTCCATTAAAAAAAACATAACTTTGATATGTCACTGTCATATGGGACACTCTTTATACTCCAAAATTATTTTAAATTATGGCCATTGTGATTCTGTACTTGAATTTTCAAAAAGTTTTTTGAAAAAGTCCATCGTTTGGCCTACAGAGACCGCTTCGAATAAGCTGGGACACCCTGTATATGTGCGCGCAAATACTAAAAAATATTATTTTTGGTAATTCTAAAATTTTTAACCGTCCTGGCGTTCGAATCCTCTCAGAAAGAACATATCTCATCAAGGCGCTAATTCCTGTTTCGCAATCCCATTCCTAAGGAGAAGGAGAAAATTCAAATTGGCAAAAATTGCCCCGTTCAGTATTGACATATTCATTTAGAGAACAGCTTTTTTACAAAAAACACTTCTAATAGGTATACTTTATACACTTCGGTTTGAGACTGAATATCTTTCAGTTTCATTCAACGCTTCTTTCACACTTGTGACAGACCTAAAATAAAGAAACTTCTGAATTTATAATAATAATAATTCCAGCAGATTTCCACAGAATCTGGTCTTAATTATTGGATATTAAAAAGCCAAAGTATACTCAAAAATCACAACAACACCGTAGGTAGGTAGGTCTTAATGAGTTATAAAGACAATTAATAGCCTGTCGTATTGGAGTCGGGTTTTAACTCATCGTCCTGACAGTTGTCAAGTCTGGAGCGCCCGAGAACCCAAATAAAGAGTTTCGACTCAGACAGCAACACACATCCAACCAGACTACCAAAAGCACGGACGGCCGTTTCGGTCTCATTAGACCTCGTCAGCGTACTATATTGGAGAGTCCGGAAGGATATGAATCGAAAACCTTATATGGAATATAATTCAACCGGTTACCAGTGACCTCGAGACAGAGCGACATCTATCAAGAGAAGACACAGGCTCCCAGTGAAACTCCAATGTGTATTATGGGTTGCAGACACTCCAGGGGCTACGAGACTGACAACAAATATGCATATTAAAAAGCCAAAGTATACTCAAAAATCACAACAACACCGTAGGTAGGTAGGTCTTAATGAGTATAAAGACAATTAATAGCCTGTCGTATTGGAGTCGGGTTTTAACCCATCGTCCTGACAGTTGTCAAGTCTGGGTTTATTTGGGTTCTCGGGCGCTCCAGACTTGACAACTGTCAGGACGATGGGTTAAAACCTGACTCCAATACGACAGGCTATTAATTGTCTTTATACTCATTAAGACCTACCTACCTACGGTGTTGTTGTGATTTTTGAGTATACTTTGGCTTTTTAATATGCATATTTGATGTCAGTCTCGTAGCCCCTGGAGTATCTGCAACCCATAATACACATTGGAGTTTCACTGGGAGCCTGTGTTTTCTCTTGATAGATCCCAACAAACACACTTGTGATTTCAACATACCAGCGATGTACTGTTTGAATTACATTGCGATATATCTTAATGATACAACAAAGATGGAAGTGGGACAATAGGGTTTCAAGCCATATGTATCGAAGACGTTGCAGGGACATTGATATTTTATATAACCTCAACAAAACTTTCTAATCTCCTTGATGTACCCTTGATGTTGAGTGATTGTAATTTCTGAACATCACATCTACCTCCCATCTAGGAAGCAAAATCACATCACAAAGTTTTATATATAAGTTATGTATCAGAACTTATATTCCTGCAATAACTTAGCGGCGACTTTTTGACTACATCTACATAACAATTATATTATATAACCTAACCAATAATAATACATGAAAAAAGTGCCCACGTTTGTAGTGTTTGTGAGTGTCGCGTTTTGGAGCTGGCGACTCGCGCACACGCTTGCTCTGGTGGTGGTGGTGTTGTGTTGTGTTTTGGTCCGGTTGGCGTCGTTATGGCGTTGGTGTTTGGTGAATGGCGTGGCGTGAGTCCCGCGTCGTTTATGTGTGAATGTGAGGAAATTAAAAAATTGAATCATCACAAACGGCGTCCATTGAAATTAATAATAACTCTCTCACGGTTACAGTTAATTTCATATTTTAAAGATGTTTATGTTAAAGGTTAACGATGAGTTTAGCGTACCTGCCAATGAGAGGTAAGTTTACTTTATAGTCGTCAAGCATATACCATATACCTCTATTACCTATACGACCTATACATCGGTACGGAAATTGTATACAGTAACTGACATTTCCAAAAAAGTAATTTCAGAGAAGCGGCAAGCAGAAACTTTCGTTGCGAGAAAAATTTTCCGCTTGCCGCTTCTCCGAAATTGCTTTTTTAGTACTGTCAGTTACTGTACATCATTTCGATACTAATGTATAGTATAGTCTAATGTAGAGGCCATTATCGTAATAAAATTAGAATCTCTTTAAAATTTCAATTTCATCTTGGTTAGGATTGATTTTAACAATAGTTTGAAGCGACTTTTAACATTGTTATGAGACCGGCCCTATGATATTTACTTGGTTAGAAAGAAATTTCCATTCTGTTACATTAGGCTTTAAGGGGTTGAAGGAATATTATAGAGGTTAGTCTTTGAGGATTGTGTTACATCGCAGATATATATATTTTACAAACCACTAATACATTTGGGCTTAAGAAACAAGTTAAAAATTTGCAACAACAGACTCCCAGTTTTGTTATTAAAAGGTATTTTTCTGTTTAATGATCTATTACAAGGGATAAGCACTTGATAAGTTATTATTTATCTTGCAAATTCTCCAAAATGACCAGCTCAGATTAGGTCAACTAAATTGCGATGTCATTATTACTATTTTGCATCGTATTATAAGACTATTTCTTATTTCATTGAGCATATTGCTAGTCTTTTTTTTTTATTAAACGCTTGTTAATTTTCCTTTAGATAAAGACTTCCAAGTGTTTATTTCGAGGTTTATTTGTAACCCTATAAAGGGAGATGTTTTCTTCATAGAATAATATTTACCTATTTAATTTTACATTGTAGATACAATACTCTCAATCTACCATAATCTGAGCGAAAAGGAATTCGAAGCGTTCTGTGAGGACTGAGGACTGGTTCAGACATGCCAAACAAAGGAAAGACAGAGAGAAAAAAATACTGAGCAGACAAATCCTTAAAAAATGCACTTTTAAATATCTCATCATATAAAAAAAAAAATTATTACAAGAGAATTATGTATTTCTGTTTATAAGAGGATCATGTTTTTGTTTTGTTTTTTATAACATCTATTATTAGTTTTTTTTTTACAAGAGGATTGTATTTGTTTTTTTATATAAGATATTTATGCATTTATTTATTTTTTTATAAGAGAATTAGATATTTATTTTTTATAAGACTAATATATTTTTTTTTATAGTTTATTAACAATGTTTGTTATTTAATTTAATGTGCCTTAATTTAATAAAATGTGATTTTTTCATTCCATTCTTTCATTGATTTGTATACCTATCTATGAAATTGATATCTTTTTTTTAAACTTGGTTTAATATCAATTTTTTTTAATATTGTTAAGAGACCTATATCCCACAAATAAGGGCTAAAATTAATTCAGTGATACGTGGCAGGAATAGGTATCGCAAAGATATTCAGAGCTAAGTATGATGTATCAATTTTATGTAATTTTTACACATTATGTAATCTCTAAATTATACTAGGTACTTTAATAACGAACATGTCAAAACTACATTGTTGTTTTGTAAAAAACACTAACTTTTATGACATTTCGTTTATAAAACAGTATAATTTTGTGATTAGATAATGTGTATAAATTACATAAATTGATACATCATAGCCCCGATTATTTACTATAAAATGTGAAATCCATGCAATATAAATTTTGCATCACTGGTATGAAACTTTCAATATACTGTGAATGACCATGTGATATATATCTAATATTGACTGTATATAATGGAAATGTCAAAATAAATATACTATATTCATCACTGTTACCTATCTGTGACATCTCTACAAGACTATACATTGAACATACATAGAACATAATCTCGTAATATACTACCAACATCCTTTGGTAACGTAACAGGTATATACTATAAATGTGCGCATCGAGTGGGACATTGTGAGTCACTGGCAATTTACATTGACGTTACATAGTATATTCCAGAGATCAAGTTGGTCGCAAGGGTATATAATTATTTTATTGCGGTTATGTAACTGTGTTTGCTGGGATGTCGCTCTGTCTCGAGGTCACTGGTAACCGGTTGAATTATATTCCATGTGTATACTTTATACTCATTAAGACCAACCTACCTACGGTGTTGTTGTTAATTATTGGAGATGATTGAGTGACGCTGTACCTCCAGAGCTGATTTTTGTGGATTTATGCTCTATAGCCTCTTCACTAACAATTATTAAATGAAAATCTTAGATACGATTTTTATGAACTTTATGGTACATTTTTTACTTTACCGACTGGACTATTTTGACTAAAAAGAAAATAAAAAATGTTTTTTAAATATGTGACATAATAAGCAATATGACGATAAAACTCTTCATTGTAAAAACAAACAATAGATACCGATAAAAATTGCACCTGTTTTAAATTTAATATGCACCATTAGAATATCATTATTTAATTATAATTTTTTTGTAGCGTTCATTTTAGCAGATCACGGATACGATGTTTGGTTGGGGAATGCAAGAGGAAACACATACTCCAGAAATCATTCCTACCTGGATCCTAATTATGCCAAATTCTGGCAATTTTCCTGGCACGAAATTGGATTTTTTGACATCCCAGCGACTGTCGATTACATCTTAGAGCAGACTGGAGAAAAGCAAACTTTTTACATCGCACATTCGCAAGGAACTACAGCTTTCTATGTAATGTGTTCAATGAAACCTAATTACAATGATAAAATTAAGGCCCAGTTTAGTTTAGCTCCTGTTGCTTTTATGAGTCACATGACAAGTCCTTTGTTGAGAGCTTTAGCTCCTTTTGAAAGCGGAATTGAAGTAAGTAATTAAGAAACTATGTATTATTATATAATTAATTATTGGAATAATAATAATTAATGATATAATATTAGTATGTACATTTGTTTGTAATAATAGATAATATTTTTTCTAGATTTTATTGGATTCTATAGGTGTTAGCGAATTTCTACCAAGTAAAGGTTTTTTAAGTAAAGTGAGTCAAACTACTTGCACTTACTTCGAATTCAATAAAGTTATATGCGAAAATGCTTTATTCCTTTTGTGTGGATTTAACAAGAGACAGTTCAACTTAACTTTACTGCCCACTTTGCTAGCACACGATCCTGCAGGATCTTCTACGAGACAGCTGCTTCATTTCTCACAGGAAGTCAATTCTGGTAAGTTGAATCTAGTTTTAAAAGTTGAGACATTTTATATTTTGTTGTTTAGGCCATTTCAGACAGTGGGATTATGGGTTTTGGTCGAACTTGAAACATTATGGCTCGTGGTCTCCTCCGGATTATCCTCTGGAAAAAGTCAATGCTCCCGTTTATCTCTTTCTTAGCAGAAACGACTGGCTTTCGTCAATGCAGGACGTGCAAAAATTATTCGAACGTCTTGGAAATGCACAAGGGAAGTTTTTGGTTTCGGATTTTTCATTCAATCACATGGATTTCGTATTCGGGATTGATGCTCCTAAGATTTTGTATCCTAAAGTTATTAGTTTAATGATGAGACATTAGCTTTATTTGTTGATTGTGATCTTAGATTTATTATTGTATTTGTTTTTTATATTTATATTGTTGTTTTCTTTAATAAACTTACTGAAATAGTTGTTTTCTATTGAAACGTGACAAATCTTACATAATATACTTAGCAGTAGGTATTGATGTATCTACACAGGTAAGACACGCTGTTATTTTTATCCTTCTTCTTTAATTATTGTAAAAGGAGGAAAAATCTCTTGATTAGTTTTCTTACCTTCGTTTATTATTTCTCACTTTTTTACTGTCTTTTCTTGGTTTACTATAAGTGAAGGAACGCATCCTTTAGACAACTTCGTTACATAAAACATAAAGTGCCTTCATTGCAAATAAAACAGGTTTGCGGTAATTATTAAATAAAAATTAAATAAAAATTATAAATTATTTATTTCAAATTCATAATAAACCATTCAGTTACGTTACAGTGTTACCCTCGTAAAAAAATTGAGAACTGACATCAGGCTCTTTTATATTCCTGAACAAATATCAAGTTTTATTTTTCTTAGTCAGTTCAAAAATTTGATTCTAGTTGCCCATAAGACTGATTAAACTGAATTGTATACTTAGAGGTTGTAATAATTTATTTTACGTTAATTTACACACAGTGCATACTCTTGTTATTATATTTTATATTTTTGCATATAGATATTCTAAAATATTATTACACATAATTTTTTAATTTAATGATATGAATTTATTAAGCTGATAACTTTCTTGTACACTACCGTCGGGGCGCTGACTCCGAACATATAATCAAGGTGGTTAAACGTAGGGTCAGATGTTAATAGAGTCCCTTTGCAATTTGACATTCTTTTACAAATCTTCATAACGTCTCTCTCTCCAGATAGCCAATCATTGCGACTGTAGATCAGATATACAGGAGCTGTAATCTTCTTCAAATCGTAATCTGGAGGAAATATGCTATCGTATCTTTCGAGATTTCCCAGCGGTCCGTAGTCGTATTGTCTGAAATGTCCTGAAAAGAAATCACCTGTTAATATAATTGACATATCTTTAGATCGCACTGCATAATATCAAACGACTCCTTCAACCGTTACAATAAAGAGAAAAATATTTTTAAAATGTAGTATTATTATTATTTTCAAATAGAAGAGCAAATCGTGGAATAGTACGTAGCGGCAGCACTAGCAACCGTATTGGCAAACAATGTTGCTAATATTTGCTAATTATTTTCAAATCAAGCTCAATTTTTTTTTTATATTGTCAGGAACTCTTAGGCTGTTTTATGTTAACATTGTTTTATTTAATAACGATTTTTATTCAATTTTAGACGGTAGGTATAAATTGAGTTGACTATTAAATCGAAAAGGTCATATTTTCATTTGGCACGTATACCTGAATATACTTCTTGACCATAATGCAGCATTTGCATGGTAGAAGCACCAGCGGGAGTGTGTCCCATGAGGATTGGTAGTAAAGTTACGTTCATTTCCTTAGGACTAAACCCGCAAATAGCAAAAAGGGCGTCCTTGCATAAAAATTGACTGATGTCATCATTTCCGCAAAGAGTTTTACCAGCCAAATCCATGAATTCATTGCTGGGAAGGAATTCGTTCAGTTCGGTTTTGGTTCTCGAGCGTATCGGTTGTTTATCGGTGTTATCGAGTTCTCTCTAAATTTAAGAAATAAATACTGTTTATTTATTATTATTTACTACCGTTCGTAAATAAGTGAAATTTCTTTAGAAGCTCATACATAAATGTGCAATTATTGAAATAGCTAGATGAGTGGACATGAAGGGGGTAGACCCCCCGACCCAAATATAGCTTATTACACCATGACAGAAAAGGGAATGGAAGATATCACAACAGTAGGTACAAACACTACTGAAAACGTAAGTACTCCAAATTTAAACTTGAATTTAAATGATTCAACATCCGGAACGATAGAAGAAAGAAGTAACAGCTTATTAAACAGGGTTGTTTTAACATACAAACCTACTGATTCCGGTCCATTTCACATTTATGTTGAGAATAATGATCCAAATTTCATAGGGAGGCTTCATGCCCTAAAGGTAGGTGATATTATATTATCGCACTTCCCCGAATTAGACAACCAAATTATCAGCATTGACTCAATAGGCAGAAATAGGGTACGAGTTATTATGAGAGATTATAAAAATGCCAATCACCTGGTAAATAATAGAAACTCCAATACTTTCAAGTTAAATAATTTAGATGTTTACGTACCAAAATTCATGCTAATTAAGCAAGGTGTAATTCGAAATATCTCAACAGAGTTTACAACTGATTATATTAAAAGTAAAATAAGAAATTATGATATGAAGCAAACATTTGAGGTAACTGACGTTAGAAGAATGAATAGAAAAGTAATGAGGGAAAATAATGTAGAGTATACACCAACGAAAACTTGTATAGTTAGTTTTAAAGCACAAGTATTGCCCAAATACGTCACTATAAACAAAGTGCTAACTGAGGTCATTCCCTATCAGCAGAAGGTACTGTTATGTTATAATTGTCTTCGTTTCGGGCATTTAGGAAGTCAGTGTAAGAGTCATCCTCGCTGTGACAAATGCCAACAATCTCACAACACCAAATCTTGTACCGCAACAAATATAACCCCAAAATGTTTTAATTGCAATGGTGACCATTTCTCAAGTAACTTGAAAGCATGCCCTGAGTTTAATCGTCAGAAAGCTATAAAAGAAACAATGTCAATCTCCAATATAAGTTATTACGATGCCAACAGGCAGATACCTAGAAACTCATATTCTAGCGTTGTGGCTCAATGCCAAAATCCTGATCAATCTATCCATTCAAGCCATGAGGCTCCACGTTCGTCCTTCCCTCCAAACATTCCTAATCTAGCATCGCAAGTCAACTTTCCTTCACTGCCCCCCCTCGTCACCCAGCTGAGTCAACAACCCACATCTGCGTCCCTGCAACATAACACAAATGCTGCAACTCAAAACTCTTTTCGCCGGTCCAATTACTTCACTCACACCAAATTCTCTACGACACAGCCAAATAAAAGGCCGAGACCAACTACTACTCCAGATCCTACTGCAATTGCCCATCGAGAAATAATTTCCTGGCCTCGTATTGATGGTAATAATAAGGGGAATAATAGTATAGGTGTATTAGACAATATGCATACTACAGAGTCGCATCCACGCAGGGAGAGCTCTAGCTTCAACACAGTGGAGGTTGTAGAGTTACTTGTTGAAGTTATAAACAGGATTAAGGCAACAAATAATTTTAACGTAACTAGATCAGACCTATTAGAATTAATTAGTAATCAACTATTGTATAGTAACAATGTACATGTGTCTCCGCATTCGCATTCCTAAACCAAATTGAAATTTTGCAGTGGAACTGTCGTTCTGCTGTGGCAAATAAGGTTAACTTGGAATATCTACTAATTAAAAATAAAATAACAATTGCCCTTCTATCTGAAACCTGGTTCAAACCGGGTAGATTTTATAACTTCAAGGGATATAACATTTCAAGATTAGACCGTTCTGATGGTTATGGTGGAGTCGCTATCCTAGTAAAAAATAATTTATTATATAAAATGATCCCCTTACAAAATTGCACAAACATCTCAGCGACTTGTATATCAGTATCAATTTTACCCAATAAAAAGCAGATTCACATAGTTTCACTCTATATAAAACCAAGAGAACGGATAAAAATACAAGACTGGGTAAACTTCTTCAATAGTGTCCCAAAACCATTCATAATTGCGGGTGACTTCAATGCACATCACTTGGCTTGGGGATGCGAATATAGTGACACATTAGGCAATAATTTGTTGGATGCTATGAACCAATGTCAACTTATCTACCTTAATGATGGATCTCCTACCCTTACAAATAAGAATATAGCAATAGACCTAACTATATGCACACAAGATATAGTCCAGTACATCGCATGGAAAGTCACTAATGATCCATGTGGTTCTAATCACCTACCTATATCCATTGCGCTAGACAATTCACAATCCCATGTAAATACCACGGAAATTAAGCACAATATTTGGTCATTGAAGAGAGCGAATTGGCAGCTGTATGCTTCAATAATGAGTAACACTCCTACGTCAAATTCATATCCAGAGCTAATAGACAATATAAACCACGCGGCAGACCTTTCAATCCCCAAAAAATCTAATAAAAACAATTCACGACTAACACATCACCCAAAACAGTGGTGGGACTCCACCTGTGAGTTAGCAGCTAGAAACAGAAAAGAAGCATTCATGATTTATAAGGGTAATCCAAACACCGAAAACCTTATAGAATACAAAAGACTCGAAGCAATCGCAAAAAGAACGTTTAAGCAAACCAAGAAACTACAATGGAAGCAATATTGCGAAAGTTTAAGTCAAACTACTCCCATTAAAGAAGTATGGAGAAAAGTAAACTGTTTTAAGAACAGAAAACAGCAGAATATATTGCCAGTAGATTCCACTGCAGAGTGGATAACCGAATTTCATTCGAAGATCTCCCCTGACTGGGTGTTGGGAAATACTCAAGGGCAAATGCAAGTAGTAAATACAGTACCTAAAAACAACCTACATTTGCTCGAGCCATTCGCCATGTGGGAACTCGAACGCGCAATCAAGGAAACAAGTGGCAGTTCTCCGGGTAAGGACAATGTCTCCTACTCAATGCTCCTAAATCTTCCATCAGAACATAAAACATCCCTCATAGAGATCTATAACTCCGTATGGTCAGATAAACTCTCAATTCCAGATAGTTGGAAGGAATACATAATTCTGCCTATCATCAAACCAGGGAAACCAGCAAATCAACCGAACTCTTACAGACCAATATCGCTAGCATCATGTGTATTTAAAACATTTGAAAGACTTATAAAAAATAGACTGGAACATTGGCTAGAAAACGAGAACATTCTTTCTAACTCTCAATACGGATTTAGAAAATGTAGATCCACACTAGAAGCCCTGACTTCACTAGTAACGCATGGAACGTGCAATTAGGTTTTACTCAAAACTGTACCACAACCGCTGCGTCTGTCGACATCACTTCAGCTTTTGATAATATTCTCCTCGAAATACTCCACTTAAGGTTAACCTCAATAGGACTTCCAGCGTCACTCTCCGCATTCATCATATCACTATATACAAACAGATCGACGTACTTAAAAATCAATCACGAAATTTCAGCACCCCGACTCACTAACATAGGATTACCACAAGGGAGCATCCTAAGTCCTCTTCTATATATTCTGTATACAGGGGAGTTAGAGAATTGCGTCAATGAAGCTAAATTAATCCAGTATGCTGATGATATAGTTCTATACTCTACTAATAAAGATATAAGCAAAGGTCAAAATTGTCTCAATAATGCATTTAAAAAACTCCACAGCTGGCTCAATATCAGTAACCTGACAATTTCCGAAAAAAAATCGGAAGTAATCTTTTTTTCAAAAAAGAGGAACGTTCCCCAAGGGGTATTCGAAGTAGGGTCCTTCAAGCTACCAATCAAGAACACGGTTAAATATCTAGGAATGTACTTAGACAGAAAATTATTATGGAAGGATAATATACATCAAATAGTGAAAAAATCCGAAAACACCTTTAATATTTTGAAAGCATTCTGTCACACAAAATGGGGGGCCGACCCCAACATCGCCCTTCTCTTCTACAGAAGTATGATTAGATCCATCTTGGACTACGGCAGTCATCTCCTGGGTTCGGCAGCTAATGTACATTTGAAGAAACTGGAAGTTCAAAAAAACAAATGTTTAAGAACCTGTCTTGGATACCTCAAGTCGACTCCCATTGATATCATGGAAGCAGAAGCCATCGAACCTCCATTAGAACTCAGAAGACAATTCTTAAGCAATAAATTCGTAGCGAAAGCCATGTCTAGACAGGCTCAATATGTGCAATCTATCCACAACTTATCACTACTAGTACTTACTCATCCCTACTGGAGAGTCAAAAAAGAACCACTGCTAGTAGAAAGCTACACCAAGATGTCATCATATACAGACATTCTATACAAGAGCAAAACTACTCCATATCATTCTCAACAACTAAAAACCTTATTCTCGAATAAAATACAGACATTCTACCTGGACCCTAACGTTCCTTTCCAAGAAATAGTCAATAAAATGTGGCCAAATCATCACTATATATACACTGATGGATCAAAGTCGAGTGGCCGAGCAGGTTGTGCTTTCTTTGACTCGTCGCTCAATCATAAACAAAGTTATAAATATCCTAAAGAATCTTCTATTTTCACGCTAGAAATGTATGCAATACTCCATGCGATTGAATACATATCATCCAACTCCTTTAAAAGAAGTATTATATTCACTGACATGCAGCAAAAGTTCAGTAGATAGATTAAAGAACATACACCTGTCGACACAAATATCACATATAGAGCTCGCACTTCTGAAAGAATACTATAAAATCAATAATCAGAAGAGAACTGTTACAGTAGTTTGGCTAAAAGGACATTCGGGAGTAAAGGGTAACGAAATTGCAGACAGTTTAGCGAGGGCTGCCCACACAACAGGTGTACCCCCAACGCTAAATTGCATCCCATCTACAGATTTACTAGCAATATTTAAGAAGATGATTAAAACAAGTTGGCAAACCAAATATACTAATAACCTAACGGGCTCTAACTACAAGAGTAACATGGGAAAAATCCCAAATAGTAAATGGTTCAGATCGACTTCAAACAGGCACTTCATTATAGCTATTAACAGAATAAGAGCGGGACATGCACTCACACCATCCTATATGCATAGAATAGGAATCGCTGACAATCCCAACTGTAGCTGTGGTAATTACGGAAACTTGAACCATCTTTTGCTGGAATGTGAAGAGTTAAAGGATAGTATAGATATTCTGTATAGTGACTTGCATACTAAAGGTCAACAATTTCCTGTCAATTTAAATTCTATAGTGTTTTCTGGTAATATTGATATTTTGTTCTGTATCTATCGTCATGTTATTAGAGGTAAAATTAGTATATAAAGTTACTAACGTTCATTATTGTAAGCAGTAATGCGACCGATAATCATTATAATTTCTACGTGCAAAAATACGAAAAAAAAAAAAAAAAAATTATAATAAAAACATACCTATGTTAAAAAAAAAAAAAATAAAATAAAAAAAAAAATAAAAAAAAAATAAATTAAAAAAAATAAATTAAAAAAAAAAAATTAAAAATAAAAATAAAAATATTGAACGAAAGAAAACATAATATTAAAAAAAAATTATATATATAATAAAATGATCTAATGAATGAAAAAAAAAGGAAAAAAAAATTGCGAATAAACACATGCACAAACCGAAAAAAGGAAAGAACTACTAACTAACCAGACTATAGCTATACAGTTTCCATGCGTTTGTTGGATGAGTCCCTGCGTGGGTGCTGGGGAGTATGGCCTGCTAATTTACTGTTATTCCTTCATGTCTCAGTTTTTACTTCTCAAAAAGTTCTGGCTAATTGGTCTCCGCCAAAGCCATATACGTTAATTAAAAAAAAAAAAAGGAATTCGTTGACTCCAATCAATCCCAGTAAGATCTGTGGATAATTACGCTTTTTTATTAATTTATAAGAGTATTATATTTTTGTTCATTTAATATTAAGATGAATTATATTAAATTACTCTTAACTTTTTAATGCTACTGGCGTAAATAAGTTGAATACCAATTGTTTAGCCAGTTTTTCTTCTTTATATAAAATTCAAAAAAGTATTGCAGCAAAAAATTTATATACTACTTACACTCAAAGGTCCTTGCCAAAACGCTATGATGCGTAGCAAAGGACTTCTCATGTGCTTCATGAAACCGATGGGAGCTAAACTAATTTGGGCCGCGATTTTACTATTGTACTCCGGGACGGATGAAGCCATTACGTAGAATGAAGTTGTTCCTTGGGAATGTCCAACGTAGAAAACTTGTTTGTGTCCTGTTTTTTCAAGGACGAAATCTATCATTGTTGGTAAATCAGTAACTCCAATTTCATGCCAAGTGAAATGCCAGAAATCAGGATCCGTATCAGGGTTCATGTATGTATGGTTCCTGGAGTAGTGATTTCCTCTTGCATTGCCCATCCATACATCGAATCCCTGGTCTGCTAGCAGGTAACCTGTGAGAATGAAATACGATGATATTACCTCATACATATATACAATTTGGGCACCTTACAAGTGTTTTCAGTTAATCGTTGATGAGATATTTTTTCCAAGTCATTTTTACCAAAGTAAAATTTTCAGAAATTTGTTATCAATTCTTTTGAATGAAAGAATCATCAATCCTGCATGCATTTGAGAAAAATGTCGTAAAATAATTTTGAATTAGAAACGACAATAATAAATCAGCAAGTTCAAAGTTACCTATAGATTTTTTATTCAATAAATCGCGAAGTAAGATTTGTATACACAATTGAAAAATCATTAAACAATTTTTTTCATTTACCTAAGCCTTTTTGGGGTCCACTGATAATCCAATCAGCGGAAGAAGAAAGAATACCATGTTGTAAAAATACAACTTTATTTTTCTTCGCACCAGTTCTTCCATGGGGAATCCTATGCAGTCTCAGAATATAATCATCATGAGTCTTAACGAAATAAGTTTCACAAGGGTATCCATGTTCAGTTAACAAGCCGGGCTAAAAATTGAAAAATTAGTTCTCCATATTCACTTTTATGTATTTATATTAAGTAAATTACCACTGGAAGCTCTGCGTCATCTCCAATAATTGTTCCCAAACCGTTATTATGTTCCCTAATAACATTTGGTAGCGCCAAGCCTACTAAACTTAGAATCACAGCTACACAAAATTTCATGCTGCCGTCAATATTTTACCTCGACTTAGCAGGAACAATGTTGGGGAGGAAGGATGGTCTTATCCTTATATACCTATATCGCCCATTGACAAATTATCATAGATAACAGCCAATTACTTTTGTTTAGAGCATTCATAAATCTTGTTAGATAAAATACAAAAATTGCAAAATTAAAAGCAGATATTGCAAAAAGAGGCAAATCTGTACGATAATGGAGATATGTATGAATGTATGAATGAGAACAATGAAAAGTAGCAAAGGTGAAAATTTAAACACTTATTAATTAGCTAGTTCAAAAGTTTTATGCTAAATGATGATAAAATGGTTGCGACATATATAAAGAAGTTTATAACAGTCGGATTTGCAAGATAATCAATTAATAATGAATGATTAGTCCAGAAAAGTTATTATGATTTTTGAAATGATTGTCAATGAATTTTGAGGAATATTGGCAACAATTCATACGGGAAAATTCAAAATCGAAGTTTAGGTAAGTAAAAAGTTATTACTTTGACCAGTTTTTGTGAAGTTAGTCGAAGTGTGCCGTCGGATTTAAGAAGCTCGTTTCACAGAATTTTTCCTGTACTTTCCGGATCCGATCACGTTTTTTGAAAAATATATCAGAAATTGTGATTTTCTGTCAAAAAAGTGCAAAACATTTCTTTACAAGTACGGTCCTGAGTTTTCAATTTGCCGGCAGCAGGTTACTCGTACCTTGAAATGTTTCCGATAAATTTCGTTAGATTGCATCAAACCGTTGCAATGATAAAGTCGTTTAAAAATCAAGCCTAAACATAGAAAACACCATTTATCTTCGTACCTGTTTGCCAAAAAATAATTGTCATAAATTTAGATTTGCCTCGATGTCCCCTACTACCTGATGGCATTTAACCATACGTCGCATTAGTCATGAATCACCCAGTAGGTAAATAAATAACTGCTAGACATACGAAAAAGAAAAGTTTCTACAGGGTGTCCCGTATCGTTATGTTCAAATTTTGTGAGCATATAGTAGGCTTATTTCTAAGCCTAAAAAACCCAAAAGTGGTAGGTCTATCTGCATTCGTTACGAAGTTACAGGCCTAAGACAATAATGTCTAGTAAATACCTGATTTAACTTTGAAAACCACTTAAAACTTATTTTATTGACCAAATCTTTAGTTTATCATGTGTTAAAAATGTCCTATTCCTTTACTGAATACAAGCTTGTGCTCGGAGACCTATTGCAAAAGTAACAGTTTTCTCGTCTTTTTTCGCGTACCTATCTCTTGATCAGCTTGCTGAATACGATCAAATAATAATTTCTCTCTGGTATTTAGTTACAAATACAAACACCAATTCCGAAATATGCTGGTGCCGCATCTATTTGAATCCTAATGCCATTTCGTATGAGCAGAGGAACCTCTACTCTCTACTAATGTTTATTTCGGTGACGTTTACTCATGTGTGGCAATTTTTGTGGCTTACAAAGTTGAATCTTGTTATTTACTAGTCATAATTTTCTTAGGCCTGTAACTTCGTAACGAGTAAAGATAGACCTGACACTTTTGGGTTTTTTGGGCTCAAAATTAAGCCTACTATATGCTCAAGAATTTTGAACGTAACGATACGGGACACCCTGTATATCCTCTTCAAAAATTATTTAGACTTTTCTTCTTAACTTGCTTGGTTTTTCAGAAATTCAATTTTGCCAAAAAGAAGGCTTATTTTGAAGAAATTAGTCAAGTAGGTATTCTTTTTACAATGGGAAATTTTTTCAACGGTTAACGAGTTATTAGCGAAATAAGGTTTTCTCGACCAAAGTTTATGGGGGAGGCGGCACCTCCAGAACTGGATTTTTATGGTTTTATGATTTAGCATATGTCTACTAACAGTTTCTGAAGAAAAACTTAGATACAAATGGTTCTGAACTTATGTGTATTAATTTTACCGACTGGACTATCATTAGCGAACTCAAGTCAGAAAATTTTATAGGGTCTGGGTCTGGCGACTCGGGACCCACCGGGAAAGCCCGGGGGGGCAGCACGCGCCGAGCCTGTCTCGAAATCCATATGAAATATAATAGTATAGGTATTTACTGAAAACTCAATACCCTTATATTTCGTCAAAAAAAGCGTCTGAGCTCGACGTGTATTTCTGCCCGGTCCAGTTCTAGGTTGGATCAAGCGGGCTATACGTCTTTTGAACACTTTCCATAAAAATGTCTGTCAAACAGACTCAGGTCAGCTATTCTTCTTCGATCTTCGAGAGTGTCTAAATTTTTTTGTAAAATCTGGGTCCCCAATTAAGTGTATGGCTCTTTTCTGGATAGAGTCGAGTAGTCTCAGTGTATGTTTAGGAGCTGAACTCCAAACATGTGAGCAGTACTTTGTAACGAAATCCGAGGATTTCACAGTTTATTACTTTTAATCAGTTCCAAGCAGAAAAACAAGGTTTTTACGACGGCGATAGCGGCTTTATCGCTCCGCCGCCAGCTATAAAATTAGAGTACCTCCGAAGAACAGACAGTGCTTGTTTGGGTATTGACCATCAAGCATTCAACTCCTGCCAGGTGAATTGAGCCTGCAGGAGCCAGCACCCCGCGGTGGATGTATTGAGTCTACTGACCGGTAGTGGAGCGGAAAGAGCCCGCTATACTATTGTTCATGTAAAACTGCCGCTTTTCCGTACCATAAATTTAATTAGTTTATTAATTTTACTGCAAAGAAAATGCCAGTTTTTAAGTAAGGAAGCGAAAATAGGGATATAGAAGGAATATCCTACTACCTACATTATAAAGAACGAAATGTTTTATGCCACTTTTTAGTTTCAGCATGTTTTAGAGCATGGATCATTTGGCAAAAGTGGCAGTTTTACGTGATTATTATTATATCTCGCTTATTTAAGGTAGAAAAATTTTTCGGAGTAGAAAGATATGGGACCGGTACCATCATATTAAGGAATCTTTGGGGCACTAGAATCTCGTTTTACGACAAGCTCCCTTGGTGCTGACAAAAGTTACAGCCCTTTGAATCTCAGATTTGTGATTTTTTTTTTCACGAGTAAAAGCTTCGCAAAGTTTTTTTTTTCTCCGTCACCGGTTGACATTTAGGACTCTAGTTTTGTTTTTCTTTTATAGTTATGATTAGTGATCGAAATGACGTTTTTGAAATCCAAGAAGTTTGTTCGATTTTCAAAATATTCAGTGTTTTTGACCGATTAAACACACAATTTCTGCAAAGTTCCGACTTTGAACACCTTTAAATTTCTTTTTCACGATATCGATTTCAGTTTTTTTATTACCATCTGATAAAATGAAGCTTTGTGAACATTTTATTTCGTATAACATGTAGTCGCGTTTCAAAAATAAACTTTCTAGAGCCGTTTATATGAAACCCTGAAGTTGAACAGATATGTTTAGCATAGAACGGACGGAGTGCGAGTTATAGCGCGGCGACGGCTGTTGAACAAGGAACGGCTGAGGATAAGATTGTTTACTGCGAGTGTTACTGTTACGTACCTATTCAATAATAATTTAGGGACGTTTATTTATTGTAATATTGTTTAAATAAGGCTTTGTTATTTATTAAATATTTTAACACGCTTAAAATTCATTGAAAATATTCATATTTTTAATTGGTTAATATACCTAAAGGGCAACAGAAAGCAAGGTATGGTCTAAGCAAGGTACCTATAATAGGTATACCTATCTGTGACATGCGGTTACACCTATTACACCTTAGAGCGGCTGGTCGTCATAATTATTATGCGAAGTATGTTGGCAATACTAATTTTTGTCAAAAGTAAATTGCAGAGATCATTAAATGTTCGCTTTGTTTCCTTAACTGATTTGAATCATTGCCATCCCATCTATTAGAATAGAGTCAACGATATCGGGAATTTGATACAAAACAGAAGTAGTGTCCCTTCAGTCTTGACTTTAAATCCGACTTAACGTTTTTTCTCGTTGTAAAATCTTCATGAAATAGGTATTGACAAAGGAACAGAAGATAATTCATATGACATTATATCTGACGTATCAGTTAAAGGGTTAAGCGAGCAATGGTTAAGAACTCTTCTAAACATATAGCTTCGGACCCTACAGCTGCCAAAAAAGTCTCTGCATAAAAAGTATTTTTTATGAAGTCCTCGTGGTTCTTTTTGGCATCAACAAGACACATGTCATCAGGCTATTTTCAATTTCTTTTGATGCGATCCACCCAGTAGTAATATTAATTAAATTCTCGGGAATTATCGACAATCAAAATTGATTTGTCCATTGCTCTTCAAATAGTTCCATCATTTTTTGTATGTCTTTTTCATCCCGTTATTTTTCAGTACTGCACTGTTGCCGTTGACGGTGATCAGTTCGGGACAGTTTTTAATTTTTTTTTTACATAATCACCAAGTGAATGTCTTGTTTTGAATTACTAACCATCTCAATAAGGTTTCTTGTTTTTTAGTGAAGCCCACTACCCCCTCCCCCCATAGCTTTTGCCGAGGCTTTTGCATCAGTCTCTATTAATGCTTTGCTCTTATGCCATGTCGAAAGCTACACAATTGAATCTCTTTTCTGCAGTCTTTTTGACTACGAAATTACCCTCATTTAAGAAATCATACATTTTTTAATTTTTGGTTTTCAATTTATTCATATCGGAGAGATAAACAGAATAAACAGAACATACTTCGCATAATAATTATGACGACCAGCCGCTCTAAGGTGTAATAGGTGTAACCGCATGTCGTAATAGGTATACCTATTATAGGTACCTTAATTGCTTAGACCATACCTTGCTTTCTATTGCCCTTTAGGTATATTAACCAATTGAAAATATGAATATTTTCAATGAATTTCAAGCATGTTAAAATATTTAATAAATAACAAAGCCTTATTTAAACAATATTACAATAAATAAACGTCCCTAAATTATCATTGAATAGGTACGTAACAGTAATACTCGCAGTAACAATCTTATCCTCAGCCGTTCCTTGTTCAACAGCCGTCGCCGCGCTATAACTCGCACTCCGTCCGTTCTATGCTAAACATATCTGTTCAACTTCAGGGTTTCATATAAACGGCTCTAGAAAGTTTATTTTTGAAACGCGACTACATGTTATACGAAATAAAATGTTCACAAAGCTTCATTTTATCAGATGGTAATAAAAAAACTGAAATCGATATCGTGAAAAAGAAATTTAAAGGTGTTCAAAGTCGGAACTTTGCAGAAATTGTGTGTTTAATCGGTCAAAAACACTGAATATTTTGAAAATCGAACAAACTTCTTGGATTTCAAAAACGTCATTTCGATCACTAATCATAACTATAAAAGAAAAACAAAACTAGAGTCCTAAATGTCAACCGGTGACGGAGAAAAAAATACTTTGCGAAGCTTTTACTCGTGAAAAAAAAAATCACAAATCTGAGATTCAAAGGGCTGTAACTTTTGTCAGCACCAAGGGAGCTTGTCGTAAAACGAGATTCTAGTGCCCCAAAGGTCCCTTAACATGATGGTACCGGTCCCATATCTTTCTACTCCGAAAAATTTTTTGTGCATATTTTCAGCCTCTTTCCGCTCCACTACGGGTGAACAGGCAACGAGACGCGAACCGGGTACTGACCGGCGCGCGTTTCATTTCTCTGGTGGGTGTAGTGACCCCCAGAGACAGGACAGGACCGGGTAACCGACGTGCGTGTACTGAGCGCACCGAGGGGGAAAGGCCGATGCATTGAGTAGGCCTATCCTAGTCCCACGGCTTTCGCCCAGAGTGTAATGAGCTCTGAGCGGAGAAGCAGTAATTAATTTTCGTTTATTTTCAGTTTTATCAGGCTCACGTCTTATTGAGACGTGGATTAACTAGCAGGTTTCGTCTCTGCGGCTTGTGTTGAGAGCCCAGGGAGTCCGTTACCTCCCGTTCTCCAGGCGGACGAGATTCAAGGCCCGCAAGAGGCAATCGCGTGTTATGGTGTATAAGAGGCAATAAGACGGGTGATGTGTACCAACGAGGTGTCGAGGGTTACTGAAGGTATCTACAGCAGCAGCCGGCGGCGGTCCGTTTTTATCATCCAGCCACAGAATATTATTCTATTCGGTGATCCAGCGCTGCAGCCAACCAGTGCTGGTAGCGGGAACCTTGGGTTGACGTGGTCTGCCTGTCCAAGGGGTGGAGCCAAATACCTGGAGCCGTCATTGCATATAATAATTTCTTTCTGGTTTATTGTATACACTCATTTTGTAAATAAACATTATTTTTAATTATCTTAGTAACGGGTTATTTGGGGACTGAATCCATGCACGAATTATTCAAATTAAAATACCCGTTACAACTTCAAGGATGGTCGGATTTGAGCCTTGTATAAGAGGAGAAGCTGTTGTGGTGTATAAAATTTCTTCGTGCGGAAGAGTGTTCCAAGTTTTTGAGAAGCACTCTTCGATAGGCTATTTAGATAGTTCAATTTTAATCTTAGACAAAGAAATATAGTTTAAGATTTTAATAGAAATATTTCCTAACTATCTTTTGTCAGGGAGAGGGATTCAATAATGTCCCCAATATCCACTTAATTACAATGATAAAATTAAGGCTCAGTTTAGTTTAGCTCTTGTTGCTTTTATGAGTCACATGACAAGTCTTTTGTTGAGAGCTTTAGCTCCTTTTGAAAGTGGAATTGAATTAAGTAATTAAAAAAAATACACATATTATTGGTTTGTAATAATAAATAGGTAATTAATATTTTATAGATTTTATTGGATTCCATAGGTGTTAGCGAATTTATACCAAGTAAAGGTTTCTTAAGTAAAGTGGGTCAAACTACTTGCACTTACTTCGAATTTAATAAAGTTATATGCGAAAATGCTTTATTTCTTTTGTGCAGATTCGATAAGAGACAGTTTAACTTAACTTTACTGTCCACTTTGCTAGCACTTTTTTGTTTAGGCCATATCCTCTGGAAAAAGTCAACGCTCCCGTTTACCTCTTTTTAAGCAGAAACGGACTGGCTATCGTCAATGCAAGACGTGCAAAAATTATTCAAACGTCTTGGAAATGCACAAGGAAAGTTTTTGGTTTCGGACTTTTCATTCAATCACATGGATTCCGTATTTGGGATTGATGCTCCAAAGATTTTGTATACTAAAGTTATTAGTTTAATGATGAGACATTAGCTTTATTTGTTGATTGTGATCTTAGATTTATTATTGTATTTGTTTTTTATATTTATATTGTTGTTTTCTTTAATAAACTTACTAAAATAGCTGTTTTCTATTGAAACGTGAAAAATCTTACATATACTTAGCAGTAGGTATTGATGTATCTACACAAGTAAGACACGCTGTTATTTTTATCCTTCTTCTTTAATTATTGTAAAAGGAGAACAAATCTCTTGATTAGTTTTCTTGCCTTCGTTTATCATTTCTCACTTTTTTACTGTCTTTTCTTGGTTTACTATAAGTGAAGGAACGCATCCTTTAGACAACTTCGTTATATAAAACATAAAGTGCTGTCATTGCAAATAAAATAGGTTTGCGGTAATTATTAAATAAAAATTAAATAAAAATTATAAATTATTTATTTCAAATTCATAATAAACCATTCAGTTACGTTACAGTGTTACCCTCGTAAAAAAATTGAGAACTGACATCAGGCTCTTTTATATTCCTGAACAAATATCAAGTTTTATTTTTCTTAGTCAGTTCAAAAATTTGATTCTAGTTGCCCATAAGACTGATTAAACTGAATTGTATACTTAGAGGTTGTAATAATTTATTTTACGTTAATTTACACACAGTGCATACTCTTGTTATTATATTTTATATTTTTGCATATAGATATTCTAAAATATTATTACACATAATTTTTTAATTTAATGATATGAATTTATTAAGCTGATAACTTTCTTGTACACTACCTTCGGGGCGTTGACTCCGAACATATAATCAAGGTGGTTAAACGTAGGGTCAGATGTTAATAGAGTCCCTTTGCAATTTGACATTCTTTTACAAATCTTCATAACGTCTCTCTCTGCAGATAGCCAATCATTGCGACTGTAGATCAGATATACAGGAGCTGTAATCTTCTTCAAATCGTAGTCTGGAGGAAATAGGCTATCATACCTTTCGAGATTTCCCAGCGGACCGTAGTCGTATTGTCTGAAATGTCCTGAAAAGAAATTCCCTGTTAATATAATTGACATATTATCTTTAGATCACACTGCATAATATCAAACGACTTCTTCAGCCGTTACAATAAAGAGAACAATATTGTTAATGTATTATTATTTATTATATTTTAAATAGAAGGGCAAATCGGGGGATAGTATGTATAGCGGCAACCCTGGCAAGCTCATTGGCAAATAATATGTTGCTAATACTTGCTAATTTTCTTCAAAAACAAATTCAAATTTTTTTATATAGTCATGCTGCTGTTTTGTCTTAACATTGTTTTATTTCATATTCGTAACCTATTTTATTCAATTTTAGAAGGTAGGTATAAATTATTTTGACTATTAAATAGAAAAAGGTCATATTTTTATTTATCACGTACCTGAATTTACTTCTTGACCATAATGCAGCATTTGCATGGTAGAAGCACCAGCGGGAGTGTGTCCCATGAGGATTGGTAGTAAAGTTACGTTCATTTCCTTAGGACTAAACCCGCAAATAGCAAAAAGAGCATCCTTGCATAAAAATTGACTGATGTCATCATTTCCGCAAAGAGTTTTGCCAGCCAAATCCATGAACTCATTGCTGGGAAGGAATTCGTTGACTCCGATCAATCCCAGTAAGATCTGTGGATAATTACGCTTTTTTTATTAAATTATAGTTTATTATATAGAGTATTATATTTTTATTCATTTAATTTTCTTAAGATGAATTATATTAAATTACTCTTAACTTTTCAAGGCTACTGGCGTAAATTACTTCCTATACCTACAAGTTTTTTTAGCCAGTTTTTTTCTATGTATACAATTCTAAAAAGTATTTGCAGCAAAAAAAAAGTACTACTTACACTCAAAGATCCTTGCCAAAACGCCATGATATGTACCAAAGGACTGGTCATGTGATTCATGAAACCGATAGGAGCTAAACTAATTTGGGCCGCGATTTTACTATTGTACTCCGGGACGGATGAAGCCATTACGTAGAATGAAGTCGTTCCTTGGGAATGTCCAACGTAGAAAACTTGTTTGTGTCCTGTTTTTTCAAGGACGAAATCTATCATTGTTGGCAAATCAGTAACTCCAATCTCGTGCCAAGTGAAATGCCAGAAATCAGGATCCGTATCAGGGTTCATGTATGTATGGTTCCTGGAGTAGTGATTTCCTCTCGCATTACCCATCCATACATCGTATCCCTGGTCTGCTAGCAGGTAACCTGTGAGAATGAAATACAATGTTATTAATAGAAATACGATTTGGACACCTGAAAAATCTTTTCAGTTAATCGTTAATTAGATATTTTTACCAAGTTATTTTACCAAGGTAGAATTTTCAAAAATTTGTGTTTGCTGAAAGTAGTTAAAGTTTTTTTTAAAGAATCATCAATCTTACATTTGAGAAGAATCCCAAAAAATAATTTTGAACTAGAAACGACAATAAAAAATCTCAGCCATCAATAAGCGTAAAGTTACCTATAGATTTTTTGTTCAGTCAGTTCGCAAAGTAAGATTTGTATATATGTAGTTACAATTATTGAAAATGATTAAATATTATTTTTCATTTACCTAAGCCTTTTTGGGGTCCACTAATAATCCAATCAGCGGAAGAAGAAAGAATACCATGTTGTAAAAATACAACTTTATTTTTCTTCGCACCAGTTCTTCCATGGGGAATCCTATGCAGTCTCAGAATATAATCATCATGAGTCTTGACGAAATAAGTTTCACAAGGGTATCCATGTTCAGTTAACAAGCCGGGCTAAAAATTGAAAAATTAGTTCTCCATATTCACTTTTATATATTTATATTAAGTAAATTACCACTGGAAGCTCTGCGTCATCTCCAACAATTGTTTCCAAACCGTTATCATGTTCCCTAATAACATTTGGTAGCGCCAAGCCTACTAAACTTAGAATCACAATTACACAAAATTTCATACTGCCATTAATATTTTACTTCGACTTAGCAGGAACAATGTTGGGGAGGAAGCATGATCTTAACTTATATACCTATATCGTCCATTAACAAATTATCATAGATAACAGCCAATTACTTTTGTTTAAAACATTAATAAATCTTGTTAGATAAAATAAAAAAATTGCAAAATTAAAAGCAGATATTGCAAAAAGAGTAAACTCTGTACGATAATGGAGATAAAATCAATGAAAAGTAGCAAAGGTGAAAATTTAAACACTTATTAGTTAGGTAGTTCAAAAGTTTTATGCTAAATGGAAGATTAAGTGGCTGCGACATATGTAAAGAGGTTCATAACCCACCAGTCGGATTTGCAGGATAATCAATTAATGATGAAATAGTCTAGAAAAGTAATTATGATTTTAGAAGTTAATCATAAGCTGAAAGATATAAACCGTTTTTTAATGTACCTAGCCAAGAACATGAATTCTGATAGAAATGGTGAATTATAAATAAATAGAGTTAATAAAACATTGAATTTTGACTAAGCTTAATATTTCGTTAAAATTAATAAAATATCTAAGAAAGACACTTTAGGTCAGGTCAGTGCAGATTAGAGAAACAATATAAATTTATATTGTTATTTATCATCATCAGGTTGAGGTTATAAATCTTGTAAACTGTTTTGCAGGTAGATGTTCCGAATATAATTAAATATTAGCATTAAAGCATCATTAGAGATGTGAGAAAAGAGGAGCTTATACATTTTATTGCGTAAGTTTAAACTCGATCCGGAAATCGAAGCCTGATCTTTCAACTCACAATAATTATGAATCCTGTCATGTGTGTTTCCGCGGACTAAGTTTATTATATCCTTATACGCTTATAAGCATTATTTCAGGTTTAGGTAAGTTTATACCTAGACAGTTTAATTTTAATGGAAACACTTTTTATCAGGGATAGGGATTCAATGCCCCCCAATATACATAAAGAGTAACACATAAATCCGTAATTCGTAATTCATAAAAGAGTTGTTTATTTATTATTTTGGTCCAGGGTATTCTTTAATGATCCTTATTAAAATGATGGTTTCGTCTTGAAAATCAAAACTGTAATGAATATTAAAATATTATTTAGTTTTATCTAAATTTTAATGGAATTATTTACTTCCTTAATGTCAATGATATGATGATTTATGATAACTGACTGTAAGTTTTTTCAACACACCCCTACCATCCTTGAAATGGGAAGAAAAATACTTTGTTTATGATTGCACAATAATTCTATTGTCCTCTAATCGATAGGAATCAGAATAATAATTACTACTAATTGGTATGAAACGTAATCTCTTATATGAGATATGATTGCGGTACGAGATCCTATCATTAAAAGTTATTTCGACACTTGAAGTTTATTTTATTCCGTTGTCATATAAATAACGGGATGTTATATTCAAGTTGTCAGGAATTCGTATGATTCTTATCTCAACGAAAATTCATTTTGTTTCTGCAATTCCGTATAATAAATAACCTAAGTACTGAAAGAAAATATGTTGAGCATGGCCAAGTTTCATTACCTACAAGATTAAAAATTAATTTCTGATTAAATATTTAACAACAAAAAAAACCAAACAATCATTAACATTAGATAATCGGATGTCAGGAGTCAGGATTTTGTCCGATTTTAGTCAATAACTCCAAATCGGTTCATCTACCCCCCCTCCCCAACGGTTTTCATGGTACCGAAACCAAATACGGGGTCAAATGAAGTTTTGACCCTGGGAAATCTCTAGAAATTCTCCAAAACCATCCTGAAGTATTTAACTTTTGCCGAGCACTCATTTTTTTCGATTCCCGGTGTAACGTCGAGTTTTTCGAAGGAGAATAAACCCAATAATTCACCCCTTGATTCCACCTCTGTAGGGAGTAGACAATTAATTTTTTGTGAGCAAATATTTTTTAATAACTGGTGAATTTTTTTTAATAAACATCATCGACAGCTAGGTTTGTAACAACCCATCAAGAAAGTGGGAATTGATTTTTTGAGACCAAATCTTTCCATCTATGAAGACCAAGAGGTCTATAAAAATGTCTATAAAAATTGTTTCGTCGTGAACCTTTACTTTAAAACAAGAATTTGGAAAAGCTTGATACTGATACTGGAATTGGGGGCTAGTTATAACACTAATTTCTGGAATAAAATTTTAAAAACATTTTTGCCACTTTCAACTTTCCTCTAATTCATCGGATTGGTTATTCTTCCGAGAATACCAAATAATCAATTTTCCACCCCCTTGAGGGGTTGTTATAATCTCCCTTACACTTTTTTTATCAATCACCTTTCTTAAAAAATCATCTTTTATAAAAATAACTTTTTTACCCCCTATAAACTGTCATAGTACCATTTTCCAGAAATGGAACGTTGAACAGTTTAACACCCCAAACTCTTCTGGGAGAAACTATTCCATTTGCGGAGAAGGTCTAGTTTACTTGGGGATAAAGTTATTCACAGAACCAAGCTCTCCTTAAGGACGTCTAAAAGGATCTGTGGAAAAACATGGGGAATCGGACCCAAACAAATATACTTGCTTTACGTAATTGCCTTCAGACCTATGATTTCATATGGCAGAACTGCTTGGTGGTCAAAAGGCTAGCAGGCCATGGCCAAAGCAAAGCTCTCTACCCTACAGAGATAAGCTTTTCTCGCGATCTGTGGTGTTATTAACACGACACCATCGGCGGCTCTGGAAATCCTACTGGATTTATCACCTCTCCATATTTATTTGGAGAGGGAGGCCACCAGATGGACTACATACAAAATGCTACAGATGGCAAGAAGCTTGCCAAAAGCTTTTAACTTGGAGCGAACCAGGTTACTGGATGACATAGAAAGTCACAGTCTACTGGGTATGCCCTCGGACATAGTGAACATCATGAACTGCTTAGCTTATAAGATCATTCTCCCGGGAAGAAGCGTGTGGGAGGACGCAGAAGAAGAAGGCAGATGTTGGGTTTGAACCCACAAATAAACAAATTAGCCTGGCTAACTGGTCTTTTGTCGACCAAAGCCACATTTCGTTAAAAAAAAGGTTACGTGTTGGTAGCAGCTTTGCTTACACCGACAATAATTCAAAACAAGAAAAAAAATTGACCATGAAAATTCAAGTAGGTACCCTAGTAGCCAGGTGACAATTTTTTTATATATCGACTACCCAATCACTTTTCATCTAATTGATTGAATCGATCAATTAAGTAATAAATAAATAAAATCAAGTATGATAACAAGTAAGTGGTTACCACTTCAGATTAGATTAATAAGTGCTAGCGACAATATATTTTGCAAAAGTTGGTAATTACACTTACTTTTCTAATCACATTGATCCGATCAAAATGTACAAAATAATTCCATTTTTCGTGGCTTTCTTGTCACTATCTCAAGCGTTAATTCACGAAACAGAGAAAAACAAAGGAATCTCTGACGATGTGGGCTTAAATATTGTAAGTTTTCAGAGTTTCGTCCACTGTTCAAGTAAAAAAATCACTGATATACTTATACTGAATATTAACTTATTTAATTTTCTTTTGCTCTATCCAAAATCTTTTCCAGACAGAATATGTTCCAAAATATGGATATCCTTTAGAAAGCCACGACGTTCCAACTGAGGATGGATTTATAATAACAATACATCGCATTCCCCATGGTAGAAATGAAAACGAAAGCACGGCAAAGGAACGTCCTGCAGTGTTGCTTATGCATGGACTTCTTTCCAGTTCAATTGACTTTGTAAATTCAGGCCCTGAAAAAGGCATTGGGTTTCTTTTAGCAGATGCTGGTTACGACGTCTGGCTAGGAAATCAAAGGGGGAATGCTTGGGGAAGAAAAAATACTCTTTTAGATCCTGTTAAGAACAAGACTAAATATTTCGATTACAGGTGACATTTTACTTATACCTAATATAATTACGAGTAGCTCGTGTTATTTTATATTCTTCAATTTTAGTTTCAATGAAATCGGACAGCACGATGTAGCTGCTTTTATCGATCACATTGTAAATGTAACCGGCAACGAGAAAATTTTTTATGTGGGACACTCACAAGGGACTTCAGCTTTCTTCGCTTTAACTGCCACTAAGCCAGAATATAATGAAAAAATTCAGCTGGGAGTCATGCTGGCCCCTGTAGCTTATATATCACATGCCACGCATCCATTTTTAAAACTGACCAGTAATTATACAGGTCTTATATCTGTAAGTTGAAATACGTTTTTACATAAATTATTTAATTTTTAATTAGGTAACTAATTAACTAAATTAACTAATTTTTAATATCATACAGTTTGCCCTCAGAGAATTGGGCGTTGATGAAGTCCTGCCCCATTATCCGATTATAACTGAATTGGGGAAAGATTTCTGTGGAGATGGAAACGAATTTCAACCGATTTGTTCCGATATATTCTCTTTATTTGCCGGACATTCGGATCTTCTAAATGAGGCAAGTAATAGTTAATTAATATATCAATCCTCCAGTAATTTAATTAAAATTATAAAAGAAATAATTACTAAAAATAGGTCTTCTTCAAGCAACTACAAGACTTGTTTTATACATACAGGCTGGTCACTTTCAACTGCCTCACCATTGGGATATCGGTCAAATTAGAGAAAAGCTGCACAATTTTATGTTTATCAAGAATCTGAAATAAAATTTAGGATTACTTCAGTCAGTGCTGAAATATGCTGAAAAACTGAAAATACGAGATTTTTTATTTTATCAATATCTTTTTTTATTATTAAAAATAAACGAATTATTTTTTGTAGGCTTACATAAGTCATCAAGAGCTCTACATCCGACATTTCAAAAATTTTCTAAGCCGACAAGCTTCCAAAGTATTCAAAGTCAACTTTTGTTGTCCTTTTTGACCGCCATATTTTTTTTCTTGTCATTTGATATTAAAAAATCAAGTTTTTCGGTGAATAATTTTCGCTTATGACGTAATCGTTGAAAATATTGTGTTCTTTTTTTCGAAAATAAAAAATTAATTCTTTTTAAATATTATAGATTTTTTGTTAAATTGATTTTTTCAATGCCGAGAGACAAGGAAAAACAATATGGCGACCATAAAAAAACACAAGTTGACTATGAATAAAGCTCTACTGGAATCTACTTAGTCGGTCTGAATTAAAAAAAAAAGTTAAGTCGATATATTTTGATGACTTGGGTAATATATTTTATGTAAACCTAAAAATTTTTTTTTATTAATTTTCAATAATAAAAAAGATATGGCTTAAATAAGAAATTTCGGTTTTTCAGGCAACGACTGAAGTTATCCTAATTTTTTTTCAGATTCCCAATAGGTAGGAGATCTCAATACTGGGCCGGTTAAAAGTGACCACCCTGTATATTTTCTCTCCTAATGGAAACACGTTACAACTATTGGTTAATTGATAATTTTTTTATAGACCCTGTTTCCAGTTATCGCATCAAATTGTCCCGCTGGAGCTTCTATTAAGCAGGTAGTACACTATTTACAGAATTATAAATCAGGTACGTTGAATTTTTTAATAATTATTATTATTAATTGTGCCGTAATTTGTACCTCACACTTAATATATTAGAAAATATAACACAACACGGAAAATTGACAAAATTGCCGCCCTCCAAAAATATTGCGCCCCCATGGTTAGGGTTGCCCTGGTAACTTTTGATCTACATACTTAGTTTGTATAACCTTTACACAATCATGTTCTATTGCAAATATTGTTATTTGAGAACAGTTATTTTTGGTAAGATCTGAAAAATCGTAATAAGCTCACTTGATTACCGTAAATTTTGGGGGATATTGGTGGAAAGTGATTATTGATCAAATTTTTATTATAAGGAGAGTTACCTCTATAAATAAGCAATTTTTTTAAGTTTTCTCAAAGCTGCTGGTGTAAAATTGTTTACATAATATTACTAAAAATTTGCTTTGCGTCCTTATCTAAGTTTATCTACAAAAAAGGAAATTAATTTTTAATTTAGATATTACAATTTCAGAAATTTTTATTGATATTATTTTATTTTTAGGATATTTTAGACAATATGACTATGGACTTGTTGGGAATTTAGAACGTTATGGTCAAACTACACCACCATCATACAACACATCTCAAATTACATCGCCACTAGTATTTTATTGGGCGGATAACGATTTATTCAGCAATATCCAGGTGAATATTGAAGATAGGATAAAATGAAAAAAAAAAGTTCCAAAACCTCTATCTACAGGCTGATCAGAAACTCTCGCACCCCGAATACAGGGCGTTATAGAGTCCAATAAAATTAAGGATAATCTAGAAAAAAATTGAATCCGATGGTTAGTTCTAAGAGTTTCATTCAAGTTTGAAGATAATTACTTTTTTAACCATGAAAAAAGAGTGCCTAATTCAGTCTATTTGAGTTCTGGATCAAATACTTCATGACTCAAAGTTTTGTTTTCCACAAAACCTCTAGTACAGATAAATTGAACATGTTGAAAATTAACAACATACCTACCCAAATCTGAAAGAAATTTGAAGTCTGGCAACCGTGCAAGTTCACCTTAGCATACAAAATATTAAAATGCCTTCATTGCCATGGAAATGAAAATAATGAAAATAATATCTAACCAAAATTTAATCACGTGGTCAGTTCTGCCACTTGCATTTTTACAAAAATGGTCATACCTTTGGAAAAAACATATAATAGTATATTATTATTTGAGCGATTATGCAGACATTATTCACGAGATGATGATACCTAATTAATTTGCATTGTCATCATCAAGTGAATAATGGACATAATCGCGAATGTAATACTATGCTTTTTCTACTCTTGTATATACATACATATAAGAAAACAAATTTTAATCATAATATTTTTAAATTTATTTTAATTCTTGGAACAACTTCTAGTACCGAGTCCCGACTGCGCAAGCATGGATTCTAAGAACTGTCAGTTATCGTTCCTATTCACATCTTTGCTCTGTTTATCAAATATAAAGCTTTTAAGTGGTTCATGAGCGATAATTCAATACCTACGAAAAATAACCTTCAAAATTCATCCAAAAAGCTCTACAATAAGAGTACAAAAAGTGTTTCATTAGAGTCCACTTAGTATAAAACAGTATTCGAAGACGATAAAGTAATTATAGTTGTAATTAATTATTACAATCAGTTTTTTGTGAAAATGATTCACAACAAGGAATAAAATGAAAACATAACAACTATCCCTGATAGAATCAGCATCAATTTATTATATCCAGTATGCACTACTTATGTAAAATGAAGTGAGCATAGCTGGTACAATTTTTATATACTTTATATACTATCTTTTCTTTTGATTGTTGTTTCTCAATTTTGAAATACTTTTAATTTTTAGGATGTAGATCATCTAGCTGAAGAACTTCCAAATGTATCCAAGGTACATGTCAATAATACAGGCTTCACTCACATAGACTACCTATGGGCCGGCGATATTCTTGAGTTAGTTAATAACAACATAATGGAAGTTATTCAAGAACATACTGATAATTGAACCTAAATCAAGAAAGTAGGAAATTTGGAAAAAAAAATTATACTCATTGTATATAATACATATTGTAATGTATACATTTTAATAAGCATCTCTGTATATAAGAATATATTGTGTATAAATATATTATAATATGATGTTAAATGAACTGACCTTTTATACCTACCAAGAAGCATTTCGAAAAACTACTTACATCTCAATTTTTTTTTCGTAGTTTTTCTCATTTAAACCACGCTTCAGCTTACACAGAAAAAACCTTCTACAAAATATCGTATTAACGCAAATGACATTGAATTCTAGTGATTGAAACGGAAGAAGTAGTATTGTTAAAGAAATGCTGTCGTTTTGGAAGAGGTCATATACAGGGTGGTCCAACTTAAAACGTCAGGACTTTACCAAACGATAGATAACGTTAAAATAATGCCAGTTTCTTTAATACACTTATAGCCGGGAAAGCTTTCTTTTCAAGATACAGGGCGTTGAAGTTTTGGGAAAAAAATAAGCTTTTGCGAATATTGTCAAAACGGCTGCTTTAAAAAAATTGAAATTTGGCACGCAGCATGAGCTAAGTATCTTTCATGATTTACGGCTTATGGTGATAAATTGCGAAAACCAGCGGCGGAGATATGGGTGTGCCATCGCCCCTTTTCAAAAAAAAAATCGACGCCACTGACTCTATGGCAAATTTAATAATACTATTCAATGCCCCATGCTTTTTAGGACAAAAAAGTACTCTCTAATTTTTTCACAAGGCGCACCGTTTTCGAGATAATTCAGGTTTTCTTAGGTAATATCCGTAGCCATTTTAAGAATAACAGACAAATTCTAATCAAATAACTTTTACTTAAATAATTAAATAACAGAAATAAACAACACCTAACTAATGTAAAAATTGTCAGTAACCATAGAGTCAGTGGCGTCAATTTTTTTTTTAAAGGGGCGCCTGACACCCATATCTCCGCCGCTGGTTTTCGCAAATTATCACCATAAGCCGTAAATCATGAAAGATACTTATAGCTCATGCTGCGTGCCAAATTTCAATTTTTTTAAAGCAGCCGTTTTGACAATATTCACAAAACATTATTTTTTTTCCCAAAACTTCAACACCCTGTATCTTGGAAAAGAAGCTTTCCCGGCTATAAGTGTATTAGAGAAACTGGCATTATTTTAACGTTATCTATCGTTTGGTAAAGTCCTGACGTTTTAAGTTGGACCACCCTGTATATTATATGGTTAACAGTGATTCAAAATTCAGTGCAAATATTTTAAGGGCGTATTTACCAGCCAAAAATAAGAAGTTTTTTTTCATATAATCGTATGTCCTAACTTGCTTTGTTTTCTAGATACAGGGGGTAAAATTTTGAAAAAAAAATCGATTTTTATCAATTTCTCAAAAACCTCTCAGCCGATTTAAATAAAATTTTATAGGCTTATATGTTTTCATAAGGGCCTTCCTTTGATGGGAATAACATGAATTTATTAATTCCAGTGGCGTCTCAGGAGGCTACCTGAATTAAATTAAGTGAATCTCAATAATCGATGTGAATTTATTACTTGTTTTGATAGGGCCTGGCACAGATTTTAATTTTTTTCTTTGAAACAAAGCTAGAGACGAGTAAAGCTCAGGAGTCAAGAAAGTTACATTATTGATTGCTTAATCTAAAAAAAATTATAAATTGTCAAAAGAGCAGTGGTGTACCATAATTTTACCTATAAGTTTCAAGTAGGTAGCCCCCTGAGACGCTACTGGAATTAATAAATTTATGTTATTGCCATCAAAGGAAGTTCCTTATAACGACAAATAAGCCTACCAAATTTTATTTAAATCGGCTGAAAGATTTTTGAGTAATTAATAAAAAATCGATTTTTTTTTCAAAATTTTACACCCTGTATCTAGAAAACGAAGCAAGTTAGGACATACGATTAAATGAAAAAATTTTCTTATTTTTGGCTGGTAAATATGCCCTTAAAATATTTGCACTGAATTTTGAATCACCCTGTATAGTAACAAAAATGTTTTTGAAACTTCAAATAAAAACAAATATTATTTTTTATAATTTTTTCTTCGTGAAAGGTAAGGTACCATAAAAATTATCATCAAATCTTGCAAGTATTTTCCTCCATCATCATCCCCTCGTTCGCTTGACGTAAGCTTAGGGGAGAGCTTGTCTTGATATGACCTTGTTGCAGGCTCGGCGAAGAATGCTTCTCAAAAACTTGGAACACTATTATTACGCACAAAAAATTTTTCCACGGTCGGGAGTAGAAATCAGTTTCTATGACACCAAAATTAACACAGAAGTAGTCGATTATTCCCAAGGGAGTATAATGCTCCCAAGGGAGTTTACATTATGGAGAACTATAAATTATAAATGTTTGTTTATTTCGTAGTTATGACAATAACTCAACGACTACTACTTAAATAAATGCTCAAATCAGAATGCAATAATTCTGGTGTTATAGTTACTTCATAATGACAAAATATTAATGAGACCGTGTAAAAAATAGTATATACCATTCGGGAGAGATGCTATTTTGTCCTCGTAGAGGAAAATAACGCATTTCTTTCCTTTATAGTATAATACCATACTATTATACACCTGAACAGCTTCTCCTCTTATACAAGGGTTAAATCCGACCATCCTTGGAGTACTGTTCTTTTAGAGTTCAGCTCCTAAACAAACTCTGAGATTTAGATAGTTTTGAACATGCACCGAAGAAAGGCAGCTGACTTAACCAGTTTTACTTGGGAATATTTTTCATGGGAAGTGTTCAAGAGACTTCCCTCGTTTGATTCCAACAAGAACTAATAAACAACTCTTACGACAAATGACGACAAAGAGAAAAAAAAAGTTAAAAGACGGACATTTTAAGGGTTGTAAAAAAGTAAAAAATGGGGAACGAGAGGAAGTTCCCTCGATTTTTTACTTTTATAATTATTTTATTATTATCATTTATATCTTAAACTTTTTTTTTTCTTAGATTTCTTAGATTTTTAAATAAACGAGTCTCTGACTAAAAATCTTCTATACTGAATGTTGCGAAAATGTCTGTGTTTTATATTACTATTTCGGTTAAGACACCTGCTTTATAATTTGAATTTCTGCATAACAGTAATAATTTATGTTCTTGATAAAATTATAAAGTTTTTGTTAATGGTAGTAATAATTATTCTAATAAATTTTTTTGCTCTTTAATGTTCTAAGTAACTGGGTTTTAAATAAATTTTTAATTACGTTATAAATTGTACCTAAGCTTTCGATTGAAAGTACAATAATTCGAGTTCCCATTATGAAAAGATAAATGTACTATTTACTTATTTTTTTAGTATTTCTGGTAGGTATACCTACCTACTTTGTTACGCTAGACGTGGTACAGTTTAGGTGTGTCTTCTTGTAACGGAAATGAAACTAAGGTGAGCCATTAATTTTATAGATCATAATTTTTTATCGAGCTCAACTCGTCCCAGATACAGATACTTATTACCAAACTTGATGACTCGACTTTTACGTAATGTGATCTTATTATAATAAATTTTCTCTCTTTAGGAATTATAAAAACCTGTTGTGGTATACCAACCTATGGTGACTGGAACTCTCTCCATCACCTTCGTCCATAGATCATCGACTGGAGTGTCTTCCCATCTTATGTAATTTGAAAGTATTTCACTTTTCACATATGAAGCATTTTTCTTCATATAATTTTGATATAACCATTAAGAAGCAGAATATTTAAATCCCTTCCTTGTTTTGTCCAATATGACTCTATAAAAAGCGAAATCGCTCGGAAGTTGCGTTAGTTCTTCGTATTGATCAGTGATATTTTCATCAACGCCATGAAAATCTTCGTAAGTTTCGTCATTTAAGTGGTCTCTTGTTTATTGTGTTGTGGAAGTTCTATTCTTATTGGTGTATGTTGTGTTATTGCGATTTAAATAACAACAAAAGAATTTGTTGTTATAATTCACGATTTATTATGCAAATCGTGGATCAAAAAATCCTACAATTAAAGTTCCAAATTAAAGTTTCTAAATTAATGCCCTTATTTTCTTAATTTCAAAAAAAATAATGAAAATTATACTCATATAGATAGAAGACATTATTTTTCATTACCATACACCTTTTACCTAGAGTAATTTCAACAATAAATCATCATAAGGAAATGAAAATTTCAACACCTTTAACTTTTTTATCAAAATTATTTTAAGGGTAAAAAAATATTTGAAGTAATCTTGTTTTTGACTAATAACTTATAATACTTCCTATTCATTTGATATTTATTAATATAAATTTATTTATCGTAAAATAACAGTTTTATAAACATTGACTGACAAATTTTATGTTGATTCAATTTAAACTGATAATTTTCCATCCCAACCAGGTGGTTATTGTACTGTGCATCTCCTTGACGACATGCAAAGCCGGCAAACAGAACAAACGCGGGATCTTTGAACATGTCGGTCATGGGAGTGCCGGTATAGAACACGAAGTCGGCGCGGACTATCATCATCATGGTCCAGAGGTCATCAAAGAAGTGTCAGGTCCAATCGTACACGAAGAGCACCACGACCTGTCGCATGGGCATTTCCACAGTAGTGGTGGAGGCGGCGGATCTGGTATAGGATATGGAGGAGGATCTGGATTTGGAGGTTAGTATCGTTGTAGTTTCCACATGATGGAACTCCCGCTCTTTATTTAATAGAAGTCAGAAAATTGTTTATATCAAAAGTTATTTAAAATGACTTCATTCATTTTGAAATCGGACCGTAGAAACATTAACAGGGCTTTCAAGGCACCCTTAAACCGTAAAAAAACTACTCATACTTTATCTTATCTTTTATTTTTCTGAAATTTTTTTTGAAAAATAACAATTTGATTTGCTGTGGCATTTTTAAATTTCCGAATATTGAGGTGAAACTTTGGAAATCTTTTCTGCTTGGAAATACATTCGAAATGATCGAATGCATCGCATATTCCCATATTCAAAAAAATGTTTTCTTCTACTTTTTGTGCAAAATTGCGCAAAAAAATCGAAATTTTGAAGAAATATTATCCTAAGATAGCTTTCAAATTGTATGTCACATAACCTCGTTCCTGTTAAAAATTTTCGACAAACGAGGGTTTGTGGGGATGAAGGTTGCGAAAACGAATGTAATTTTTCGACTTTAATATCTGTTACCTTCAGAAATACAACCAACCTGTGCTGAGATTTCGTTTAAATTTCATATTAAACGAGCTATTACGGGTGGCAAGGTTTAAATGAAACACACTGTATACATGAATTATTATCAGGTAATTTTATTCACGTTTTAACGAACTTGACTGATCTACTTCATTTATGTGCGTGGAAAAATAATGAAATCCAATTATAAAAAAAGACAATAGATATAGGTACCTACCTATAATTTACCTACATCCTAAGTGGAAATTTTTTTTCAGGTGGTTCATCTGGTGGTTCTGGAGGTATCATTGTTGAAGGCGGTTCTGGCGGTCACGGCCATGGTCACGAAGTCCTTCTCAAAGCTGAAGTAGTCCGTCATATCCACGTCAACAAACATTACGGAGTACCCGTTCCCAAACCATACCCAGTTCCGGTAGAGAAGAAAGTACCTGTACCCCGTCCAGTAGCAGTCCCCGTTCCTGTAGATCGCCCGTACAAAGTACTAGTGCCCAAACCGTACAAAGTTTACGTAGAAAAACCAGTGCCAGTTCATGTGGAGAAGGAAATTCACGTTCCCGTTCCCGTTGAAGTGAAGATCCCTATTATTGAACATGTGAAGGTGCCTGTGGTGAAGCACGTTCCTTATGAGGTTATCAAGGAAATCGGAGTACCAGTTCCGTATCCGGTTCATGTGAAGAAACCTATTCCTTTGATCGCTCATACTAAGATTGAGCCTCTGCATTACCACAACCACCATCACCATGGACATTATCATGGACATTACCATGATCATGGTCATTATCATCACTGAGTTATTATTGAACGTGAGGGTAGAGTACTTGATTAACTAATCTCAGGAGATAAAAATGTCTTTCATTTGTACTGTTATGTGTATTGTTATCAATTATTGTTATACCACCAGTTGTTAACTTTGAAAAAGCCATCTTAAGCGTCTTAAAAAGTGTATTTTATAAGAAAATAATTTGAGGGTGACCTTTTCCATAAATCATAATTTATTGGGTACTTACCACAAACAGTAATGAATGGTTTAGCCTGTTTTACAAAAGTAGTATTATGCATAGTTAACAAGTATTACTATTCCATGTGTTGTGAACTAGTCCATTGTTTTGTTTGTATGTAAAATAAAGTATGGTTTTATAAAAATGTGTTAATTTTCATTTAACAGAACTATGAAACAATAAAGTTATTATGTAGGTAACATAAGTAGGTATCTTTAGAATATCATGATCATCGATCACTCTAAGCGCCAAAAAAGCAGAAGTAACAAATATTAAGATCCAAATAATAGGTTTATTTTGTTCCACTTCTGAGGGTTGGAGTCAAAACCAAATTGAAAAAATATAATTTTGGCCACCAAGACTGGTTAAAAATTTGTGTATTATATGTATGTTTAGAAAAAAAAATTGTTTGTTGAATCATTTATTGAAGTTTGTGAAAGCCAAATTTTATAAATTGGCCAATTCGTCGAGTTTAGTCGAGTCTTGTACGAAGTATGAAAGGTTAAAGGCATTGACAACGAATTTTGCGTCTTTTTTTATTAAATCAAACTTTAATATACAACATTATTATTGTATGCAGATAGTTTTTATCCAAGTTTGCTACGATGTTAAATAAGCGAGTTAAGTGCTGTTAAAGTCAGAGATCTGACTAATCGGTAACTCATAGCACCGAATATTGTACGTTTAGATAAATAGCAGATATCGAAGTGATGTTTTTACCATTGTCATCAAGAAAATCAGAAGAACTAATTATGGAAAAGTTTTTTTTGCCAATGCCTTCATGAAAAGTCTATCAATACGAGTGTTTGATGACAATTTACTCCTTCAGGACACATGTTTCACATGTTGTAGCTTTGGCGTGCTGCTATAGCAAGTGATTTCAGAGCCAATTTGACGAGCTTTGATGAGCTTCTTGACGAGGAGCTTTTTTTTGTCGATTTTCTCTATGATTTCTAGCTGTAATAATTAACACCCAGATTTTTTTTCTTCAAGATTTAAATACGATTATACAGAATACCCTGTATATTTCTTATACTGCTTGTATTAAAATACTTGTTAAGTACTTTTAAATAATTTAATTTATTTATCCAAGGACTGATGGAATTTATTTCTAGTTACAATAAGGTTTTATAAATTTATAATAATATTACGGTAAAATACAGGTATAGACATCGTTTAATATAATAATAATTATGGAAATATAAATTAAGGGAATTATGGAAATTATGGAATTATGGAAATATAAAACCATTCTAAAAGGCTGCTTCCGAAGCCGCGAGATTTGGCAAGCCAGCTCGCCAAGTCATAAGTTCATGCATTTTGTGGGAATGACTTATCAAGCCTGCGCGTTGCTCCTAAAATTCAACTGTCGGTAACACCAACACCGAGAAATGATCGGAGCCCCGAGAGTACCAATTTACATTATGCGTGACTTGGCGAGTCACAAGCCAGGCTTGCCATGCCCCACGCTGTGGGAAAATACCCTCATTAATTAATTATTGTTTAAACTTTGTTTAAAAATTCTAATCGTCGCTCTGGTAAATATTTTTACGTCAATAATTATAATATACAGGGCGTTGTATATATACAACGGCAAAGGGAATGTAGATCTTGTCAAACGAAACGGTTTTTTTTTAAATTTAAAGTTATTAGGTGCGTTTGAAAAACACGTTTGCTGAAATATAGCTGATCTCTTAGTTTTTGTTTCTACATGCTAGTTCCCGAATTTTTAAGTTTTGGTCCAAGCGGCTGCATGCCTTGTTTTTTTTTTTAGGGAGATATCCAACAGAGATAGAAACTGGACTTTCAATATGAAAGTCGTTAGTAAAAATAAGAAGCTTTCGCTTGGGTCAAAAGTAAAAATTCTGACAATAGAGCTAAAAACCCCGGGAAGTCTATCATATTTCAGTAACGAGGGTCTAAATCCAAAAACTTTAAATAAAAAAAAAACGCTTAGTCTTGACGAGATATATGTATACGGGGTGTCACAGAGGCATGGTACACCTTATTTTTTCCTACAATTTTTGAGATATCGTTTTGAAAATAGGTGTGCCGCATATACTTGATAGTACGCACTTTTTGACAAACAACTAAATTTGTTCCTACTTCCGGTTTTACCGGAAATGACACCAATTTTTATTTTTAAATGGGACATATATTATTATATTATATTATATTTTTGGATTCAGTTTAATGTTACGCATTCAATGACATTTCAGACTTGAGTTTAATTTATTTTTTTATTTCTCAATTATGACTCCAGTTGGGTACGTCATAACTGCAAAACGGCCACCAAAATGTTTCTTATTAGGTGGACTAGTAGATGGTACTTCGGTATCAATATGACACCATTTGAAAAAAAAATCTGCTAAAAAATCATTCTGGAGTGAATACTTTGTCCAGAAATTACTTGATTTGGTACTTTCAAACAAAAATTCGTTTTTTGTACCATTACATGACTCAATTACAATAATTGAAATGTCACTTATCGGTATCACTGAATGCGTAACATTATACCGAATCCAAAAATATAATAATATACTTACAGGTGTCCTATTTAAAAATAAAAAGTCGGTGTCATTTCCGGTAAAACCGAAATTAAGAAAACATTTAATTGCTTTAAAAAAGTGCGTACAATGGAATATGCGGTACACCGATTTTCAAAACGATATCTCAAAAATTTAAGGAAAAAATAGGGGTGTACCATGCCTCGGTTGTACCATTACGGTTGTTTGAATAGAGTTTATGTACCCCAATGACGTCTAAAAAAATACACCCAACATTCCATTCATAAATATGAAATAATCGAAATCCATCATCTAATTTGTATCTTCATGTGAGTGGGAAAAGGAGTGACCGATCGCATAAACAGAGGTTTGCGGTGAAAATGGCAATGCTGTTAGAGACCTTCGCGATGAGAGGCAGTGGCAGTGGCAGATAATAATTATTTCCTGTGTATTTAGGACGAAAAATAGCGAGTTTGGGTTACTTTGTATGATTAATGGAATACCGTACTTATATATGTCTGTATAAAGATTAACCCAATCAACACTTTTCTTAGATGTACAGAAAGCCAAAGCAACCTCTTCTCCTGATTCACAGGAAAGCTAAGACAATACATAGGTACTTTAGCATATTTAACTAGTAGATTACAAAAGACTTTCATAATATTTTTTGTTATTTATTAGATCCTCAATCCTCAATAAAGGTGATTTGTGAAATTTTTGAGACAAATGTATAGATATTTCTAAAGTAAACAGGAACGCAAATCTTAGGAAGGAACTGGTGTAACAGTTGCAGTTGTAAAGTCATCCAATTTGCGAACATCTTCTGAGATAACGGTATTAGAGGATAATTAGAAAATTGTAAATATTGAACCAAATTGACGCCGATGATGTTATATTAGGGATTATTTTGATAATTGGGCTTTAGGTTCCTGCTTACTATTTTCGAAGTTATCAATCGGAAGTTTAACGTTTCGAGACTGATTAGTCCCTTGATCACAGTTAATAATAATTAAAGTACAAATAAAAATTTAAAAGTAAAATTAAGATATAAAACATAATTATGACATTTAGATTTGTCAAAATCTAAAACTTCGAAAATAATAAGCCGGAATCTAAAGCCCAATAATTATCAAAATATTACCTAATATACTTACAATGGGACGTACTGTTGAAGTTTGTCACAGTAGGTACCTAATTGCAATGTTCAGAGGATAATTTTACTGGATTTGCCAAAGATTTTTCCCTGCGGCGACTCACCTACGAAAACAAACTTCTGGGCTTAAATCGTCTCTTTTCTTGCACATCAAGGAAGTTCGCACTATTATTGTCTATAGTCTATAATTTTAAATTGGTGAAAATAATAGCAGGAGCAGTTTAATTTCGTTAAAACACTCGTCTAATGAAATCAAAATAGGGACAACACCGCACTCGAAATGATGAATGAATTTGTAAAATTTGTAAAAATATCGTAGTCGCGTAAACATACGTCGTTGGCGCGCATTTTGTGTTTCATTTCTTAACATTGAAAATTATATTCAAATATGATTTAAATCACGTCTATCCCATTATTGTTGTTCGAGTTTATTAGAAATATTATGCTATTTAATTATTAGTAAGAAGTACTTCGCGCGGTTTGTATTGATAATGTCGCTTGTTTACATATTTACGTCATGGTTTCAAAAACGATAGTATTCAAAAATCTGGTCACAGTAACGGTTTGGCAAACATGCAATTGCGGAGGGGCAATGAATGATTCTGTAAAAATGTAAACAAGGGGTCAATTTTATTTAGACGTCATTGATATACCCTACCTAATTTTAATTACATCATTGCGTGTTTTAAAAGATTCGTGTCAATGATAATATGTAGGTAATTACTTTTTACACCTTCCTATTATTATAGTATAATATGATAATTATTATTGTAAAATAATTAAATTAGATGCATATTTTGATATTGTCTAGGTCAAATTTGCTTCATAATATAAAATTTCTTTAATTTGAGGATTGCCAAAATAATAGGTAAATATTGCTTTACTCACCGTTATATTGGTTTACTTACCTCGACCTAGTTTTCTTTAATTGTTAAAAAAAATCATACAGTATTTAGTTAATTGATTGGTTACGTTAATTTAACAATCTTGATGCATTAAATTGTTGCAGTTACTTGACTACTGAATTCATTAACTTAAACTAGTTATCAATAAGCATAGTTTTGAGATGAAAAACTAGAAATATACACTAGGTACCTATAATAATAATAATAACAGTTGTTTTATAAGTATAAATAGGTATAAATATTTATTACTACTGTAATTATATTCCTAATGATACAAGTTGCCCTGCAGCGCCACCCTTGGAATGCCCCTCCTGTTATCATTCACGTCAGGAGTGTTCGGGCCGAAATTCTGCGGTGGTTGAAAAAAACCTTGCGAACTGTACTGGGGGTAGTTCGCACTGGCAAAGCTCATTGTGATTTTAGGCCTCCTTGGTATATAGGAGGGCTGTCCGAAGGCGACTCGGTCACGAGTGATGGGCTCGTAACTTCCGGTCGGGTAGAAATTATGCTGATTGAAGTCACTGAAAGGAATGTAGCCTCCATAAGGAGGGGGAGAGTCTTGACTGGGTACTGCTGCTGGAATAAGGTCCGGTGTGGCTGGTAGTGGCGGGTAAAGGGGAACACTAGCAGACGGACGTGGTTGAGAACGATTGTCCGAATAGCCCAAAGACCCTGAAAGAAAATGATGGTCTGTTTATAAAGTGCATAATATTATTTTGATGGCTGGAATATTTTTTTGGCGAGGAATTTTACTTAATGAGGCATTGCATTAATGAGATTCAAATGCAACTATTGAACACTTTTATCTCAGAATAAGACTTATATAAGGGTGTTTCAAGCTTAGTGTATTATTACTAGACGTTTTGGGATAAGTAGATATCATATTCTGAAAATTTGGGTCCAGTACTTTTTTAATGGAAGGATATGTGCATTTTATGTTACATGTGAGTGGAAAAAAAAGAATGGAATATTTGGAGAGGATCTAGTATGCACTAAATAAGTCAAAAAGTGTCAATAAACTTAATATGGATGTCGTTCTTAATAGTGTAATTTTTTATTAAAAAATACACTTAAACTGTATACCCAAAATGAAAAAAGAAAATCCTCTGTATTACTGAAACCGCAAATTTTCTGAAAACGCCATGCTTCTTGAGATTTTTGACTTATTTTTGTCCATACCATAATATTCTATCCAAATAATCGATCTTTTTTTAACACCCTGTATAAGACACCTTGTACGAAGTCTGTTCAGATAATACGCGGACTGTTATCATAAAACAAAATGTAGGTATGTACTTTATTTAGAAATCACATGTCTGGTCCCCCTACAAAGTACTGTCCTCCCTAATGCACACTCTTATCCCAACGGTGATTCCATTTGTTGAAATGCTCCTGGTACGATTCTACGCTTCTTTTGTAGCGCTCTTCAGCACCTTCGTCGCATTTGCCTTAATCTCGGAAATCGTCTAAAATCTTCTACCATTCAAGGTACTTTTGAGTTTGGGAACAAAAAAAAGGCACAAGGAGCCAGGTCAGGTGTGTAGGATGATGGAGAGGAGAGGAGTGATCGAGTGTTTGGTCACCATTCGGAGGGCTTAATGGGCTGTAACGTTGTCGGGAGAAAACACCAGTCACCACTCCTCTACATTTCTGACCTTATGCGACGGATGTCGGCCTTTAGACGTTTCAGAACTGCACTGTAGTAAGTCTGGTCCACAGGAATCCGACAAACGAAAAAATCATACTTCGCTAAAACCTCCTTGCTACTCAGCAAAGGAAGATGTCTGCAATCGGAAAATGACGTTTCCATCAGCTGATCTGTACAAACGTATAGGGACACGAAACTCTGGAACAAACTGGAGCCGCTCAATTCAAACAGTCCGCGTATTTTCTAAACAGACCTCGTATATTATGCATTTTTATAATATTCTACGTAAAACTTTAGCTAAATTGCGTCTAATTTTTTCAAAACATCCAATAAAAATGAACATTTCGCTTCATTTTATAATAAGGTTAATAAGAAAGAAATTCCTTGTGGTAGTTTTCGTTGCTTTTACCTGATCCAAGGGCATAGGCCCCATTGCCTAAACTAACGACTCCTAAGGACCCCGAGCCGAGGAAGACGGCTCCTTTATTTCCGGGGACATTAGAGGCTGCAGCATTCACTGGCGTGGCTCTGGGAGGCATTAGGGGAATTACCGCAGTTCCTATGCTTTGAGGGGGGATATATTCTTGTGTTTCTTCTACTGGCTTTTCTAAGGAGTTACCTGGGAAAAGTAGTATTTATTAGCTTTAATTATGATTCAATTATTACAACAAGCACAAAAATAATTATTATAAAAGCAAATTAGAAAATATTTATAAAAGTTTGCTTGCAGGAAAGTATATGAAGACAATGAATTATTATCAAAATATTTGTCTGATATTTCCGGAAATTAATTCTACTTCCTTTCAAAAAAGGTAATTACCGATTAACAATGAAATATTTTTTTTAATGAGTAATTATCTGACAAATCGGTTGAGTACTTTTTTGCAGCCATGCAATCATTGCACACGCAAAGATTTACTTGTATCAGATACACTGATTGGATAACATTTTTCCTACACTCCAACTTATTATATTTTTTTCCCTTGGAAATTGTCTAAAAATTTACATTATTTCAATAAGAAGGTCGCCAAAAACTCAAAATATTTATCGAATCCCCTTGTATAATTATTTTATCTTTGTTAAGAAACAGTACCTATAAAAAGAACGAGCACACAATCTCTTTTTACGAATACTTACTAATTAGTTAATGTCATTACTTCCAGTCTAAACAAATTGTATAATTTAGTTTCTCATATAGGTCTAGGTATATAAATTAAGAGTAAAATATATTAAATGCATGTGTAAATATGTGAAAGTGTCTTGAAGTGCAGTGACCTTATTGCCGAGGTATTGAAATTTTGCGACAATTATCAAGGAAAGTTATTAATTTAGCAGGTAACCGTTTCCATTTATGCAGATTTTTAAGTAACGAAATTATGATGATTTTACAACTTATGTTGCAATTTACAAAGATTAAAACTCTTCCGCAGTTCTATATTTATTACAAGTAGATAATTAATAAATACTTAGAATAACTTAACGATAATAAGAAATAAAAAGAAACTTACTGAGAATTGTGTGAAGTGGTGTCTGTGAAACTTCCCAGATTCCTTGTTGATGAGTGGGATGATCTTGTGAATAATATCTTCTATTGACATTTCTTATTGCCGAAGATTTCGTATAATGTATGAACAACAGGAAAAAAACTCCCTAAAAATTTATAAAATAATTAAAAGTAATTATTTATGATTATTGGTAATATAAAGTTTATAATAATTTAAATAACGAAGAGCTAATTAAGTCGTGCCTTGAGGATGTGTCTTTGAGCTTTCTCTTTCTCAACAGGACTCTAGTTGTCCTTTCACGATTATCAAGCTAGACTTACCTGCAGTTTTTAAATAATAGAACATGATTGAAATGTCAGAAAAAATTCGTGATTTAGAATAGAAATCTGCATTTCCTTATGAAAGGAAGGTCGTTGAGCTATTTTTTTCGAGGTGCGTATGTAATATAATATTATGTGTATAGGGTCTTGGTACAGAAGTTATAAACTTGTCGTTTGTCATTGGAATTGATAAAATAAAATTTAAGGAAAATAATTCATTTTAATTGTGTAGATACATCAATCAATTGTCAATCATAATATAGGTCGAGACCGTAAAGGATCCCGCAGAATCCTTATGGGCATTAACTCCCGGTTAAATTTGATTTGAAATTTGACATTAGATGAATTTTTTATACCATGACAGCTACGCATACCTAGATTTATAAATATTGGCCGCCTGAGTTGTTTTGAAAGAGAGAAATGTTAAATAGTTCATTCATTAAGATTGAAAAGCTGCTTTTGCTGTGGTTACATTTTAGGTCTGTTGAGCCTTTTTCTAGAAAATCGGGAGAAAGTTTACAATTTTGTGATGTCATTTTTGTAATAGCCTTGGCTGTGACTTTAAAATAGGTAATTTTTTTAATTTTTAATGTTTCTGTTTGTTGTAATTACGAAAAAAAAAACTTTCTCCCGTTTTTCTCGAAAATTGCTCAATACAAATAAAATGTAAATACCACAACGGAAGTATAGCTTTTCAATCTTAACAAACGAGTTATCTAAGATTTCATCTTCAGAGGTGCATATCTCGAGAACAGGAGTTTTTTGGGGGTTAGTAGGATTTTTCTTAGTAGAACTTAAGTACCTATGTACACAATAGTTTGATTTTAAATGTCAATTATGATTCTAAATGCATTGAAAACTATAACAGTTCCTACCCAAGATGGAAATCAACAATTTTCGCGGGGTTACCTGAAAACACCTGCACAATGTCGTACCTATATTTAAAAGCTTCGCTTTTAGATTTATATTGAACTGCTAAACTCACAAAATTTTATCTACGAAATAGAAAGCTCAAATTAATTAACTTATTACAGTTTGTCACATAAATCAAATCGTTTATTTTTCAACAACGTCAAAATTAGTAGCATAATATTAGCATGGTGACAATTAGAGATGAATGAACTGCAAAAATTGGTGTTAATTCAATGTAAAGTGATTGTATTATCCAGAACTCTAATTCTTGTGACTTGTAAGTATGTAGTTGTGACTATCTAGTGATTATGCCAATCAATCAACTTGACATGAGCTTAAAACACTTAAGTAGTAGTTGTTATACTTTTCTGTATCAAATGTTAATGTCTTATAGAAATATAATAATTATTATTATTTCCAGTGAATTAATTAAATTTTATAACACCTACAAGTAATAGTTGGATATTAGATTAAAACGGTTAAGGTTAGAAGAGAAGGGATCTTTAATCAGATATGTAGGTAATAGAATTACAATCTATGTGGAACGAAAAATCTAGAAAGTACCTTAGACCAGTAGCATTCAATGAAATAATTTTTATTATTCCAGGGAAAATTGATGGTCCATGGAGATTTGATCCGACCGTTTTGTCTACAACTGCGGTAAGCATCATCAGTGGTTACGAGCGCTCAAGAGGTGCTTCTACTCCTCGTCATAATTTGACTTTGGAACCTTCGGATCAAATCTCTAGGGACTACGGCAAAATATCCCGGAAACAATAATTATGATTTCAATTTCTTATTCTTTATTCACATCAGAGACGCCTAAATTCACGACCCAATAAGTCCATATAAATTTAAATGTAGACAATGCTAAAAAACTTCTCAATTTTCTTTGAACATGAAAAGTAATGCTGAAGATCGAGGAAGCCTTCAAGTTTTCAAGGTCAACTTGAAATGAAATGAAATTAATTTTGGAAAGAATGGGACTTATTTATAAACCTTTATTGGTCAAAAGCAGTCAAAAACACTTTTCAAAAATTCTTTCTAATAACATCCATTCAGAGGACATTTATGACGAAAGTTTACAAGCTGTTACAGATTAAATTCAGAATAATGTCATGGTAAAAAACAACACAAGACATGCTGACCAATTATTGATTGCATAATTAAACGAAAACCAGACACCTTTCTGTTTCAAAGGTGTCAACTCATGTTTATCTGACTATTAACGGAATAACTATAACATAAGCTTTCAAATATCTCGGAGCTGTTGTGACCAATTAGTATGACCACAAGAAGGTAATTGCTGCTGATAAGAGATCCAACTTTGAATCCAGACTCCAGACGTCTGTCAAACAACGCTACCTGAATTTGTCTTGGTTCCCATTTTTCGACGCTGCTGCAAACTTGGTCTCTTGGAATGGTAGCGAATGACTGAGCAATGCCAAACTGATTAAAAGGGGGGTGGGGTGAAAACTTCCCGAGCTCTCGTTCTCGTCATCGTCATCTTTGGTGTTACCACTTTTTGGTTGCAAAAACCGGACACTATCACTTTTGTGTCCTATAAAAAAACAACAGTAACTGTATCTATTTCCCATTTTGATGAAGACCATCTGTTTAAAAAAGTTTCAATAGAACCATCTTGTACTTTTTAATTAGTTGCTCAATATTTCTTCAATCTGCTCCATCCAGGTAAGGTGGTAGTCGGCGTTTCAAATTGACTCAACCGTTTATTGGAGGATCAAGATGGCAGTAAGATATTTCCGTATGTATTATATTTTATTTTTCAGGAGCTATGGAGTCGTTACAAAATGCAAGACAGCGTTCCACTAAATTAACTCAAATTTGCAAAAATAACCTCAAAGCATAAGAACATTTTTCATAAGCTTGAAACTCAGGATCCGCTAGGTATATTTTCTCGGTTGCTGCATGGATGCAATAACTAGATCATCGATCCATAATATGAAAAGAAAAATTGACGCCTATGAATTAATTACCGCTGCATATTACCTACGCATGTCATGGATACAAAGAATAACCAATGAAGAAGTCCTTCAAGGCAAGCAAAAACAGATCATGATCTTGATCACAAATAAAAATACAACAACGCGTCATAGACTTAATAATGCGAGGAAACAAATGCATAAATTTTTATAATTTTATCATTTTTCGCTAAGTCGTATCTAAGAACACATCAACTATCTAGAATTCTAGATTACCGACCTCCGAAAGAAGACGGCGTCATAAGACAAGGTAAACTTAAACTCAAAAGTCGAAATTATCTAAATACACTATTCTAACAAAATTTATGTTTTCAGACCTCACTTGGTAGAATCTCTGCATATTGATTCAGCAATGGTTCTGTATTGCTGAATGCAAAAGAAATGATATCGAAATGACAAAAACCTGGAATTATCAATTAAACTGTTCTCATTATAATTTAGTTTATATAAATAGGATAAGCTTGTTGAAACCTGGAAATAAGATACAACGCACACCTAAACTTTTACAGGCTCAAACATCCAGAAAGATCAAATTTTGCAAAACACTTGATAGAAAGACTATCACATTTTAACAGCAAAGAATATAATTGTATTACTTCATCATTGTGATCATTATTTTAAATTAAATGCTCTGGAATCTCTAGAAATCCACAGCGATTTACATAATCAACAATTCAGTCATAAATGAAGTGTTGGACATATACATCCATTACTCCATTATTTGATTTTCTTCTCGATGTCAATAACTAAGAAGATTCTGAAGAAATTATATTTTGATCTAATTAGTTCTGTTAAAAATTCATTTAAATCTAGTTACTTGTTTTATGATCACTTTAAATTGAGCTCCTGTACAGTTAAGGGAGAAAAAACATTCAACAAGTAGAGCCCAATTAGGTAACTTGCTTCTTATTGGGTATATCTATTACCGGAATGTCCGATATTTTGGGGCAATAGTTATTTAATATTTGGAAAACTTCTAATTAAATTGAAATTTCTTAACAATTATGAAACGTAGTCATACGGCCGTATTCACAAACGATAATTTCCTAAATAATTACGTAATCAATTATCCCCATCTCATTCTATTGCAAAAAAACTGCATATCTCCATCTCACTCATTTAAATAATTACGTAATTATTTAGGAAATTATCGTTTGTGAATACGGGCAAGAGTCTGGTAGCGCACAGAATTTTAATTCGACATACAGTATGTTCATAGATTAGGTATTGCGAACCAAATAAAAAGTTATTCTTTATATGCACGACTAGGTACCTATTGATTGAGAAGAAATATAAACTTCCAAAATAATTCCTAAACGATAATTCGATTAACATGGAAAATTGTAATTAATCTCCAGAATTGTTCGGCCCTATTTATTTAATGTGACACATAAATCGACATAAAGTCTTAGGTGCCTAAGTACTTGAAGCGTAAATGTCAGTTTCAATCAACGTAAATTCAAAAATATATACATTTGATATCATAATACTATATGTATAATAAACAAAGGTTTAAAATTACCGTTTTCATTGTTTGTTGCATAATTTAATAATTCTTGCAAAAACTACAAAACTCTCACTTATCACATGTGCATTGATTCGAATATTGTTTATGCACCGTTAGAAGCCTTCTGTTACAATAGTAACGATATCACAGTTGTTACTGATATTAAAAGTAGAATAGACAAGGTGGAACCCTGAGGTTCTTAGTACCTGGAGGGGCTTCATGACAACCGAGTGCAAAGATATACAGAGTGTACCTAAATGTATAATGTACGTATGTAAGCTACGATCTAGGGGTAGAAAATTATATGATAATAATTGTAGCACACTTATTATTAATCGTTTTAAAAATTTAATATTTTTAGGTGCCAATTAGATGAAAAAATGTAAGAGGAGTCATTACTTTTATGGATACGTTGTTGCAGAAAATATTGTAAAAATTATAATAAAATTATAGTAATTGTTTGCTATAAAATAATAAAATATTTTTTTTTTGTATACAGGGTTACTGGTAACTGGATACATTCCTTTGGTGATCTGATAAAACAAGAGGTAAGGAGTAAATTAACCCCAACATGCACTATACAAAACTCAATAGATTTTGAGATATTTCGATTTTCAACTTTTCTTAAAAAAATGGTTTCAAATGTCTTGAAATGTAATTTTCAAAAAATCTACTTTAACTTTTTGATTTTTTTTTTTTGCTGGAATACTTGTCCAATACTATGCTTCCTTCTGGAATAAAAAATATCCTGAGGTATTTCGATCGTGTGAAAATTTCAAAGAAAAACTTTCACAAACTATTTTTTTTAAATAAGATTTAAAAGTTTTTACAAGTTATTTTCGCAAAATTGTCAAGGCAACTTGCGTACAAATTGTTTTAAAAACTTTCTTAGTGTAGTACCTATCTAACAAGGTACGAATCTTGAACAAAAATAACAGAATCTCCCCGCTATGTACCGTTACCGAGGAACAAATCCTTAAGTCGGGACGTTTTAAAAAAAATACGGCCCTGAACGGGGGTCTTAAAATTCTCTGATCCGGCCCATTTTCAATAGGTCGTATTTGGGGGTGACGAGCTTCGTCCCTACCAAGTTTCGTCCCGATCGGTAAAACTTTCAGACACTTTAGTGGCTATTACTAGGCTACTCCTGAAAAATCTCGAAATTCCCGAAAAAATGACACTTCCCGGGAACGGATCCCGCTCATTTTCAATAGGCATCGTGCCACGGTGCGCCTCTTCAATCGAGCCAAATTTCAACTTTCCCACATGAAAACTGGCGGCTCTAGAGTGTTTCCTAGCAAAGTCACAGAAGTTTCGTAAGTATACGTATTCTTGTGCCCGAAAAATGTCTGTCTGTCGGTCTGTTCTGTCTGTTACTTTGCTAGGAAACACTCTAGAGCCGCCAGTTTTCATGTGGGAAAGTTGAAATTTTGCTCAATTGAAGAGGCGCACCGTGGCACGATGCCTATTGAAAATGAGCGGGATCCGTTCCCGGGAAGTGTAATTTTTTCGGGAATTTCGGGATTTTTCGGGAATAGCCTAGTAATAGCCACTCTAAGTGTCTGAAAGTTTTATCGATCGGGACGAAACTTGGTAGGGACGAAACTCGTCACCCCCAAATACGACCTATTGAAAATGGGCCGGATCAGAGAATTTTAAGACCCCCGTTCAGGGCCGTATTTTTTTTAAAACGTCCCGACTTAAGGATTTGTTCCTCGGTAACGGTACATAGCGGGGAGATTCTGTTATTCTTGTACAAGATTCGTACCTTGTTAGATAGGTACTACACTAAGAAAGTTTTTAAAACAATTTGTACGCAAGTTGCCTTGACAATTTTGCGAAAATAACTTGTAAAAACTTTTAAATCTTATTTAAAAAAAATAGTTTGTGAAAGTTTTTCTTTGAAATTTTCACACGATCGAAATACCTCAGGATATTTTTTATTCCAGAAGGAAGCATAGTATTGGACAAGTATTCCAGCAAAAAAAAAAAATCAAAAAGTTAAAGTAGATTTCTTGAAAATTACATTTCAAGACATTTGAACCCATTTTTTTAAGAAAAGTTGAAAATCGAAATATCTCAAAAACTATTGAGTTTTGTATAGTTCATGTTGGGGTTAATTTACTCCTTACCTCTTGTTTTATCAGATCACCAAAGGAATGTATCCAGTTACCAGTAACCCTGTATATAAAACTTTGTGAATTATAATGTGAACCTGATGAAAATGATCTTGATCTGTGTCAAGGACAGGTGAGGCAGCTGTGTGTATGAAAATTTAAAATTTCAAAAGTGGGTATGATTGACCAAGAAGTGATCGTGATTGACCACCAACTTTTTTTTTGCCTTCCCTTACATAAAAGAAACACGGGAATTTCCTTCGGGTCGAACATATAACTTTTTTGCATAATTTGTACAGAATATCATTGACCGCGTTTGATCACCCATTAAAAAAAAAAATGAGGAAACGTCATGATGGCTCAGATTAAAAACTCTAGCCTGATAATTTTTTAATGCCGACTTCTCGGAATTAAAAGAAGCCAATCCCCCAAGAGGCTCAAAACTTCAAACATTAGTGGGGCGTTTCCGACGTTTGTCCATCCGGAGAAATAATTATTTATTCAGAAAAGGCCCAAATTATTACCAAATGGTGATTTCTCAAATTAAAAGGTGATCAATTCTCAATGCTGATAAATTAAAAAATAAATTAAACTCTTTTACACGACATTTGCTGGGATATTTCCTAGTTTGTTCTATGATCGAAGAGGGGTAATCGTAACCGAAGCTTCAATTCAAGCCACTTGGAGGAGTTAACATCGTTTAATTCTGCGAACTCAGCATTAGTGAATTAGGTGTAGGTACCCTCCATATTCGGCTTTGGTAATCATTTTTCAAGCACAAATTTTGCTCATTAAGGCTCATGTTTTTATTCTGAGCCCTCATATGGTTTGTGCCATGTTTCTTATGTTTCTTAGAAAGAGGACTCCTGTCTTGTGAAGTTGTTGTATTTTAAGACAAAATTTAATGGGTGGAAAGCCGTGGTCAAAGCGTTATAGACTCATACAACTTGGGTAGATACGCCATTTTTAAGTCATCGTCTTATAAGGGAAAGGAAGATCGCAATACGTACAAATTTGATTTCGGAAGAGTCTGTGATTGTCGTGCACCGGCGTTTTCGCCCCAATTTAAATATTTCTCGTCATGTTTTGGTTCTGCAACGGGACAAATTCGTAAGACGGATTCAGAAGCGATCCAGATGAGAACGCCCGCTTCATAGCTCTAAAATTAAAATTTGTTTAGCTGTAAGCCCCCCTTTGTTCCTATGAAGACACTTATTAGGGGTTTCGTCGACAAACCTCGAATCCTGCAAAACTCAAAAAACTCCAGTAGAAGAGAAATTCGGGAAATCGACATTAACTTGATTGAGAAAGTGATTCCAGGAGCTATGCATCAAAAAACAAACCTTTTGGTTTTCGCCAAGCAGTCAAGTTGAGATCCAAGCTCGTATTGAACAGGCTCGCAAAATTTTTGGCAACATGTGAACTTATCACTAGACGCGACTTACTCTTCAATTCAAGGTGCATTCGCTGCGCTTTTATATTTCCCTTATGCTGTTTCACGTGTGCGAAAGCCAAACTCTCAACCCATTGCGATGCAGGGCTTTGAAATGATTGTGCTTCTAGCAAGTACCTACCGAAGCTTCTCAGATGAAAACATGAACAAACATCGATTTCGCGAGCTGATGAGAATTGTACCTTCTTGTATAATAATAACTTGTTTGATATATTAATTACTCTCAATTTTCATCAACTGGATTATTTTTTATGGTGCAAATTACAAAAGGAATAATATATCCCCGTAACGGAGGTTGAGAAGATTTTTTTGTAAATTTTGGCGTGGCGTGAGATAATTTCTCATTTTCGATAGGCAGTTCCGCATTCCCTGTATTTTATGAATTATTTATGCTCAAGTTATATGAAAAATTAAACGGGTAAGATATGGGTAAAACGTAAAAATTTCTAATAATATGAAAATAGATAATATGTACGGTATCATATAATTGCTTATAGAAAGTCTGCACTTAACATTGATTAGTTTCTTTTCATGCATCATGAGAATTAAAATTAACAATTAACTTTTTTTATTTCTAAATTTTGATAAATATTTTACTACATTACATTTCAACAATTATTATTATTCCGAAAAAATAAGTAGGTAAATATAATAATTATTTGATCCCTATCATATAAAAGCTTCACTGATGTAATTGTTATATTTACTTGAACGTTTACTTATGTCTTTCCTTTCACCCATTGGCTGTGCCTTGAACACAAACTCATTAAAAACTTCTTTCTAATCGGGCGTATATTTATATTCATAAATTCAGGGTAAGGCAGTAGCGTAGCTCAAAAGCTAAGTATACGATTAAATATTGTTACGTAGCAAAATATCTGCGAAGCTAAAAAGAACCTGTCATCTGGAAAGAAATTATTTTAAGCGTAAATAAAAAATAATATCAAAAAGGATCTTATATTAGAAAATATATCTACTTAGTAGAACATTTTTTATAATTATTGGATTTCACTTATGAATTTTTATTTAAGGCTATAGCAGATTAAATTTTTTCATTGTTATTATTTTTTATAAGGAAAGAAAAAGAATTTATTTTCACGAATGACATCAAAAACCATACGGTCTTAAAGTTGTCATATATTTTGTTTCAGGTTCTTAATGCATAACTATCTTGTGCATTTAACCATTTCTGTAACTCTTAATATTACAGTTTCCAAGATCCCCATATTAAAAATTAAGAAAAAAGCACCCCGAAAGAATAACAAGTATTTATGGATAATTCCCGAAGTTTGACAACATGGCAAAGAAGTTATATAAATCGCCTTTTATAAATCGATAAAAATTCCTCGGAAGTGTGGGTATTATCATAAATTCACATAGGTACTTGTCGTTTACCTTTCACCCATTGACTATACCTTGGAATAAGCTTCTCTCATCAAGCGCATATCAATGCAGTAAAGTACTTGTAAGATAGGTGAAACAGTGGCGTAGTTAAGAGCAACATCTCTGTAAACCACTGTTATATCGTTTAGCGTACCTACTATTCAAAATTTGATCTGCAAAAAATTTGATCAAAAAAACACACTACACAATTAGATGAATCCAAAAACTATTCACGAAATATTAAGCTGTTGCCCTGTAATTATACAGGGTGTCCTAGTTTTTTACTAAATGCAAGGGCGTATCCCTGGATCAATTTTAAGTAGAAAAGGCATATAAACATCTGTCCTAAAATGTCTGGTTTTCAAGATACAGGATGTTCAAGTTTTTTTTATCGTTTTTTATTAATTAATATCTCATTCTTCTGCCGATATTTGATGAATTTTGGAAATGTTATTTGTTATAATAAGGATTTTCCTTAGCGTCAAATAGATTAAAATTAGGAAGTCCAGTGGCGTCCAAAGGGATACCCTCACCAATATTATTGCAAAGAAAAACGTAGGCTACTGACTTTCTTTTTAATTTTGCTATTTTTTCAGATTATTCAGATATTAACATGTTACATGTTAAGGAGTTGAAAAAATACTAAGTTTCTATAGAAAATTTTTTATTCTGAAGAAAATTTACCATCTAATTATACATTTTGAGGGGAAAAATTGGGACATTCTTTATACATATAATATGACGTTTAGATATAATGTGAAACGAATTATTGACGTTGGCGTCAATTAAAACGAACCATTTTACCCTTAAAGGGAAAAAATAGTCGTTGAGAGCATGAGACGGTAAAAGATAACAAGGGTCGTGGATTGAGCTGTCAGTCTAAGAGGGTCAACAATAACAGGCGGGGTCAGCAGCTAGAACAACAGGTACTCTTTATTTACAAAAAAAATCACAGATATTAATATTTGAAAAAATCACAGATGTTAATTATCACAGCATCTTGAGCACGGTTAACAAACAAGAGAAAAACAAGAGCGTGCAGTTTAGCCGAATGAACTGATCGGGTACTAATGGATCCACAAGGGCACTTAGCTTCGTATGGCTTTCCGGTACGAGGATGACGGTTTTCAGATCAGGTGCCCTTCGGAGCGAGGAACAGTTGTTCCTCGCTGGAACAGTTCAGAGCTGGTTGGAGACTTGATCTTTCAGACTTGACTCCAGGAAAAACTTGCTTCGGTACGAAGACGTGGACTTCGCAGGGAAAACTTGCATCGGTATGAAAAACTTGCGTCGGTACGAAAAAGTTGCTTCCAGGAAAGATGGAATCCGTAGGAAAAAGCTGTAATTTCATAGGTATCAGAGACACTCTTGTATTAATGAACGGTCCGATCGAGTCTGCTTGCCAAGGGTACATAAAATTATGTCCCGTCCTCAAGATAGGTTGAGATCAAAATGTGATCAACGAAATTTTACAAGCGGAGCGAAACTCGATCGGATTTAAAAGCTGTAATTAAAAATAGCATACTGTATTAAGAAAATATGATCTGTACAATTCCAGCACAATGAAAGAAACCATTTTACGACACTCACCAAGCTAAAAACGTGGGTGATGTTTCCAATATTTGAACAATAAATTCACGACGCCATTAGGTGAATTATTCGCGACAGGTGTTTTGCGTGGACCTTCTTGAAGCGAATTTTCAGGAGAGAAAGAAAGGTGAGATCTCAGGTATCGGCGTACCGGATTGAAACTCGACAGTCGAGAACTCGACGAAACTCGAGGCCTCCAGCCGGCCGTGTTTGCACCGCATTAAAAGCCACCATCACTCACTTACTGCGCGCGCAACGCGGTTGTCTCCGGGTCGCTGGCATTTAGCCAGTACGTACAAAATGTACGTTACAAATGAGTTCATTTTTACTTATTTTTCTTAATATAGGCCAAACTTCAAGACTGGTTTAAACTTCACCAAACTTCGACTCACACAACTTCGCTGTGTACAGGTGTACCTTTTTTACATACAAGACATCTACGACCGCTCCGGGAATATTATGAAAAAACTGAAAATTCCAATTTTTCTTTTTCGTAATAGATCATTTTATTAATTGAACTTTCAATACATTGAAAGTTAGTGTTTGACATTGTTTTTGACATTTTCAATTTATTGATTGTTTACACGCCTGCTAGTTTAAAAGATACGAACGACAGTCAAATTTTGTTTTTATTATTAGATTTTTCTTTGAAAAAGTACGGGAAATTTCTATGTACAACCGTACATCTAATTATCATTTTTTTTTTTAAATAATTTATGTTAGATGGTAAACGTGGCCGAGATGGCGTCACCATAAATCCAAAATTCATTTCAATGACATGCAATTCACGGAATTTGGAATTTCCATAATTATGGTGAAGCCACATCGGTTAACGTTTACCGTCTAACATATTATTTGAAAAAAAAATAAATATACGGTTGTACAGAAAAATTTCCTATACTTTTTCAAAGAAAAATCTAATACGGCGTCCATAAGAAGAACAAAAGTTGACTGTCGTATCTTCGAAACTAACAGGCGCAAAAACAATCAAGTGACACCGATAAATGCAGAATGTTAAAGATAATCTATACACCAAGTTTTTTTTTTGAAAAATATAACTTCAAATAATAAAGGAACTACCTAACTACTGAGAAAAAAAATGAATTTTTACAAAATAGCGTACGTTTTCTGCAATTTAATCAACTCTCTATCTCGTAGTTATGATATTCTAACAATAAATGTAAGCGAAAAAAAATGTAACAATATTGAATAATAAAAGAGAAAAAGTATAGCAAACTTCTTGCACATATATTGTATCTACTCTCTTATAATAATACCCAGTGACCCGCTTCAAACTGAATGTTGCAAAGTAGGTAGGTATTGCATGCCATAAACTCATACATTACTAGATCAAATATAATTAAAGTGGATACTTAAATAAATAATTAATAAAAACTTGTATAATTTTATGTTTATTTTTTATTATTTAAAACAAATTTCCTCATTACGTTATTTAAGAATTATTTAATTTAAGGTCGAATGAACCCCCATATATGTTGGTGGTCGCTGGATAATTGATTACAATAATTGATTCAGCAATGGCTACGCCTCTGGGGTAAAAGTAATGACCTAGGCATTGGTTATTCTGTCATTTGACTCACTTTGATTATTTCTAATAGTGTGATTAATTATTATATTATGAATAATTATATAATTATCGTATTATCTTACACTACCAATGGTTTGATTTCCTTCCCTGTTCAATTAGTAAGTAAGTAATATGGAAACAGTTGTTCATTTCATTTACATTTATTTAGTAATGTTTATAAAGAAACGGCAAGGTGCATTTCCGCGTTTTCTGTCCTTGTGATTGAAGGACGTTAAAGTTAAGATATTCGATATTTGTTTATATTTAGTATTGAATAACCAGACATATGCATTGTTTTATGTACGAGCCCAAATTTAAAGAATGAGCAATATCGAGGAATTATTTATAGAACGAGTTGTTAGAGATTCGATTCCTAAGCTGCAAAATTTTCCTGGATTGTCCATCAGTTCTTCAAAATGCACGTTCGTTGCATAAAAATGAACAATGGAGCAAAATCCCTTTCAGGTGAGGCACTTTTTCAAATATGGAAAGAGGAAATAATTGCAGGCGATCAAATATAGTGAACAGGGTGGACGCGGAAGCAGCTCATGAGCAAATCACCAATTTTGGACATGGAAACTGCACCATGGATTTATTGACAGATGGAAAATATGTTTTCTTTCCGAATCAAAACGTTGTTAATAGGCTTCAATATGCTGTAAAAAAACTCGTAGTTAATATTATTATACTTTTCCATGTAGCTATGGAACAAACAATATTACCATGAATTTATTGGCCATTGAGAACATCTTAGCCTTCTTCGGCGGAGATTCATCAGCATAAATCCATTGTTTCGACTTTCCTTTGTCTCTGCTTGGTGTTGGCGGTGTGATGATCATCCAAGTTATACATTTACAGTTTTGAAACGATATGCAATAATCGATTGTGAGTAAAAGCGGCAACCATAACGTAGTATCGTTTTCAAAAGTTCTCGGTAGACGTTGCGCATTCATCCTTGCGCAAATTTGTCCAACGATCTTGTAGTATATACATATACCTATTATTATTATAATATGATGAATTTTGTTTTTCAATGCAAAAGGTTCTTATCAGTTGTTAATTGATGACAAAAGGTCCCCAAAATATTTTTTAAGTTACGTTGTAGTTTGTTTAACGGATTTTATATGCAAAAAACGATTTTTTTCCAAGATAAAGATACCATCAGTGGACGAATAGATTGTTGTTGTATATCTTTTGCACCTAGAAATTAGAGTGTAGCATACAATTTAGAGAGTGTATGTATACCCTTTTTTTTGATCAAATAGTAAGAGGCCCGTCCCTGAAATCTGAGAAAATCCGACCGTAACAGCAAAGATTTTTCAACACTACCTAGCTATGAGAGGGCATCATACCCAGGTTTCTGATCGAACAGTGGAATGCCATATTGTACTCTTTGTGAAACTTTTTACAGAAAGCACAATACCCAGTTTTCTGATAGGAATGTGATAAATCAACTCCATGAGCTCTTTAAATCTGTAGAAATTGGACAGTTGCCGCTAGGTTTTGTAAAATCTCTTATGGTAAGTGTACAGCATTGATAGACTTCATGAGCTCAGAAAATCGGCGGAAATTCAACTAAATTTTTTTGCAAAACTTCCTACAAAGAGTACACAATACTCCAAATGTCTGATAAAAGGTAAGAAATCGGCTCTATTAGCTCCATAAATCTGAAGAACCCGAATGGTAACCGCTAAGTTCTTGAAAAATTACTTGTGGTGAGTGCACAATATACAGATTTCTGATAGACTAATCAATGAGCTCTTGAAATCGGCGGACATTCCACTATAAGAGTCAAGTTTTTGCAAGAATTCTTACAGAGAGTGCACAATACCACGATTTATGATGGGAAGGTGATAAATCGACTCCATGATCTCCATAAATCTGTAGAAATTGGACAGTAACTGTAGATTCTTGAAAAATTCCTTATTGTGAGTGCACAATATCCACATTTCTGATCTAACTTGGCGAATGCTAAAGAAACAGAAAATACCCCAGGCTCTAGTCGAGTTATTAAAAACTCTTGTTGAACGGTGAAATAGCTACCAAATTAAATTGTCCAAATAAACCATAGTATATGTATAGAAAAGCTTAATTCAGATTAAGTGGAGTTACTATACTATGCAATTTCAAATGATGATTCACCATGTAATGTATATTTTTTTTTTTTAAATGGTAAGTATCTACTTTAATTTTAATTATTATTTAAGCAGAATAGTAAATCAACCAGTTTGGAAATATTATTTTTGTATTGTTCTACTAAATAGTTTTAAAGAAAAACTAAACTAAGATCTGAATAATTGCTTCTAATAAAATTATTAAGAGTAAGAGACGATCTCAAGACTTAGAAATAGTAAATTGGAACGTTTGATTGTTTTTAGGTCAATGGAGACAATTTTTATTACTTCAATACGATTTGTCAATACGTGTCTATTGATTTATGTGTAGAGGCAGGTACTTCATCTCAAAATCAGATACCTTGTAAAATAATTATCTAGTTACTTGTAATAAATGGAAAATTGACACTCTACGTTTACTCCCGATGGCCTTGTTGAATGTTTTATCAGATCTAGGTATCGAGTTATGCACCAGACACCGTGAGTCTATTTAAAAACGCTACTTAAATATTAAAAGTTTTGTTTCTTGTGCAGATGTTCTAGCTAGGTATTGAAATTTCCATGAATTTTTAAATGAAATAACTACTTCCATAGTTTAATTGGATGTCTGCAATCCTTTACACGTCATATTATGTGGATGGATTACGTTGGCGTTTATTTTAAATATCCGTAATTGAAAATATTGATTAGTTCCCAAGAAAAACGAATAACTCCTAAGTTTTCTCCTAATATAAATAATTGCTAGGATTATTTATAACCTGTAATGTAAAGGTTGTTGGTTAAGAAGAATTAGAGTAACTATATAGGCCAAATTATTATCGCAAAAAATTCTCTTCTCTGAAATTTTTAATAAGAAGTAGGTAGGTATCTACTCAGTTTCGCCGAAGACTATGATGATAATAAAGAACAGAGTTAGATGATTTTAAGATACGTCCTGCTAATGCTAGTAAATTATAGTTAGTTTCTCTAGGAAACTACAGGGTGTTTGGTAAATGGACAGCCAAAATCAAACGTCATGTATAAAATCCGTATATTTGAAGCATAAATAAAGGAAAGAATAACTTTTTTCAACATCAGGTCTCGTTTAGGAAATATTTCCTAACTTGTAAAATTAAGGCTGCAATAAAAATGATTTACTCAGTAACAGAACAACATTTTTGGAAATATTTCCTAAGCGAGGTCTGATCTCGAAAAAAGCTATTTTTTATTTTATGCTTAAAATAAGATTTTATACATGCAATTCGATTTTGGCTGTCCAGTTACTAAAAAATACACTTTCACAGCAGTTTTTGTTTTACATTTTTGAAAATGTTTGCTAAACGAGGCATTATTTTGAAAAAGTTATTGTTTTATGCTTAAAATACGATTTTATACATGACGTTTCATTTTGGTTGTCCTGTTACCAAACACCCTATATACTATGACCAGATTTCTTTGAAAAAAAATGGAGCACAAGGAAATGATATAGTATTTATATCTTAGCAAAAAACTCAATCGATTTCGACATTGTGTAATAAAAAATACATTCATCTAATTTCCTAACAGATTTTTGAGTTCTGGATATCTCCAATTATATATCATCACAATATTGATGATTTTAAAGTAAGACAAGAAAAAATTAAGATTTGACCTTACTTCTTAGCCCCAAGACATCACCTTAAGGTACCTAATTTTTGATAGAAAGATAAGAGTTATTAAACTTTTTTATCATAACTTTTTGGAATATATTCTTTGGAGGAGAGATGTGTGAAGGACTAACGATATTTCATACCCTGCACAATCTTTTATTTTGTTCTAATTATCTACTTCTACTTATCGTCTTATTTACTTATCTTTTGTGTGCAATAAATAGTATTACGGAGAGTGGTAGTCTAATGGGGTGATTCAAGGGCTCCTTCTAAAAGCAGGGCGATAATAATTTATTAAAGTTAATGGGAAATTTCTTCGTCTAAAGTTGCATTTTCCAGGGGACAGCAACATTATCCAACAGAATTCAGGTGATCACAAAATTCTTTATTCGTCACATACATATTTAAATAAATAAATAAATAAATAAAATAAATAAAAATAAAAATAATAAGGATAATGCCATCATTTAAGTGTTTCGTTTTCCTTTATATCCTTTGAAGGAACATCAGTCACTGACGGAGTTACAATAACTGTTGACCTCCCGGTTGTGGAACTAACTAATCCGGGACTAAGCTCCATGCTGATATTTGAGAAGATAATGAAGGGAGGTTTGGTGTACTTAGGAGGCTTAGGAGTCGTCGTCGTTGCTTTGGTGGAACTACTGGAATATTCAGATTTTTCGCAATTTTTCCCTGATGTTCCTTCCCGACACAAGCACTTGTAACCTCCATCCTCTTTTATCAGAGATATGCATTTCGCCCCATTTTGACAAATATTGGGATTTTTCTCGCAGTAGTTTAACTCTGAAAAATTAGGATTATTATTAGTTAATGTCATCATTCACCAAATATTATCGAATCAGTTTTAATGAAGATGAAATACCCGCAACCAAATTATACCTATTCTAATAAATTCAACATTTAATATAGGCAACTTGTCTGGAAATAATAAACGGTATCGATTATTATACAATGAAACCACCTTATTCCATTCTAAAGATCTATAATTCAAGAGTAATTCTCCTTGAGAGACTCTAATCCGTCTATTATCCATCTTAGAAGCGATACTGGCCTCTAAACATAATATACAAATATATATCATTATTTTGGAGAGAAAATTGCTTTTAAGATTAGCTTAAGAATAGCTTAAACGCCTACAATACCTATTAGAATGTGCCCTGCTTTAAATTGCAGTAAATTTTTATAAAAATTAAGTCTCTAGTAATGAACAACAACAAAAAAAAAAAGATTTTTTTGAATTTTAATATTATGTATTTTATACCTTTTTCGGGTATCTCTAATAAGACTACAGAACGACCGATTAATTCTTTGTAGAGTCTAAGCTTTAATTTTCAGAAAATGGTACAGAAAAAATCTTTTCTTATTTTTGTATAAGCAGGAATTCGTTATATTAATAAAAAGTTTATGTAGGAATCAAAATGGGATGTATTTTTGAGTCGGAACAGTAACCTAATTGGATAAAAAAAATCAATAGTTTCTTTAAAGCTCATGAAATTTTTCAAGGCTCAAAAATCATGTTTTGTTCAACTTTCAACCATTATACTCCGATTTCAACCCCGATTCCTACTCTAAAAAATTTAAAAAGTCCCAAATGATATTAATTTTTGAAAAATTTGAAATGGTCGTAAAAAAACTAAGGTCTTCAAAACATGACGTAATTGTGCAGATGACTGCACTGCAAATCGGAAAACCTTGGCTGCTAAGCCATTGATCTTATAAAAAAATGCAAGATCCAATTACTATTTTGTAAACTTTTCCCGGGCACCTTGAAGAACACAGAAGACCCTTTTACAGTATTGAACTTTGAATTTAAAGTTTATTAAGAAAAAATCTGATTGAAATTTATCATCTGTGAAGTGGACAGTCATATTGAAGCAAATATTGAATCAGAATAAAAAACAAAATTTTGAAAAGGAGAAAAGTCCCCCTTTTTTGTTTTCGTATAGTGTTGGTTGTTACGTCATACTCTGATCGGAAACACTCAATAGTAATTGCAAGGAAACGTAGATAAAAGATACATATAACTATTATAGAAGTTATAAAAACATTGAATATGAACATTATGTATAGGTACAACGTTAGAACGTCATTATAATTGTTCGATACTCTTCAATTACCCCAGAATTGATCATCATTAAAGGAACTTCAGTATGGTACGTGTATCTCATATGCTAGTTCTCATAATAAAGTATGGATTACATTACCTTCATTACATAGCATGCCACCCCATCCAGGCTTGCAATTGCATTCCCAGGGTCTGCTACAGTTTCCATTGACGCAACCGGGGTATGGGAAACATTTCTCACAATTTTTACCCCACCAGCCGACCTTGCATCTATAGGATTACATGGAAAAATACATGAATAAATCGATAAGATAATAACAACAAATAATAATATATTCTAGAAAAATCTATTATACCCCGGTGATCCGGGAAATGACATACTAACTACTGTATGCGTTTAAAGGACACTCAGGTCATGAATGATATCGTAACAAAATTAACTAAAAAAAAAAACAAAATAAACTAACAAGACTCTGAAGTGAATGATCTTTTTTCTTGTGACTTTCTTATTAATTAGCTAAGTGGTGATGAGAAATGTACATTTTTTATTACTCATAGTTTCAAAGCTACTCAATTTTTTATTTTCTTTATTATTCATCGTCCGAGTATCCTTTAGAACGCAATTGGTGCGCCATATCTAAGATCATAGCCACTATGATGGAACTCACCTACATTCGCCTGGTTTTTTGCAGTAACCGTGTTCTTTATGGCACGTTTTGGAACATATCGCTGTAACCAAAGAAACATATATATCAAGATTTTAAAAATATAAACAAAAACAGGTTTCCAGTAAAACATATAATGCAATTTAAAAGGAGACCTGCCTCCCCCTGACCATTCTGCCTTTACCCACAGGTGGAGTAAAAATCAAGCTCTCTATTCTAATGGTAATAAAGCGCTTATTAATATTAACACTACCATCTACTAGACGACATTAAGCTCTGTGTGTACGTCACTTGAAATCCGTAAAAGCAGATAACTGAGTTACAGTTTCTCTGGATCAGCATACCTCCCATGCATATCTGATATGGTAATCTGACAAGCATTACTAAGGTTGAACCAGTGAGGAGGAATAAATTATTTTTCTTTTTCTTAAAATAAAGGGTTTTCCAACAAGAGGTGTTATTTTGGTATTCAAAGAAAAAGGCCATTTTTTGAGATAAATGATCGGATGTCTATTTCATAATAAAGAGGAAGGTATGCCGTTAATAATGAAAAACAACATCAGCCAAATGGCCACCAAGACCACGCTTACAGGACCATATCCTTTTCATGAAATTTTTCATAACCAAATCGCAAAGTGGCTGCCCTATGTCCTCGATAGCCTCACGAATTCCATCTTTGAGGTCTTGAATCGACGCTGGGCTGTTGGCGTACACCTTATCTTTCACGTAGCCCCAAAGGAAGAAGTCGCAAGGTGTTAAATCACAAGATCTCGGAGGCCAATTGTGATCACCTCTTCCAGAGATAACACGGTCCGGAAACTTTTCCCGTAAAAGAGCAATGGTTAAAAATAAAAAAATATGTTGTTCTTGAGCGACGTGCACGGGTTTTATTCTTCACATCAGTAACTTGTCCCAACAGCTCGAATTTTTCCACCAATTTCTGTATTGCGATCCGACAAGGTGCTTCACGACGACCCAAAAATGCTTTAGTTTTGCGAACTGTGACTGCAAGATTTTCACCATTTTTGTAGTAAATTTTAATAATTTCAATGCGTTGTTGAAGCGTGTATCGTTCCATTTTTAGTAATGGCGTAGTTTCTATTGTCAAATGTCAAAGAATAAAAGCTTCAAAAGTGACAGCTACCGAAATACCGGGTGATTCAAAATAACACCTCTTGTTGGAAAACCCATACATACACCTAAGCATTGGTTTCAACAAATCTGAGAAATATAAGCATAAAAGTAAGATTACTTAAGATTTAACAGTATACTTACGACTTTGACAAAGAATTCCTGTATATCCTCTACCGCATCGACATTCCAGTGGTTTATTGCAGTAACCATGGCGACAACCGGGCATTACCTGACAGCTTTTGCAAGTTTCACCGGCCCAGCCTAATCGACATTTGCAGTCACCTGGAGAATCGCAATAACCTCTCGTCGAGTGACAGTCATGTCTGCACATTGCTGTTAATATAAAAAAAAATAGTTTTAACTTTTACAGGTGTCTAATTGTATTAGTTGATAGGATCGCACTAACGTTCGTTGCAGAAAAGTCCGTCCCATCCTTCATGGCAGATGCACTCGAAGCTGACATTGCAGTAACCATGCTGACAGCCAGGAAGAGGGATGCAGCGGTCGCAGCGATCCCCGTAGTAGCCTAGCTTGCAGAGACATTCCCCAGGACGATTGCAGTACCCTTGAAGAGGATCGCAGCCTGATCGACATTTGGGTACATCGCAAACGTCACCTGTCCATCCTGGCAAACAGCGCACCTCACCATCGTCGTCACATGTGTAGTGTGAATGCTCATTCTTGGACGTTGGAAGCTCGCATGCCTGGATGCAAAAATGCCAACAAGGATAATTAATGAGATTTAATCATTTAAGTTTTTAGAGTTCTGGGAAGATATAAGAGTAACGTCTGTAAAAACCTCCTGATAATGCCAAAAGACCAAACTGACAAGAAATTCAGCTTCAAGAGAAACTTCATCATGGAACTGTCTACGAAAGAAGAATGGAGCAACACATCCATTCACACTTTCAAAGAAGGTACAATAAGATGGTACACAGACGGCTCAAAGGCCACTGAGGGAACTGGGGCAGGAGTATATGGGCCAAGCACTAACGACTCCGAGCCGATGGGAACATCCCCAAGCATACTTCAAGCCGAACTGTACGCAATAGAAGTATGCGCCCAAATAAACCTCGACAGAAACTATAAAAATAGGGAAATAGCAATAATGACAGACAGTCAAGCAGCCATAAAGACGCTGAGCTCTCCTATCATCAGCTCAAAAATGGCATGGAACTGCCTACAAAAACTCAATAAGCTAGGCAGAGAGAACAAAATTCACCTCAAATGGATACCAGGACACACTGGGATTGAGGGAAACGAAGGTGCCCACTCATTGGCAAGAAAAGGAGCATCGACGCCCTTTATAGGACCAGAACCATTCTGTAACCTTGAAGACAAGTTTTTCAAGGCAGAATTTCGGAAGGAAGAAGAAAAACTGAGAGAAATCCATTGAAATAACCTCTCAGGATTGAGACAATCCAAGGAGCTCCTCGGGAACTTTAACCGAGAAAGGTCAAGGAAACTCCTGACCCTCAACAAAGGAAGTCTCAGAATGCTAACAGGATTCCTAACAGGTCATTGCAAGCTCAATGAACACCTGAGGAAACTTGGTATAGAAAAAGATGGCGTTTGCAGACTCTGTAGGGAAGAAAATGAGACGCCTCGTCACCTATTGATGAACTGCGAAGCACTAGAACGTGAAAGAAACGATGTTCTGGGCCAACACCAGCTGAACGGGAGGGCTTTGCCCGGCCTTGATCCCCTTCAAATCCTGAAATTCCTAAGGGAAGTGGAGTTGGAGAGGCTGCTTCAATGAAGGGAATATACTCCAAAGAAGCAGAGAAGAGGGGGCACAATAGATCTGTAATAGGTCGCAGCGCATCTGACACCCTCAATATCAATATATATCAATATCATTTAAGTTTTTAGAGTTCTGGGAAGATATAAGAGCTACACCTGAATAGGAAAATTCTGTGCAGTAACTTACGAGTACATTACTTTTCGAGGAACATTTTTTGCTCGGCGCTACCTCGAAATTGCTTTTTAGTAATGTCAGTTACTGCATACAATTTTTGTACCGACTTTTAGAGCTCTTCAAAAAATTATCAATAGTTCTAGTGTACTAAGACTCAAAATCCCAATATCAAATGTTGAAGCGCCCATGTTTTCACGAAAAGGGTTTCTCATAGATAGATATTTTCGATAGGTTTGAATGAATTCTAGAGTTTTTGAAAATATTTTCAATACTTTCTGGTATTTTGAGCCCTTAAATCGATTCTAGATATCATTGCGTTTCGATCATGCGAGACCTAGCAAAGGTGGTAATTATATTAATCCAATTTTTTTGTTCTCGGCCGAGTTTCTAGTAGATACACATTTCAGTGAGACAATTTAAACAAAAAGAAAAAAAAATATCTTCGTCGACTGACGATCAAATATGATTTTTGTTGTTGAATAATCCAGTTTCCTTTATGTTTTTTTTTTCATTATCATATTTCGACAGTGCTCACAAGAATTCTGCGAGAAGCACGTTCATTTTGCGACACATGTTTCGAAAGCCCTGTATAACAATCAGATCAGTCAGATATGATGACAGATTAGACTTTTGCCTTTTAAGAATTTTCAATATTTTTTCAATAATTAATTTAGGTACAGGGCACAGGATTTTGCTGGTCAGCGTGGGCGTTCCTTCTTACCCACCTGCAAACTATTATTCCTGATTTTTTCATTACAATCCGCGATGACGCAAGGTCGAGTGTGGCTAGACTATTATATTTTAGATTGCACATAGCACACTTTGTTTGGATTTACTGGTGGAACTGAATGAATAAATAATGTTTCAATTTTACATATTATCACATTGTATTATTCCAATTATTATCCATAATACCAATAATAAGTGACGTAAAAAATTAATGAAGAGAAAGTTCAAATCAGCAACTATAACAGTAATAATTGGCTATATTATTATACATAGTATTAGATACGAGTAGGAGTAATAGGTACATGACACTATATTATAGGGAAATGATTAAATAAAACAACTTAAGTTAGGCACCTACATTAAGAAAAAATAGACAATAGGTTAGGTACTACTCCATTTAGCACCAGTTCCTTTATTAAAAGTTACATAATATGAATCCTAAATAGTGGATATTCTGTATAACGATTAAACTTTTGTTTCGTGTTTCGGTATTTGCATTTACATGACCTTTTTTAAAATTTTGGAGTAGGTAAATAGATTTTTTTATCGCCGTTTCCTTACCTGTTTTTTCCACTTAGGAATAAACCTTTCAGACAAGACACAAGGTAGTACACAGCAACATACAAATAATAGGATAAAGTTTTTCCCTGTCATATTATTCTGGATTCATACCAAGAACAATTATCATTAGCACAAATATTAAAATATCAAGTCCATGAACTTGACACCGCACACTTATATCGACTGAAACGATGACCTCTATCCATTTTACTTCTTGCAAGATAACTGTAAAAGTAACGTCGCTATCAAACATAAGGTGTAGGTACAATTCTCTGCTTGTTTGTACAAAGTGTATGTTAACACACTTCTTGCTCGAAAATATCTTATAAAAATTTCATTACAAATTACCAGTAAGTACATACACCTACTTTGATCCTGTTTTCACCTTTATATAACCTATAATTAGACTTTTAATCATTTTAGAGCTTTCAGAAGCTTTGATAATTAAGTCAAGCTTAATACCAAAACAATGCTTAGATATTATGTTGATAAGGTCAAATTAACTTTGAATTTAAAATAAGTTCTAAAAAATTGTTTTTCCAGTGACCTAGAAGTTTGGGGGCTTACTTACTTACAGTGCTTCATAATTGGCACCTCTACATAAATATTAACCTGTAGGTACCTCACCAAAGTTGAGAAAAATACCTTCAATAGTTATTCAATAAAATTGATTTTTTTTTCCAAGTTTAACAACCCGCATCTCGAAAATAAATCGTTTTAGAGCAAAACTTTATCAAAAAAAAACACGATAATTTTTACGTGTTCTACTACTGTTTGCCAGAGTTATGAACAGACAAAATTGAACACCCTGTATTATAATTTCGCATATACTTTCCGTTTTTTTAATTGTTTGTAATGTTTATTATATGTAGAGAACGGATTATAGGCAAAGTGCCTATCTGTGCCTTTTTTGCCTATTTGAATATCTGGTGCTTATTTTCACAAAAATTGCCTATTCTTGCCTATTCAAATAAATTTAAATTTATCCACCTCAAAATACATTTCATGCTAATAATAATTATTAACTTTGAAAGAATATTTGAAAATTTTACTACCCCACTTGAGATAATTTATTATAGGTCCTAAGTCAATAGCTATAACCCCTCGTAGAAACAATAACTGACCCGGACACCTGTGGTCCGAGCTTTGTAGCAAAATGCTAAGTGTAATATTGTAACGGAACTACCCCGGGCCCGTTACTCTTTCGCAAAAGCCACTGTGATCGTCTAGTTTCTCGAATTTCTCCCTAATAGGACCGCTGTGATTTCTTTCGTTGTGTTTACCGTTGTGTTCACGTAGTTACCCCTGCTCGTTGATTGAGGTATGCCAGGATTACTATGGCCGAAACGGATGCGCAAAAGAACCTATTGTGACTCATTGTATCTCGGTTGGTTGAGATTTCTTTCGAAAAAGCGGGGAAATTTACTGAGACTTGTTGTTAACGGTGGACTTTCTATCAGATGTCTAAAATCGAATGATGAGCGAGAGAATTCGTTTGCAGAAGCGTAAAATGGTGAAGGGCGAGAGGGGCTGTGATTTTGCATAGAGAGTATAAAACAATGGAAAGCGAATGATGGATCCCTTTCATGCATATTTCAAACTTCAATCCATTTCGGATTCCACTCTTTTGCACACCTGTGCTTTCTTATTACTTCGTTTTGCTTTTGTTTCATTTCTTTGATTTCATTTCAAGCAACAGCTTGAATTAATTAAAGAATATAACCATGTTGATTACAGACTACCCGGGATATGGCGGAAGTATCTGTCTGATTACCTATTCAATAATTTTCTTTGCCTTGATAGCGCGTGGCTGCGTTTTAATTTCCTAACAATTTTACCTTTAGGTAATTACGTACCTATTCTTGCACTGTTTGCTTTTTCGGTTTGGGTTGATTTAACGAGGGAGATGGAAATAATTTCCTTATCATCCTACCTAGGTGCGATCCATTTCGATATTTGTAATTGTTTTATTCATCAAACAACGTGCTTGATGTAAAACAAAATCTTAGGAAAATTGCTGTAAATTTTTGGAAATCGGTAGGAATTTTTAAGGCACATATAAACGTAAATTTTTCCTACTCATTATTTCTCTGTAGTGAAAATTTGGTAGTAAAATTTGCCTATTTTATTGCCTATTTGGTTCAAGTTTAAGCCTTTTTATCCCAAAAAATGTGCCTATAAAGGCGCCTATTTTGAATTTTTTCTTTGTCTAGAATCCATTCTCTAATTATTATATGTATATGAAGAATTGAATTCATCTTGATTTTGGTAACGATTATTGATTACGTTTAGTTGAAAAAGTAGCATTTTTACACAGCAATGGACGCATTCTTATCGAGTTTTAATTATTATTTATCTTCAATGGTTCAAAAAACGAAGAGATGGGGGGTCACTAAGGATCCGCACTGTATAAAAGCTGCAAAAAATGAGAACGAAAGTCGTTGATGATAATGCGATAAGTATAAATTGACAGAAATAAAATTAGTAATTTTTTTTGATGATTTGTTTGATAATATTATAACGTTCCTTGCAGAGAGCAAGATTTTGGACCCCTGCAATGTCAAGTATAGTATATAATTTTACATGTGTTATTATTATGGTTTGTGGTAAGTTGGCTTATCAAACCACAGTTTGTATCAAAATCAATCAGTAAATTATAATTGTGATTGAAAAAACTTCGGAAGAAAATAACGCGTTCCAGAAACTGCACATAAATGCTACGGATCGTTAAGTTGCAGCGCAGTCAATCCTAAATGCATTTTTAACCCAGATTCAATTACCTTCTTATTGAAGTACTACTTTCCCTTGCTGATAAAAAAAAAACATAATATCGATATCATGAGTGTTTTCCAATAAGGAAAGTATAGTTTCTATAATGTTTTAAAATTGATCTTTATCAAAAAACTCTGCATATCTCACGCGCCTCGACTCAATTTTTCATTATGCTATTAACTATTATAAACACCATCATCAACAGTTTGAAAAATCTTTTATTACTTTTAGAATTCTTTCATACACTAAAGCTTTGGCATTTCTACCAAAAACGAAATCGAAATGATTGAAGTTGAACACTGGCACTTCATATTTAGCATTCTTCTTATTCTTTGGTAGTTTGCTGTATAAGTTTAGAGCATCCTACAATAAAATTAAAATAAGCACTTTCAGACCAGAATTTAGATTTTATTCAACTTACAGTCTTCGTTGTAGCCCAATCATTTTCTGAATAAAATAGAACTACTGGAACTTGAATCTTGGAGATGTTATAAGAAGGAGGTTCAGTTGTTCCATAAATTATCATGTTCTTACTTCCATAATCAAATTTTCGAAAATTTCCTCGAACAGCATCTTGTAAATAGAGAAGAGTCTTCAGGGAGGTTCCTCCAGGAATTTGATTAAATAAAACGGGAATAGTTTCCTGGAAATTCATACAGTGGGTATTATATAGGCTCATTAAGTTAACGGGCAGATTTCTTGGACCCTTTCTGAAGAAGATATCCACCCTATGTAGAAAATATAAGAATTTAAGTGATTCTCGTCATGAAAAGGATTACAAAAATCATCACATAAATCTGTCCGTTAGCTTAATAAGCGTTTATAATACCCACTCTGTTTCTCTATTATTATTATTATTATTATTACTTATACCTACTACTGCTCTTGATAGTCACAGAATCAGTTTTAACTATTGAGCATTAAGTGGGTTAGTTTCACTTAGCTTCAAAACGGAAAATAAGTCATTTGTAAAGGCATCTCGAAATATCCTCGAGCAGATCTTATTAATTCCCAAAAATTAATTCAGCTTACGACCGTGACGAGTATAAAAGTTGGCGCCCAACGTGGGGCTAATGGAGCGCATCAGCTAACCGATTTTAGGGATTTACTACTCATCTTTTTGGGTACTAGGCGCTACTAAATGTGCCCATTCACCATTTTCCCCTTAATTGTAATAATATTGCTATCCTCGCGGAGCCAAGACTTGCACACATCAATATATTCGAAATTCTCTTCTTTTTTTTTTTTAAAGGAGGGAGCATCGGTCTTAACTATGTAGGTAAGACAAAGTCGCTCCACTCCGGTAACACGGGATTTCGAGCATTACTCATTTACCCAGCCTCAAGTATGCCATTTTAAATTTTAAACGTTCGGTCGCTTGTTTTATTTTTCACATACATTCGAAAATGCATCCGAAAAATAACACGAGCCGGTGAGTTCCGAACTCGCGACCTTAGGCTCGGTAGGCAGCGGACTGAACCGCTAGGCTACGCGAGTCTCAAATTCTATTCTTCTAGCTACAAAAGTGTCCACCTATTTACAAAGCGAAGACGTTACCTACTTACTGGAGCGATTTGATTAAATGGACCAACAAATAAATTTACTGTCATGAAGCACATCAACATCACTGCAGGCGAAGACATACATGTGGACCTCGTTATTCTGGTAAAACTTCTGGAGAATAATGGAACAACATTTGAATTTTGTGATACTCCCTGTAAAAAAATTATTTATAAGTGTTGAGGAAATCATACAATTTTTACCATACTTACCACAACCGTCTTCAGTAAAGGAAACATAACTCTATAGGGTGACCTCATATTTGATAGAGTATAAGAAGGTGAGAGTAAAATAAACACTTTCACAATTTTTTTGGCATGATCAGGATACTCGGAAGAGTACATCAAAGCTGCTGCCGTTCCCAATGAATGACCTATGTAGATAATGTTCCCTTTATTACCTGTGTGAAAGAAAACGGCTTGAAGCATTGTTGGGACATCTAACAATGCAATTTCATCTGCACTGAAAGGAATAATGTTTTATAAGAATCTATAATAAGAATAAGATAAGCGGGTTCGTTTAGATATAGTCCATTTTTAAAGTAACTTTTCTTTTGTATGCTCTTATTATTCACCTACCCGTAATTCCAGTACTCTTTTTTTGTGACGTCAAGAGTGGCATGTTCTTCTGAATACTCAGTTCCTCTGTAATTTCCTAACCATATATCATGCCCCGCATCTGATAGAACAAAAGCTGTAACAAATATTTATTAAAATTTGTTCATAATTATAAGAATTATGTTTTTAGCTTTTACCTAACGAATCCTTGCCATTTCCGACGAAGACTCCCGAGGTGCTTTGCATGCCGTGAAGCATGAATACGGGATCCTTTTCTCTATCCAGGCTTGGTATTCTAAATAATGTCAGGATGTAGCCATCTGAAGTTTTGATTTTATATTCCATGAACGGATATCCCGATCTTTTGATTATATCTGGCTGTAGAGCTTTTAAAATTAGTATTTGTAACTGGCCTGTAGTTAGTTTCATATATATTTTTTTTGAGTTTAGTGATGAAGAAAAACAATTACCATCAATGCTTTAAAGTTAGTTTTTTGTTAACTGTACGAAGAACTTGTACCGGGTGGGCAGATAAGAATGCAAAGTGCTGTATCTCGGGAAATATTGATCCTACAGTTTCAAAATGAAAATTTTCCAGACATAAGTGACTATGCGAAATGCAATGAAAATATTTTCAAGATGGTCGCACTTCCGGAAATACCGGAAGTTGACACCTACTTCGTTATTTTAACGGGGACACCCTTTATATTATTGTATTTTTAAATTGCCTGGCAAAATCGAATACAGGTGGTTTTCACAATTGGAATTTAGGTTGAGCAGTTTATGAGTTATAAACAAGTGAAAATCGCAATTTTCAATTTTCAAAGCATCTCACATTGAAAACGGCTCAAGATATTTAAAAACGGCTTACATGTCCCTATCTTAACTTTTTACAAGGTATTCTATTATATAGTTTAGATTTTTCTACAGGGTGATGAAAAATCTGTTAATTTTCGTCACTCTGTATAAAAATTTAAACCACATGGTAGGATACCTTGTAAAAAGTTAAGATAGGGACATGTAAGCCGTTTTTAAATATCTTGAGCCGTTTTCAATGTGAGATGCTTTGAAAATTGAAAATTGCGATTTTCACTTGTTTATAACTCATAAACTACTCAACCAAAATTCCAATTGTGAAAACCACCTGTATTCGATTTTGCCAGGCAATTTAAAAATGCAATAATATAAAGGTTGTCCCCGTTAAAATAACGAAGTAGGTGTCAACTTCCGGTATTTCCGGAAGTGCGACTATCTTGAAAATATTTTCATTGCATTTCGCATAGTCACTTATGTCTGGAAAATTTTCATTTTGAAACTGTAGGATCAATATTTCCCGAGATACAGCACTTTGCATTCTTATCTGCCCACCCGGGGTGGGCCAATAAGCGAGGTAAGCGGCTGTATCTCAGAAACTAATAATCGTAGAGAGTTGCGGTAAAAAATTTTATAGGTTAAGTGGGCAAGGGAAAATGCTGGAAATTATTTTCAAGTTTCCAAGATGGCTGCCAGAGGGCGTTTGCACCATCTTGAATTACATAAAGTTACGTTTCTTGGGATTTTACTCAATGAATGTAACAAAAAAGTATTTGCGTTTTAATGTTATCTTAAAGTCTAATATTTTTTATAGAAACAATTTTTCTCTATCTTTCGAAATAAAGTGGTGGGGGGTATTTGAATGTTGTTTTAAACAAATGCCTGTAACTTCGAAACGGCTTCAATGATTTGGATAAATTTGGTATAATTGGAAAGAGCATTGCTTGGGCTTTTAGGTTTCTTGTGACAATGGCAGTTGTGACCTACACGACCGCCGATAGAGGGCGTTATCCGACATTATAACCAAAATATTGGATTTTCTCAAAAAATTTAAATGCGATGATATGACTTTTTTTAGACTAGAAAATAGACAAATGATCAACCAATAAGCTTGCGCAAACCGCATCTTAATATCTTTTTCCTAACTCAAATTATTAAAAAAATACCAAACCAAGAAAATTCATATATCCCCATTTAAAAATGCATCGGTCGCTTTCGATAAGAAGACAAGTAGTAGGCCATGGAAATAAAATACAAACTCCTAACTTAAATATTGGCAAGTAACGTCAAACTACTGTCACACACGCAGCCCACTATTATTGTTGATTGCATATAATTTGAGTACTTTTTAATCAAAATGCTTCTCACAAAATTAAATAATGAAGCCGTTGACATGATTGCGATTTATTTTGAGTGTTTTCAAAATGTAGCTATAGCTGCAAGACAGTACGCGGCACGGTATCCAGATCGCCTTCATTACGGGAGAAGAATGTTTCCGCGCTTGGTACAGCGATTACCTACTAGAAGTTTTCGTTGTGCTAAACGTCGCAGGCGTCGCAATGGAAGGACCGAAGAAAATGTTATCAATGTCTTGGCTTACATAGAATTTTATAGACATGTAGAAACTAGAACATTGTCTCTAGACTTGGGAATTTGTTGCACGGACAACTGTTAGAAATATTTTGAAAGTATATAGGTGAATAATTTTATCTTATTCCAAGTATCTTAGCACATACCCTCAAATACAAATTCAGTGTTATTCTGGTTTTATTATTTTTTACTACTGATTATGTTGTTTTCTACTTTTATATTACATCCTTACCACATAGTCTTGCACCAGGCGCTAAATAAACAAGACTTCGGTAATAGATTAAATTATTGTCATAATGGATGCTAGGCATACTTGAGGAAAACGGAAATTTCTTAAAGGAAATTCTCTGGATCGACGAGGCTACCTTAAATAGTGATGGTAGAGTAAACCTTCATAATATGCATTATTATGGTCCGCTGAAAATCAACGTTGGTTAAGAGAGAGAAGTGCAGCAGCAGGGACGCTGGAGCCTAAATGTGTGGTGCGGTATCATTGGGGACAGAATTATTGAACTTTACTTTTTTGATCAAGCTGTAACTGGTAACCGCTTCTTAGAGTTTTTGATCAACGACTTGCCAATTTTGTTGGAAGATGTGCCACTCGAAACTAGGAGAACTATGCTTCTGCTATTAGATGGTTGTCCGGCACATTATTCAATTAATGTCCGAAACCATATTTACTGGATCTTTCGAGAACGCTGGATAGGAAGGGGAAGCCGATTTCCTTGTCCGGCAAAATCTCCCGACTTGACATGTCTTGATTTTTACTTCTGGGGACGCTTAAAAGACATTGTTTTTCAAACTCCACCAACAACACGAATGGATATGGAAAACAGAATTCGAAACTCAAAACTATCAGCGGCAGAAATCGAGGCTGCGGTTCTGCTGACTCAAGAAAGACTGGAACAATGTGTGGAATATGACGGAAGGCAATTTAAAAGGAAAATCGTTACGAAAACGCGTGAGGAGTTTGGCTTTTGTTTCCATGGCCTACTAATTGCCTTCTTATCGAAAGCGACCGATGCATTTTTAAATGGGGATATATGAATTTTCTTGGTTTGGTATTTTTTTAATAATTTGAGTTAGGAAAAAGATATTAAGATGCGGTTTGCGCAAGCTTATTGGTTGATCATTTGTCTATTTTCTAGTCTAAAAAAAGTCATATCATCGCATTTAAATTTTTTGAGAAAATCCAATATTTTGGTTATAATGTCGGATAACGCCCTCTATCGGCGGCCGTGTAGGTCACAACTGTCATTGTCACAAGAAACCTAAAAGCCCAAGAAATGCTCTTTCCAATTATACCAAATTTATCCAAATCATTGAAGCCGTTTCGAAGTTACAGGCATTTGTTTAAAACAACATTCAAATACCCCCCACCACTTTATTTCGAAAGATAGAGAAAAATTGTTTTTATAAAAAATGTTAAACTTTAAGATAACATTAAAACGCAAATACTTTTTTGTTACATTCATTGGGGAAAATCACAAGAAACGTAACTTTATGTCATTCAAGATGGTGCAAACGCCCTCTGGCAGCCATCTTGGAAACTTGAAAATAATTTCCAGCATTTTCCCTTGCCCACTTAACCTATAAAATTTTTTACCGTAACTCTCTACGATCATTAGTTTCTGAGATACAGCCGCTTACCTCGCTTAATGGCCCACCCTGTACAAAAGACCAAAAATTGATTCGTATTCATCTCACCTAAATTTTTTGTTGAATACATACAAGAAAATATGTATAAATAATGGAAAATAGAGAAAAATATTACTCAAAATAATGAAAGCAAAAAACAAGCTACTTGGTGAGAAGTTTTATCCATTAATATTCACTAGTTTCGGTTGATGTCATCGTTAATTCTCAGAGCATAAAATAGCGCGCCAATATTTGTCACCCACCTTTTCAATCACTTGAGAATAGTGATGCTGTTACTGACAACTGTGACAGCAAAGCTGTCAGTGAGGACTCTCACAACAAAGTTGTCAATGAGCAAAAGAAGTGAAAAGACTCGCACACGGTGGACAAAATATTCGGAGCAATTCTTAAAGGACCATGGTAAAACATCACGGAATTACCATGTTATGATTTGAGAGTAGGTACCTATACCTATAAGTATTATGGTAAAAAAATCTGTAGATAAAGCTAATCACGAGATTCAAGAGAAGCCTGAAAAAAAGGCCCAGTTACACGGTGCGTGGTTCGGCGAACCACGGAACTGGTGCGTGGTTCGCAGAGACTCGCACTTTAGCGAACCAGGGATGGTCACACAGTTCGTGGCTCGTTTAGTATTTTTTCGCAATCGGTTCGCCGAGACAACATGGAACCCAGTTTGTTTTATTGAAAGCAATAGGAGCGCTCTCCCAACTGTCAAGTCAATTATCAATGTACACGTAACCACCGATCATATCTGTACGGAGAAAATTTCCAGGGACCACGGCAAAAGTGCCCGGAATCAATTACGATTATAATAATAATAATAATAATAATAATAATGTTTATTAACAGCAGTTCCAATCGATGACAATATTCACCATCAACAACAGTAACACTTAATATCTAAACTAACTTAAATTAACAAACATATTTGTCACATAGGCGTAAGACGCCCGTCTGTGATTTATACACAAATACAAAGTACAATAAATACAAAAATACAATAAAACAATAGTACGTATATATCTAAAATACAACAAAACCAAACATAACATTTCCACATCAATCGCACAACTTTCACGTCAATCGGTATGATCACTCACACGCGAATTAAATCACAATCACACGCAAAAAAGATTATACCATTAAAAAGCAGTATACGAAGACTTGCTATCAAATACCTAACTAAGATCACTTTTAATTTCCGTCTGCATGCAATAAAAGACACAATTATTGTCATAAAATAAATTGCAAAACTGATCATTGGTTCGGGATATGGCGAACCAGCACGAACCGACGACAAACCTACACGAACCTATCGGTTCGCCCGCTTTGTTCTGTGCAAATTTACCGACTCCCGATGGATGCGGCGAACCATACACCACGAACCGCGAGCCCATAGCGAGCCACCTATGTCACACGGTGCGTGGTTCGCGGCTCTTCGAGACAGGTTCGCCGAACTACGGACCGTGTAACCGGGCCTTTACAATAGCAAGGCGGTAGGTATTGTCCACAGAAGTAAAAAAAAAAAATGATTATGAAAAAAATTACAATTAAGCAATAATTATAATTAAGCTTCCTATAAAATCGGCGATAGAAGTCGTAGGAGACTGTGATTTTGAAATATTTCGATTAAAAATTTTTCAAAAAGAAAATTTACTTTCTTACGTGATATTTTTTAATAGCAAAAAACAATGAATTTTATGTATTTTCTCCACTTTTTATTTTAAATAATTATTTTTGCCCAGTTAGTCAATTATAATAGCCCTCCTATAATTGCATAAAAGAACATTTCTCACGTCTTTTAAGTGGAAACAGCAGAACCAAAAGATGTTACATGGATAATTGAAAGGCTAATTAGAGACTAATTAAATAACTTAATTAAAAATTTTAGATTCCCCGCATTTTTCATAAATAACTTACGCTCAAGTGAGCAGAACATGTCCTTAAAAGTTGTACAAACAACCAAAATGTAAATTCCATTTGCACTATTATTATGGTCTATTAATAAGGTACTTTTTTTGAGAAAATATGAAAATCCCGCGACTCGGGCGTAAAGTTGGCGGAACTTGAATTCAACAATGGAAAATACTGTTTCACTTAAATTTAAGCTAATAGAAGAGGGGAGGAAATTTGTCTATCTGGACGAATCATTTTTAGGTGACAAAAAAAACGAAATTAACAAATTATATCGAAAACGTTAGCTATTTATTTTAATTAATTATTTAATTAGATAATTGTCAAACAATTAGATAAAATTTTTAGGCAAGCAATGAATATTACTCTGACAACAATGAATAAAGCTCTTCCAAGTAGGCATAAGAGAACTGGAAGAAAAATTAACTCTATTACGAAACTTAAAAGAATTGATGACAAAATGTAAGAATATAAAACTAAATTTATTCTATCTAGAACAAAAAGAAACCATGTATCGGTTAGAAATCTAACTATAAATTTCGAAAGAAGACCATTAGATGATGCAAAATGCCGGCAACAATGTTTTCTAAGTTGGTTAGAATTTAGTAAGAAAATACATACACACATTGTTTACATCGAGAATTTTTAATAAAGTGTCCATTTAAATCAATTCATGTCAAGAAGATAGTTTTATAGCTCTTGACCGATATAATATATCATAACAAAAGCAGATGGCCAGAAACACGTGGACCATCCCATTTAGAGAAAGTTAGTGAGGTACTACACTTATACTTAAAAAAAATTTTTTTTACTCCTAACCTGCATATTAAATATGGATCACACATAATTAATCTCATTAAGATACCTACTAATTTTCATTAACGCACTCATAAAACTGACCAATAGTAGCACAGTATTTGGAATAGAATCGGTTCTTATTCGCTCACAACCTACTTCGGTATCAATTCAATGTCATCATGAAATATCATGCAAATTAGTTATTTTATTCAATTTCATGAAAATTTTTACCTATTTAATGAAATTATGAGGGTCGTAGAAAAACTAGTGTATGGAACTCGCAGATAATGGCTATTAATACACTCGCGTATTAATAGCCTTCATTATGAGCTCGTTGCATAATATACTATTACAGTTCTGGCTTTAGTATTTCTAGTTTTAGACTTTAGACCACTTCCAAGTCTCAAGTCTGGCTAATAGGGTTGATATAATTGGGCTAATTCCCTGACAAAGCAAAGGACCCCGCAGTTTTTAAAGGTAAATTGAGTTTCACTGAATTTATTTTTAAAGTAGTGAAAAATGTAAAGCGACTCATTTTGATAAAATGTCTACATGGGCACAAAAAAATGAAATGATTTCGAGATAATATGTTCAGTTTATGTGGCAGTACATGGGGGGATCTTATTGGAAAATGGAAACAGATAGTGTCGATTAAATTATAGAAAAATTGCAAAATTTCATATGGTTAATGAAAATATGAAAAAAATTAAGATATTTTAGTCGTTGTTGAAATATCCTGAAAATCCTGAAATATCCCAGAGTTTTCATAGTCAACTTTTGTTTCCTTATCGCCGCCATATTGTATTTTATGTTGTTGAAAACAATGAAAATCAAAAATCCTATCACATTAATAAAAATTTCGTCCTTCTGTAAGAAAAAATATAACTTTTTATAATGCTTGTACAGAATATCATATAAAAATTAAAACAAAACATAAGGCAAGTAATATGACTTCATATTGACGTAAATGGGTGAAAACATTTTTTTTTGGTATAGGTATTATTTTGATATACCTACACATAAAAAAGATATAGCTAAAATAAGAAAGATAAAATTTAGCCATAAATAATATTATTAAGAAGAAGAATTCTCGATGAGCCCTAGACCGGCGAATTATTCTTCTTAAAATAAGAAATCTCGATTTTCAGTTTGTTCCGGATATTTCAGCAACGACTGAAGATATCTCAATTTTTTTTTTTCAGATTCTTATTGGGAATAAAATTGTGCAACTTTTCTCTAATTTAATCGACCCTGTTATCTCTGACCGTTTCCAAGATCACCATCTACTACCACTTACACTGCTGGACCTATAATAGGTATATCTCGAAATTTCTTCATAATTTTTTCTTGTACCCATGGAGAGACAATTTATCAGAATGAGTCGCTTGACATTTTTCACTTTGAAAGTTGTAATTATTGTCTTGTACACATTTTCAGTATGTTCCAAATTCTAGGTATCATTTAAATCTTTTTGATTTTAATAAAATTTCAAGTTGGTAGGTAAAACATCAAAATATAGTAAAAATCTTAATATTAAGCTTAATCATTGTCATTCATCTCTGACAATAATTGAAATATTTCCCATAAAGTTTAGAAAATTAGTTGGCAATGTATGTAAAGTCATGATCGCTGTTTAATGTCAAGATGAATGTTCAGATAAATTCGAAATTTTCATTTTTCATTAGTAGGTATACTTGCATGTAAAAATAAAATAAAAAAATATAAAAAAGACTCACAACTTTAAGCTCTGCTGCAAAATTATACCAACAATTGGAGTTATTAGTCATTGAGTAGTAGTCTCTCAAACTAGGACAGACATTATTATTCTGAGCGAATATCGTTACTTCTATTGAATTGAAATATATTACGAAAAACCAAAAGAAAATGTTATTCATTTTACTTTTAGCACACTTGTTATCAGAAGCAATACTACATTGTATACTAACATACGATATCTTGATTGTAAATTTCACTTTCGTGTAACCAAAACGTGTTCCATCTCCCTCTACCATCGTGGTTCTGGTAACTTATTAAGGTGGTGGAGTTACGAATTTTCTTTGGTCATTCGTAAAATCTTGGCATCAAACACTGGAGTTGAAGCTCGAAATTTCTACGAAAGCTTTATAGCTGATTTGTTTCTTTGAGCTCACTGCCTCTTTTTTTAATGTTTTTAAAGAATTATGGGATGGCATGAATTAAGCACCTTGTGTATTTATTCATAATAATTGAATGACCTTCAGTAACACTTTCTTTTTAAGTACCTAATCGTTCTACTACGATTGCTTTAGATTAAAATTAAAGAAGAACTATAATACTGACATGGTTATTTGAAAATGAAATCACACCTAATTCTGATTGAACTGTAGGTATCTTGAACTTGACCCACTGTATTATATCTTGTCATTGAATCAAGTCAAATTATATATAATTAAAAAAATATTATATAGCAGTGTTAATAATAATTAGAATTATTTAAGGTCGATTAATTGAGATAAATGGAACGTGAAAGCAATGTTTACTTCAAAAAAATTAATGAATTTTCTTTTCGTATCAATTTTTTTTTTTAATTTTCAATATTGTCCTCTCTTTTTTACTAATTTAATCGACGAATCAGAACTTTTTGGTTCTCTAATCTTTGAATTCTTGGAGCGAAGTTTCAAATTATATGAAAAAAAAAATTTCTTATATTCAATTTTTTAAGGACATTTAAGTAAATTCCAGAAATAAAACCTTAGATCCAGAACAAGAAATAGTTACTTGAGGTGCAACAGAGGTAACAAATTTTTTTTTCTGAGGCTGTTATTTGAAGCTGAGGTCCTTAAAGCCATAAGTACCGAAGATAAGAAACAAACTTACCAACGCTGAACGCATTATGTTTTTCTCACTATATGAACTATACAGGGTATCTTTTTTAAAAATATTAAGAAGGAAGATACCTAATATTAATGATATTATATTTACTAAAGCTGAGTTCTGTATCTCAAACTGTTCCTCATATATCTTCAAAAAAACTGTAAAAATAACCTTTTTTTGACACCCTGTATCTCAAAATCGGTGCATTTCCGGACACATGCACGTTACTAGAAATTCTTTATTTATTTTTGATAAAAAAATTAAAATATTGTCGCAATATAAACACCCTGTTATAAACCACAAAATAAACAAAAATTAAAAAAAAAATCCGTTTTTATAATTTTGATTATTATGAAGAGCTTTGATATTGTTGCGCCCCCAGCGGAATGTGGCCTGACGCGGTAAATCCTTTTTTTATGTCCATAGTTACAGACTATATTTTTTGGCGCATCGCCTCTGAAAGACGATTTTTCAGTAGCTTAGTAGCCGGCGGAATGACGCATATTGCAGCCTACATGCAACAGCAGCTCGCTTCCAAGCGTACAAAATTTTCCAGCCCGCAACGAACGTTTTTTCTGGCCCTAGGGCGAACAGATTTAGGAGTTACTATAGCAACTACTGATAGTGTTGTTATCAGTTAGTGATTACGCGGCAGGTGGAGCGAAATTGAAGCACACAGCTGACAACTATACCGAGACCATTATACCTACGCGCATATTTCAATCAAGTCTAAACGAGCTGGAAATATATTAATAGCAGGTAGGTACCTATCCAATTATAACGATTAACGGGGGTTACTAGTTTCAGAGGTTTCGTCAATAAAGAAACAAAATGACCGCTAGACAGGAAAATTACACTGATAGTGAATTAATTTGTACGCCACCACATATTCGCCAACAAGCTAACAAGCCAAAGTATTCAGTGTTCTAACGCGATGCGCTAAAAAATAGCGTCTATATCTCGGCCGGATCAGAAGTCGATTTCAGCTCGTATTCAATCGACCCTTGCTCCGCTCCGCTCCGCTCGGCCCGATAACTTCATACTCGCTGAAATGAACTTCTTTCCGCCCTTGATATAGAATATACTATTTTCACCTACATATTATGTTTTACTTTCCATTGCAGTCGACTTTTTAACAACGAAATGTCAACTTACCAAGGTGGTAGTGCAAAAAATTAAATAACGTTTAAGTACCTACCTAAAGTAATATAATTTGAGAATAATTATTATCATTGATTTCAATGTGGGAAGGTCTTAATTAGCACCGATGAAGAGACAACTGTGAATATCAATTAAAAATTTGCAATTTAAATCTATCAATTATTATGTCATGAATACTATAAAAGTTCCGTAACAAGCAATTAAAAAATATTTACTTAAATAAAAATATTCCTAGAACTAATGGGACTAAGATCTTGACATCTTGTTTAAGTTATCTCCTATAGAAGAAGAAAAGTTTTGGCAATTTATATTTTTATCTCATTTTTATCTCATAATGTATTTCCCATACATTATTCTAACTATTATATTTATGCTAATATGATTTCTATATGTTCATCAAAAGTGTAATATTTCGTTCTTTAATTATTATTACTGTGATCGATGAATAATGAGTAACGAAATTGCAGCAAAGTCTCACATCTCAAGGTAAAATTACATTTTAAAATTTTACTTTGGTCCAAATGTTGTACTCCTTAATAAGTTAACTGTAATAAAAGAACAAATCACAATATTATTGAGCTATTATGTTCGGAATTGCTGTTAGAAACTTTAACCTTTTTTTTAACCAGATCTCTTTTTAAACCCCTTGCAGTATTCTAGAATATTGGTTTTATCTAAGTGTACCTGCGCTCAACATATTCAGAAAGAGGATTTCTGTCGTAACCTACCCGTATCAATAATACCTATCAATAATAGCAATACGGTATCCTTGACATTAGGATAAAAATTACCATTGTAGCTGAACGGAAGCTTCTAATTGCATACATTTACGTAGAAGTAAAAAAATCCTTACATGTTTTACCTGAAAACGTAAATAATTGATTGCTTAATAGCATCTGGGAATATGCTGGTTGTACATTTGTCTAGCGAATGTAAATAATCGTTAAAAGCAAGGCTTTTTTGTTTCATGCTATTTTTTCACATTACAATGAAATAATCCCATTTACCTGCGTGTTAAATTTTGAAAAATGACCTCCTCCCCTGAAAGTTTACTTTAGGTAGGTACGACAAATTTTATGAATTTTAGCGCCAGTAATCCTCATGAATTACGGTTATAATATCCTGCCACGATGTTATAACTTAAAATAATTTTTTTATGATACATTAGATAATTTATGAATCGGTTTAATTTGCGCACAGATATTTTAAATTTAGGTTTCGGATAGTTTTGCGGCTAACTCAATTTAATTATTACATTCTTGTTCAATTATACATAAAAGTATTGAGCAAAACTTATTAGCTAAACAATCAAAGGTGATTTTTTTTTTGAAAATACACATTTTACTTTTTCCTTATTCTTTACAGGTTCTCCCTTATTTTAAAGCTCACTGTGGTTATGGTATAAACGCTACCGAGATGCAGGACCGGTTAAATTAGTGAAAAAATGCCCCATTTTGTGGGAAGTTAGAATCCGTCAAGACATAATAACAAGACATAATAATAATAACAACAATAATAATAAAGAAAGATATACACAGGAGAAATGTACAGTATCAAAATAAGAGAAAAAAAAACAACAAACAACAACAAACGACGGGACGACGGGTATATACTATTCTATGCAGACGGCGTGTTTGAGGACGGGTTTAGAGGGGTTGTGGTGGGAATTTTCGAGTTTTGAAAAGAAATGTCGACGTTTGGGAGGGGGGAGTTTTTTTGACGTTTTTTCGATTTTTTCAAACGGTTTTTTCGCGGATAAGGGGCGTTTTTCTTTTGTTTCTTTTACGTTTTTCGGGAGGGGGACTAAGATGTGTTGCCGGGGAGCGCGAAAAAACCGTTGACAGTTCTGGCAGTTTCGACAGCTGTCAAATGTCACTTTTTTTGAAAGGCGCGCAGGGGGAAAAGGAGGGGCGGCCCGGGTGCGCGCGGGAAAGGGGAGTTTGAAAAGGGCGGTCGGGGGGCGGCCAAAATTCCGGGGGCGGCGAAAAGGGCGGAAATCTGTCACGGCCGAACGGTACGAGGAAATCGCGTCGTTTTTCTTCGGTCGTGTCGGAATTTACTTCCTCTTCGACTGCTGAAAGTTTCGCGCCGCTGTGACCGACCGTCGCGAGGTTATTTAGGAAAAGGCTTTTTTTTCGTTTTTTCTCGGTTCTAAATTTCGATAAATTTCGAAACGCTATAACTCGAGAACGGTGCGTCGTAAACGGGTCGGGTTTGTTGATTTATCCGTTTCCGAAGTTTTCCGATGTTTTACGAGCGCTTCCGATTTTTCCCGACCTTTTCCGAACTCCGAAGCGAAGCCCGCCGTAGGCGGCAACGATTCGACGAAGCAAAACCGACTAGGCGAACGTGACCGCGAAAGATGAGGCAAAAAACGCGAAAAGTCAAATTTGACATTTCTGACAGATGTCAAAAGTGGGACAGCGGAGCCGCGCGTTAGCGCGCAACGATTCTCGCACGTGCGGTCATTTCGGAAGCGTCTCGACGTCGGAAACGCGATTCGGCGAAAAAAATTTCGAAAAACATACAGAGTGTCCCGTAAATGTCGAAAAACCGCCCAGACAAAATGGCCGCCGTGTTTTTCACGAGACCCGCGCCGATCGATCGCGTTTGACGGCGCGAAAAAAATTTGCGCGAAAAAACCGCGAAAATATCGCGCGCGTCTTGAGAAAACGCGAAAAACGCGTTTTAAACGCGATTTTGCCGTCACGCGATTTTCGAAAAATCGCGTGAAACGGACGATGCTTCCGATCGGATTTTTTCTCGCAGATTCGGAAAGGTCTCCGTTATTAGAGTGCCCGATTGGTTACCCGACGTTTCTCCGATCGTCCGTGTAGACAAAATGGCGGTCGGCGCGAAAACGTTTGCAGAAATTTTTTTTCGCGTAGAGGAACACGGGAAAGCTATCTCCTCTGAAGGCGCCGAGAGTCGAGATTGGTGGTTACCGGGTTCGCATAGTCGACACATGTCGGCGGTGCGTAGGCTAGGTTTAATATCGGGTTCTTCAAAAATGGCCGTTTTAGAGCGATTTGAAAATGGCCAACGAAAAAAAAGAAAAGTCGACTTTGACAATGTGTGGATGACAGACGGTAACACCCACAGAGACCAAACTCGGTGTGAATGTTTACCCATATCTTGGCTACCCGACGGTACCACAAGGAAACCGTTCCGATAATTCTTGCAAAAGTTATTATTGATCGTTTTTCGGAAAACACTAGGAAATTTGCGAAAATCGCGAAAATTGCGTTTTTTCACGGCCGGAAAATTTCAAGATGGCGCGGGAAAGTTGGTGTGTGAAAATTTTCAAAAATTTTCACCGGGATCATCAAATGACGTGTATAGCTCTCCAAAATAAGTGTTCCAAAGTTTCCATGTTTGACAATTTTTCAAAGATGGCGGATTAAAGTCGAGGGTCAAGTTTTTTGTAGACGTTTGCGGGAAAGCTATCTCCTCTGAAGGCGCTGGGCGTCGAGACAGGTGCTTACCGGGTTCGTGTAGTCGAGACATGTCGGCGGTGCGTAGGCTAGGTTTAATTTCGATAACTGACAAAATGGCCGTTCTACAGTGACTTTAAAATGGCCGATGTAAAAAAGACAAATTTCGACTTTGACAGTTCATAAATGACAGGCGGTAATTACGAGAAACGTCAAACTCGGTGTGTCGAAAGATAGTTTTCTTGGCCATCCGTCGATACTCAAACGAAACCATTCCGACGTTCCGTTTAGAAATTATTAAGGATCGCGTCCGAAAAAACACACTTTTTTTCGCGATTTTTTGAGAAGAAAATGCGAAATCAACGCCATCTTAAAAAACTTACCGCGTCAAAAATATCCGCGAAATTTGAACAAAAATTGCTTCTGTTGATTGTCAAAGCATGTAGTGACACGACGGTGTGTCCAGTCTATACACGTTTCTCAGAAAATGTCGGAGTTACGGGCGTTTCAAAATGGCCGATTTTTTTTGACGTAATTTCGACTTTGACGTTTGTAAAAATTGACATTTCGAAAAACTTGCAACGGCATGTTAAGGTCACATGTATTTCCGTCATTTTTATGTACCTACCATTTTTTTTCGATCGTTTTTAACAAAATGGCGGCTGATTTAGTTGAATGGAGACAATAGCTTTTTTGCCGTTTTAAACTGAAAATACAAATTTCGGATCACTTTTCTAAACCTTCCTGTATACAAACTATAAGTGATATCGAAACCAACTCAACTACCAGCGATAGACAAAGCACGCAGAAACATCGTGATACCATTCGTTTGCGCGGTTTTTTCAAAAATGGCCGAGCTACGAGCGTTTCAAAATGGCCGATTTTTTTTGAAAAAATTTCGAATTTGACGTTTGAAAAATGAAAGTTGCGATTTTTTCCGGTGCCTATTGCATCAATATGTCATTGCTGCACGCTTTTCCTGTACGACGACACCAAAATCTGGCCGCCATCTTGATTCTTCGATTTTATCTAATTTTTTGTGTGTGCAAAAACACGTGTCTTTTTCCAATTTTTTCCACCTTTTCAATTTTGACATTTTTTAAATGACAGTTTCAATCCTTTTTTCAAAAACATTTCGTAAAGGTGTCGTAGCTCGGAGTTTTTTCGTTCCGGTAAAATTATAAAATTTCCGCCATTTTAATTTTCCGAACCGGAAAAAATTATTTCCTCGGTCGTGTTTGCCAAATTTGAGCAAAACCTGACATTTGGACGCCATTTTCTCCGGAAATATGCACGCAAACGAAAAACGGATTTCGGATCTGAATTCAACGCGCTCCCGACGTGCCAAGCTGCGAATTTCAGCCGTTTCTATTTTTTGAAATTTTTTATCAAAAATTTGAATGGTAGGGCCTATGAATTTTTTTGATCACAAATTGTTTCGTCGTTTTCTCCGGAACGGTGAAAGTTTTTGGGAAATTTTTTTTTTCTGTCGACAGAGTTCGTCGATGAGAAGTGTAACGTCGAATTGCGATCGAGAAATTTTCCAAAATGGCCGCTACAGACGCTTTTGAAAATTCGCAAAAAAAATTTTAAAAAATCGACTTTGACATCTTATAGGTGACAGACGGTTACGTCAATTGCGATGAAATTTTGCAGTCTTCAAGAACCGTTTCTCAGCTACACGTCGATACCTTTTCAATCATTCCCCGACCGACGTGGCCAAAGTTACGGTCAAAAATGTCCGAGCGGTACAATTTCACGTTCAAAAACTTCACGATTTTCGACCAAAATCAATGAAAATCAGCTATGTTTTCGAATTTTTTTTCTCGGTAATTTCCGTACATCAGGACTCGAGGATCATTTTAGCAGGGTAGTAGAAGAGTTGGTCTGTCTGAATTCTCAATTTTTGTCGCTTAAATTTTCAAAATGGCGACGATGTGAATTTTCGAAAATGGCCGATTTTCGCTCCCAATCTTTGGACTTTGACGTTTGAAAAGTCGCATTTTCGGTTTTTTTTTCGAGTTTTTTTTACGACCACGTTCAAGTTAAGGATAATGCCCTTCTTTTTGAATAAAAAAAAAAATTGTATCGCGACTTTTAACGTTACAGCGAATTTTTTCCGTGAAAACTAAACGAGTTCGTTCACGATTTTTCGCATTTGGCATTTTTTATTTGACACTTTCGATTGTTTTGTCATTTTTTTTCACGGTCAGGTTCGAATTGCGGGTATTCTCTTCAATTTGAAAACGGCAAAAATTATCTCAACCACAAATTACACAGCCACCATAATAAATTTTGTTACAGAGAAAAATTATGTTTTTTAATTACTTTCGATTTTGACGTTTGATAAGTGACACTTTAAATTTTCTTTTTGCTTTTTTCTCACAATAGGATCGTAATTTTGAGTTTCTTTGTTACGTCAAAATTACAAATTGATCGCCATTTTGATTTTAAGAGTTAAAAAAAAATTATTTCCTTTGTTCGAAACGCCCGTTTTCCAATGTTTTAACATATAATCTGATATTTGGACGCCATTTTCTCGGAAAATAAGAGCGAAAAAGACAAACTGACAAACGGTCAAGGCTCTGCGACTCCAAACAATTCGTTTACTCTTTTTTAGTCGCACTCTCTGACCCCCCGCCGCGATAGCGGCCCAGGCTCCGCGACACCAAACAATTCGTTCACTCTTTTTTAGTCGCACTCTCTGACCCCCCGCCGCGATAGCGGCCCAGGCTCTGCGAATCCAAACAATTCGTTTACTCTTTTTTAGTCGCACTCTCTGACCCCCCGCCGCGATAGCGGCCCAGGCTCTGCGACTCCAAACAATACGTTCACTCTTTTTTAGTCGCACTCTCTGACCCCCCGCCGCGATAGCGGCCCAGGCTCTGCGACTCCAAACAATTCGTTCACTCTTTTTTAGTCGCACTCTCTGACCCCCCGCCGCGATAGCGGCCCAGGCTCTGCGACTCCAAACAATTCGTTCACTCTTTTTTAGTCGCACTCTCTGACCCCCCGCCGCGATAGCGGCCCAGGCTCTGCGACTCCAAACAATTCGTTCACTCTTTTTTAGTCGCACTCTCTGACCCCCCGCCGCGATAGCGGCCCAGGATCTGCGACTCCAAACAATTCGTTCACTCTTTTTTAGTCGCACTCTCTGACCCCCCGCCGCGATAGCGGCCCAGGCTCTGCGACTCCAAACAATTCGTCTACTCTTTTTTAGTCGCACTCTCTAACTCCCCGCCGCGACAGCGGCCCAGGCTCTGCGACTCCAAACAATTCGTCCGTTTTTTTTGAAACGCACTCTCTACCTCTCCCCCCCTCCCCCACGCCGCGATAGCGGCCCAGGCTCCGCGATCCCACGTTCCCTCACTCTTTTTAGTCGCACTTCTCCTCTCTCTCTCTATCTTTCTCTCTCTCCCGCCGCGTTCAGGCTCCGCGATTCCACGTTTGTTAACTTTTTTCAGTCACACACATGCCCACCGCGTTAGCGGCCCAGGCTCCGCGACCTCACGTTCCGTCATTCTTTTAGTCGTACTTCTCTCTCTCTCTTTCTCTTTCCCCCCTCTCTCTCTCTCTCTATTTCTCTCTCCCGCCGCGTTAGCGGCCCAGGCTCCGCGATTCCACGTTCGTTAACTTTTTTGGTCACACACATGCCCGCCGCGTTAGCGGCCCAGGCTCCGCGACCCCACGTTCGTTCACTCTTTTTTAGTAGCACTTCTTTCCTCTCCTCTCTCTCTCTCTCTCTTTCTCTTTCCCTCTCTCTCTCTCTCTCTCGCCGCGTTAGCGGCACAGGCTCCACGACCACACGTTCACTCACTCTTTTTTGGTGTCACTGCTTCCCCCTCTCTTTCTCTCTCTCTCTCTCTCTCTCTCTCTCCCGCCGCGTTAACAGCCCAGGCTCTGTGACCCCACGTTCACAAAATTTTTTGAGTCACACACATGCCCGCCGCGTTAGCGGCCCAGGCTCCGCGACCCCACGTTCGTTCAACATTTTTCTCTCGCACTGCTTATCTCTCTTTCTTTTTTTTAACTCTTAACTTTTTTTGCAATCACCTTTTTTACTTTTTTCCTTTAACTTTTCATTTAATCTTCTTTCTCTGCTCCCCTCTCCCTTTCCCTTTCCCTGCTTTCGATATTATTTATTAAACAACCGAAGAAAGGTAAAAGTAAAAGGATAAAGTATTTATTTGAAAAAAGAAATAATACTATTCATACACAAAGATTTATTTATATAAAAAAAATATTTATTTATAACAGTTTTAACTATTCACGCAACCTTTGAAATTTTTTTTCGCCCCGTTACCCGCTGCCAAACTTCAGCACCACTTCCCTCATGCCCCCCCTTACCCCCTTAACGAATTCAACCATAACCCTAAGCCACAGTACTATGACCCACTTAGTCTATTTCATGAAATGTCCCCACAATAAATACACTTTGAAATTGATTAAAAATTTCCAGCAGGAATATCACAATCAGATGAAATTCTGTTGTAGAATTGACACATTATGGTAATCGGTGACCTGACTATTTTTGCGACCACTCAAACACGCCTGAGTCTGATGCGAATTAAGAGGAGGCACCAGGAATATGATTTTTTTCAGTAAGAAAATGCAGTCGTTGAATTGTTAAGTAAATTATACAAAAATCTAATAATCCCAATAACCCGCCTTATAAACAGAGTAATGTTTATATATAAAACAGTAATGTTGAATCTGGCAAGCAAAGACCAAGGTCAGAACCTCTATAGCAGGATACTGATGGTCTAGACTCTAGACGCTAATATAACAGTTTTAAAACAGTTCGATATAGTACAGTAAAAAGCGACGAAAATTGCAGTCAAATATCAAATCAATACGGGAAAAATGAAATTTTGTATGGGTGTTAGGTGGTCGATGGAGAGTCTGAACCCGAAAAATGCGACCTCCCATCCCTTGTAGAAAAGCACCCATTTTGGTTTCAGGAGATAAATTTGTTTTTTGCTTTTGAATTATAGGCCATACGAAATATTAAATCTCTTCTCTAATTTAACCGATCCTGAATCTCTTAACATTTATGAGATACCCAGTGGCGCTGAAATAACAGACACCCTGTAATTATTATACCCTTAATTTTGATTCGAAACACAAATTTGCACCAAAGGCAGATTGTTTTTGATAATGTCCTTCTCAGAATAGAGCAATCATGCTAAACGCACTTAAAAATCAGGAAATTACTTTAAATCTCTAAATTAATATTTATTATTTGGAGGTAATTGTTGGACTCCCAATAATGTTTCAATTTTGAACCATTTCTTGCCCCATTTATTGCTAGCGGTCTTCTCTCGTGTGTAGTATTTATTATAAGACAACTAACTTGCCTTCCGCATCAAATCTTGCCACCTCAAGATACGTAACTTTCGTATCATCATTCGTAACGTATCATTTCGAAGCGTTTTAGCAATAGAAAAACAACTTCAACTCAATTACCTGAAACCAAAAATACATTTTCATCAAAGTTTACAAAGCCAAAGCGTGGGCGGTAGGATGATGGTTTCTTCTTCTTCTCTTCTGGATGTGCCTATCCGTTACGGATGTTGGCGATAAGCAAGGCAATTTGAACTTTACTGACCGCTGTTCTAAACAGTCCTCGTGTAGAAAGAGAAAACCAAGTTAGGTTTATTAGCCAGGAGATTCTGCGCCTTCCAGTCCCTCTTCTGCCTAAAACTTTTCCCTGGAGTATTAGCTGAAGCAGACCATATCTTTTTTGGTTCCTCATTATGTGTCCGAAATATTCTAGCTTTCGTCTTTTAATTATGTTTATTATTTCGGTCTCTGTTATTCCTGTTAAAATTAAAAAAACGACCACCTGTTTTGTACCTACCTGTGATACCATTTGTAATTTACCATCAATTGCAATATTCAATTTTTTGTGTTATTTGAATTTATTCTATTTAATTGTTATATTTTGTGATATTTAAATGTCTATATTATCTATTTTATTGTCTATTTATATTAATTACTTTAATAAAAACTGTTAAAATTTGTTTGTGGATTTTCTTCGACCTGTGACGTTGTTCATTTGTGTGCATTGCCATAACAATAGTTAAGTTTTCATTTTTGAGCTAGTTGGCTGCTAAATAGCTTTCCTTACCTCCCCGAAAATTGCTCGGGGTGGAACGGAAGGTTATAAATTGATGGTTTATTCGTTAATAAATCTATTTATTTCTCTACAAATGTGTCTGTGCTTGTATGTCATATACAATTCGTTCTCGAAACCAAATTACCAGAATGGAGCGACTATTTCTTATACCTACACAGTCAAGACCGATGCTGCCTCTTTTTTAAAAACTAAATAATAATTTCCAAAACCAAAAAATGTTGGGTGTTAGGTGATCCTTCGAGACCTAAAACCAACCGAGTCTTACGTTTTCCTGCAACTGGTCTGTCAAATGAAAATAAGAACGCCTGCACGGATAAAACATACAATTTATTTTTTCTAATATTTACAGAATTAGATTTACTAACAGATACCTACAGGTCTTTATCTTAGAGCATATCATTTGCAATAAACTTATCCTACAACTCGAACATTGAAGCAATTGGAAATACTTACTTTTTGATTAGAAATATTCACTCATTTGTCATTAATAAAAACGCCAAAATCTTATTATTCTTAAGTTCATCTTTGCATGTAAGCTGCTACCTAACAGAAAAGTATCCCAACTCATTTTCTTCGTTGTTTGAACATATTTGACGAAAATCACAGCATTACTGTTATGTACAATTCAGTTTAATTGAAAAATGTAGTCTATTATATTATGATTTAAAAACAAATTATTGTAATACTACACTATGGTGTTCAACAATTCTACCAAGGAATCATTACTAATAACCGCTTATGAACTTATCTAGCAAGCAAAAAATACTTAAACTAACTTAGTGCAGAAGAGGGAAGCAAATCTATAAAAAAGTTCGAAAACATCATTTATAAGTATCCCGCCATGATGGATGGGTGGTATTCCTACAATTGTTTTGCACAAATTTTATAGTTCTGGTTTACTTACTGTTGCAGAAAACGAGCAACAAAAAAGCGGACCCCATTCATACTGTAAATGCCACCAAATGATAGAACAAAGACACCAAGAACAAAATAATTGAAAAGAAACGTCCAAAAAAACGATACCGCAATAGGTAGAAAAGAAAACAGGAAAAACTGTAATTTTAGTCCAAATTCTGCCTTAAAATCAGGCTAGACGGTAACTACCCAAAATTGAAAACTATCAAATACCCAAACTCAGTAATTTCTTGGAGATTGATTAATTTACGGATCAATTTCATTGTGACAATGGATGGAATAAACAACAAACCCTGACTAGGGTATCCGTGCCCAAATATTAAGGCTCCCATCATACAAAAGAACAAAGGAAAAAGACACCGTGAAAGAAGAGGAGAGGACTTAACTCACATGCATCAGCTGGTCGAACACGTAAGAAGATGACAAGTATGAGGACATGACATGCAGCGATGGTGGAGTAGAGTTACACTAAAGACAAGGTGGAAAAAGGGAAAAAAAAGATGCACCCTGATCAATAACAGAATCGTGGCTCCGACAGCACGTACACATGGTAAGAAGACCACATGATTAAGGTTAATAAAAAGACAGCGAAGAGAAGACGTTAAATCATCTGGTTTAAAAATGTCCGGAAGAACATAAGGACTCAAGTTCTTGAGAAAAGGGGCCTTTACAGAGATCTATTCAGAAACAGACATTGCTTTGTATAGTTACTTCAAAATACATGTTCGAGAAGTAGAATACCTGAGATGATCTATCTAATATAAACAAGAAGAATTGTCATTGTATCGAAAACAAAGATCCGTTTTTATATTCGAGTGGTACGGAAAATATGATTACCAGGAGATATAGTAAGGGAGGTGAAAAGATCTTCTCTTCTAAACTCAGAAAAGACTCAGCTCTCGTTGTATCAGCCAATCACAATGACGATGGGTAGTAGCAAATCCTCTCATGAGAACCATTATCGACAACCGTAAGGCACCGATTCTTCGTTATTAGATGTAATACACATAAGGGTCTTCTCTGATTATTCTTTGTTCATTTCTATTGATATCAATCTCGGCATTAACATCCGGAAGATTTACCATTATTTTATATACCAAATAGAAGTGAAAAATTTTGACCGCTAAAAATAAAATCGGTAAAAATAAAAAAAAAAAAAAAATTCTTAAAAGTACCTGGATAGATGAAAGCTCCTGAGATGTATATTGACCCCCTTAGATCTTGTTGACTTTTATAACTTCTCACAGATAAAATAACTAGCACTACTGTGGCACATAAAATTTCTAAAATTGCTAGAAGCAGCCATATTCTTAGCAGATATCTCTCTTTCAATACACAGCTTAGTAGCAGAAATGCATGGAGACATAGAAAAGATCCAAGAATGTCGGTAGTAGCCTTTTCTAAAGTATCGTGGCCTGTTGAGAAAAATTGTTTAGTAAAATTATATTTACAATCGCCTGTAATTAGAGGAGGCTTATAGATTACCAAATTAGTTCTGGTTACCTGAGTTAGATCGAAATAAATAGAAAATTAAATAAACTTGCCTCTTTCGTTGAAGATGATTGTGACACTTATCACACCCACATAAAAAGCGATGTATAAGATGTTCAGAAATAACAGGGCGTATTTCACAGAAATAGTTAATGTAATGTTATTCATTACTGTAATTATTAATAACCGAAATAAGATCTTTCAAGAAGATGTGCACGATGTTGCCAGGAAAGAGCATATCACATGATTTTCCGATGTATTGTACGCTTTTGAAGTTTCTCGATAAAATAAATAAATGGAACATAATCACAATAGAATTTTTAGTAGATTGTCGATATATTTCCGAGATTAATATAATTTAGATAACGCCATGCTTTTGAGGATTAATTATTATTGTTCTCGAAAATATCAATATTCCATTACGGGATTCATAAATACATACCTACAGCTGTCTATTTAATATAATATTTAATAAAATAATAATTGTTGGATTTTTTTTAATAATAGTCATTTCATTTGTAAATACTGAAGCATTTATTAAGTCTTAGCGACTTAATTTATTAAATTTAGGAAATATCATCAAAAATGTAAAACTATAAGGTCCCAATAAAAATATATTTTATTCAGTAACTGAACAACAATTTTGGAAATATTTTTAAACAAGGCCTGATATTGCAAAAAGTTTTATGCTTGGAATACGATTTTATACATGACGTTTCATTTTTTCTGTCCAGTTACTAAAAATCCTGTGACTTATTTCCAAAAATATTGTAACATACGTAGATTTTACCTCACTCACAAGTGACAAGAGAAACTATAGAGACTAAAATACAGTTATAGAGTATTCTGGGAAAAATGAACAGTTTAGTAAGGCTGTGGTTAACTGTTCCTCTTCCTCTTTGCATCCGTTAGGGTAAACTAGTGCACTACTAAATTATTACTCTGCAGAATTACTCTGCAAAAAGATTAGGTCCTCTCAGAGAGATCGTAATAATTCACTGAATATTTTACGTCACACATTTTCTTCATTTAGCAGCGTACGAAAATATTCAACATTTATTAGTTAAAATAATCTTAAAGGATAAAATATTATGAAGGGGAGTGTTTATATGCACCCCAAGCTACTAGGCCTTCAGGGAACTTTTCGTCAGTCAGTCCTACTGGGCACCACCACCACCATTAGAGTCTAAAAGTATAGAACCAAAAGATGCCTGATCAAAAAATTAGAATTCAACATAGTTTTCTTTGATGTAGTACTGTGGGGGAATTGCACAATCCATAGCTTCCTCACATAAGGACAAGAAATTTTTGAAAATTTTGCTCACCAAAATTGCAGTAGATACTTATATTCAACAAACTCGAAGGACCTTTATCTATTTTTTTTTAAAGTACTTAGTATTCAAACTTCTTAATAACACACCTTTTGATAGCTTTACAATACCTATTAATAATTTACAAGTTTGTCCAAAACCAATTTTTTTTTTCTAAAACTCTCAATTATTACTCCTTTCAAAATTTCTAAATAATATTAATTACCAAAAACAAAACTCTCTTAATTTTCTCAAAAAAAAGTTGGATATTCCAACTGTAGGTACCTATTGTTGTTTCTTCGGAAAAATGAGATGTGCTTAAGTGTACAAAAAAGAAGAGTTGGTGCTCAGTAAATAGATTTTAGTGAACTTTTTGCTTCTGCAATTTACATTGTCTCAAGGCAAGTCTACAATGAATCGGTATAGGTTCTTTTGCTTATTACCGTTAACTTCATTCACTAAATAAATTTCTTAATGACTTAATTAAGGTTAATTAATAACTTAAAGGTCTCATTTTTTATTCAAGTAAGCATCAATCAGGTATAAATCTCAATATCTTTATGTCGTACTTGTACAAACGTTATTGTTGTATTATAATAATTATTATTAAACTGGATTTTTTCCATTTATTTTTCCACTTAATTTTTATATCAGCTTGAAATCTTCGTGTATACACTCGTAAGCAATTCTTATCAAAATCAGTTTGAGTAGTTTCTGAAAACATAGCAGATAATGCAGTTTGTTATAGTTGTGGAGTTGTGTCTTATCTTTTTTTTTCAATATCCTAAAGAAAATTTCGAGGTACAAGTCCAAAAATATACATACCTACCTACCTAATTAATTTACCTAATATTTTTCAATTAACATACCTCTTCTTAAACAATGATATCAATTTCATAATATTTTTTTGGACAGAGACGTTATTGAGAGAATTAGGTATCTATACCTAATACTTAAGTAGATTAGATAATCTAAAATACACAACTTTGAAAAACAGAAACATTATTATATTTTTGTTACATTGACGAACATGCTGTACCATTTTATTGGAATTGACAAAAGGTCGGAGCCAACTGCTTTGAAGATTGCATTTTTTCACCTAGTAAGATTCAGAATTTATTTTTTCATTGCTTTGTTCAACTTTATATCAACCAATAAATTCAAAAAAATCAGAAAACTTAGCGTCTAGCAATTTTGATAATCAGAATGAGTCATAAATATTTTTCATATCTTTGATTGACAGTATATCAACAACAATTAAAAAAACCTTCTTGCGCATCAATCGCAGAAACAGTGTATTTTTATGCGATTCAACTATGAAAATTTTTGCCGCCTTTTAAATTGGCTTTCTGAATTTTTCAATAGTCAGGTCGAATTTACGTAGTGGTTTACTGTGAAAATTTCATTTCATTTCGTTTGAAAGCGTGCCATAAAATAGATTTTTACATAATTATAATAAACCAAAAAAAAAATTGGCAAAATTTAACAATTTCGTCTCTTGTCCTATATACCCGCCACTGACTAACTTTAAAAAGTTACAGGCGAGTTCTGAAAACCGAACATTTGAAATTTTAGAGAAATAAACATCATGTAAAAAAATTCGAAAAACTCCGCCATTTCTCTTATTTGCTTCTTTAAATTTTGGAGAGTTACAAGCTATTAGCTACGCTATTAGTGTAGTTGTCTACTCCGAAAATTTCAGGTAAATTCCCTCAAAAATGTGTTCATAATCAATTAAAGAAATTTAGCCATTTTTACCATTTTCTTACCCACGCCACTAGCTTACTAATGAAAATAATAAAAAATTTATTTCATTAATTCAAATTTCAAATCATTTTAATCCAATCTTGTTAATACAGGTTTGTAGGAGTTTTTATTTTCTGCAATTGGGGTTGGCAGGAGCAGTCATATCTGCATGGGTGGTCCCGCCCGAGCCGAGCGCGATGAAAACGGCTGGTCTGGTGCTGGTGCTGGTTTTAAATCAAGCAGTCCCGGGTCTGAATATTACATTCAATCGTTAAACAAGCCTTTAATTGTCATCCTCATTATTTTGTTGTGAAAAGTTTTCTTTCTATATTGCTTATACAGGGACTAAAAAATAGCCTTTTTCCCTAAAATTCAAAAAGCCGCCATTTTGAAACGGCTCAATCGATTTTGCTCAAAAATGCAATACCAGACCACTACTTGTGGATAATATCTTCCTCCCATAAAAATTTCAGCCTCCTAGATTGAAAACTGCTACCAGAAAACCGTGCCACAGGACCGGATGTTTCGAAATTTTAAAGGACACCCTGTAGAAGTAACGCGACTTTTGAAAAATTTTTCTACGAAAATTTAACGTCATCCCAAAGTTTCACAAGAGTAAAAAATTTCTTCCACTAATCTTGAAAGATGAAGCTACTAGAGCGTTTTTAAAATTTTAGAGATATTTACATCATGTAAAATAAATTTAAATATCTCCGCCATTTTTTTTATTTGATCCTTGAAATTTTTGAAGATTAAAGAGTATTAGTATAGTTGTCTACTGTGAAAATTTTAGTTCAATTCCTTCAAAAATGTGCTCAAAAACTGTTATAGAAATTAAGCCATTTTCACTCTTTTCCTACCCACGCCACTGGCTTATTAATGGAAAAAATTCAAATTTTTTTGCATTAACTCAAATTTCAATTAATTTTCTTTCAATCCTGTTAACTTGATGTGAAAGTTTTTTTGCCATCTTGCTCATACAGGGATTCAAAAAATAGTAAATCTTCAGCAAATTCAAATAGCCGCCATTTTGAAATGGCTCGGCCGATTTTGCTCAAGTGCAATACCAGACCACTCCTTGTGGACATCTTACTCTCACAAAAATTTCAGCCTCCTAGATTGAAAACTGCGGCCAGAAACCGTGCCTCAAAGTCCGGATTTGGGGAACTTTGAAAGGACACCCTGTAGAAGTAACGTGACTTTTGGAAATTTTTTCAACGAAAATCAAAAGTCATTCCTCAGCTTTACAAGAATCCAAAATTTCGTTCACTAATCTTGAAAGATAAAGCTACAGGAGCGTTTTGAAACTCGAAAAATCGTGATTTTGGAGAAATAAATATATATATATATATATATCGTGGGCAGGTGAATTTTGGAAAACCACTTTTTCGTAATCTGGGGGTCATGATCGGTGGACATTTGATGAGTTTGGGTGATTTTTGGAAAGTGATGTCGTCCTCAATAGTGTATTTTTTTGTTAAAAAATATACTAAAAGAACAATGGAGCGATCTATTGATAGATACAACCCGCTTAATTAAGAAACGTATGGAAATTTTGATGGCCCACTCTACGATAGAATAATTTACATGTGGGATTATTTTTTTAGGCTTCTCTGCTGACCCTCATAGTTTCATTAACATACTCAGCAATTTTTTTTGATCATAATGACGGATTATCAGAGAGTAAGTTTCAAGACGAGTGTTGTTCTTATTTTATAATAAGCCATTTTCGCATAACTTGTTTTAGATAATATGCAAGTAATATTTTCTATAGGAGTGGTCATGAATTGTTTTTATTTTCCTTTTGATGCAGCTCTCATCATTGGCGTAAATCAGGTGTGTTTTTTTTTAACTTTATATTTTATTAGTAATAAACCGAAAATGTCTTTAGTGTTGGTATCTATGCTCTTTATAGTCTGTACACTGAGTGTTGTCTGTTGTAATAACTAAGGATACATCATCTCGTTATGTTTCTTACTCCTCTTCTATTGCATTGCATAGTCAATCTAGTTAAAATGGGACCTATTGTCAGAAATACGTTTGAATCGTCAGCAATTCTAAAAATATGAGCGAGAGTGAGAAGTGAGACGGCAGTACGATTCGCGTCTTGATACGCTTAGATTGATACGATATTGCGATAAGATTGTCGTCCAGCTGATCGGCTACTTGTCAGTGACAGCGCTAAATATACTAATGAGGTTTGTGTTGTGATTTGAAACGTTTTTAATACGAATTTAGCAGAATTACATGTGATATTGTACGATGTGATAAACTATGAGTAACTTATTAATTGCGCGAAAGCCTAAAAATCTATTTCCTTGTTTTTATACGGTTAAAAAAAAACGGACTGGATATATTCTCGCAACGAAATACCTATAAAAAATTACACAAAATGCCTGGGAAACGATTGAACTCCCTAGTACGTGGTTTTGTGGTTAAATTGCTGGAATATTTTACTTGCAGAATAAGAAAACGGAGGTGTTATGCTTTCTTTTAAACGGCAACCAGCAGGTAGGTGACATGATATTTCTATCATGATGATAACAATAATTATTATCATTCTTATTTACTTGCATTATATATATTTGTTATCAAAAAGTTGCAAGGCTCTACTTCGTCAATAACTTGTCGAAATAATATATTTGAAGGATATTCATTATTCCTCAACACACGCCACTGACACGAACTGCGATACCACATCTGGTTCGACTTAGAAATATATCAAGTGTACGAATCAAATCGAATTAAATAAAATTGTTTAGTCAGAATCAGTGAGGCATGACAACGGACAACACTCAGTGGACAGACGATATGTATGCTCACCTTTTGCGATTTTGTGATTTTGGTAGAAGCAACAGCATACATATATGCAATGCGTTTTATAAACTTTCTGGACATGCACTCTCGTTTTACTTAACACTCGATCCACTTCGCTCCGCGTCATTAATACTATCATACTTGTTGCATCATTACTTGGACTTTATACATGTTTAGCGGTGAATAATGGCTATTATTCACGAGGACGGAAAGTACAATACGAGACATAGGGTAGCTTAGTAATCGCCTGAGTAAATAAAAAAGAAGCTTTTTTCTCTAAGAGTATATTATGAAAAAAATCATTAAACAGTTAGGTTTAGTTTTTAGAACGTTTACACACCGAGCCCAAGCGGCGTCGAGTCGATTTTGGAGTCCAGCCGGACCGGGCTCTATCAAAGGTGTTTGAAATTCTGTATACCAATCTGTAGCTTAACCGCTTGCTTCCCTAGGTTCGAGTTCAGTTGTGTCATGGTCATCTAATCATGTCGAGCTGTGAGTGGTTAATAGATGTCTATATTATTTCATTCCATATGGGAATGTAGAATCTACATCACTTTCTAAACTTAAGTCAGTAATATAACGAACATTTGATTAAATAGTAGAAAAATTAGTGAATTTTTATCGTTTACAGGACAAAATACACCTAATTGGGATTTGGATTACAGCAACAATTGCCCAACTTGTTTTGTCATTCTTCGTAAATCTGGCTGGAAATATTTATATGGCTGCATCAACAAGTGGATTTTACGGGATTGTATGAATTATAGTAATTCTGATATATTTTAGTAAGTTTTAGTTTCATGCTAGAAAATTTTCAAAAATAATAGTTATTTATATGCCTAGTGCGCGAAAATGAGCTTTGGTGCACGAGAATGAGAGCTTTTTACTCAAATGAGAAAAACTTACTCAAAAGCACCATAATTTCGCTCTCCAGATGCACAAAACATTTCTAAGGCAGCTTTATTGAAATAAGGGAGAAAATAAAAATCATAAAAATGAACGCATGAAATTTTTAATTTAGTGCAACGTTGTTTTTGTTGCTAGGGAAACTATTTAAGATTCCTATTACCGTCAACGATATAATTTTCGATCTAATGCGCGAAATACTTCGCTCACGCTCCCGAGTAGACAAAAACAATGCGCCATTTTTGGTATATTGATGAAGAAATGTCAATATTTTTTTGACGACTGTTAAATAAAATATTGGGTGGTGATGATACAATCTTGATTGTATCGATGGATTATAGGTTAAATTATGAAGAAAGTGTTTAATAATCCTTATAATAACGCTTTTATATTGTTAGTGTTAAATTTAATAGTGATATTCGTGTCTTTCAATATTTGGTCCTAAATGCTTGATTAAGTTTTTATGAGAAATAATGTTTGTAAATTTTTCTTCAGGACTTTATTGTTTTATTTTTCAGGAATAATTTTTCTAAAAATCGTTCTCTAAAATTTGAACGTTCGTTTCTTCCTTTTGAACTTGCAACAAATAAATCTAAAGTTTATTTCTAAATTAGGATGTGCTGTTTTTTTTCAAACAAGAGTTGCCAATTTTTTTAGGTGTTAAGTTTTACTAAGCATCCATTACCTAATTATAATATTCATGAATGAAAAATATATTTTTTAACCTTTAATCATGTTTTAACTTTAGTGACGTGTTATAAGTATCACAAGTTGTCTTCTGTGAGATTTTTTTAAAAGCTACTAGTACTACCATTATCTTAGTAGTAACTGAAAAAAAAAAACAAATTTGAAGACGTCATAAATAATGATAATTTATTTTTCAGTTGTCGTTTTAGAATGTCTAGCATTCTTCAACTCATATTACCAATATAGGAGGATGGAGAAGCAAAAACCTGGACCTCAAAAAAGCAATTTCGGCGAAATAAATTTTATTTGACCATCACAACTCCATCTTCATTGCTGAGAAGATTTGAAAAGACTGATTCTTATTTTATAAATAGGTAAAAAGAAAACACGGTTTATGATTGCATCAATCTTATTTATGTTAATACAAATGACTAAATATTAATTTAATTTTTTAAAATAAATATCAAAAAAATTTAAACAAAAATTTGGAGCAGATAATAATATGAGAGTTTTATTTACTATTTTCATCAAGTCTAAAGAATCATCATCAATTTCATTTGAATTATTCTTCCTTGAAGACAAGTACCTACACCATCAGCGTATCTCAAAGCATCAACCCCAAAGCTATAGAATTATGGGCATTCTCACCTCTAATGGCACGTTATATTTTTGGACTACCTAAGAGGGAAAAATATACTTTAGCTTTAGACTGTCAGCTTAAAATGTTAAAAAGTTGGAAGGTCAGGTCCAGCACTCACCTTCCTACCCACCTACCCACCACCTAATTCCTATCAGGTTCCAACTGAGGTTGATTGAAAATCTTAAGACACAACGTTATGATTGGTTTTCTTTTCTGTCGGGTATTAAATGCATTGGATGTTTCAAATTGCGACCTGTTCCATGACAGTAGAGTCCCTTATATTTGGCAGGTATCTGCTGCCAGATAAATAAACTCGAGAAATCAAATATGGACATCGCCATGCCTGCTGGGATTTCAAATGTCTAATATAGAATAATAATAATTATAAAATAATGAATTGTAATTATTATCATCCCTTACTCAATAGTTTCCATTAAAGCTGACTGAACGAGGGTGTACCTATTTGCACATGCACGACGGAGATCGTGATTCTCTTAAGCAATTTAGATACTTAAGATCTTCCATTTTGCTAGAAGATTTCTAAGGTTGGCACTGTCTTCAAGAAGGGAGATTTGTCTCCGAGAGAGAGAGAGAGAGAGAGAGAGCAAACTGCAGGCAGATTTGAATTTTGTCTTACTCCGTAAGGCGTTTGAGAGAATCATCGATTAAAAAAGTACATATTAATTTATAAACAAACCAATGCTTATACTGCAGCTATCATCGTGATATACAGGGTTATCCTAAATAAGTGCGAAAAATATTAGAGGGTGATTACTTGTCCGATTCTAAGCAAGAAAGCTTTATCGTGATAGGTATCTAAGGAACCGTTTTTAGGGTACAGAGCTTAATTTTTGTACATATTATCTTATCATTGATATTAGCTACTTTTTTATTGCCAACAATTTTTTTCCCATAATATACCAGTTGCATGAGGTTTTTTTGTCCCTAATATTTTAAAAGTACATTTTTAACTGCCAATATTTTCTACACAAAAGAGGTACCAGAGGACGTAATTGCTTGCTAATGTATTTTCGAGAAAAACGGCCCTTTACGATGAAAAACTCGCTTTGCATGTTTCCAAAAATGGTAAGAAATTGAAGGATAAAAGAACTTCGCTCAATCCTAAAATCTTCGCCAATGGCACATAAAATTAAATATATTGGAATTAAAAAGGTAGCTATAATACCAATGATATGACATGTACAAAAGCTGAGTTCCTTATCTCAAACGGTCTCCGAGATATCTTCAAAAAAATGGAAAAATAATATTTTTTGACTCAAAATGGTATGGCTAAAGAATCACTCCCTCAAATTGTTTACACTAATTTAGGTATAAGCTCCCCTAAAAGATTATAAAAAAGCTACATTTATTTATAACTTTTTCCTTAAAGTAGAATTAAGTAAAAAAATTAGGTCTGTGCTGAATCGATTTAACTCGCCTCGTATTCTAGTAGTGTATGCTTAGCTGTCCTTTGTAAATTCTTTATGAAAGAGCTTGCATCCATTTCTTTTAAAGACTAGTATTACTGAGAAACGTCAGATAGGTACTTACATACATAATATTTATAATACTGCAGGTAAAAGCTTTAGTAGCATTTTTCGTAGCATCGAGTCGAGTTCTTCTAGCAAAAATATATTATTATAATATTTTTTTTTTAAGTTAAATTTATTATAATTAACAATCATGAATTCGATGATGAAGTTGCTCATTGCTTCTGGAGGAGCTTTCGTTTTTATGAGTCTGTTCGGGTTTGTTTTATTTCCAGTTCTAATTAAAAGTCAAATAAAAAAGGTAAGTTTATTCAAGTACAAACAAACAGTACTCGTATAAAGCACACCTGAAGTTAATTACCAGACTTTAGAGAGATTCATAAAATATAATTTCAGTTATCGCCTTTCGTTTATACTTTTTAAGCTATGAAACAGCTCTTATGTTGTCAAAATTTTACTGTAATTATCAATTACTGTGATAAAGTTTATTTTAAAGTAGAATGTAGATGATTCATAATTCCTAAACTAAAATCAGCAACTCGCATTGACCTTTTTATCTAATAGTCTTAGAGAATAATACATAATAATATAGTTCTTTATAGAGCGAAAAATGATGACTATTATTCATGAGGACAAAAATTCCCCGCGAATAGACGACGCTATTTTCTTTACGACTATATGAAAACATTATCAAAAAAGTTACGCTGGCCTCAAAATTCAAGAAGCAGCGCCGGTCAGAAATAACTTTGATAAAATAAAATAACTTAAATTATTGTCATTTTTTCGAAACTGAAGGTTTACCTACTATTCAAAAAACTAAGAGATAATTGCCCCAGAAATCAAAATTTATATTTACGTGGTAGAAAGAAGAAAATAATCAGATTTCTTTCTCCTTATTGTTAAATTATTTGCTTCATAACGAATTCGTGACGCAAAGCAAAAATAAAAAACTTGTAATATTTCTTTAAATCCTTATTTTACTTCATAAAAACAGCCATCGTAGTGACGTTAAGTTAGATGATTCGTTATCCTCAGCATTTATTCAGTTTCTTTGTATTCGAAAACATTTTGGTAGTTAATTTTAGTGAATATTTTTAATGATTCATAGTACGACTTAAACATTCCTTTAACCAAACCAACAAGATTTATTCTTGATGAGGTTTTCATAAGGAGAAACTTGAATGAGAAAATTTAATTCCTGAGTTTTCAAAGTAGCTAAGTATAATAAACGTATTAGCATTAGCTGTCTGACACCTAAATAAAATAATTAATAATCCTTAGATGGTGAATTTGAAACCTGGTACTGATTTGAGAGACATGTTTGTAAAACTTCCGTTTCCCTTTTACTTTAATGTATATTTATTCAACACAACCAATCCTCTTGAAGTTCAAAATGGCAGTAAACCTAATCTGGTACAAGCTGGACCGTATTGCTTTGAGTAAGTATCTACGGGAAAAGGTCCTCGTTTCTAATATTTTAATTTACTTTTGTCTCGTTTGGTCAGAGAATGGAAGGAGAAAACGAACGTAAGAGACAACGAAGCAGATGATACCATATATTATACCATGAAAGACACCTTCTTACCAAGGTCTGCTCCAGGATGTGCACCCTTAGAAGACGTGGTTACCTTGCCTCATCCTGTTATTATGGTAAGTCCTATAATATGAGAATAATAAGTGTAAATTTGATTAGTACCTACCTAAGCCGTTTGTCTCAGGGAATACTTAACACAGTAATGAGAACGAAACCTGGAGCTATAAATATTGCTTCCAAAGCTATAAATTCAATTTTCAAAAATCCATCGTCTGTTTTCTTGTCAGCAAAAGTGAAAGATCTTTTATTCGGTGGCATAAACATAGAGTGTAATGGAAAGGATTTTGCCTCAAAAGCAATATGTCCACAATTGGCTCAGGCATTAAAAATCGTATCGGAAGGAGTCTTAGCTTTCTCTTTTTTGGAGACTGTAGGTATATTTTTGCAATAACATTATAATATTCTATTCTTTCATATATTGATATACAGGGACAGGGTGTTTGGTAACTGGACAGCCAAGAACCGGCGTCATGTATACAATCGACATAAAAGAGAAAATATCTTTTTTCAAGATCCAGATATCGATTGGCAAATATTTTCAAAAATGGAAAACTAAAGGGCTGCTATGGAAATGTGTATTTTTCTTAGGAACTGGACAGTCTATTTTAAACATAAAAGAGAATGACGTTTTTTTCATAACTGACTTTATTAAGAAATCTTTCCTTATAATGTAGAACTATAAGAAGTTGCTACGTAAAATTTTACATTTTGGGAAAGCTTTCCAAAACGCGGCCTGATCTTGAGAAAAGTTAGTTATTCTTTTATGCCTAAAAAAGGATTTTATACAAGATGTATGTTTTTGGCTGCCCAGTTACTAAAAAAAACACATTTTCACAACAGCCTTAGTTTTACATTTTTGTAAATATTTCCTAAACGAAACCTGATTTTGAAAAACGTTATTGTCTCTTTAATTTTTAAAACATGATTTTACCGCTCGATTTTACCTGTACAGTCAGTAAAAATTATTTTTCTTTACAGCAGCATTATAGTTTTACATTTAAAAAAATATTTCCTAAACACGGTCTGATCTTGAAAAATGTTATTCTATCTTTTGAGTTTAAAATACGATCTTCGACATGACGTTAGATTTTGGCTGTCCAGTTACCAAACATCCTGTATGTATAATATTGATCACTCTCTTTGATAATAATATCTAATTTTAACGTTTTATACATCAATAATTTGAAATATTAAGAGAAATGGAACAGAAAGTGCCATTTATAAAGTTAAGAGAGGTAAGAAAAACTACCATCAAGTTGGGTTGGTTTTGGAGTATGCAGGCGAATCCAAGTTGAATAATTGGCCAACAGATCTCTGTAATAAAATTAGTGGAACAGATGGTACAGTATTCCCTCCCTTTTTGAAAAAAGAAGAAGGCATTGTAACTTTTTCTTCAGATCTTTGCAGGTAAGATTACTATTTACTTCACAGTTTTATTTGAAAAATGATAATTTTCCTCTTAAGAAATATTTACAATCTAATTAAATTAAAATATAACGGAAGTCTATTAATGAGATTTTTGTCTCTCTTAATAATTGAAAGGTTGCGTAATAATAATGTTATAATTGAAGGGTGTTATGTATGTACAAATTGTCAGTTCTGAGATAATCAGTGTTTAGTGAATTGTTATGTGAATTTTTTAATTTTTCATTTATTTGATGAATAATTACAGTTTTTAAAGCACAAGTGCCACAGAAACACAACTATCTGCAGGATATTTCGCTTGCGTTGAACTTGAAGAAGGATTCATGTGCACTGGATACCTAATAGTCCAAGCGACGACCGTCGTAAAGGGTGGTAAGCCAGAATAAGTACAAAAATGAACTTTATTACTTTTTGGGTATGAGACAAATAAATATCCAAAGATCTGGCGATCTGTAACTTTATTATTATGACCAATTATTTTTTTTTTCTGCGACGGGCTAAAAGTTTAACCTTTTTTCTCCGTTGACAGGTAGAAAAATGCCTCATTATGAGCTGCATCTTATCGGGGAAAAAATGAATTTGCAGTGAAAAAAATGAGTACTTTTTTCCCCGAAATGGCGGCTTAGGTATAGCTACTATTAACACTCAGATATCATTAAATTTATATCAAATATACGTAAAGGAAAGTTACCTTATTATCCAAATGGCAATTATTAAGGGAATTTTCATAATAATCACTATCCATATTATTAAATTCACTCATCGAAAACTAACAAGAATCTTTGCAAAACTGTCTTCAATTTTAATTACATTAATATGACGTTTATGTAATTAAATCGTTTCGTTACCCAGGCAACGTCAATTACGATAAAAGACAGTTTGAAAATCCAAGTTTAACTTAAATGATTTTTCCGACATAATTTTCAGTTATCTAACTACGTTTTTCGACATTCTAACACTGATATTTCTTCTCGCAGAAAAAAATTGTATATTACACACAAGAAAAAAGTGCGACGTTAGCTCTCGATGTATTTGTCCCCTCCGCTAACGCGTCGGGGATGAAATCACATCTCGAGCTCAAATCTATCACTTTTTTCTCTTGTATAATAAATAACTATTTTATAATTTGTTCGTCCTGATTTGTTTTGTAAAATTAATGTATAAGACATACGTATAATGTTTTACTATTCGGAGGAATTTTGATCAGTAGAATATAAACATTTTAGATCTGGCGCCCCCATTTGTACCAGATCTAAATGTTTATATTCTACTAATCAAAACTCCTCTGAATAGTGACACATTGTACTCATGTCTAATACATCAATTCTACAAAAAATTAGGACAAAAAAATTATAAAAAAAAAATTGACCAAGTTATAAATCGCCAGACCATTGGATATTTATTTGTCTAATATCTGAAAAATGTAATAAAGTCCATTTTGTACTTATTCTGCTTTACCACCCTTTTATGACGGTTGCCGCTTAGACTATAAGTTCACTAGAATTGTAAATTACATCAATGTATTGTAACGTATCGGACCCGGGCCCGTTGCTCTTTCGCGAAAAGTCACTGTGATCGTCTATTTACCTCTGGGTTTCCCTTAATAGGACCGCTGTGATTTCTTACGTTGTGTTTACCGTTGTCACCCCTGCTCGTTGATTGAGGTATGCCAGGATTAGTATGGCCGAGACGGATGCGCAAAAAACCTACTGTGACTCAATATCACCCGGCTGATTGGGATTTCTTTCCGGAAAAGCGGGGAAATTTACTGAGACTTGTTGTTAACGGTGGACTTCCTATCATATATCTAAAAGCGAGTGATGAGCGAGAGAATCCGTTTGCAAGAGCGTAAAATGATGAAGGGCGAGAGGGTCTGTGATTTTGCATAGAGAGTACAAAACAATGGAAAGCGAATGATGAATCCCTTTCATGCATTTTTCAAACTCCAATCCATTTAGGATTCCACTCTTTTGCACACCTGTGCTTTCTTATTATTTCGTTTTGCTTTTGTTTCCTTTCTTTTATGTCATTTCAAGCAACAGCTCGAATTAATTAAAGAATACAACCATTTTGATTACAGACTACCCGGGATATGGCGGGAATGTCTGTCTGATTACCTATTCAATGTTTTTCTTTGCCTAATTTCCTTTTTCTGGTTTCTTTGATTTCATTTCAAGCAACAGCTCGAATTAATTAAAGAATACAACCACTTGGGTTACAGACTATCCGGGATATGGCGGAAATGTCTGTCTTATAACCTTCCGTTTCACCCTGAGCCATTTTCGCGGAGGTTAGGAAAGCTATTTAGCAGCCAGCTAGCTCAAAATGAAAATTTAACTATTGTTATGGCAACGCACACAAATGAACAACGTCACAGGCAGAAGAAAATTAACAAGCAAATTTTAACAGTCTTTATTAAAGTAGTAAATGTAAATAGACAGTAAAATAGATAATAATTAATAGATCAAATATCACAAAAATACATCAATTAAATGGAATAAATTTAAATATCACAAAAAGGAGAAATTGCAATTATTGGTGAATTATAAATGATGGTCTCACAGGTAGGTATACAATTAAATATCAAATGAAATATCAATTCACAGAAATTATGAAATGATTATGAAAATGGCTACGCACAAGCAAAATTATATTGAAATTTGAAACCCACACGATGACGTGTGGGGGCGATATTAATAATAGAAAAAAAATTGCTTTATTAAATAAGATGAAAAATTACAAACTTCAAAAATTATGACATAATGAGGCACTAGAGCCCTGGAGGTGAAATTAAAAAGCAATGAATTGAAAAATGAAAACAGCAACCAGGCTAGGTATACCAGTGAAGAACTGAACCACTTATCTTTATAAAGCAGGTGGTGATGGTGCCTGCCTCAAAAGTGTTCAACACGACTTCCCGGGGATGTGCCATGGATGGTGAAAGTGCTGCATGGTGGTAGTGCTGATCATGCCGTGGGTACATGGCACCGTGCTGCCTGGGAATCCTGGTGCTGGTGCTGGTGCTGGTGCTGATACCGTTGCTAGCTAGCCGGTCGTCATCGGTCTGTCATTGGTCCTGATGGGTCTTGATGTTAGAAAAGGCATCCATGGTAAAAAGGGGGCGAACTCCCTACAGCAGATCAGAAGATTTCAGACTCAGCATAATAATCATCGGCGCGAATCCTCGAGAGTAGTTAAAACGTGTTGAACTTAAATAGTTGAACCCTTCACGTGATAAAAATTGAGGTTAATAAAAAGTAACCTCCAACACTCTCGAGAACTCACCGTCAATAATAAAATATAAAGCAATATAAAATAATAGCAACAACGATAATATTAACACTAATAAAGAATTAATGAAATTAATTTAAAAAATGAAATGAGATAGGCCATCTTGACTTATTGCTACTCGACCTTCATCGCGGTACTGCAAGATAAAAAGCAATATTACAGAGAATGCTCCACACTTACCTACTGAGTGGGTGAAGGGCTGCTTTCTAGCTGCGAGACATTATGTTTGAAAAACAATTAAATTAAACAGGTGTTTGTTTTAAAATGTCTAACATGAATCAATCACTCATTACTGTGCTTTACCTTATATTAATTATTCCCCTCCCTGCAGGTACCACGAAATGAAGCGAAGCGCGACTCGGGAAGTACGAACGGTAGTGTCGCCACTGAGCGGTGTTAAACGCAACCTATGAAGGCAATGTATAGTGTGCTCCAGAAATATACAGTCCTACCTACAGGGAAACTGAATAAAAATTTTATTTATTTAAAAATGAATGTAACGGTATCAAAAGAACCGTTACAGTCTGATTACCTATTCAACGATTTTCTTTGCTTAATTTCTTTTTTCTGGTTTCTTTGATTTCATTTCAAGCAACAGCTCGAATTAATTAAAAATACAACCACTTGGGTTACAGACTATCCGGGATATGGCGGAAATGTCTGTCTGATTACCTATTCAACGATTTTCTTTGCCTAATTTCCTTTTTTTGGTTTGTCTGTTTGTCAAGTTGCTAGCTTGGCTTGGATATCGAGAGCAGTGTTGCCATGTTTGTTGTGATTGCTACCTCCTCTTTGAACGTTATACGAATGTCTTTCCAATTGCTTTTTTCAATTGTGAAAGCGGTTTTCCTGAATTAACGTCATACCCATGACAGTTGTTTTAACTCATTTTGTTTATTTGTTGTGTTGTCGTTTTGCCTCACTGGGCTACCTTTATTTGGCCACTTTTGGACCTTCAATATCTATTTGCCCTGCGGCTATCTTTTTGTTCTACTTGGCTGTAAGGCGATGAGTCAATATACCTTATCATTTCGAATATGGCGTTCTCTGCAATTCGCAGTTTCTTGGTTTTTGCAATTTTAAATGTGATGACCAGCTGACCAAACTAGGCCGCTGTTCTATAATTATTCCTCAGGGTTCCCGTGGGCTTGCCTGGGTAATAATTGAATGCTGGAATTTTTATGAATACCTATATTGGAGCCGGTGGGTTTTATAATCGAGACCAACCATCGATTTCACCGTGGTCCAAGGTTTTTACCCCTAACACCTGTTTACAAAGCAGATAACTCAGTCCAGACTGGCAATAACATTTTATAGCAATTTTCTGCGGAGTTTGTTTTTAAATTTTGATTGGAGTTGACATTCGTATGATGTGCTAAAGGAGTCTTGGTTTTGATTGATTTTGATTGGCTTTTGACATACTCGAGACTAATTTGTTTTTGGTTGCTTTGAATTCCTATTTGTGAAATTGTATTGATATTCCGAGATTTATTTCGGTGGTTGTTTTCCCTGTTATTTTTGATGAGCAGGTATTACACCTGACAGCTCTGCTTCGATTTGGCCTACTCTAGTCTACAACTGAGGGTGATTTATTGCCTCGTTGCTTGCTACGATTTCCACTTTGAAGAGTCATGCTCTTTTTCCGGCTACCCGAGGTCTTCATCTGGACATCGAGATGAATGCCTCCCCCAACTTGTGGTAATCGAGTACCTATTATAACTCCTAATCGGGTGTTGTAATGTAACTGATATTTTCTGATCATGTATGTGAGTAGCAGGTGCTGCATCTGACAACGCTGCCTTGCTTTTTTGGACCTGTTCTATCTGTATCTGGGGGTGCTATGCTCTGACAGGAAGTTTGATCTTCATTCATGGTGATATACAATAGCGAATGAATCCCTGTCACTTTCTAAATGTCGTATAATTTAAAGGGACAGCAGGTGCTTGCCTACATCTGCACTAAATAAACTCTTTGAAAAATAGGATGATTGAATTATTTCTCATCATGGGCCGTTTTATTTATTCACAGGTTATTTATTCCTGACCTGGGTTTAATTTTCCTACTTTCCTCCTAGCTCTATCTCGATTTCGTATACCGTGATGAAGTAGGTACCTAATATTATTGGTGCTGCCGTCTATTTCCTTACTAATTGTTTTGCCTGATTTAAAATGGGACCTGCATACGTGTATGTTGCGAATCGGTTTAATTATTTATTTATGTGGATTTTGTTTCGAAGAGAGATCTTCCCTAACTATTTTCTCAATGGATTTTCCCTAATTTGTGAAGGAAATTCCCTCAGAATAGGCGCTTTGCCATCTACTAGTGAATTGGTTCGAAGAGAAGTTGCCAACTGCGAGTATTGAGTTCGAGATGCAAATTCATTGGATTTCCACGGGAATTTTCCAGGATATATGGAGGAAATTTAACCAGAGTCCGCTTATCGCCATCTCTAGCTAAATTATATGAAGGGAGTTAGAATTGTGGTGTATAATTTGCGTAAATTGGTGTTGAACCTTATTGGGTCTCAACTGGAATTTTCTCAGGTAGATAAAGGAAATTCGACCGGAGTCCGCTTATTGCCATCTCTAGCCAAATTATAGATTTTAGATAAGGATTGGGCGACCTGCAGAACGCTTATTGCCATCTCTAGGATTTACCGTCCAAAGGGTTAGGAAGTCAGATTTGACCTGCTCGAAAGCTGATCTCAATCTGCCGTGAGCTGCTGTAAGATGTCTGCTTTTATAGAAGCAGTGGCCCGCTTTCTAAACACGACAAGCAACAATGTCCCTTATTGGCACCGTTGATTTCTTGTGTCTGTTTCTTATCATATCTCACTTGTCTAAAAATTTAGCAAGTTGACCTCGCGGCCACCTTGCTGAATAATCCTGAACTTCAACTACCTAAATTTTCCTTACAATCGGCGCGTTTTCGTCTTTTCATTGTTTCGACCTATTATAATTACACCGGCTTAACTTTCATTTCGCATTTTCACCTGCTTGCTGTTTGGGGATCGCGATGCATTTCTGGCTACCTTCATTTATTTTTTCGCTTTATTGATTGGTTTGATTTTCATTATCGTGGGTGGAGTACCTAGCGACTTACTATTGTCTTTGCAAGGGGTTATTGTTTAATTCACAAATCTTTCCACCCGCCGGTCTGTATCTAGCAGGTCGTGCTATTATTTCACTCGATCCGAGGGTGTCTCATAATACATCTACCAACATCTGGTGAGTTTCTAACATAGCTTTGCCGGTCTTTCGGATGTCCTTAAGAGTGCTGGAATGTTACTAGCTAGAGCGATTCTCTTTTATGAATATCTAATGAGCTGACGGAATCGTTTCTTTGCCGTGCTGGCGGGTGGAAGTGTTTTGATTTCCTATCAATTTTACCTTTAGGTAATTACGTATCTATTCTTGCACTGTTTGCTTTTTCGGTTTGGGTTGATTTATCGAGGGAGATGGAAATAATTTCCTCATCATCCTAACTAGGTGCGATTCATTTCAGTATACATAAAATTGTATCAACATGTACCTACATAATACCTTTATCTCCCAAATTTCAGCTTACTGAAGGATTGATGCTGAAAGATTGGGGTATTATGACAGAAGAGGATTTAGCACCTTCTTCTACTGAAAAAGCTCATTTTTGGCAAAAGTGCTGCATAACACCTTTCTCCATTTACCAATTCAATTGTATTTTGAATAATTTATTAATAATTTTGTTCATTAAAATTCTTTTTGCATTTAGTCTTGTTTTCAACGTAAGGATCAACCACAACATTCAATTTCCTGGCATAGTGTCTTTTTAGTATTAGAATGTTTTTTTTATCAATAAAAAGTACGGAAGATAATCTAAAGTTACTCTGAAGCAATTTACAGCGAGTTTAAATTATTATTATTATTGTTCTTAGTTTTGCTTTTTTTTTTCTTAGATCGCTTACAGCTGTTTTCGAGAAGAAGACCAAACATAAGGGATTTCCAGTCAGACTTTACACGGCGTCCCTCGGAGATATGTCAACTAATGCTGATGAGAAATGTTATTGTTATACGCCCGATCAATGTCTGAAGAAAGGCGTGATGGATTTGTACTATTGTACCAATCTTTCAGTGATAGCTTCACTGCCCCATTTCTACGATGCTGATGAGAGTTATTTGAACAAGGTTGAAGGGCTGCATCCTAACGAAGAAGACCACGGCATCAGGATTTTCTTTGAATCGGTAAGAAAGCTTTCAGCGTCCTCAGTTTAGGAAACTTCTCTCCCTTATTTCTTAAAGTTAAAAAAAATTATAGACACAAAAGAAAATGTATTTGATTCACTTTTAAGTATGTATCTGATAAATAATAATTATTAAATTATTAATTTCCATTAAATGAGGAATACTTTAAGAGATCAGACTTCCATTATCTGGTATTTTTTCGCGTGACTACCGCAGTACTATAATTATATTAGAGTTTAATAAGGAATAGGAAATTCAATACTCGATTCAATAGCTGGTGCTATTTTTCCAAAAGTGTAGTTTAAATTGTCTCAAATATAGAATCGTATCACGATATTAAACAATAATTAGGCCTTCATTAAAAATTAATGAAATAAAACTTACCTTGGGAATAATTTATAGACATCTAAATACAAACTGAATCAAGTATACTTACTACCTATCTTTCTCTATAATAGGTAGTATAGATATATTACAATTTATTAAGAATAGAATTTGAAAATTTGACATTCTGATTAAAATTATGTAAGGACTTGCAACTTATTTTAGTTTTTATAATTATTATTTTTGAGAACTTAAAAAAAAAATCGTAATGATCACTCGTACAGATTTTTCATGGTGAAAAATTGGTCGCAATTACCATATGAAGAGGGCAGTGTATGATGCCACCGTCCCTTTTTTAACTCTCAAATATAGGTACTTATTTCCCATGAAACTGATTTTTTCAACGTAAAAAACAAACATAAAAATAATCAAATAATTTCAATTCTTTTTTCAGTATGAACACCCTGTATAGATACTAATTTTGTTCTAAATTTAACCTGACTTTTACTTTCTAAGTAACTACCTTTTTTTAATTCCTAGTGGTCATGTTAAAGAAGTTAATAATGTTTGTTTTTTGTTTTTAAAATATTATCTAAACATAAATCATCAGAAATGTAATTACTTTTATAATTTTTAGATGAGTGGAAGCCCTATTTCGGCAAGAAAGCGGCTGCAGTTTAATTTTCCGATGGAACCAAACCCAAAAGTGGCGCTCATTAGCAATGTTCCTGAACTATTTTATCCGATTTTATGGGTTGAAGAGGTAATTTATAGTTTTAATAATATTCTATCTAATTTTTTATTGAAAGTACACATACTTGTGTTACCAAGTGTGTAACCAAGAACAGAGTTAATGGTAACGAATAAAATCCATCGAGTTTTTTAATAAAATGGTTATTCTTAGAGTGACGAGCCTTCATAAAGGCGAAACGGTTCCATCTCTGTCTTCAGACTCATGTGATTTATATAGTTCGGAGGGATTAACTGGGAATAATTTTTTCCCTTTTTAAAACAAGAAATTACCGGTTGTCAATTTATTAGGTAATTTTATCTACAACGGTTTGATAATAAAAAATTACCACATTGCATAGGAATTTTTAGTTGTTATAAGGTTCATACTTCATAATAGTACTAGTAATGTAATTATTTATTCATAAATAAATAATTAATTTTTTATTGTAAATGAGCAACATAAAATAATAAAATTCTTTGTTTATTGCACAGGCTGTAGACTTGCCCAAGGATATCGTCAAGCCATTGAAACTGTTATTTCTTCTGATGTTGATCGTGAAAATCTTGACATATTTGGTGATGTTAGCCTCGGTAGCAGGTATGGGAGCTGCCGGATATCTTTTCCACAAGCAGGGAGGAATGTCAAAACTTACTGCAGGACAAGTGCAAAAAGTGGAGGCATTCAAAACTGCAACCAAAGTTGGAGAAAAAAAGAACGAGGTTAAAGAAAATACAAACAATGTGCCAAGAAACGAAGCAGATAAAGAAAGTAGAAGATACTAGATCATATTGAAATATTATTCAACCGATACTATTAAAATTGATGATTCTGGTTCGTTAATTATTATTGATAGGTATACAATAATATGTATATGTATAGATTCAGCAAAAAAAATTGTAAACTGATCAGAAAAATATGAATAATAGGATGTTTTTATTTTTTTTAAGAGGGAATCTTAATTGAATAATAAAGTAACAGAGCTGTCAGTCTGTTTAGATATATTATGTATAAATTTTATTAATGTTTATTAAGAGTTTTTATAGGGTTCAATTATTATGGAATCATTCTAAAGATGATTACAAAATGTTTTTGTAACATTTTTTTTATTTGCCTATCTTTTACCCCTTTAAAGGTAAAAATCACAAAAAAATAAGCACGAATAGAGAAAAAAACACTAAAAAAGAAACACAATCAAAGAATTTATCGCACTCAACAGTAATAGGTACACAGTGGTAGTATCATAAAATATAAAAAATTAACAGTATGATAGTATTAGCTCAAATAATAACAGTTCTAGCTAGAATTATACGGATTAATAAATAATTTTTAAATAGCTTTTCTAAGTATTTTAAATGATTATAATAATGTATTATTATCCTTATTTACCAGAAATAATATTATTCCCAATCACAACATATTATAAAGTAATATTCTGTATAACTAATGCATTTTTGATTTTTCAATCAAGATTTTCAATCGAACCAATCTTTGTAATTTTTCAGTTAAACTGTCTTGAAAATTTGTCCGAGACCAAGTGAAGGGCTCGGCAGAACAAAACATTGCGACCAAGTGCAACAACACACTTGGGGTAACGTGACAATGTCTACACGCTCTTAGACTTCTCGTTCGTACATCTTATATATCTTACATCGTGTCGTTTCTAAAGAGCTTACCCGTATTTAATGCGCTTCTTTCCGTCGTGTTAGTCGGTATAAAAACGACGATTTTAGAGAAGGAAGCAGGAAAAAATTATTTTAATATTACTGTTATAATTATTGACATTACTTAAAAAGCGATCTCTGAGAAACGGCAAGCAGAAACAGAAACGTTTGGAGGAATATTTTCATTGACGGAGAAGCGGCAAAGAGAAATGTTCCTCCAAACGTAAGTTTCTGCTAGCCGCTTCTCCGAAATAGCTTTTTTAGTAATGTCAGTTACTGAACATTGTTTCAGCCCTGAGGTATAAAAAAACTTTTTTATTTGAATTGAATATTTTTTATTGAATTTAAGGTTAGGTATTATCATAAGATTAAAAATTTAAGTAACTTTATTGTAAAGTTTGAGGTAAATAAAGAAATTCTAAAACTGTTCTTATTACTTATACCAATGTATGATTGTTATTGCTAGGAGCTCAAACTTTTATTGCGATCTTGTGATGGTCGATTAAGACACTTTTTTCTTCCGATATGAAAATACTTATTTTTCAAGAAAACTTTTAAATCTTGAAAGACGCTTAGATGTCGTCCAATTTGGAATGCAAAATAGTCAAGGATGCCATAAATTTCTGGCAATTGAAATGGATCGCACCTAGGTAGGATGATAAGGAAAATATTTCCATCGCCCTCATTAAATCAGCCCAAATCGAAAAAGCAAACAGTGCAAGCATTAGGTACGTAAATACCTAAAGGTAAAATTGTTAGGAAAAACACCCGCCGTTACATCAAGTAAACGATCCCCGTCAGCTCATTAGATATTCATAAAATAGAAGCGCTCTAGCTAGTGGAGTTCCAGCGCTTTAAAAAGACATCCGAAGACCGGCAGAGCTAGGATGGAGGCGAGCCAGATGTTAGGGCCAGGCATTGTGTCGAGACGCTCTCGGTCCGCGTGACGGAGAATAATACATGACCTACATACAAGAACGGGTGGAAAGATACAGACCGGGTGAAATCATGAATCAAAACAATAACCTCTTGCGAGGACAATAGTAACTCGTTAGGTACCACACACACGGTAATGAAACTTTAATCAAACGATAGAGCGAATTAATAAATGAAGGCACCCGGAAATACAGCGCGGTCCCGAAACTGCATGTATGTGAAAATGCAAAATGAAGATGGAACCGGTGTAATTATAATAGTTAGGTACAATGAAAAGACGACAACGCGTCGGCCGATTTGAAGGAAAATTTAGGTAGTTCAGGTTTAGGACAATTCAGTAAGGTAGCAGCGAGGTCCAATCGCTAAGTCCCGTGATTAGGGAAATATGATTAAGAAATAAATCACGGTATAGGGCAGTGCCAATAAGGTGCATTGTTGCGTGGTATTTAGAAAGCGAACCACCGCTTCTATAAAAGCCGACGTCCTACCGAAGCTCCAGGCAGATGAGATCAGCTTCCGAGCAGGTCAAGTCTGACTTTCTAACCCTTCGGACGTAAGCCCGGGAGACGGCTTTCTTTAGCGAACTCTCGGTCGCCCAATTCAACCCTTCGGACGTAAACCCGGGAGACGGCTTTTTTTTAGTGAACTCTCGGTCGCCCAATCCTCATCTAAACTTTACCCTTTGGACGTAAACCCGGGAGATGGCATCTAAGTGAACTCTCGGTCGCCCAATCCTTATCCAAACTTTATAATTCAGCTAGCGATGATGCTATAAGCGTGCTCCGGTTAGAAATTCCGTTATCTGCCTTAGAAAAACTCCCATGGAAATCCAATAAGTTTGCATCTCTTCTCGGAACGACTCAGTATTCGCAGTTGGCAAATTATCTTCGAACCAATTCACTAGTAGATGGCAAAGCGCCTATCCCGAAGGACTTTCCTTCACAAATTAGAGAAAATCCGTTGAGAAAATAGTTAGGGAAGATCTCTCTTCGAAACAAAATCCACATCGATAAATAATGAAACAGATTCGCCCAATAAATGAGCGCAGGTCCCATTTTAAATCAGACACAATAATCAACTAGGTATTAGGCGGCACCGCAGTAGGTACCTACGCAATTACGTCAATAAACCAAGTTAGGCAGGAAAGGAATGCTTCAACAAATAATTACAAATTCACTTATAGGAAATCGAGATAGAGCTAGGAAGAAAATGGACCCAGGTCAGGAATAAAATAACCTGTGAACAATAATTAAAGCGGCACGTTATTAGAAATAAACCAAGTGAGGCAGGAAGCAGTCCCTTTAAATTATAATATGATATTAGAAAGTGAAAGTGAGAAATACTTCCCATTGTATGGCGCTATATGACAGGAACTCGCAACAGTAGGTTGAACCCTCGGACATAGCAGCCACAGTAGGCAGGGTTGTCAGATGTAGCACCAGCCACTCATTTACATTATCATGATATACTGATTCCATTACTACACCCAATTAGGATTCATAATAGGTATACTCGATTATCCCACGTTGGGGGAGGCATTCACCTCGATGTCCAGGTGAAGACCTCCGTTGTACCAGTACAAGAGCATGAGTCTTTAAAGTGGAAATCGTGGAGCGCAACAGGGCAAAAAGCACCCTCGGAGCAGGACAGAGTAACGCAAACCAAAGCAAGGTTGTCAGGTGTAATAACCGTCCTCACATATCAGGAAATCCAATAACCAAAATAAAGTTAGGATCATGAATTGCAATTCACAAACAAAAATCCAAAGCAAATCAAAATTAATCTCGAGTATGGGAAAGCCAAGCAAGAAAGTCAAGAAACCAAAGTATCATTATAAGGTCGTTTTTCCGAAGCTCTTCTAACCAGATTTTATACACACCTGAATCTTATGTGACAAACGCTATTATTATGTTTCTCATCATACTATCTACGCTCTTTGGGTTGATAGGCCGACGTACTCGTGTTACTGGCGGACCGGTGGCTGGTACCGATACAAAAGATTAAGTAATTTGTCTGTAAACAAGCCTAAACACGAATGATAAACAAAAGTCCAGCATTTTCTATCATTAACTAGATTAATGGTTAAAGAGTCGTGGTCTGTAGTATTGTCAGCTAATAATCACGTTGAGGAACAAAGATTTTCGAGAGAAGAACGGAGCCAACATGCTGTGGGTAATAAATCAAGGTGTGTAGAAAAATCCACAATAATACAGTTGATTAAGGTTTCAATCTGAAAAGCACTCGAATGACGAGTAAGGTAAATCACAAGGTAAAACAGTGACAAATGCCTAAGGGCAAGGTAACATAATTATGTGACATAAAGGTCGCCTGACGAGGCAGCATAGACGGGTGCAATAAAAGGTACAACAAGACAAATAACAACAAGGTATACAAAGTGATAACTAAATACAGTATCACCCAGGTTATGAATTAAATAAACGGAGGTGAACTAATTCACACTCCTAGGTAAATCAACTGTGAAAATAAAATCATTAAATAAAGGAGAATCGGAAGGAACGATTTTATAAAAGATACGAATCAACATTCAGGAAAATGGCAACCCCGTACTCGAATAACCCGATAGGCAAACAAGACAGACATTTCCGCCTTATCCCGGATCGTCTGTAACCAACATGGTTGTATTCTTTAATTAATTCAGGCTGTTGCTTGAAGTGAAATCAAGGAAACTAGAAAAAGGAAATTAGGCAAGGAAAATCGTTGAATAGGTGAATCACACAGACATTTCCGCAATATACCGGATAGTCTGTAACCGAAACAAAAGCAAAACGAAATACTAAGACATTTCCGCAACATACCGGATAGTCTGTAAACGAAACAAAAGCAAAACGAAATAATAAGAAAGCGCAGGTGTGCAAAAGAGTGGAATCCGAAATGGATTAGAGTTTGAAAAATGCATGAAAGGGATCTCTCTTCGCTTTCCATTTTTTTGTACTCTCTATGCAAAATCACAGCCCCTCTCGCACTTCACCATTTTACGCCCTTGCAAACGAATTCTCTCGCTCATCACTCGCTTTTAGACATCGGATAGGAAGTCCACAGTTGACAACAAGTCTCAGTTAATTTCCCCGCTTTTCCGCAAGAAATCCCAATCAACCGAGATACAATGAGCCATAGTAGGTTCTTTTGCGTATCCGTTTCGGCCATAGTAATCCTGGCATACCTCAATCAAAGAGCAGGGGTGACTACGGTAAAAACTACGGTAAACACAACAAGGAAAACACAGCGGTCCTATTAGGGGAAACCCAGAGGCAAATAGACGATTACACGGTGGCTTTTCGCACGAGATCATGAGGCCTGGGTCATTATCGTTACACAATATTATCTCATTGGATGCTGGTTTACCGCCTGCAGTGAATAGTGATCACAAGCCACTTGAAAATTTAAAAATAAAGGCTAGAATTGACGAAATTTCAGAAGAAGAAGATTTAATGTATCACCTTTACCAATTTAACGTTACTGTAATCTACAAAAAAAAAGTAACAGAAAATATTTTAGCTGACGCGTTATCTCCGAATCTAGTCCTTGAATATTTTGAGAATGAAGATGCCACAAGTTGTTAATCTTATTTCTATAACCGACAATCAAAAAGATCAAGCTGAACATCTCACTGAATTAAAGATCGCCAAGAAAACTGAATTTAAACAAGGACTTACTGTGAAAAAGCTAAAGGAAAAATTTAGAATTTTTGTTTCACCTGAATTTTGAGGAGAAATAATCCGAACCATACATCACCACTGTGAACATAATAGTTCAGCTCAGATACTTGCGACTACGACTACATCATTATTTCAAGGGTTTAAATTAGACAAACCTGTGCATGAATTCTGCCGGAACTGTGCAATTTGTGTCGAAAATAAAGTTCGTCGTAGTCGAGCTATTGATCTGCTATCTAAGTTGGGTCTGTCGCAGAGCTTTTTCAAATTGTCTAACTTAACTCTGTCGCTGGTCTAGCCGTTCAACAAAAAAGCTTATGCACATCCTTTTCGATCACTTCACCCGTTATGCTTGGATTTCTACAACTTCAGGACAAGCCTTTTAAGATCATATCTCTAAAAAAAAATTATTTCCTTTAAGCAAATCACTGTATACACAGGTATCAATTCTACAGAATTCAGAGAAAATGGGTATCCAGCGTTGGAGCGACTCGAACTGAGTTCGATTCTCAGTCGCGCACTGGGTGTTTGTGTTGTCCATGTACTATTTAATTGGTGAACTTGTGTCTATGTGGAATCCCATAATTACTGGAGTGGAGCGACTTTTTTTTCATCGAAGAATGCTGCGGATTCCATGGACCGACTTCCTGACTAACAAAGAGGTTGTTCAAAGGGCAAATAGCGAAAGGCAATTGATAACAAACATTAAATTTCGGAAAACCGCATCTTGGCCATTTCTTGCGCGGAGAAAAAATAATCTATTACAAATTGTAATGAAAGGCAAAATAGCAGGGAGGCGTGGAGTTGGCCGCAGACGCTCAGGAACATTAGGGAATAGACAGAGATCCGCAAGGCAGGAAAACTTTTTAGAATGGCTGAACACCGAGAAGCCATCTCCATTGTAATTGCCAACGTTCGGGAGACCGAGCACGGCACATAACGAAGAAGAAGAAGCGACTTTGTCTTACCTACATAGTTAAGACTGATGCTTCCTCCTTAAAAAAATATTATGCTTAAAATCAAGTGATATTATCATCTACCACTGTTTTGCATAAGCTTATAGAACACCCTGTGTAGTTATAGTGAGTTGAAATATCGCAATGAATTGCATAATTATCGATCCAGTAGGTACTGAGATACCTATTCATTGATTAACTTTTTCTCATTCTAGAATACGTCATCTATACCTACTAGGTAGTAAATGTATAGTTTAATTTACTATAATTTGGAGTACTGGTTCAATATCACATACGTGGCTGCAAACGTCATCTTGTTTCATTATTGTGAATGATGATTTAATAAAATTTACCCTATGTTGTTACTTTTATCAACATTTTTTAACTTTCTGCCATAATTTCACCAGCATTTTGTACGAATGCTGAAAATACAATGGATAATTCTTAGAATTACATATTACATATCATTTGCTGACTAGTAATGAAAGGGTTTGTATTTCTCCCTATAAATAGTAGAATAATTGATTTTTCTAATGATTAGGCTAGTCATGCCATTTTACCGTATATCCTCAGTAGAATCTAGATAGTTACGTAGTTAGAAGTTACTTATCTAAAGTGGAGAATGAATTCGCAGTTGCAATTTTTAAAATAAAAAACTTCATAATTAGATATTTTAAAATGAATTTGATGCAGAAATTGGGTATAGCGTCAGGAGGAGTTTTCGTTTTTATGTCTGTGTTTGGTTTTGTTTTGTTTCCACTGCTTGTAAAAAGTGCAATAAAAAAGGTAAGCAACATTTTTTTTTGGAAAGTCACTTCTTTTCTTGAATTAGTTAGCCACCTAATTCCATAAGCACTATCATTGATCTTGTTTACTTTTTGATGATCATACTAATCTACTTTATTTTAAAGTAATCACACTTTTTTTAAGAGTTGCACACATCAGTAATTATTAGTAATGATTAGCATCTAATTTACCCTTCTAAATTCTGATACTCTAATTTGTTTAACTATTACTGTTAGTTTTAATTTATTTTTATGAAATTCAACATACCTACATTTAAATTTAAATCTTTAATCTGTTATTTGAAATTGTTTGACTATTTATTTTATAATTGATGAAATCACATTGTAGATGGTAAACTTGAGTCCTGGAACTGATGTAAGGAATATGTTTGTTAAACTTCCTTTTCCAATTAACTACAATATTTATTTATTTAACGTAACAAATCCAATGCAAGTACAGGAAGGGAAAAAACCAATACTTCAACAATTAGGTCCATATTGTTATGAGTAAGACTATTTTTTTTAAGTATCATCTAGCTTGCATTTTAATTTTGCAAATTTTTTTAGAGAATGGAAGGAAAAAACTAATGTGAGAGATAACGAAGCAGATGATACCATGTATTATACCATGAAAGACACCTTCTATCCAAGATCTGGTCCAGAATGTGCATCATTAGAAGAAGAAGTTACCATACCTCATCCTTTTATTATGGTATGTTATTATGATAAAAAATTATTATATGTATACAAGGTGGCTCATCCAAATTTTGTTAATATACTCCTATTTTAATTATTTATAGTTTTATGTGTGATTTTTGAAGTTATATTAGGTGTTTTACCAGTAGTTAAATCAACTCTAAAATTGTAAACTTTCAAATAATTTTGAACTATGTGTAGGTACCTGCAAAGTTGTTTGTAAATCTTACATTTTTTCTAATCCCAACTAAAAGCTTCAAGTCGCAACCTTAACTTTACTGTGGGTTTAAATAGCAGCATTAAAAGTGATAACTAAGGCTTTAAAATTGATTATTAATAAATAATCTAACAATAAAACTTAAGAAAATTAACTTAAATGTAAGAAAACAAGAGTATTTCGTTTGGGAGGGCCGCCTGCCGCCTTTTATGTTAAAATTAAAATGTTTAATTATTAATCACCTATTGATCGCAGGGAATATATAACAGCATTTTGAGATCAAGCCCTGTCTCAATTAAAGTGATGTCGAAAGCCATAAATTCAATTTTCGATAATCCAAAGTCAGTTTATTTGTCAGCAAAAGTACGCCACCTCTTATTCGATGGTATTACGATGGAATGCAACACAAGTAAAGCTGGTGGAAGATTGATTTGTCCACAAGCAGCTCTACGATTAAAAGTTGTATCAGAAGGGATTTTGGAGTTCTCTTTGTTTGACAGCGTATGTATTACCATTACTTTATTTCGCGGTTAAATTTATTTTATGACCCTTTAGTTATTATTTTGGACCCATTCAGATAATTTATCATATTTTTCACACCAAGTAAATATTTTGTAGCACGCCGAACCCCTACCCGCTGATTTCCGCTGAAAGTTGGCCTTGCGATCGTCTAGCTTAGAAGGTAGAACCGCACGTTGTGTTTCGCAGTATCGAGATTCGTAATTGAGGTATGCCGGAAGCAAGGGAGGAGTTAAGGATTTTGCTTTCTGACGTTTGACTGAATTTCCTGATTTTTATTCTTATAAAATAATAAACAAATAAATTGTAGGATGTGGAGGATCATTTTCATAACATGTTTCACACTCAGATTCTCCCCATCGTTACAATCCTTTACTCATTACTTTATAAATTGTTGTTTGATTTTTCGGTTTGTGAATTACGTGTTTCTGTAAACACTGTGAGTCAACAACACTCGAGTTCGAATATAAAGGATCCCTTCTGGTATCTGGGATAACCACTCTTCCTTTCATTCATTCTTTGAAGCAATGTGCGGCGTTGCCGCTTGTTTTAAACATTAGAAAAGTCATAGCTGGCTTTGGCTCGTTTAGCGCTTTTGGTTCCATTCCTTTATTATTGCTCAGATTCAATAATTAGAGTGTTGGAAAATTGGGCTAACCTACTCATATAATCAGCATATTCGGGCGTAGCTTCTGAAGCAAGCGACCAACAGCACAGTATTATAGAGAATTACCTAACAAAAAGAAACCGGGATAATTAAATCAGTTTAGTGATCATGTTTCTCGTTAATGCGTCGTTGTTTGTGAATTGCACTTTGAAAGAAAAGCCTATAAGCACTTCTAGGACCACTCTATCGTTTTATTTACGTTTGTTGAGCTTTTCGCATCAAATTTTGGTTTCCACGCAATTTTCGTGAACTTTGGCAACATGGTTTCGCCCATCTACCTTTCAGGACACTTTACTACTTTTTACTACTTCTATTATTGGCCTTCTATAGATATTGCGGACTCGAGTCTCGTCGCTCTGTTCAGAATACAAAGCTCCTTTATGGTTTGTTTACTCTACAAAACAAGACTACTCAATTCAGGCACTACTGCTACTTTTTACATCTAAGTACTTGATTTACTGGGGGGCAATAGGGAACTTCTTATTAGTGATCGATCATAATTTTGCAAGAGTGCAAGTATTTATTTCGTCGTGTTATAATTTTTCTTCATTCATGGTGTTATACAATGGCGAAGGCATTCCTCTCACTTTCTAAGTCGTATAATTTAAAGGGGACGGTTCTTTTATTGTATCCGGTCGACCCTACATCTGTACTAAATAAACTCCTTGAGAAATAGAAGGATTTGTTTATTGTGTTCGTGGTCAATTCCCTAACTGAATTATTTCTGATAATGGGTCGTTTTATTTATTCAGGTTACTTATTTCCTGGCCTGGGTTTAGTTGACTTTTCCTCCTAGCTTTATCTCGATTTCCTATACAGCCATATTATTTTTTTACCTTATTTTAACGTCGTTTTATTTGTCGGGCGTTTATTTACCGGGGGCGTCTTCCTTATTACGGTGCCGGCGATTGAGACCGGTGCCTCGAATCGGGGCTCGTTCTATTGCGGTCGGACGTGGTTATTTTCTAGAGACAGAAATTTTCCCTATGAATCGCGAATCTCTCCTCGACTATTAGTGAAACTAAATTCGCATCTTATGAATGGAGTGAATTAGAAAATGATTGTTGTTTCAGCGTGTGTATTTCTCGCTACTTCGAATATTCCTAATATTGCTCTTTAAGAGAAAATTCTGTATTTTAGCAACTTGGGTGAAAACAGGAAGATGCCTTATCAGCTTTTATTTAGCGATCAAAAAGAAGGAGCGGCGCGATACTCTCGAAGTAGTTTCCACCGTCAGGGTTGAGGAAAGAACCGGCGCGATACTCTCAAAGTAGTTTCCACCGTTAGGAAAATAGAAAAGAACCGGCGCGATACTCTCAAAGTAGTTTCCACCGTTAGGATATAGGAGGGAATGGACAGCAACCGAAGTCGGAACAAGACTGTCTGATTCTTTCCTCTGATGTGTGCTTTTATAGCCAGATTTCGACCAAGCTCCATTGTTTCATTTGAGCGCCAACGGATTGCAGCTGCTTCCTAACACGGCTCGCCCGCGTGACTCTTTATGTATTACAATGCAGTGGAAACTTTCCTGTTGGTGCTGATGTTTTGGCTTGCTGTGCGTGCCGTCTGTTGTTAAAGAAGGCGAGCGACCTAGATTCTATTCCTATTATATTTTATGCAGGCCGGCTATCCCGTGAATATGAATGAGAGACGAAAAAAATTGTAATTTTTTACGTACCTAGGGCTGGTTTCACGTACCTTATTTCAATTTAATAAGAGCAATAGTCTCTGGCACGCTCTTAGACGCTTCTGATGATTAGGTATATAAATATTTTTGATTAATATATAATTCTTAAGAGAAATGGAACAGAAAGTCCTGCATATAAAGTTCTAAGAGGTAAAAAAGACTACCACCAAATAGGACGTATCCTAGAGTATGGAGGAGATAAAAAACAGAAGACTTGGGCTGCAGATCCCTGTAATGAAATAAGCGGAACAGATGGTACAATATTTCCACCGTTCCTGAAAAAAGGAGATGGAATTGTCACCTTTGCACCAGATATTTGCAGGTACAATAATAATAATTTATAGCATACATTAGTAACAAAAAAAATCAAAAATATATCTCTCCTTATAGATCACTTCCAGCTGTTTTTGAGAATGACACTAAATACAATGGTATTCCTGTGCGATTATACGCAGCATCTCTAGGAGATATGTCAGCTCATGAAGATGAAAAGTGCTTTTGTTATACGCCCGATCAGTGTCTGAAGAAAGGTGTAATGGATTTATATTATTGTGCAAAAGTTCCTTTGATAGCTTCTCTGCCTCACTTTTATGACGCAGATCAGAGCTATGTCAACCAAGTCGAAGGACTAAGCCCTAACAAAGAAGATCATGGGATAAGAATTTTATTTGAACCGGTAAATACATTCATGTGTTTGTAAGTTTTATGGTTTAGAAATTTAAGACTCTTTGTCTCCTTATATTTAAGACTTATCTGCTTGAACGGCTTATCTAAATTTTTCCATAAAGAACACTCTTAAATCAAGCAAGATTTACATGCGGCAAAGGATCTCACTTATGACCACTTATGACGATTTTTGTTTTCAATATCGATATTTAAAACTTCCGCCATATTTCACAAAATATACCTTTTAGTTTCACCATTATAGGCTTAGTGGCGCTGATGTAGTTGTCCTAAATCAACAGAATAACTTCATTAGGTACTCTTAATCGAGCGTATTTTATATTGTAGATTGATGAGCTGCAAATGTACCGAAACATTAGAGATTGTATCTTGTATCTTTCAAACAATTAATATTCTTGTGATGAAATTCTTTCAAGAATTCGTTGCTCACCACTCTTTATAAAACTTCTAGCATACAATATAGTTCGTCTATTTTTTCGTTGCTAAATTCAAGATTGTAATAGTTATTTACGTACAGAGGGCCGAAGGAAGAAGATTACGCCCGCGGACGAAGTTTGAGGCCCGACGCGCAGCGGAGGGCCTTTATTCGGCTAAGGGCGTAATCTTTCCTTCGGCCAGAGGTACGTATATACAACGTTTTACGCACAATTGCATCAAAACAATAAAAATAATATTCCTAATATAAAATAATAATTTTTGACATTCGTTTAAAATTAAAATTAATTTGACAGCAGCGTTTGACACTGAAAAATTAACATAATCGATAAATCAACTTGTATTAATTTCGCAATGAGACATTCTTCAGAAGCGACTTCTAGTTAATGGAATTACTTTCCAGAATGTTTCCAACTGTGTTTTTAATATTACAAATAATTAATTATATTTATAATATAATCCCAAAGTATGTGGGTACCTATTAATAAATAAAGATAACAGTTCAAACAACAAAGTATACATTATTTCATAATCGCCGGGCTTTTTCTCTACTTTACGGCCCGCCGGGCTTTTTCTCTACTTTACGGCCCGCTAGTCGTAAAATCATAGTTTCCGCCATGGTAACTAAGACGTAAACAACCAATTTTGATTCAATTGTGCGTAAAATACATTTTACAATACCTGGTGTAATAATTATTATTACTTGATACTTACAGTTAACTGGCAGTCCTATTTCGGCTAGAACACGCCTTCAAATTAATATTCCATTTGAACCACATCCCGATGTAACGATCCTGGCTAATATTCCAGAACTATTTCATCCAGTAGTATGGATCGAAGAGGTAAGTAAGGACTAAATTTATTGATTCGTAAAATATTTCTACGATCTGAAGCAGAAACATTGATAGAATTTAAAATTTAAACAATTTCAGTAATTAAGTCCTTAAAGTCTGTAAAATGAAATGTGCTTTTATAGAAACTAATCTTATTGCTTGTATCAAAATAAGTCAATTAACCTGAGAAAACTTAACTAAGTATACATATACTTTTGACTTACTTTAAATAACAATTTGGAAATCTTTTTCTACTTTAACTTTAACAGGTCTTATGTGATTCTTATAAAATTTGGTAGGAAAGTTAATAAGCCATTGACAAAAGAGGAAAACCAAGATAAAAGACTGTAATGTAGTGGAATTACACTTTTAAGCGACTAACATTATGACCTGAATTTTTTTTTTGCGATCGTATAAATAGAACAAGTTCCTATCATTACTGGTGAACGAAGTTGAAAGTATTCAAGCTCACATTAAAAAGGATTCTGTTTTTCCAAAAAGAGCTGGACTTAAAAGTAGCCCAAAATATAATAAACAGGTCCTGCTTTCAGCTCGTGTCACATTGTAATCATTTTCATGCAAATATGTATAATAATACAGGGTGTACTTACACAGGCAGTAGAATTACCAAAGGATGTGGTCAAACCTATAAAAATGTTATATCTTCTAAAGAAGATTATGAAAATTATAACCTGGATGGTGATAATAGCTTCCCTAGCAGTTTTTGGAGTTGCCTGTTATCATATTTATCAACAAGGAGGAATAATAAATTCAAAGGGACAGAAAGTAGAGCCTAGTAAAGCAGCGATAGAAATATTACGAAGCATCAGTGGATATGATGAAGCATGTTCTAACGGACAAAAAAAATAAATTTTAACTTGAAAAATAATCAGTGACGTAGGTACGTATCCCTACCAGAATAATACTTCTGTTGTCATATATTTTTGCACGAGCCGATGAAAAATATTATTAATTAACACAATTCTTTTCTATCCTTATAGGACTGGGGGAAGAATCAATAAAGTAATAATAATTATTGAACTGAAGATAAACTATTCATGACGAGCATTAAATAGCAGTTTACGATATTATAGTCTAGCTACCTAGTTTTGCTTTCTAGTATTCCGTGAGAAAAGGAAATATACCATTTAATGAGATATAGATATAATTATTTTAATGCTATAGTTATTAATACTTACACAAACAATAAACTGGAATTTGTAGTCTTGCTATAATAATTATTTATGTTCTTAATTATATTCTGCTAAAAACATACGCAATAAACTAATAAGATTTTACTTGTACTTTTCTATTTGTTTATTTTTAAGATATTGTAGCGCGGACGGTAGCGCAATGGTTTAAGTAGCTGATTGAAACCATTGACGCTGCCGTCTGTGGTTCGAATCTCTGATCGGTTTGGTTGTTTATTTCGTCCAGAGTGGAGCGACTATGTCTTACCTTAACAGTTTTAAGACAGATGCTCCCTCTTTTTTTAGATATATTATGTAAAAGAGGATAAAATTATTAGTAAGTATGTATAGAAACAAATTATCAGTGAGAGTAAAATATGTTTGAAATATTTCGTATCTAATATTTATATCGATTTTTTTTCATTAATTAATAATATTTTCACATGGTTTCGAGTGCTGCATAAAAAATCCTCTTAATAAATTATTTCCGTGGTCAGTTAATGAAGCTTGACTTCTTTTTCGGGAAACTCTCTCTTACAGACATAATCGAACCAATTTTCGTAAATTTATACGGCAAAATAATGTCATAACCCTGACCTTCAGCAGCTATTATACAGTGTACTAATAAAGTATGAATTAAGATCGAAATCTTGTATACATTTAGCGGCATGTAAAACCGTAAATTCTTGAAGTGGGAAAAAAACGTTCAAAACCAAATTGAAAAGATAATATAATAAATGCTTCTGATATCAGTTTTTGAATGATGCACGCTCTACATTCTTTATGAAATGGAAAATTACATATTAGCCACTCACAGCCCCGGTGCTGGCAACATTGGGATCAACGTAACAACGTTCAATTTTTTTAATTGTTTTGAAGATTTCTCTCATTATAGTCGTAAATAAAATACCGTCTTATTCCAAACGAAAGACAAGGGTGCTGGACAAGTATTCCAGCAAAAAAATACAAATAGTTAAAGTAATTTTTTGAAAATTACACTTAATTAAAAATCGAAATATCTCAAACTCTATTGAGTTTTGTACAGTGCATGTTAATTTACTTCACCTCTCGTTTTATCAGATCAAAAAAAAAAATGCATACAGTTACCAGTAATCCTGACTTCAAGACAATTCAAAATTCCTGAAGTCCAAATTGTAAAATTAGTTTAAGCAGATATGATTTGGACCTTGCTGCGAACTCTGGTAACTATAAATAAAGGTTTTTCTTTACAATTTGTTCTTTCTTTTACAAAATATCTCAATTTTTTTCCAAAGTTTCAAAAAATATAATTTTTACGGGAAGTAAATATTATTTCCATTGCATATGACGTGAAAATTGAAAGAAATATTTTTATAGATATCTCAAAAGTACTATCCACTAAAGTATCTGGTCATTAATTTCTGAGATTTGGATCTACTGATTTGGAAATTTGAAATTTTCTAGGCCGCAAGAGGGAAAAATCATAACAATTATTCGAGTTCAGTCCATACTTTAGCTGCACACTGTATTGAACCAACTCCTTTATCTTGCAACTTTGTAGGTATAAGAATTAAGGCAAGTATATAATTTTCTATAATTTACCATCAAACTGCTCAAGTATGAACTAATTTTATCAAATTAACAAATGAAATATTTCCACGCGACGCCCTTTCCTTGTCGATCTTCATTTAAAATTAATTACAATCATCGGAAACTCTACGGCGCTTGTCCATAATAATTTGGTTAAGAAGTTTCTATATCTGTAAGGAGTCGAGCTTTTGACTTCAATAATAATTTGTTGTATTATCTCAGCGTCGCGTCAGCATTTCATGTCGCATACCGTAACTGTCAGCTCCACCCCCACTTGCAACTGATCGACAATCGCGTTTTCAATTTTCCAGTGTTTTCTCGGTGTTCGATGATGCAACTGCAGCCATGTGACGCGTTTACAGTTATTTATGAACTTTATTAAGAGAAACGCTTTATTTTATATTTTTCCTCAGTTACGTTTAATAAAATTTTCCTTTGATTCTGCAAGGTTCCTGTATCGTTTGCATAAGAACAAGAAGAAAATGAAGTTCGCTCTGAAGTTAGGAATTGGTTGTGCGGTTGCTTTGTTATTTTTTGTTATAGTTGGATTTGTTGCGTTTCCTCATCTAATTAAAAGCAAAATTAAGAAAGTAAGCTGTTTTTTTATGTTATTTTTCTGATCTAAAAACTGATGGTATGAAGTATATCCAATCATCCCAAGATTATTTTCTAAAATGCATTAGTGTATTTTTGATAAAAAAATACACTAATAAGTGTATAAACAAACTCATCAAATGTCCACCGATCCTGACCCCCAGATCACGAAAAAGTGGTTTTCCATAATTCACCTGCCAACGATATAGGTATACAGGGTGTTAGTAAATAAGTGTGACAAAGTTCAGGGGGTGATTCTGAATGAAAAAATAATGAGATTTTGCTAGGTAAACGTATGTACGTAAATGCTTCTCTTTCCGAGATACGGGGTGTTAAAGGTTTTATAAAAAATTACTAAATAATATTATGTATATGTATATTTCTATAAAATCACGTATACCTATTTGTTTTTCAGAACCCTCCTGTAGCCTTCGAATTTAAAAATTTCAAGGAGAAAGTAATAAAAATGTCGGAGATATTAGACTTTTTATAAATGATGTTTAGTTCTCTAAAATTTCGAATTTTACAAAAAGGGGCAAAATTGCTAAATAATTTCTATATCTATCATGGGGAACGTTTTTAAAGGAATTGAACTGAAAATTTTCTGGTGCTGGCTGTGGCAGAGGCTTGAGCAACTTAGACTATTCGACTGGAATGCAAAGAACTCAATCACAAGAAGTCCCATTCAAAAATAAGTTTGGTCTTTTGGGCTTCATTCAAATCGTCCGCTCTTATTCACACTCCAGACAGAGGGGACAGTGGAAGGAATGGCTTAAGTTAATGTTTGAACGAGGACAATCATTATACTGAAGAATTGCGTCATGTGGTCTTCAGCAACGAGTCCTGGTTTCGACTTTAAGAGAGTGAGTGGCCTTTGTGGAGAACAGCAAATTACTCAATTTGCTTTGAGTTTTCTGAGAAAACAGAGTTTTCATTATCGAGCGATGAGGAGAAATATGCCATGGCAACAGACCAGAATTTATGTTCTTTTTAAGCACTTTAACAACTGCTTCTTGAAATGTTTTGTATTTTAATCTTTTCTTGGAATCATCGGGCAGGAACATCGTTTTCTTCCCCACCCTTAACCCCATGCGACGTCTTAAATAGGAACCCCCATATTATATGGCGGAAAATCTTAGCCCCTAAAATCCAATCCAAAAACCGATTTTTCGATATTCATTTACTTCCTTATGACTTAACAACGGCCTCCAGGGGAAAATTGAAAGATACAAAAGTTGTTTAGTTTGGAAAGGGCCATCGGTTGGACATAAAAAATACTTAATAAAAATAAAGATGCAGTATTATGAACAATTTTTTATATGTTCATGTTTTGTTGTTTTGTTATGTTTATGTGTTGTATATTTTTGTGAGTATAAACTTCCTGTTGTTTATTCTCGAGAGAGTTACTTGAAGTGCTGTATACGAGTATTAATTAAACTGTCGAAAATTATTTTATAGATGGTACAACTACAGCCTGGACTAGAGATAAGAGACATGTTCACGAACGTTCCTTTTGGTTTAACGTTCAACGTCTACATGTTTAATGTCACAAATCCCATGGAAGTTCAAGAGGGTAAAAAACCAATTCTCAAAGAAGTTGGACCTTTTTGCTACTCGTAAGTGCATAATAAATTATTTTCTCTGATCAGGAATATATTTTTTTGTTTAAAAACTTGATTACCGTTCTTATCTTACAAAATAGTTATAATTCACAGTGAATGGAAAAAGAAAGTTGATATTCAAGATAACGATGCAGAAGATGTGATGTTTTATAAAGCTGCAGACACATTCTACAAGAACCCTAAGCCTGGCTGCGCTCCCTATGATACGCTTGTTACTATTCCACATCCTCTTATTGTGGTACGAAACAAATCATTAATTAATTTGACTATCAGTATATAATTTTGTGATTTAGGGGATGGTAAATACAGTTATGAGACAAAAGCCTGGTGCCATCGGTCTCATATCAAAAGCAATAAAATCAATTTATCAAAATCCAACTTCAATTTATTTGACCGCCAAAGCGGGAGACATATTATTTGATGGCGTTATAATTAATTGCGGGGTTAAGGATTTCGCAGGAAAAGCCATTTGTACTCAATTGAAGGAAACACCCGAACTGAAGCACGTAAATGACGACGATCTCGCTTTTTCTCTTATGGGCCCAGTAAGTAATAAATAATTATAGTCTTCCATTTTATCAGATTTATATTCATTCTTCTGTCAGAAAAATGGTACTCCTGGTAAAGTCTTTAAAGTAATGAGAGGCGCAAGTGATTTTCATAAAGTTGGTTGGATCTTGGAATATGACGAGAAAAAAGAAATGGAAATATGGCCGACGAAGGAATGTAACCAGTTGAAAGGAACAGATGGCACCATTTTTCCACCGTTTTTAAAAAAAGAAGAAGGACTTGTTTCTTTCGCCCCAGATCTTTGCAGGCAAGTTGGATGATATTATTACTGATCTCTGCACTTTTGTAATTATTTGCAGTAATTTTGATTACAAATAACTATACCAGCGTTTGTTTAATTTATTTTCTTCTAGATCCTTAGCTGGTGTGTATAGTAAAAATACAAACTACGACGGTATTCCGGTACGCCTTTACACAGCATCACTGGGAGACATGTCCACGGATCCAGATTTGAAGTGCTATTGTCCAACTCCTGAAACATGCCTTAAGAAAGGTCTCATGGACTTATATCTATGTGCAGGAATGCCAATTATTGTTTCATTGCCACATTTTTATGATTCCGATAAAAGTCTGTTGAATGACGTCGAAGGCTTGAATCCTAATGAACCAGATCATGGTATCAGAATATTCTTTGAATCGGTAAGTCTCTTATATGCTCCTGTAAAGTGCTAGAAGGTAATTAAATATCTAGGTTTTACTACTTGTCATCGGGTATTTGTAAATTTTAAGTCGAAACAGAAAATCTCTGTGCAATATTTTTTGTACTAACCCTTTCGAGGCATTTTCGACTCACTGATACCAGCAAGGACAGTGAAGCTAGAGCTCTATTTTTTATGACTATTCCGGGCACCCACTGACCGGATTAACGAAAATCTAGAAGTAGGTATTTCCAATCGAGCTATAGCTTTGAACTTTATAAGATAAGTAGATGTTTGATGGGTGTATAGGTTTTCACAGCTGGCTTCAACTGAAATCATAAGCGCATCTGGGTTTTCCGGTGCAATACTCCAAGTACTACCGAACTGCAGCCCGGAATCTCTTGTTTATGGAGAATCTCTTGATAACTACGAGAAAAAATAAATATAAAACAAGTTCAATGGGTGAAAAATCATCAGACTTGCAGACATTTGGTAAAAGTTTCACCAGTACCTATACCACCCATTACTATTTTTAATCACTTACAAAAAGTCATCAATTTTAATGTCAATATTTCTACTTAGGTACCGTAAAAGTGGTGATGCTTCAACTTGGGAACACTACCGTAGGGTTAAATGAGTTTTCTGAAATGTTAAATAAATATATTTATAGATGTTTTTTTACTCCAATAGATGACTGGCGGCCCCGTCTCTGCAAGGAAAAGGTTGATGTTTAGTTTTCCACTAGAGCCAAACCCCAAAGTACCGGTTTTTGAAAAACTACCCCGAATATACCACCCAGTGTTTTGGGTAGAAGAGGTTCGTCTCCTGTACCTAATAATTAACCTAACTTAAATTCTTAAATAATTTTGTCTACAGGGTGTTGACTTGAATAGGACTTTTACACAACCAATCAAGACTTTGTTTACGATGAAGAAGGCTGTCAAAATAACAAGTTGGGTGATCGTAGTCGGAAGCATAATTGGAATAGGAGCGTCTGGTTACCTGTTTCTCAAACAATCAGGCTCCATGGATGTTACTACTAGTATTCCAAAAGTAAACCCAACGGAAGCAATAAAGAAAGCTGCAGAAACAATGAAGACCTTTAAAGCGAGTCATAATGTTAGTCAGGTTAATCATGCAGACTCTGTTGATAATGAAGTAGAAAAATATTAATGTTTATCTACATCTAATATACATAAGTACCTATCTAGGTACGTTAAATATAGGGTGGCAAACACGAACAAGCAATTATAAAACCGTGAGAAACAGTTTGAAAAAAAATTCGAGGAAAAAAGAAGTTTTAATTTTAAATTAAATCATACTTACTGTGTGTAATTATAATCTCCAATTCGTGTGACTGGCACCCTGCAGTAGGTTTATGTTAAAGTTTCTAAATGCAGTAGTTTCTGAAAAGTAAATTTTAATTACATATTTTTGAAAATTGTGAACTTCTATACAGGGTGGTCCAACTTAAAACGTCAGGACTTTACCAAATGATAGATAACGTTAAAATAATGCCAGTTTCTCTAATATACTTATAGCCGGGAAAGCTTCCTTTTCAAGATACATCTTTCATGATTTACGGCTTATGGTGATAAATTGCGAAAACCAGCGGCGGAGATATGGGTGTGCCATCGCCCCTTTTCAAAAAAAAAAATTGAAGCCACTGATTCTATAGCAAATTTAATAACACTATTCAATGCCCCATGCTTTTTAGAACAAAAAAGGACTCTCTAATTTTTTTCACAAGGAGCACCGTTTTCGAGATGATTCAGGTTTTCTTAGGTAATATCCGTAGCCATTTTAAGAATAACAGACAAATTCTAATCAAATAACTTTTACTTAAATAATTAAATAACAGAAATAAACAACACCTAACTAATGTAACAATTGTCAGTAACCATAGAGTCAGTGGCGTCAATTTTTTTTTTGAAAAGGTGCGATGGCACACCCATATCTCCGCCGCTGGTTTTCGCAATTTATCACCATAAGCCGTAAATCATGAGAGATACTTAGCTCATGCTGCGTGCCAAATTTTAATTTTTTTAAAGCAGCCGTTTTGACAATATTCACAAAACATTATTTTTTTCCCAAAACTTCAACGCCCTGTATCTTGAAAAGGAAGCTTTCCCGGCTATAAGTGTATTAGAGAAACTGGCATTATTTTAACGTTATCTATCATTTGGTAAAGTTCTGACGTTTTAAGTTGGACCACCCTGTATAAGTAAATATCTTTGGTACTTTGTTGTTATGAATATGGGTCCAAGGTCGCGATTACTTCTAGCATATATTTATTTGATAGTACAACAAAAAAACTTATTATTATTTTAAAATTATTTTTAACATTTTTTTGAAAAAAAAAACAGGAAAATAATCAATAGAAAGATACGATGCCAAAAATATTTCCTTAAAATCAGTTGAATATGTGGAACGTTTTGACATAAATAATTATAAAATCGAATAAATATTCTATGTTTAATCTGGCTGAGTTTTAAATGACGTGTTTCTAGTTGAGAGAAGAGCTTCAGAACACTAATTTATAAACTCTCTGATTGACTACCTGAAATACGAAGAGGTAATTGTATACATCCGCGGCTCCTAAGTTTCATCAATTTTTTCGGGACCGAGGAGCGAAATAGGGTAAGAATGCTGGGTGGGTAAGAAGTTAAAAACAACTATTGCAAACTAATATTAAGGTCACAACTAAGGCCTCTTTGACACTACGGTCGAATTTCTATTTTTTTCTTCAGTTTCAGGGCAAGGAAAATCTTCGAGATTAATAGTAGCACGATTTTTATTTTCAAATTTGCATTTATTTTGCATTTATATTCCAAAAATCATTGCATCAATCCCTGTGGACTGGACACGATATGTGAAAGCGGATATATCGCCCAGTCCGCCTCTGTTATGCTTCGAAGCACTTGGCAATTATCGTGAAGTGGTTGTATCCGGGATCGCGGCATCTAGTCGGTGCCTCTTGTCAGGACCGCACTCTCAAAACCGTTTTTTACGCCGTTTTGTGGCTTTCCCTTTCATTTGCAAAGCAAATAAATACCTTCCTGGTATTACTATAGGTATGTTCTCCACCCCTATATAGGTGCCATAGTGAAACTGTAGGAGCCGCGGATGTATATAATGACCTACGAAGATTTTGTGTCTAAAGTCTCTATAAAGACTAAAAAGACTTTAACTAGTTTTATGTGGTTCTAATTTATTGACGAAATCGTAGAAGTACGAAAGTACGAAGCATCTCATTAATGCCCCTTTATATGCCATATAAAAACGTCGTTTCAATATTTAAAGCTCAGAATATAAATTCTGTCATAGCTCTCGTTTGTTAATGTACAAATAATACTTGAACTTAACGCAAGGTAGTATAAAAATTATTGATTCTCTAACAGAGGGTCAGAGAATAAATAATAAAGAAAGTACTTGAGATCATGAGCGCAGGCTCTTAAAGATAATTAAAGAATAATTAATTAATAATTATTATTATTCAACAACCTGTACGCAAATACCAAATTAAGGCGAAGCAGCAAAAAATACATTTCTGGGTATGGTGGATTACATAGGTGTCACAGGTTCGTCGATAGAAGGCGGGGTTCGAAAGTTACGTGGAAAAAATTCTGACAATTCTTCCAGTTTCACGTTTCAAACGCTACTGGAAATATTTCAGCTTTTGGTGAAATTGATAGGTAAGTAACAAAGCAAAGGTAGGCGTAAAACGCGAAGATCTAAAAAATGTTGACTGTCATTATAGGCAAAAAAAGACAGAAAATTCGTTTTTTGAACATATATTTCGAACCTTTATTAAATAGACAGCGGCAAATTTGTTGAGATATTAATAAATTTTCAAAAAATTAGAGGCATCTTGATTTGCCGCTTCGTATTGATAATTTCGCACTATACTGTTGACCTACTTCGCGGTATTTTGATGTTTGCGTATGGGGATCACAATACATTGTTTTACTTCTCAATCACGCAAAAAACAGAAAAAGTTACAACAAAAAAAAAACAAGGTATTTTGTTTCTTTAGAATTGTTTTCATATTTAAACAATAAAAATTAACCAATTTAAATTATTAATTTTTGCTCGATTAAATACTTTTTCCTCTGCAGTTGTTATTTATAATTTTTGTTGTTGAGATACCACATTGAAATAGTTTAGAGGCACCTACTGATTATAGCATCGTCGGATAATCTCGTCTCGTGCTAGATTATAATAATAATTATAATTACTTTCATTGTGCTCTTCAAATTTCCCATCATACCTACATGGTACATGTGAGGTATTACATTTTATTTTATTTTTAGAAATATAATGAACCTAATATTTATTTATTGTTGATATTGTATTTGTGGTACTATTTAAAACTTTATTGTTAACTAGATGAAACGGCAAGCAACGATGTAGGTATCTTAATAGGTATTATACATTTTATGAGCATGCAAAATTCATTGTTGATCTATGTAAACTTTTTAAAACTTAACTAGAATTGTAATTCATCAACACAGAATGAAAAGATATTTGTCAGAATATTTCTAGCTTATTAAGACAACTCACATTCTGTGCCGCTTGATGATTATTATTATGATTGTTATTTATTTATTCTCGTAGTAAGAGTGATGTGTGTAATTAAGAAATAAAATATTTTCTATTTACGTATATCTATTAAGATTCAATGTATAAACAATATTGGCTCTAACACATCATTGTGACACTCTGACTGTATATCTCTATTTTTACGTCAAGTTTTAATGTGATTTAGTAAGACAATTCAAAAGGCGGACTTTGCTTCACCCCGCACATTAGAAGCAAATATTTTACACTAGCAAATCCCGAAATTAAAAAAAAGTAAAATAAAAGCAAACCGCATTGATTTGTAAAAAAAACATTCTTACAGCTAAATCTGAATCGTCTCATTTGTCTGACAAATATTATATTTTTGCACTTTTCGGTTTATATAAAGTTTTGGTCCTCACTTCTCATTCAACTCACCCAGTTTTTGAATAATAATTATAACAGTGGCAGAAAGATACATGACCGCGTTGTATTGTTAATGAAGCAAAATATTATCTGTATTAAGTTTGGCTTAGTATTTAATAATTGAAGATAGTTTCAAAAAGAAGAAGACAAATTTTTGATGATCACGGTATATGGAAGTATAGTATTTTTGTTATAAATAATTTAATATCGAGCAATTTCAGTTTTTAAAATAGTTTATAATGACCAGATTTATTCAAATTTTATTCTTGAAACAGCATAAGTAGATACCTACAATAATTACTTAATATGTTGATAAGGAAGAATGCAATTAATGGAAATGTGATACTAAATTATTATTTTGTGAATAAATTATTTGCTGCACAAGTTAGGTATGTTTCTTTTTCCCAAAAATTGAATTCTCTCATAACTACCTACCTACTTCTACCTATACAATAGTCTTAGATAGGCAATAGAGAAAGCAATTTTTAGAAAACTAAATCGCATAGAAAGTACAGCGAGAAAATTAATAGATATCAGAGTTACATCCAGTATTATAAAGGCTCATTAAGATAACGGGCAGATTTCTGGAGCCGTTTGTAGATTTGATTAATTATCAACTCTGTGTGGAAAATACAACAATTTAGTGATTCTTGGCATCGTAGGGATTACAAAACTGTTAATAAAAGTTATTTGACGTCGATATTAGCTTTAAAAATGGCATCAGAAATCTGTCCGTTAGCTTAATGGGTCTTTATAATACTGGCTGCTACTTATTAGTTACTTGAATATACAATTTCGTGAAAAAAATTAACATATTTTTGGTACTTTAATAGTTTCACTTCAGCCATATATGTGATCTAAACGCACAGAAATCAAGGGCGTTAGAGAAATTATGAAGCAAAAAAATATAAACATCTGTAAAAAGTGACTACCTGAGCGGGATTTCCGTGTGAGGTTGCTAGTCCTCCATCGGACGCCTTCCCAGGTGGCGGATAGGGGAACGCCTCCTAGATATAGGTGGTACCGAGGAAATGAAATACTCGGGGTGGACCAAAACTAGCACCTGATGAAAGGCAGCAGTTTCATCAGTACCAAAACATGGCGTAGGAAGATAAACTTCTCAAAACGGTGTGTAACTTGGACGCGAAAAGCGCAGCTGAAACAGCCTCACCGGTTTTCGCACTGCGGTACAGAAAGGAAACGGAACTCCTACTGCACTATATTACTTCCAAACCATCCAAATGACTAGTACGAACAGAACCACGGCCCTCAGTCCGGGGCACCCCTTAGATGGGGAGAGGGTGCTAAGAATCCCCCCGTCAAACATAATCAAACACCAAATATATAACAAAACAACACGAATTGCCACGTGGAATGTGCGCAGTTTATACATGGCCGGAAAACTCACCAACGTCGATGCAGAGATGTATAGACTACAAATCAAAATATTAGGCCTTAGCGAAGTACGATGGCCCGACTCAGGAAAACAAAAAACCAAACATGGTGTCATGTATTATTCTGGAGGTGATAATCCTCCATTATAATCGTTATGGAGTGGCCATCATGATCACGTCCGAATTAGAAAAGTCTGTCGTGGATTTCATTCCGTTGGGAGAACGAGTCATGATACTAAAGCTAAAAACCTCTCACCGTGTTCTGAATATCATACAGGCATATGCACCAACCAATGATAAAGCGGATGACATGGTTGAAGACTTTTACGCTGAACTCGAAGAAGCCCTGAAATTAACAAAAAATGGTGAGATTACAATGATTCTTGGAGACTTTAATGCGAAGATCGGATCAGGAAATGATGATGGAGATTATGTCGGAAAATATGGTCTGGGAGAGCGGAATGAAAGAGGCGATCGACTTGCGCAGTTTTGCTCAGAACAACGACTAAGTATTGCCAACACTTTTTTCAAGCTCCACAAAAGACGTTTATACACTTGGCGTTCACCTGCTGATCGAGACGGACATATTGTAAGAAATCAAATAGATTACATTCTCATAAGACACGAATATAAATAATAGAAATCTAAACTGGCCCCACGACGGAAACGTATTGATGTGAGGAAACTCGAGAATCTTGCAGAAAGATCACAAATCAGTCAAAAACTTGAGAACAGGTTGAAAGAAGTTGAAAGGTCTATGGGCAGCGAAGCAGATGAAGACATTGAGTCTTCATGGGAAGCTCTGAAGAAAGCGTTAACTACGACCCAGGAGACCGATATTGGATATGCAAATAACATCAAAAGACAGGAGTGGTTGACCGATGAAATCCTCGCACTTATGAATGAACGAAGAAAACATAAACACAAGAATACGGATAAATATGACGAAGTTACCAGGCTCATTCGTGCGAAATGCAGACAAGCCAAAGAATCATGGCTGGCGAACAAATGCACGGAAATAGAAATACTTCAGAAGAAGCACGATCTCTTTAACTTACACAAAAATATCAAAGAGCTTACAGGCAGGCTGCAGAGAGGTCATATTGGAATATTAAGGGGCTCCAACAATGAAATTCTTATAGGAGTAAATGAGAAACTAGAAAGGTGGAAGGAATATACCGAAAATCTTTTTAATGACATGAGACCAGACTCACCCCCGGATATACATATACGAAATCAACGAAATGGCTCCTGAAATTACAAAAGAAGAGGTCAAACATGCAGTTAAATTACAAAAGAACAGAAGAGCAGTTGGTCTTGACAACGTGCATGCGGAAACCTTTAAACTTGCAGCTGCCGAGGATGGGGTTGGTCTGGATCTCATTACTACTGTATTTAACCGAATGTACAGAGTCGGAAAAATACCCACAGACTGGCTGAGATCCACCTTTGTTACTTTGCCAAAGAAGAACAAGGCATCACAATGTGACGAATACCGCATGATCAGTTTGATGTCCCACGCCTTGAAGATATTCTTGCGGATCATTCATACCCGAATATACAAAAAGTGTGAGTCCGTAATTGATCGCTCGTAATTTGGCTTTAGGAATGGAACGGGTACCCGAGAAGCTCTTTTCTCTTTGAATGTGCTGACTCAGAGATGTAGGGACATGAATGTCAATGTATTCGCGTGCTTTATTGATTATAAAAAAGCTTTTGACTGTGTATCACATCAAAAAATAATCAACATCTTAAAATCAACCGGGATCGATGCTCAAGATCTAAAGATCATTACTGAACTTTATTGGCACCAAACAGCAACAGTCAAAATCGAAGGATCCACATCGGAAGAGATAGCAATAGAAAGAGGCGTGCGACAAGGATGTGTACTATCCCCGCTACTTTTTAATCTCTACTCTGAAGCGATATTCATTGAAGCTCTTGAAAATTCAAATGCAGGCATAAAGATCAATGGAATCAATATAAATAACCTTCGATACGCAGATGATACCGTCGTGATAGCCAGCAGTATAACAGAACTTCAATCCCTTGTGAACCTTATTGTGGAGTATAGTGAGAACTCTGGGCTTTATATGAATACATCCAAGACCAAACGGATGATATTCTCAAAATCACCAAGACCCGTTACTCTAGTGATCAATGGAGAGAACATTACACAAGTGCCATCTATAAAATACCTGGGTGTACTCGTCAATCAGCAATGCGACTCAAAGACCGAAATTAGATCAAGAATTGCGCAAGCACGGAAAATCCTGAATAACATGAGGACACTTCTGGCAAACCGGGACCTCAGTCTAGACCTCCGGATCAGATTACTTCGCTGCTACATCTTCCCTATCCTTCTATACGGATGTGAAAGCTGGACCATTGATACAACCACAGAAAAGAAAATCGATGCGTTCGAAATGTACGCCTACAGGTGAATGTTGCGAGTTTCTTGAACGGCAACATAGAGGCAACAATAAGACAAACATAGAGGTTATGCAGCAAATGGGTAAACACAAAGAACTCCTCACGACAGTCAAGGAGAGAAAGCTGCAGTACCTAGGACATATCATGAGAGGCAGACGATATGAGATTCTCCGCCTGATAATAGAAGGAAAGATCGAAGGAAAACGATCAGTCGGTCGTAGACAAAACTCATGGCTGAGGGACTTACGTAGATGGTTCGGACAGACATCCATAGAAATTTTCAGAGCTGCGGTTTCCCGCACAACAATAGCCATTTGGATCGCCAACCTTCGTAGGGAGACGGCGTCCTAAGAAGAAGAAGAGCGGGATTTAAGCCACGACCTTCTGAGTGATGGGGATAGGAGCTGAACTTACGAAAATACATATTAAAAAATGATCTACTTCTCTCTCTATTCAAATTTCTTTTAAGCTGCCCTCCTAAGAGTCCCAAGTAAGTAAAAAATTTCTTTCTACCCGAAAAGAAAAAGGGGTTTGGTGTATGCGAAAATAAATATACCTATTTGACAAAATTCAGCTTTTTGTGTCAAGTGGATTGAGCTGGAGCTTGATACGTGATTCAGTTACCGAACGCTTAATAAATATTAGTAGGTATTAAAGATATATTTTAGGTTTAGCCCCATTCATGCTCGTAGTAAATTATCATTGTAAAAGACGCTTATTAGAATTTCTGCTCGAGATTTAATGTATACGAATGGTAATGGTATATGTATCAAACTGAATCTAAGATAATTCCTAATAGATTGATATCAAAAATTAGATATTCAAGATTATTAATTCTCTAAGCATTTTTCATAACAATTATTGTTAGGTATCAATATATTGATATCAAGTAAATTATAATGGTGATTCTTGAAGTTGAAGCAATATGCTATAAACATATAAGACAAACGATTCAAAAAATATATTTTTCGAAATAAAAAGAATAATTTTTTTTTAATGCCACAAATTTTTGGTTTCCTTGAGATTTGTTATACCAAACGACATGAAAAATAATATGGCGGCTGTAAGAAAAACAACAGTTTTTAGTTCCACCGATCCTGTGTCAATCACTGTTTAGAAGTCACCCTTACATGCCCATGCCCAGAAACAGTGGACGTTTTTGAATTTATATTGAATTTATACTCAAATGTACTTATACTCAAATTTTACATTAATTCCTGTTAATTATTGCAAAGAGAGTTGTTGAATTTGCCATGGCATTTTTTATTTTGTGTCTTATGTTCGTATCCTCATAGCTTTACGCTTTAGTTATATCTCAAAAATAATTAAAAAAATGGGATGGGGGTATGAAGCATATTATATGTATGCTTTAGAATAAGATTTCGAAAGTCGTTTCGGAATACAGGCAATAATAGTATGTCAAAGGATTGTTATTATAGTTATGGTAACTAAGGAAATATTGACTTATATTATTGCTTAGCAAGCAATAACAAAAATTAGGGTAGGTATCAATTTTGTACCTCATATTTTAGTAAAATAAATTACCCTTACAACGTTTTTGCCATAATTCTCAAAATTCAGGTCATAAATTATTATTTTTGATGTGCCATAGTAATTATTATTATAGATCAAATAATAACCTTTATTCCTTATTTTCACTGCAGAAAATCATTAGCATCAATGAAGTGGAACGTCGGTAATGAACTTCAAGTTTCACAAGGAGGGTATAGATATCAGTAATGGAAGAATGTTTCAGGATATACATAATGATTGTTTATTGATATTCAACAAGCCATTAACTACCCTTGGTAATGACATTAACCTTGTTTTAGTCCACTTGGAGACATCCCCCTCTTCTTATCAATATTGACATTCATTATTCTAGTGTAACTTTTCTAAATTTCAAGAGTACGTAGTTCATTATAGAATCTCTCGTGATCAAGTCTTAGATATTGTGATCATTGTTGCACCACTTACAATGGAATTATATCATAAAATTTTTGCTTTGGGCACAACTTTGTTCTTCGGGGCACTAATTTTTAATAAATATACGTTCCGAAAAGCACTAGAATTTGGTATAAAAGACGTAAGTAGGAATCTTGTGAACATTTTTTGTTTCGAATCAATGAAAATTACATGACACTTACTACTAGTCTAAGAAATAAATATTGAAAAATGATTGAAATATTCGTTCATTTTATAAAGTAATTTATTTTTCACAGCAAACAGCATTAAGAGACAGAAATGAAGTCAAAGGATATTATATTAAGGTCCCCTTTGCACTTAACTTTAGTGTGTACTTCTTTAATATTACTAATCCCATGGAGGTTCAAAATGGTGGCAAACCAGATTTGAAGCAAGTGGGTCCTTATGTTTATGAGTGAGTCAAGCTTAGTTTTATTTTTTTGTACTTTTCTGTCTTGTATTTTTCTTGGATCAAATGTTTCTCAAAAACGTAATTAAAAATCTGTAAGATAATCACTGATTTTACAACGCCCTGTATTACCAAAATACTGATCTAATATTACTGAAAAACAACTCTACTCCCTTGTAGAAGAGTTAATTACCGATAAAAATAAAAGATCATTGAAAACATTCATCATAATTATACTTATTTTCAAAATTTGAAATTCAAAAACGGTAATTATCTGAAATATTTTTGATTACGTTCGTGCAACCGGCCCTTAGTTTCTGAAGTTGGCTATCAAAATTTAAAAAACGTATATATTTTGCTAGCTATGGTGTTACAAACGTTAAATTGTAATAATGAGAAAAATATCGACTTTATTGAACTTTTTTCAAAACGCATTCATAATTTTGATAGCCAAATCCACATTTCTATTTCGCCTTGACTAGGGTCATGTCTTTTTAATTTTTATAATTCGATGTTGCCTGATTTACAAACAATTTCAACTAAAAAAGTAAATTTAGCAGTTTTATCCTTTTACATTTTTTGAACATTTACTATGAACATTTTCGTCTTTTATTATTAGTGTATTTTTTAATAAAAAAAATACACTATTGAGGACGACATCACTTTTCGAAAATCACCCAAACTCATCAAATGTCCACCGATCATGATCCCCAGATCACGAAAAAGTGGTTTTCCAAAATTCACCTGCCCACGATATATATATATATATTTATATATATATATATTTATATATATATTTATATATATATATATTTCTCCAAAATCGCGAAATTTCGATTTTCAAAACGCTCCTGTAGCTTTATCTTTCAAGATTAGTGAATGAAATTTTGGATCCTTGTAAAGCCTTGGAACGACGTTAGATTTTCGTTGAAAAAAATTCCTAAAGTCGCGTTACTTCTACAGGGTGTCCTTTCAAAATTCCCCATATCCCGTTTTTGTCATCTCATTTCAGGTCGCAGTTTTCAATCTAGGGGACTGAAATTTTTGTGGGAGTAAGATATATATAAGAACTGGTCTGGTATTGTACTTGAGCAAAATCGATCGAGCCGTTTCAAAATGGCGGCCATTTTAATTTTTGGAAAAAGGACTATTTTTTGAACCCCTGTATAAGCTAGATAGAAAAAGAGTTTTATATCAAATTCACAATATTGGAAGTAAATGACTTGAAATTTAATTTCATGCAACAAAATTTGCATTTTTTCTATTAATAAGCCAGTGGCGTGGGTAGGAAAAGGGTAAAAATGGATAAATTTCTCCAACAATTTATGAGCACATTTTTGAAGTAATTAAACTGAAATTTTTACAGTAGACAACTATACTAATAGACTTCAACCCTTGAGAACTTCAAAAAGTAAATAAGAAAAATGGCGGAGATATTCGATTTTTTTTACATGATGTTTTTTTAAAATTAATTTCTCTAAATTTTTAAAAACGCTCCTGTAGCTTCATCTTTCAAGATTAATGAACGAAATTTTTTACTCTTATAAACCTTAGGGCTGACGTTTGATTTTCGTAAAAAACATTTTCCTAGAGTTGTGTTACTTCTACAGGATGTCCCTCCGAATTTCAGAAAAAAAACCGTCCGTGAGGCACGGTTTCTGGTCGAAGTTTTCAATCTAGAGCGCTGAAATTTTTTTGGTAGTAAGATACCCTCAAGTAGTCGTCTGGTACTGTATTTGAGTAAAATAGGTAAAGACATTCCAAAATGGCGGCCTTTTCAATTTTTGGAAAATGGCTAGATTTTGAACCCCTAAATAGGCAAGATCAAAAACTTTTAAACAAAATTAACAAGATTGGAATAAACTTATTTGAAATTTGAGCTAATGCAATACAATTTGCATCATTTCTATTAATAAGCCAGAGGCGTGGGTAGGAAAAGGGTAAAAATGTCTACATTTTTATAAACATTCATGAGCTTATTTTTGAAGGAATAGAACGGAAATTTTGATAGTAGACAACTATACTAATAGCATTTAACCTTCAAAAATTTCAAGAAGCAAATATAAAAATGGCGGAGATATATTCGAATATTTTTAAATGATGTTTATTCCTCTAAAATTTCAAACTTTCGGTTTTCAAAACTCTCCTTTCAGTTTTTTCCGAATTTATTAAAGGTAGTGTAAAAAATAGTATTTTTCAAGTAAAGTTAGCCAGTGGCGGGCATAGGAAAAGGGACAAAATTGTAAAATTTTGCCAATTTTTTTGATTTTTAAATTTAAAAATCCATTCTAAGGCACGTGTTGAAACGAAATGAAATGAAATTATCACAGAAAATTTTTCACATTAAAGCACTACGCTAACAATACATGACTATGGAAAATTTCAGAAAGCCAATAATTTAAAAAGCGGTGAAAATATTCATAATTGAATCGCATAAAAATACACTATTTCTGCGATTGATGCGCAAGAAGGTTTTTATAATTTATTTTAGTAATCATGTTTTCAATAATTAAACATTCACGTTAAACTTCTACAATTCCCCATCAAAAATAAATGACACTTCTATGTAAATTGAAAATATCTTTAAAATGAGGAGTCAAGAGCTCTTCCAATTTGAAAATTTAGGGGTTGTAAGTATCTATTAGGTATAGACTTCGGGTCGCTTGTTCCATTCCCATTTAAAACAACGTTCAACTGAACTGGTTTTTCTCACTAGGCGGTGAAATTTGGTTAATTAAGGCAGTGAAATGAATCAGAAGTGGAAAGACGACGCCCCCCCCCCCCCCCTTTCCAGTTCTGATTCATTCAAACCAATTAAATTTCACCGCCCGGTAGCGGTGAACATCAGTTCAGTTGAACTTTGTTTGAACTGGAAATTGAACAAACGACTCTCGTATTTTTTTACCCTACTAAGAGTAATTATTACATAATTAAAAATAAGTTCATCATATGGTTCACACTGTATATACAGGTGTCCTAAATTCTATTATTTATACAGGGATATCCGCGTTATTTCAAAACAGAAACAAATGAATTTTGGGGAATTTGAAATATACCACTAAGGTTTTGCGGCTGCGTCATCAATACAATTTTAGACATTTCAACCCCCAATAATCATCCCCTACTTATTTTTTCCAATCGTACCAATAATTTTTTGCTCTTTATGATTACTGACTATGTTTTGATAGTGGAGAGGGTCTGTCAAAAAAAAAAGGCTCCATCCGCCTTGGACTCGAGAATTTTTTTTGATTTTTTTTCATAAAGTTGGACCCCCTCTTCATTTTGGTGGCATTTTCAAAAATTTAATCGACGCCCTGGCGCAGAAATGTGCATGCGAAGACATCGACAATGGGTTTTTTGCACATAACTCGCTTAATTCAACTCTGAGCATAGTAAATATCCTATCAAAAAATGAAGAGCTCTCGAAGACGCGTAATTTGAACTTTGACTGGTCCAAATCGGTCAAACGGTTCTCGAGATATCGCATTTTCAATTTTAAGGCCCTTTCTTCAGGGTTCCGCCGCGGTGCGAATACACCGCCGTCCGTGTTCGCGGGTTTTGCATGGAAAAAATCAACTTAGGGACTTAATTTTTTTTTTTCATCGACAGACAGCAGTGTCCTCAACGATGCCTGAAATTTTGAAGTCGCTATCTCGATTAGAGGGGGAGGGGGAGGGAAAATCATAATTAAAATTCAAATTGCTATAACTTTCGCTAATATTGGGGCGTCGAGCCCAACCAATGGGAGATGACACTTTGGAATGCCTACTTTAAAATGTTTTTTTTTTCTCGATTCCGCCAATATTGGCAAGATGCCCGCAGAAAAACCGATTTCCCTCCCCCCTTTTTTTTCTTAAAACTGTTTTTTTGCCATGAAAGAAGGGGGTGCGGGTAAAAATTTTTTCGTCATCAGACGGGAATTTTTTTTATCTTTGATTTGAGCCCCAGTAGACCTCGATCGGACCATTATTAAGGTCACAGGGTCACCAAACGCGTTTGGTCCTGTAGAATGACAAGGATTAGGGTTAGCGGGTTCCGCTACCCGGCATTTTTTAGGGCTAAGTGTCCCCTTTCAAGATTTTCTTACCCCATGTCGCTATCTCAATTAGGGCCAGCACGCGGGCGTGATATGTAAACCAATTGACCTATTGACAGTAGTTTGTCAAAATTAATTCAACTTTTAGTGCATAAGATTTTCAAAAATCGCATGTCATTGTTTTCAGAACGATGTCAGAAGTCCTGTCCAGCAAAAAATACTATATTATATGGTTACTTGGGGCTTGGGGTGTTGAAAAGCGTAAAAATGTGTATTGAGGATGCAGCCGCAAAGCCTTCGACGTAAATGTAAAGTTTCCCAAATTTCTTTTGTTTCTGTTTTGAGATAACCAATATAAATCCCTGCTTGGTAAAAAAAATTTTGGACCGCCTGTATATAAAAAATGAAAGAAATTAAAATAAATTGAAATGTTATTATAAAACGTGTAAAACTTGCTTCAAGTTTTAAAATAATTCAATCACAATTTTTTTTAAATCTTTTTAGTTTGTTTTCAAAATTTTTTTAAGTTTATGAAAATAAAATAAAAGAGAACATTTTAAAAGTCAATCAGTCAATCAGATTCTAAAACCTAAATCTGGGTGTTTAATAAAAAAAAAGTAACTGATAAACTGTGTCAGTGACAGGGAGTAACGTACAGGTACCAAATAAAGTATCCCAATTAATTAAGGGTTTCAACTAGACATTTACAATATGTGCTAGGTACTCAAATTTGCTTTAAATCTTGTATATCTATTCCTAGGGAATGGAAAGAAAAAGTAGATGTGGTTGAGAATAACGCTGAAGATAGTCTAACTTATTCCCCCTACGAAACATATCTCTTTAGCTCTTCTTTCTCAGGGCCGAACAAGGAAGAAGACATAGTCACTGTTATCCATCCTCTCATTGTCGTAAGTATCGGTAATGATACATATTTCATCTTTCATTATCTTTCTTCTCCATTACTTTCCAGGGAATCGTAAATTTTGTATCACGAGATTCTCCAGCTCTACTCCCTGTAGTAAACAAAGCAATTAATGCATTATTTAAACCATCTTCTATATACTTAACAGTCAAAGTGAAGGATTTGCTTTGGGACGGTGTAACGATCGACTGTACTGTTAAAGATTTTGCCGCAAAAGCTGTGTGCACTCAGATGAAATCTCAAGTAAATATGTTAACGGAAGTGACGAAGAACGTTTTCACTTTTTCTATTTTTGGAAGTGTGAGTATCATTGATATCGTAAAATAAATTTAGTTATTATATTGTGTGAACTTTAGAGAAATGCAACCGCAAGAAAGCGTTTCAAAGTTTTAAGGGGAATAAAGAATTCTCGTGATTTGGGAAGATTAGTCGAATTTGAAGGTAAGAGAGAATTGGATATTTGGTCAGGTAAACAGTGCAATAAGCTACAAGGTACAGATGGTCTTATTTTCCCCCCCTTAATGGAGAAAGAAGAAGGAATCTGGAGTTTTTCAGGCGATATATGCAGGTATATTTAAGTTGATAACATAACGCTCTTATAATTTTTAACCTGTATGACAGTTTTATTTTTCGACTTCCAGAAGTCTCAAACTCGTTTACGAAAAATCTGCTACCTACAAGAAAGTTCCAGTCAATATTTTTTATGGTTACTTAGGAGATCAAAGTAGCGACCCTAGTATGAAATGTTTTTGCCCAACCCCGAAAACCTGTCTCAAAAAAGGCGTATTTGACCTCAATCCATGTATGGGTGTACCCGTTCTAGGTACTCTACCACATTTTTATGACGTCGATGAACAGTACTTAAAAGCTGTTAAAGGACTCTCACCTGATAAGGATTCACATGCTATTAGATTACGTTTTGAACAAGTAAGAAAAATGATAACCAATATTAGTTTTGCATGCATAAGGTAACAAATTTTATTTTAGAATACTGGAACACCTATTGAAGGCAAAATACGTTTGCAGTTAAATTTCTTTATTAAAAGCGTCAGTAAAATTGATATCATGAGACATCTGCCCTCTCTACTACACCCTTTACTCTGGATTGAGGAGGTATGTAATTTAGACGCAACAAATGCTACATAATATTGATTCAAAACTAGACTTTTGTATTGATTTATTTTTCCAATAATGAGAAATATAGTGTCACATTCTTTACACCTATACAATCAGATTTTAATATATTTAACGGAATGTAACATTTTGGAAAAAAGCATTATAATTTGATTATAGGTGTATGGATTTATACAATAATAAAAATCTAATTTCAATAAAATTTAGCATAGTACCTATCGTTTTTAGAGATGGTTTGTTATTTTCTGTACTCACGAAGTGTCCTGGATAGGAAGAATTAATTTTGTCATTTTTAGCTTCATAATCAATAATCAATCAGCTTCATAATCATCAAAGAGAAAAAATGATAATCACCCAGATTTCCCTAGTTCGAGTGATGAACATTTACAGACGCCGCTTCATCGATTTGATTATGTCCTATAAATCCCCTTGATTATGGTCCCGGACCTGGCATTCTCATCTCGATCAAATTAAAAGTCAAAAATCCATTGCGTGACCAGATGTTTTCTAAAAAAAAACGATGATATAAATTTTTAAAATTTTACTGATAAACATTGATTTAGTAGGCCTTATTTTAAAGAAACTAGTTTGATCCAAAAATGCATTTCATCAAGCTCTACCATTAAATAAAAGGACAAAATCTTACAATAAAAATTATTATTGCTATTATAATTTAATTTTTTTATTATAAGAGTATATTATTGTAAGATTATACCAGGGTGATTCAATAACAAATGAATCACCCTATTCACTCTCTTATTAGAGAAGAGTTTTTTTTCAAAGCACATTTTCATAAGAGGTTGCTAATTAGTATTAAGTAGGTAGATACCTAATTAATCTTTCATTATATTTGTATATTTCAGTCAGTTGATTTGAATGATGACTTCATCAGCAAAGTAACCATAATATTCCTGATCGAAAAGTTGGGTATCATCGGATCATATATTTCAATGGCAGCTGGTCTTGGAGGTATTGGATATTCAGCATATCTTTATAATAAAAGCAAAAATCAAACCAGTGTTACACCATTACGGGATTACAAAACTAAATCTTCAAATGTTGAAAATAATAATGTGAATCCTTCACCAGAAAATCAAATTATAGATAGAAAGCTGAAGCAGGAAAGTAAAGCAATCATTAACGAAAGCGGTACTGAGGTACAGAAGTTCACTCGAACTCAACCTGATAGTATTGACATAATAGATCGCGGTACTCGAAAGAGCGAAGAACATGAAGAAATTCAAAAAAATTCAAACTCTCGTAAACACGAATTTGAGAATACTTACGATATAAATCATCCAAATGTTGTGAATCCAAGACTAAACACGAACGTTACGAATAGTCCTAATAAAGTTAGTGCGAATAGCATAGAGTTGCAGGAACGTTCAAATTTAAACAGCGAAATGAAGATGCAAGATGTTGAGAGATACAGTACCAAATACACTTCAGCCGATAGTAAAGTTGTTGGTATGCCGAAACGTGATAATCAAATAATTTCTGACTCAATAGAAGAACCAAAACTTAATAAACAAGAAGTCGAAGTTATTGTAAGTAATAATAGCGAAGAAAACAACAATAATGCTAATGTTCAAGAAACAGTTAATGAAAATAGTAATAGAAACAGAAATATTAATGATACTAAAGTTGATGAGAAAAGCAATAAAAATAATCATAACGATGGAAATAGCAATAATACCAAAATTGAAGAACAGAGTAAAATAAATGTTAATAAAAGGGTGAAGCGAAATGGGGGAGCTTTAAAGATAAATGAAGGTAGATTTTTTGGTTCGCCAAATCATCATTTGAATAGATAAATTCATTAAGTACAATATAAATTATTTTGATTGCTACTGGAACAAATATTATAATACACACAGTCTTTTAGCCTTTTATATTTAGCCTTTTATATTTATAGCAAAAACTAAACATTAGGATAAAAATAATACAAAGATTATTCAAATTTAGTTTTATTGTGTTAAAGTAGCACCTATAGGGAAAACGTAAAAATTTTGATCTTAGCAATGTATCGTTAAATTTTTTATCTTTCGGTATTGCGATGTCAAATTTTTTTATTATAAAAATATATTGAACATGCGCAAAGAAATATGTTATCTGTTAGTTCTCCTCGATTTAAATCTAATATTTAAGTAAGTTTATGAACTAGAGACTAGAGTTATGAAACAAAAAAAATTTTGTTGTCATCGTTCATTGTATCACAAAATACTTATAAACATGTTTATACTGTAATTCTGTATTACATTTATAATTATTATTTTTATCTTATTCTGACCTACCTATTCTTGCAATTTTTGAAAATAATTAGTAATATGTAGCAAGTAAATATACTGCAATAAAGTGCTTGAATTGCAGAATTTTTCTAGTGTTTATTTAAAATACTAATGAATCATTATTATTTATTTTATTCGAAGATTGTCACAATAGAATGAATTTTCACTTATATTTTTAATAGAGATTTTACATTCATATTTTTTAAAATACTTTTTCTTCAAATATTGTTAGAAGTAACTATTGAAATCTGTAATTAGTAAAATTAATTAAGTGACAAGTAATTAGTTTAAATTATATAAGAAATGTATTTTTCTGTAATATAAGAAAGTTAACGAATAGTTTCTTTCGTTTTATTTCAAGAAAGAATGTTAAATTATTATACCTTTGATTCAAAGAGATCAGCAAAGCTTATTAAGAAGAGGTAATAAGTAACGATTAATAATAAAATTCAGAATTAGATGATCAGTAATTATTTTATCAGAATTGACTATGCTATTAAGGACTTTATTAGCATCGGTAAGTTAGAACCTGAATTTACCTATCTGTATTTTTTGTTGCCTATAGTAATATTTTTTTTTTAATTCAGAGATGTTCTTCAAATAAAATGACATGTCAACTAATCGACATAACCTTAATTAATTTAGTAACCATTCTAGTGACTATTTCAGTAACAACTATCACCATAACCAACCTAATCAGTCTTGTTGCCAATCGTTCCCCTAGAATTTTGACTTGGTGGAATCCATCTAAATAAAAAATGAGGTATAAGTGGGTAATCAGTATTTCCAATTCTTTTTTTCATCAAATTTTATTTATTTCTTTTATTTTAAATAAAATATTTAAGTAGCATCTGCAGCACAGGATGGGGACGGAAAATTTCCTATGACAGTCCGCAATAGGAATCCAGAAGTCGCAAAATAAAAAAAAACATTTCAGAAAAACCAATAAACGTCTTTGCAATAATTATTATTATTCCAGCATCAACGATTCAATCGAAAATATAACAACAAAATATAGAGAAAGAAAAATAAAGCGAAATGAAATAGGCAGCAATAACATAAAATAAAATAACCACAACACCCGGGGAAAAACACCAGACAAATATTATTTAATGAAATAAACGAGTGAAAAAGGGGCCTATGGGGTTTCCAAAAGGTTTCAATTTTAGAAAAGCTCATTAGATTTTTTAGCCTTTATGATGACGATCTTATAAAAGTTTCGTTATTTCTACGGAATCCAAAAACGGAATCCAGTTCCTCATTTTGCGGGCTTGAGACGAGATGAAATTGAAGTAAAATGCATCCAAAAGAAGTCCTTGAACTTTTATTTTAAATTATTGTTTTTTCAAATTTTTCGAATGTTGTCGAAAATAAATAACCAAAAACAGGCCTAAAGTTTACAATTGCTTTGAAGAAATCGACACAAAACTTCACTCGAGTGAAGTGACTTTTCCCCTCCAGTAGCCCTAATAACATGCCCTATAAAAGACAAAAATGCTAATGAAATGTAAAAATAGAAAATTGCCGTCAAACAATAATAATTGCTGCATAGACATAAATACTTCCAAAATTATAAGTATGGTTTTAGATTTTTGGTTTATATGAGACGTATATACAGGGTGGGTGAGCCATCGAAAAGGTAACAAGCCTAACAATTTGGAAAGTGAAGATGTACCTATGCGAAAAACTCCGAAACAGGTCGATTTTGTTATCGAGGGGGACATATTTTCGTGACTAATTTAACTACCCAAGTTCACCCATAAGGCAGGGGTAGCTACCCCTTTGCTTATCATCATAGGGAACAGATATCGAGTGATACATCATTTTGAAAGCTATTTGAATTCTCTTTACAACGATATCGTAAATTTTGGGTTTCGTTTACATACCTACAGGTGGCCCAACGAAAACCTAACTCGCCTTAATAACTTGGAAACTGAAGATGTAAGTGAAAAACACCGAAACAGGTCGATTTTGTTATTAAAGTAGGCATATTTTCGTGACAAATTTAACTACCTACCCAAGTTGACCCCCTTGGCAGGGGTAGCTACCCCATTGCTTATCATCATAGGGAACAGATATCGACTGATACATCATTTGAAAGCTATTTGAATTCTCTTTACAACGAAGTCCAACATTTTGGGTTTCGCTTACATACAGGGTGGCCCAACGAAAATGTAACTCGCCTTAATCACTTGTATGTGGGCCACCCTGTATCTAAGCGAAACCAAAAATGTTGGATATCGTTGTAAAGAGAATTCAAGTAGCTTTCAAATGATGTATCACTCGATAGCTCTGTTCCCTATGATGATAAGCAAAGGGGTAGCTACCCCTGACAAGGGGGTGAACTTGGGTAGTCGAATTTGTCACGAAAATACGCCTACTTTGATAACAAAATCGACCTATTTCGGCGTTTTTCGCGTACATCTTTAGTTTCCAAGTTATTAAGGCTAGTTACGTTTTCGTTGGGCCACCCTGTATGTAAGAGAAACCCAAAATGTTGGACATCGTTGTAAATAGAATTCAAGTAGCTTTCAAATGATGTATCACTCGATATATGTTCCCTATGATAATAAGCAAAGGGTGGTAGGGTAGCTACCCCTACCAAGGGGGTGAATTTGGGTAGTTAAATTTGTCACAAAAATATGTCCCCCCCGATAACAAAATCGACCTGTTTCGGAGTTTTTCGCATAAATCTTCACTTTCCAAAGTATTAGGCTTGTTACCTTTTCGATGGCCCAGCCGGTATAAGAATATGCGTGTTATTAATATTATTATGTATAAAAGGTGGTCCAATAAAAACTTAACAGGCCTAAATAATTTGGAAACTGAAGATGTGCGCGAAAAACGATGAAACAAGTCAATTTAGTTATCGAAGTGGACATATTTCGGTGATAAATTTAACTACCTTGGGAGGGGTAGCTACCCCTTTGTTTATGATTTCAAGTAACAGATATCAAGTGATACAGTGATACATTTGAAAGCTACTCATAAATTCTCTTTACAACGATTTATCACTTTTGGGGTTTAGCTTAAATACAAGGAGGCCCAAAAAAACAAGACAGTCCTAATAACTTGAAAACTTCAGATGAGCGTTAAAAACGCCGAAACAGGTCAACTTTGTTATTAAGGGGGACATCTTTAGGGACATCACGTTTCAGCGTTTTCGCGCACATCTTCATCAGTTTCCAAGTTATTAGGCCTGTTAGGTTTTCGTTTGACCACCAATTGTATTTACCTACTATGATTTTATCATAATTATTTTTCTATCTATTGCTTTATTTAGCTGAAGCAAACTGAAATAAAAGAGAAGAAAGAAAAATTATTGATCGCTCTTAGACAATTCCAGCAGAAGTTTTTTTCGGTATCGCCTTAACAAGAAAATTAATATCGATTTTAATTCTAGGAACTATTAGTTCCAGTTGTGTGCACAGAAAATACCAGTTTCATTTTTAAAGACATACTAAGATATACCTATCAAATATATAATTATAAATAATAAAGGTAAGCATTAACTAAGGGATCATTTGTGGGAGACCTTCACTGTTTCGAACATTACCATCCTAGTTCCAAAGTATGTTAATGAATAGTTTCATATTTAATAAGGGGGCGACTTCATTAGAAGAGAGCATCAGTGCTTACTGTCGTCAAGGAAATTACCCCCACTAGACACAATTCTTACCTCAACTGCTGACAGGTAATGAATAGATTTTTCAAACAGTATCAACAACAAATCATCTTGACATACTCAATATTACGTGAATTGAATTATATGCTACATGAATTGAATTTAATAAGTCGTATTGTTTAGATAATTATATTGTTAAACGTTCAAGATGGCTATTTACAAAACAGTTATGGTGTTATCTTTAGTGATGCTGTTCGGATGTATGCTGGGAATTTTCATATTACCGGAAATTATCAACGTGGCAATAAGGAGCGTAAGTTATATTTGATATTATAATTTATGAGTAACATAATCTAAAATTTCTAAGGTCACATTGGTGTACAGGTACACGATATATTATTCTAGTATCCATCTAGTCAATTTTTTTTTAAATATTGTTAAATGTTTGATTAAAAATGCAGTAAATGGAACTAAAAAAGCAAAGACTATACGAAATAAATTTTTGGGAATAATAGGTTCCTTACCTATTTGAAATTTTGTGAAAAAAAAAACTTCTAACATCGTGTCCCTACTTTGGCTCTTGTAACGGAAAATTATACAAAATTTTCGGGTAAAACCAGTAGACAATAATAATATGCGTATAAGTGTAACTACAAAATTTGAAAAAAGATAGTTTTCGTCAATTTAATAATTAACGCTAATTATAATAAATCCTATTTTATGTATAAATTTTGAACCAAATCTCCACCTTATGTAGGTTAAGATTTAATCACGGCTTATTTCCTTGTTACCTACATAAAATTAATCTTGCCATCACTTCTAATTGTACATGTGGTGAATCAGGAGACTGGAGCATATTATCTTTCCTTGTAACGAAAAAAAAAAATTGAAACATTTCTGAGTAAAGTAGTTACAGTAGAGTTACAGTATCCTCTAGGCCTCCCAAATTTGCTCCGAACTCAAAATAAGAATATTTACAAGTATACAAAAGAAAAAAGGTTGAAAAAATTTAAAAAATATATAAAATAGAGCAAAAATATATCGATTTAAAATTAGAAAAATAAATAAGAACCGAAAAATAAAAAAAATTAGATTAAAAAAATATAATAATTAAAATAATGAAATTGGAAAAATAGAAAAACGTTAAAAACAAATCGCATTCAAACATATAAACCTGAAATTATACTACGCTAAGTATCTACTAAATAAGTATATTAGTTTACTTAAGTGATGTATAAAGCTATTTGACAGACTAATTGGAAAGAAATCAAGGGTAACAGAACAAATGAGAGACAAATAAGAATAATAATAAATAGACTTGCGTTTAAATGGTAAAGATGATAATCATCTTTTCACTCAAATATGAACGGCAAAATTTAATTGTGTAATTTGAACTTTAACTCATAGACGTCGTCAAAGATAGATGTCAATTATTATATCTAATATTAGTGTATTTTTTAACAAAAAAATACACTATTGAGGACGACATCACTTTTCGAAAATCACCCAAACTCATCAAATGTCCACCGATCATGACCCCCAGATCACGAAAAAGTGGTTTTCCAAAATTCACCTGCCCACGATATATATATATTTATATAGATTAGTAAGAATTAAGGGCTGTAGGCAAATGAATAACAACTTTACAGAATGGTCTTTAATGTATAGCCAACGTTTCGGCCCCACTTTGGGCCATCATCAGGACTCTGAAATTGATATCAGTGATTATAGTAAATGCAAGCCAGCAATGTCAATGCTCTTATGTTGAGAGATCCTGTTAAGAGCCTGTGCTGAGCTTAAAGAAACACTGGAATACATGTAACCAAATATAGGGAAGCTGAGATTGAACCAAGGTGCCAACCTATTTATTGGTCACTTTGTTGTAAGTACGCATTGACATTGCTGGCTTGCATTTACTATAATCACTGATATCAATTTCAGAGTCCTGATGATGGCCCAAAGTGGGGCCGAAACGTTGGCTATACATTAAAGACCATTCTGTAAAGTTATTATTCATTTGCCTACAGCCCTTAATTCTTATTAATCTGATATTGGTGGCAATTATTCCTTCAAACTATATTTCTATATATATTTCTTTAAAAACGCGAAATTTCGATTTTCAAAACGCTCCTGTAGCTTTATCTTTGAAGATTAGTGAACGAAATTTTGGATCCTTATAAAACTTTGGAATGATGTTAGATTTTTGTTGAAAAAATTTCCAAAAGTCGAGTCACTTCTACAGGGTGTCCATTGAAATTTCCAGAAATACGGTTCTTGTGCTATCATTTCAGGTCGAAGTTTTCAATCTAGGAGACTGAAATTTTTGTGGGAGTAAGATATCTGTAATGAGTGGTCTGGTATTGCACTTGAGCAAAATCGGTCAAGCCGTTTCAAAATGGCAGCGATGTAAATTTTTGGAAAATTTGCTATTTTTTGAGTCCCTGTATGAGCAAGATGGCAATAAAACTTTAAAATAAAATTAACAAGATTGGAAGAAAACTATTTGAAATTTGAATTAAAGCAATAAAATTGGCATTATTTATATTAATAAACCAGTGGCGTGGGTAGGAAAAGGGTAAAAATGTCTACATTTCTATAACCGTTTATGAGTTCATTTTTGAAGAAATTGAACTGAAATTTTCACAGTAGGCAAGTACACTAATATCCTTTAACCCTTAAAATTTTAATCTTAAAAACCCTTTCAAGAAGTAAATAAAAAAAATGGCGGAGATATTAATATTTTTTTCATATGATGTTTATTTCTTTAAAATTTTAAAACCGCTGCTGTAGCTTCATATTTAAGGATTAGTGAACGAAATTTTTTACCCTTGTGAAACTTCGAAATGACATTTGATTTTCGTAAAAAAATTTTCCTAAAGCTGCGTTATTTCTACAGGTGTCCCTCCAAATTAAAAATAAAAACCGTCTATGAGGCACGGTTTCTGGTCGTAGTTTTCAATCTAGCGGGCTGAAATTTTTTTATGAGTAAGATAGCCGCAAGAAGTCGTCTGGTACTGTATTTGAGTAAAATCGAACCGTTTCAAAATGGCGGCCTTTTCAATTTTAGAAAAAATTGCTAGATTTGGAACCCCTATACCTACCTACCTATAAGCAAGTTAGAAAAAAAATTAAACCAAATTAACACGATTGGAAGAAAATTATATTAAATTTGAGTTAATGCAGTAAAATTTGCATATTTTTCATTAATAAACCAGTGGCGTGGGTAGGAAAAGGGTAAAAATGGCTAAATTTCTATAACCGTTTATGAGCCTTTTTTGAAGGAATTGAGATGAAGTTTTTCCAGTAGACAACTATACGAATAACCCTTAACTCTGAAAAATATCAAGAAGCAAATAAGAAAAAGGGCGGAGATATTCGAATATTTTTACATGATGTTTATTCCTCTAAAATTTCAAATTTTCAGTTTTCAAAATTCCCCTTTCACTTTTTGCGAATTTATTAAAGGTAGTGTAAAGAATAGTATTTTTTAAGTAAAGTTAGCCAGTGGCGGACACAGGAAAAGGAAAAATTTTTTAATTTGCCAATTTTTATTTTATTTTGTTAAATTTAAACATAAAATGGTATAGAAACATTTGTGCTTTCTTTGATTTTTTATTTGGCGACGCGTGGAGAAATCTCCGAATTTTTCAAATTTTTTATCACCCTGTATAAACATATTTCATCTACATCGTAGGATAGTACATGAAAAGTTAAAATAGAGACATGTAAGCCGTTTTTCTCTATCTTCAGCCGTTTTCGTTGTACAGGGCCTTGAACTTGAAAAATGACGATTTTCACTTGTTTATAACTCAAAAACTTCTGAATTTAAACACCAACTGTAAAAGCCAATCCTATTTTGTCTTCTCAGACAATCTAAAAATGCAATAACATAGGAGCATTCCATTTAAAAAAAACATAACTTTGATATGTTTTATGCTTTTGGGACACCCTATACATTATGAATATAATTTTAAAACGTACCTCTGCCGGGTCTCTATCCACTCCAAAAATAAAAAGATCCTAAAATCCAGAGACACGGCCATAATCTTCCGTTTCGTATACCGTAGCCCACCCTGTATATACTTCATAATTTATATTAATAATTCATAATTCATAATTTATAACGTAATATTGCCAATGATATAATTATTATTTCGGAGCTCATAAAAATGTAGATATCACCGCTATCGAAGACCGAAAAATCAATCCTTGAGAAGGGGACAAAAGTATTCTTTCCATTTAAATTAATGTGCAAATATTGAAACGTTAATTATTGTTATTACGTTAATAACAATTGTTAGTTAGAAAAAAGTCCGGATATTGATCCTTTTTCTATTTAACTGAAATGGACTGCAGCCACCTACAAGTTAAAAGTACTTACTCCCTTGCCCAACACAATTGTATATTGGCCTTTCTTCTAGAGAAAATATATACACAAAATAAACTAAAGTTCCAGTAACCTCAAAAAGTCATTTTTTGGACATTGGATCTCTTTCTACCTAGGTACAGAATTGTTCTTGATAAATTAAAAAAATCCCATGAAAAAATAGGAAACCTCCTATAAAAATCCACATAAAAATGCGATTTTCCTCTAAATGATGTGATTCGGTGACTTTTAGAAATAGTACATTTTTTTGTACAAAATGAGTCGTTAAAGTTTTAATTCCATTGGCATAGAAGTTCAAAGGGCGTGAAATCTATAAAAATCCATGATCTGTGCCAATGAATTAACGACATGAGTAATTATTTTAGTTTTGTACTTTTTATCACATAAAAGTATGACGTCATACCAAAGTTCGTCAAAACCTAAAAGAAAAAAAAAAAAGAAAAAAAAAGAAAAAAAAATTAGAAATAATAAAGAAAAGCTAAACGTTGTTATTAACTATATACGTATTCAAGGTTGTTTATTTTTTTGCTTATAAAATAGGTAAATGTTTCCATGTGATGCACGGGAAAACGCATAATTTTTTAATTGCGTGCATGCAACATTAATGTATTATTCCGTCTATTTACATAAACAGCTATAATGGTAACGTTGAATGCAGCTACCAAACCATATGAAGAGACTACCTAATAAATCTATATTTTTTCCTCGCATTTTGTAAGTTTTTAGACAGAAAAATAGGTCCGATTTTTTGAGAAACTGATGAAAGTTGTCGTGTATAGAATTTTAATTTAGCAAATGTAAAGCAAAATGTACAATTGTTATTGTCGAGAGCATAGATGAAGTTAAATTAAGATGAATTGAGATATTTTTACGCGTGTGCGTCAGCGAACATTTTGTAACATTTTGTTAAAAATTGATAAAAATATTTATCATCGCAGTCTTTATTAGTTTGAAAAAGGTCTAATTCAGTTACGAGAGAAATTTTGTAGAATAAAATCTTACGTTTTACGAGTGAGCTAGGTACCTGCACAAATTTAATTTATTTTTTAATTTTTTTTCTTTTCTTATTTTACAGCAAGTTTCATTAAAGAACGGGACAGATGTACGCGAGCTTTACATAAAACTACCATTTCCGTTGGACTTTAGGATCTACTTTTTCAACGTCACGAATCCCAAAGAAGTTCAGCAAGGCGGAAAACCTATTTTGAAGGAAGTGGGACCTTATTGCTATGAGTAAGTACATTTCTCATGTACTGAAACACTGAAACTTTTCTCATGTTTGGTCAATCATTATCCCGTTTTTTTTTTTGCTCAGTAAGCGTTTTAAATGTTTGAGCGTAACACAACCTATCATGTTTATTTAGTTCAGAGTAGTTATTATTTTTGTTAATGTCCAAGGAGATTAGATAGAAAATTCTAATTATGATGTATTAAAACCAACCATTGATATATTCTGCTAATTTCCCCTTAATATTGTAGATAATTACTTATTTACTTACTTTATAAAGCTGGGATATTAATTACCGGCGCTTCCTTGCTTATTAATTACAAATTATTGAACCAAATTACTTTTTCAAATCAGTAGTTCACGCTCTTGGGTAATGCGAGCTTTAAAATGCAATTCGGATAAAATAGTAATAGTAGGTAGGTACTTAAGTATACCTTACTATTTTATTTATCATCAACAATACACTGTAGTGATTATGTTTTAGGAATTTTTACGAGGATTTTTTTCTGGAATAAGGTTTCAATCAATTGATCGCTTCCATTTTCAAACCATTAGAAACTATTTTTTTTTAGATTTGTTTCGAGATGTTTCGAAGATGAAACTTTAAATCTTGTGCAAAAAAATAAATATGTAATAAGAAATGAAAAGTTCTTTTCGGGGAAATCTCTTTGGATAGTAAACAAACTTGACTTGTATCAAAAATATTAAATGAACATTTTTGATGCTGAAATTTAGATATATGTCTTCAGTTTTTTTATCAATGTGTCGCAGGTAAATAAAGATTGAAAGAACACACAAAACTATCTCATCTTCGTCAGGTTTCTGGGTTGTTTATTTAGCAATTATTTCTTAAATCATTTTCCCCTCTCTCCTTATTTTTACTTAACTCTGCAAGTATTTTATACCTAACACATAGTCAGTAAGTGTCTTTTGTTGGGGTTTAACCGCATTTCCGTAAAAGCAACTTTTTGGAATGTATAAATTTAACCTCAGATAACCTTCGGGTAATGACTAATGTAATTATTGTCCAAAATATTTTTTGAAACCGAAATACCTGGGGCCTGTTTCACAAAAATATGAGTTATTAATAATAGTCATATAAAATTTTGTAAAACACTTACCGACTAATATAATTGAAATATACTATTATTAATAGTTAGTTAAACTATTACTTAGTACTTTATTACAATTATTTTGAGAAACACTATTGAAAATCACTCATATTATGAGCTTTTATTATTGAGCTTTACTAATAATAATAGTTAATAGTGTTTTGTGAAACAGGTCCCTGGACTCAAGGTCCTGGACACTTGTTAAGATAGATTGCTATTTCTGAGATTTTTCTAGCAGTTTATTTTTCTGGCGAAGGTCGCAATAATCCATTATCATCCCCCAGGTTTAGAATTTTATTCTTCAGCTGTTCTCTGGGGCCTGTTAAGTAATTTTTTGTTCATTCTTATATTTCAGAATCTTGTTTCACAATGGACTTTCTAATTACCTACACCTAGCCAAACTTGTATTGTTGTAGGGCATGAAAGGAGAACTTCGACTCTAAAATATCCTAGAAAGTGATCAAGTTTTGCTTAGGGTCTTCTTCGAATAATGATAATTGTAAATATAATAATAAAGTTTTTCAGAATTAATGATGCGATAAATCCCTATCAGAATAGCGTGACCCCTAGAATCCGCTAAAATAGCGAGACTCCATTCTGGGCATCTATTGCTATGCTGAACTATTGCGATTTTTTATGTATTTTTTATTACATTTTTCTAAATCTTTCGATCGTTTTTCATACTCCTGTTAGTTGTACATACCTGGACCATTCCGATCGAGATTTCCACTAGCCACTACCTGAAGAAATAGTATATTGTGAAACAAGTGCGGAAAAGAGAAAATTTCTCACGAGTGTGAAATTTCTTTTCCGCAGGTGCTACACACAGTACTTTTCCTACGACCACAATTTAATAGATTATTTATTTAACAAATTTAACACATAAATTATTTTTTCTGACAATGCTCTGCTTTTATGACCTTTTCTCCAATTTATGAAATGTTTATAAGCAGATTCGTATTTTTCTCTCGAAACTATAGGTAGCAAATTCAAAGAACACAAACCTGCTTGTTTTCTGACTTCAGCAGGTGGTGTATTTTCTGCTTCAGATTCAGAGGAATCACAATCCATTATAATGATAGGTAACTAAAGTTTATTTTTTCAGACTACCTAGGACTAGGTAGGTATTATTTTCAATTCTACCAATGACTTTTTAATATTACTATTATATACTGTTAAATCATTGAATTCTACCGACAATATTATTATTATTTATTATAAGACTCTGTATCTAAACTAAAAATAAAGTGACGTGGAGCGTGGAGACGTGGTAGATATGCAACTTCCACACAATTGAAGTTAGAGGTGAGCAAGTTTTCACGTTCGTGAATTTGATTTGAACGCTACCAATGCTGTTATTAGCGATCAACTCATAAATTTTAATAATTACGCCACAAGAGTAAGTATATTATATTTTATAGTCTTGTCGGGTTCTATTTTATCTCATTGGTGTTTATTTTATTACCTTGAAGCTTTAAATGAATAGTTATTCCATTAACAATAAGTAACAGTGAGTTACCGCCCATCACTATTGTTTACATTAAACTGTACGGAAACGATTTTTGGCTATGCGTTATGTCACTTTGTCGCACAGTTTTGGATACGTGAGAAATCTGCTAGTTTGCGCACAAGAAACGATGCGCAAAGTAGTGTTTTGTATAGTGGTCGTAGGAAAAATATTTTGACACACTGTCACACAAACATGTGAGGGGAGTCCAGAACATCGATTCTGTGTGGGTGGGATTAATATCCTGCGTAGCCTGATTTCAGACAAACTAGAGTGGTGTAAAAGGTTCTTAATTTTTCTACAAAACCACAGTTCCTGTATTGTAGGAAGGGTTGGATGAATTTTATATTTTTGTTATTTTTATTGTGGCAATAATCCCTCCATTCGACCTTTGCTTTTGTAGCTGCAAGATTTTTTATTTCTGGGTAAATGTCTGTTATATGACGATAATTATCTACATCCTCACCATCATACACGACCTCTTTGGCTCGAGATAAGTGACGCTTGTTGAGAAAAAATAAGTGCTTCTGATGCATCAACATTTCACTTGATTCGGACGTTTGCGAGAAAATCGTGTAAACTTTTAATTTTTGACTTTTAATCATTTTCATTTTTCTTATTTCATTGTAACATCATTTCGGTCATTTGACATTATTTTTAATTGTTAAAGTCAAGTTAATAAAATTAATAATGAAAATGACGTCTCAAATTGAAGACTTCTTCAAAATTTTCATGAAAACGGTCAAACCGACTGAAAATTTAGTTGATGCATCAGAAGCACATTTTTTCCTTAACAAGTGTTTAACATCTAACTGTAAAATAATGAGGGGGTCAATATTCACAGCCGTTGCATGGGAATATTTGGCTGATATAGGAAATATCAATTTCCTATGTTCGGAAAATAAAATTACACAGTGTATAAGTTTTAAGTCATTTTTAAAAAAAGAGATCGATATCTTGACAGATATTCATCAGCTTTATATCACAATGTAACAGGGTGGCCCGTAATGAACGGGACGCTATGACACCACACACCTGACGGCAATGTAACAGGGAAGGACGTTATGTCGCTTCAATGCTTGTACACCCATGTAACAGGGGAGACCGTCTTTGTCGCAAATGTAAAATTTACGACACACCTGACACCGATGTAACAGGGGAGAAAACCCTTGTTGGGGATTCTCAAAATTTACGACACTCCTGTTATCTAGTCAAATTGATTTTAGCCGAGCGGAACTAAAGTTTTTGAAAGGAAGTCGTGGAGCCGGATCTGACCACTGGCATACACCGTGGCGATCTCGAGTGTCAAATTCACTAAAGACAAACAATAAGAAAAATCTATACGTACCTTAAAAAAAAAACAAAATAATTTTCAATGACTCTGCCCAGGCCTCTCTTCTGATTCGGAACTATTGGTGTTCCTGTTTTTATATTATGTCTTAGGAGAGTTATTTACACTCCTAACTTAGCTTTTTCTTTTGTTTAGTTGGTCTGATTGAAATAAAAAAAATTCAATAGAAAAAAAAATAATTCAATGAAATTTTCTCTATGTTATTTATATCACTTAACAGACCATTCGTTTTGTTTAATTTTAATATGTCTGGGTGAGCAAAATTAAATTCATGAATTTAATTTAATCAATTTTATTTATAAAATAATAATATAAACGTACAAAACACTAAATAATTTGATAGCTATAATATACACCTAAGTTCCTACAATAGATTTCACTTTATTTTCCCTCACGGATGCATCGAAATTGTGAGAGATATAATATAAACTATTACCTTTAATAATAATAATACCTAGTAATTACGTTTATTTACCCCTTTATTGGTAAAATCAATCTTTGATTAATAGTTGATACTTTATCCTGTATTACAGTAACCATACATGACAAGTAGTAAATAATTACAATTATTTACCTTGGTATATAACAAACATAAAAAATAAAATCTTAATGCCTTTTTGACACGACACAATCAATGTGTGTTTTAATTAACTCCCTGATGTGGGTTATTCATCCACAACACTCTGTCAGCTTATCTAACCTTTATTCAGCAGTAACCCTTAAGGTTGCAAAATATACCAAAGTACATAAGTATTAGTATACAAAAATCTCTGACCTTTCTCCTGGTTAAGGAAAATCCGAATGTATCCAAAGTATCCAAATATTGGCCACTTCACTGAGAAGTTTACCCGTATTACGACCGTGTAATAATTATTATTCCTATTCGGGATAACTGATTAATCACTCACAAATAATTGCGAATATTTTAACTAAAATTTATTCAAGAATAATTTTCTTAATCAACTTTAAGAAAATTCGCGGTTCTACTTCGCGTAACTAATTTTTACTTAGCTAACAAACACTTTGTTTTAAAAACAAGACTAATTTCGCGGATAACCGTCGCGACGCCAATTAGATTAAATCTGGTCAAGTACCAGAGACTTTTCGCGTTCCCCAAACTGTTACGACGACAGCTGAAAGGAGACTTTTTGTTCCCCAAGCTATTACCACGATAGCTGAAAGGAGACTCTTTTTTCCTCTCTGAAAATTTTAATTCCCACTTTTTCGAGTTAGTCGGTTTGACCGCCTACTTCTTAACTCCCTGGCTTAGACGTTTTTCCCCCAGGCTACTTATTTTCCCCAATCAGAGTTCTAGTGCCGATGTCCGAATATTTTCCTCTTTTTCTCTCATTAAATAATTTGGAACCGCCCTCTCACTAACTCCGCCTTTTCAGTTGAATGGTTTTCGTTCCCACAGTTCCAATTGACCTCGCTCAGCGGTTTTTCGAAAACGCAGTTTTGATCACGTCCGAAACTTAATCTTTTATACAATAGTTTAGTCTGGCGGCTATTAATTCAACAATGTCTCTCTGTACTCACGCCGCTGACCATCTGGTTTTGATAATTAGCATCCTACTAAAAGGCTCTACATGATTTTTGAGCAGTTTTTAATCTGGGAAAATAATTCTAGTCTGTTCTCTTGAGTTTTAATTTCAAGTTGGGTCTTTATTAATGGCTTCACCTTCCTGTGCCGCCGTCGGATTACAGGCGTATTTTGTTTCCCATAGGCTGACCTTACCAGAATTATTGCTTCAATGCTCGCTTATATTATATTTCCCGTCTGCGTATGTAATGAAATTTAAATTCGGACGTTCCTTAAATTGGATTACATCATCTTGAAAGAGTTTTATTAAATTTATAAAATTCTTAAATATTAAAAAAATTATAGAAATTGAAGTATCTATTCGATCCTTTACAACAATACTAGAATATTAATTTTCAGCCTATATGAAAACGACGGAAAAACAAACAGACCAATAAGTCAACTTAACGAGTACCTCGAAGAGATCAATGAAGGTCAATGAAAAACTTAATAAAATAAAATAGCCGACTTCAGTATTGCTATTGGGCTTGTAATAGTGTCAAACTAAAACAGTACAGTAATATCAATTCAAAAATCGACCAAATAAAAATACAAAAGCAAATTACAAGTCATCAATGTGGAATATTCTTCTTGAAATTCCCATTCTATAGAAAACAGAAAACTTTATAGCACTAAGCAGGAATCAATAATCATGAATAATTATTAATTAGGGTACTGGCAGACAACCACGTAGGCAGTAGGTGGATACAAACTCATAAAAGAAACCTAAATTTTCGACAATACCTACCTACATGAATAAATTGATTAAATTGAGTCAGTATTCTGATGATCAAACAATTTATAATTTCGATCCCCGCTCCTTTCCCGGAAACTTAAGTATGCAGTACTTAGGTCGACCTTCAAACTATTTGATCTAATTCGTTTTAAACGAAAAAAGATAAATGTCTTTAGTCTGCTATAGATTCAGCCCTTAATTATGTAGCCTTGCTCTGTTCAAAGGTCAATTTGTTAGTTTTATTATTTTGGTTATTCTAGAACATTTGATAATTGCTTTATGGCTTGTTAAAAAATTTAATCGAATAGGTACTTGTACAGTGTATTATTCTACAGTAATTATTTTAATAAATGCTAGAAATGAAATGATATTTTTTATGAAGTCTAAGTTTGCATGTGAGCCCTAAAACTTCGGCAGTGGGATGATAGAGTATCCAAATACCCAATTTATTATTCATATAATTTTAAAAGACTTTATAATCGAAAAAATGTATATCGTCACCTTAAAACAGAAGTAGCCCAAGTCCAAAAACTACATTTTTCAGGAAACGTTTTTTTTCTCTAGCTGCTTTAATTACACACATATTTTAATATAAATTTGTACAAGTATTTTAAATATGCACAGTTTCAATTACAGCATGAATTAAATATGAAACGTATAAGTTAAAGAAAAAAGATGGACATAGAATATTTTTTTAGCTGTTAAGTATTCCAAGTCCATTTTCTGGACTTAGGTTAGTTGTGTGTTTTGGACATCTTAGTAATAAAAGCCGCAAAAGCTTCTATTTGTTCCAAAAACAGTATATCCTTGAAGGATTATCTTGCAGTTAGAGCTAAATGGGCATTGATCGTAAAAAACAAATAGTTTTTCTAAATGAGGAAGCAGAATTAACCCAAGTCCACAATTTGTTGGACATAGGATGTTATTTGAAAGCAGAACTAGTATAAGTCCTAACACAACACTAACATAGGTTACCTTATGGTAATATGCATAGTTCTGCACTGAAAATTATTTACTGGAGCATTGACATAGGTTCTTTCTCGCGAACTTAGGATAGTTCTGCATTAAAAATTTGGGCACCCTTGGACATAAGCTTATTTGTTATTTAGCTAATACGAGATAAATATAATTATTAGGACTTAGATTAGTTCTGCATTCGATCGGCGACACCTTACTCTATCGTTTTGTATAAAAAACTCATTTTTGGCAAAAATGGACTTAGGCTAGTTCTGTTTTAAGGTGACGATATGTCGTTTCGTTTTCATTTCTAGTGTAACATAATTTGACTTCACCAGAAAGTTAGCAGATCAAGTAATTGCAGGAGGTGGAAATGTTAATTGCCCAAAAAGAGGGGTGGCCTTAACACCCATAGACTATTTCTTTCGGGGTTTGCTTGAATTTAAAGTTTCTTCAATAATTCTCTTTCAATTAATAATTTAAAAAATAACATAATTAGAGTAATTTCTATTTGAGATTTACGTCTGAGACGTTCAGAGTGCGTAACAGATTCCATTGGAGACAGTCCGGCCACCCTTTCCGGGTGTCCAGTTTAAAATGCAGTACATGGGTATATTTGAAACGGTAAGAGATACAGGGTCGGTCGGTTGAATTAGAGAAAAGTTGCACAATTTGATGCTTATCAAGAATCCGAAACAAAATTTAGGACAACTTCAACCATTTCTGAAATATCCTGAAAAAACTGGAAAATAAAAATTTCTTATTTTACCCATATCTTTTTTATTATTGGAAATTAATTCATTATTTTTTGTAGGCTTACATAAGTCGTCAAAAGCTATCCGTTTGACATTACAAAAATTTCCAAAGCCGACTAGATCCCAGAGCTTTCATAGCCAACTTTTGTTTTTCTTATGGCCGCCATATTGTTTTTTTATGTCATTCGGTATGAAAAAAATAATTTTAACCAAAAACTAATAACTTCAAAAAATAAATTTCAAAAATTTTTATTCTTCTTTTTCCTTAAAAAAAAGACAACTTTTTAGACCGAATGACTTCATAATGACGTATTTCAGCGAATTTTTTTTTCTTTTTCTTCGAAACAAGAAGAATAAAAAATTTTAATTTTTTTTCGAAGTTTATTAATTTTTGGTTTCCAATAATTTTTTTATATCGAACGACATAAAAAATCAATATGGCGGCCATAAGAAAAACAAAAGTTGGTTATGAAAACTCTGGGATCTAGGCGGCGTTGAAGATTTTTGTAATGTCAAACGGATAGCTTTTGGCGACTTGTGTAAGCCTACAAAAAATAATTAATTAATTTCCAATAATAAAAAAGATATGGGTAAAAAAAGAAATTTTGATTTTTCAGTTTTTTTCAGGATATTTCAGCAACGACTGAAGTTGTCCTAAATTTTGTTTCAGATTCTTGATAAGCATCTAATTGTGCAACTTTTCTCTAATTTAATCGACCCTGTATCTCTTACCGTTTCTAATATACCCATGTACTGCATTTTAAACTGGACACCTGGTATAAAATCTTAAGAGACCCTAAAAGTACGCTAGGGATTAATTAATTATCTTTTGTATTTTTAGTGAATGGAAAGAAAGAATTAAAATAACAGAGAACGATGACGATGATAGTTTCACCTACACACCATTTGATCATTTTAATTTCAATAGGGAACGCTCGCTCCCAAACTCCGATGAAGATTACGTAACAATATTGAACCCATTTATTGTGGTAATTATTATTATTATAATTATTATTATAGCAAGTCAATTTCATGAAGATCAAAATTGGGATTTGGTTCTTATAATAATAACTTTGTCACCAATAGGTCCCTTACAGAACAAAATCATCTTTCGGATAGCATGTGAGGTGAAAACTGAAGAACTTTCAAATCCGTGGGGCCTCTAAAAAATATATCGAGGGAGCATTTGTTTCTTTGGTTGCCTGCTAATTCATATGAAATTAAGTATTACTAACATCACGAAAGACTAGTTAGGATAAATATTACTTCAAATCTTTCGTATGATATGCGTTGTGGATATCGTAACTGATTTGATATGCTGATTAGTCAATAACAAGGACGAAACGGTACCACATAATATGCCTTCAGTTACACCTCATATGCTGTGAAAAAGATTTATAATTAAATTTGTAAAGAACCTACAGTAACAGTTTACATTATTAGAACCTCGATCCCAATTAATCTCAAATCTAGTAGGTATGTGGTTCAATAATACTTAATATAAATTAAATAAAAAAAAATAAATAAGAAGCTTACTAAGAAGCGAGCTAAAATAGCTTGCATGAACAAACTTCCAGTGTCTACATAATTCTGCTCTACTTTGCTCAACTAACCGTTTCCACATTACTTATTATTATATAGTTGTTGATCTTGTTTTAACTAACAATATTTTAAGGGGATGGTTAACGCAGTTGCGCAAGATTACCCAGCGTTCTTGAAGACTTTAAATAAAGCACTTAAAGCCATTTACACAGACGAAGACTCCATTTTCTTGACCGCTAAAGTTAAAGACATACTTTTTGAAGGAGTGAGAACTGACTGTAATAAGGAAGATTTCGCAGCAAAAGCAGTTTGCTCTCAAATGAAAGCCCAAGTTAAAGGTCTTAAAGAGCCGGAAGAAAATATTTTCTTGATTTCAATTCTAGGAGATGTAAGTAATGTTCAACTGTTGTAATATGACACTTTTGAAATATTTGATATTTTTTATTTTTCAGAGAAATGCAACGGAGAAAAAGAGAGTAAAAGTAAATAGGGGTATAAAGAAGAACAAGTTTCTTGGCAAACTGATTGAATATGATGGTAAAAAGGAATTGGATATTTGGTCCTCGGCGAAATGTAATAAGTTCAACGGAACTGACGGATGGATTTTTCCTCCCTTAACTGATAAGGAAGATGGAATTAAGTCATTTTCTCCTGACTTATGCCGGTGGGTAAATATTTTTGACAAGTTATAGCTAATTTAGCATTTGCTTGTTTACTTTCTGGAGAACATTTTTTTAGATCTATTAATATCTAACTAAATTCAGTTAATAATTCTTTTGTTTGTGTAGGAACGTTCGTGCGACATATTCGGAAAGTACAAATATGAAAGGGATAGATGTTAATGTTTTTCGTATATCTCTGGGCGATCAAAGTAATGATCCTGAAGAAAAATGTTACTGCCCCAGTCCAAGGACATGTTTAAAGAAGGGTGTTTTTGATCTTTCGAAATGCAATGGTATTCCTATTTTTGCAACTCTACCGCATTTTTATGACACTGACCAAAGTCTACTACAAGACGTCGATGGCTTAACTCCTAACGAAGAATTACATTCTACTATAATTTATTTCCAACAGGTAAGTTAAATTAGAAATATTTTTGTCCTCAAAAAACTTTCTTTTTTTTTATTAGTTTTTATTCTATTCTGACGTAGAACATTCTCACGTTTCGACCGCCAAATTAGGGATTCCTTTTTAAATTGAATCATTTATTGAGCATTTACGTATTTTTTTAATAAGTTACTGTCTGAAATTTTTATAAAACGATATTGCCAATAAATATTTGATCTTATTTTAGATGCTTGGAGTACCACTTTCAGCGAGTCTAAGAATGCAGTTTAATTTGAAAATTGCAAACAATTCAAAAATTACGCTCATGGAGAATCTAACTACCTCAGAAATACTGCATCCGATATTTTGGCTCCAAGAGGTAAGCTCAATATAATTTAAAGCGCTAATAAAACTACCATCAAAGTAATTATTATTATTAATTACGTAGAGTGCTGAAATTGAAGGCGATTTGCTCAAGAGAGTGAAGTTAATGATCGTCCTAATAAAAGTATCCAAAATCATGAACTACGTTGGTTTAGCCACATCATTTCTTGGATTATTCGCAGCTGGATATTTGTACCAGAAAAGAGGAACTTCAGTTGATATCACCACTTCGGCCACAAATTCAACAGCATCTTCTGCATCCATGAGCAAAGCAGCCAGCGAGATTGAATTCGTTCCCAGCAATCCCATTAATACTCGCAATAGAAATATTAGTAGACTGACTCCGGCAATTAAACGTGGAATTGACAATCGTACTTTCGTTACAGATTAATAATTAATATTTGCGGTGCGATTGTCTAGTCAAAAAATAAAATGTCAAATATTAAATCGTTAAAATTTGTTCACAAGGGGCAGTTATTCTATCAGAAAATCTGTAAATATGTTAAGCTATTTTATTGTTCTTTGTGAAGTCAATGAAAATAATTATGTATTTAGATCTTGTTTATTGTAGGATTATTTTATAGTAATTAAGCTATACTATTGAAAAAAATTTGGGGAACACATTGTGGAGTTCTCTCGAAGACAAACCAGTCACTTGATTTTTTTTTTTTAATTTTAGATGAATCAAGCCGCAATGGTATTCTCAAATTTCGCCAACACTCAGGTTTTGACATGACTTAGAATGCACTCATGTACCAAAATCGACTTCGCATGATTTTCAATTGAAATTTTGAGCTTACCCTGTAGCCACGAAAAGTTCAGTCATCCTTTAATAAGCTTGAATGATTAATTCCAACTCCCTGCAGACTCTCTGGACCAAATGATTGCCGATATCGTCATTCATTATGAAGAGACAGTTCTTTTTTCGAACTCCTGCAAAAGTGACCACACGATTTTCAAAGATACCTAGTTCAAGTTTGAGGCAAATCGATTTTCCTCATCATAAAAAGTTCACCCAAGTTTCCGAAGTCTTTTGCAACCTCTTCATCTTGTAGGAGGCTGCGTTCTTGCCACTTATTTTTTGACCATTAGATGTTATTTGAAACATTTTTACTGGTACATTCGGATGCAGGTAAGCTTACACCTGCGATGGTCTGAAATGATTCATGTACACTGTTGAAGACCTATAAAACCATTGTCTTGTAACTGAAAGGTCATTTATTTCGCAGATCTTTGATTTTCACAGTACATTGGAGACCCTTGTAATGTAACTTTGAGAATTTTTACAATTTTTTATTTGTCTCAAGATTGAAGGTGGATCAACTTTATTACTTGCCAATACAATTTACCAAAGTTCATACTTTGGAGAAAATACACCAAAGAGAACACCAAAGAGAACGGTCTCAAGACATGATCCAAACCGTTATTTTCAACGTAGCAACCAGTAACAATAAACCGTTAAATAGAAGAAAATGAAGCAATGTATCGTTGCTCTGATTAATAATAAAAGGTTAAAAGCAGGAGAGCCACGACTACTGGGAAGATCACGTTTCGTTCGTACAGTTTCAAGGTGAGAGAAGATCGAGCCATTAACTGACAAGTATTCCAGGACCAAGAAAGAACTTCCACTGCTAAGTCCATTCAGCACTGGAACGCCACACGAAGGAAAATTTCGCCCATGACCGTTCGGCGGAGACTACGGGGGACGAAACACAATTGTCGAAGACCAGTCCGACGAATTCGAAAAAGAATTCGAAAGTCGAAGACAGCATCTTCGATGGAACCAAGCAGAATGGGGGCCAGTTTTATGAACCACGAAATGAAATTTTTTTGATCAACATGATGGAAATGGTACCATTCGGGGGCGGCTCCGTCATTGTTTGGGGTGGAATTACTGCTGACCATGGTGTAAGATAAATAAGGTGTTGGAACAAGACTCCCCAGTGCGAGCCGATATCGTCACATTACATCTGATTTACCCATTTGTTTTGTTGCTCTCGCTCGCAATGGTTAGTTCTGCCGATCTCTTACTCGAACAAGCGCACAAGCGCTAGCATGAATGATTCACGCATATTCGCTGATAAACGCGTGCTCTTGTGTTCTAATTTTATTAATATTTAAATGTTGGGATGCCATTCAACGAAATACCCGTGGTAGTTTCATCGCATCAACTTCTACAATTAGGCACAGCACAGTTTCTACCGATTTGTGCTTATCACTTCTTCAGAAAAAAATAAAATAGAGTAGCATGACACCCTGATAATGGCAATTTGCATGTGTAAGAGCAAGAGGTCAGAGCCCAGCTGGCAAGACTCTCTAACACACTGAGGTTCAGGCTTTCGTCTCGCGCTTTACTGTTGAAATACGTGCTTCGTTCACTCACCTATATATCTTACACCGTGCTGCTGACGGAGGAACAATTATATTATTAGTAAATCCACCTTCAGTTCTTGGTACTTGGGGTTACGTAAATGAAGTTCTCGTTCCGCTTGTTCTACTATTTGCGCAAAATGTGGTTGAGAGCTTGCTTCTTCAGTAGAATAATGCTCGGCCCCGTGTTGTCCTATTGACCAGAGATCAGTAGAATAATGCTCGACCTCATGTTGTCCTATTGACCAGAGATTTCTTGAAGGACGCGGGTATCACGAAAATGATCTGGCCAGATGAATGAGATCATCCCTTTGCAGGTTCCAACTTTCGCCACAAACCATCGCAGTACGTTCAACATAAAATGCTCTCGCAGGAATGGGAAAACATCCTATAGCAGTTCATCAGGCGTTTATTGTTGTTGAAAAATTACTCAAATGTAAAAACGAATAATTAAATAGCGGCATAGTAGCAAAAAATATAACAATGATAAAAATTGCCTCATCAGTAGTCATCAGCCTAAAGGCTTGCGCCATGGAGGTTATGGATGACTAGAACTATACAAAAAGTGTCAGAATTGAAAAAAAGTCATTTTAATTTTCATATTAAATTTTACTAAACTTGCCTTTAGTTTCTCAAACTTCATCCAAACATACAATTGTAACACGCCGCACCCCTACACGCTGAATTCCGCTGAAAGTTGGCCGTTAGATCGTCTAGCTTTGAATGTAGAACCGCACGTTGTGTTTCGCAGTATCGAGATTCGTAATTTAGGTATGCCGGAAGCAAGAGAGGAGTTTAGGATTTTGCGTTCTGACGTTTGACTGAATTTCTGGATTTTGATTCTTATCAAATAATAAACAAATAAATTGTAGGATGTGGAGGATCATTTTCATAACATCTTTCACACTCGAGAATTCTCCTCATCGTTACAATCCTTTATTTATCACCTCGTCTTTAATTAACAATTTGTTTGATTTATCTGTTTGTGAATTACGTGTTTCTTTAAACATGTGAGTCAACAACACTCGAGTTCGAATATAAAGGGACCCTGTTGATAGCTGGGGAAACTCTTACTTTCTTTGAGGCAATGTGCGGCGTTGCCGCTTGTACTAAACATTAGAATAGTCGTAGCTTGCGTAGGCTCTTGTAGCGCTTTTGTTTATTCGCAGATATACGCTGAATTTGCATTATTCGGGTGAATTAATGTTTCATTACCTCCCGGCAATATTCAGGTCGGTGATAGTCCTCGGACTTAACTTTTTGGTTTACTGGATTTACTCCGAACTTGTATTCTCGGGCGTAGCTTCTGAAGCAAGTAATATTTATTACCTCCCGGCAAGGTTCAGGTATGTGATAGACCTTTGACTAGAAGTTTTTTGTTTGTTAATGAAAAATTCCCTTTTAATGGGATATTTTTCATTCTGTGATATCAAACACATCTCTCGAGTGTTTTCGAACATTATTAACAGAATCATTATCACCTCTGATCGAATTACAGACTCCATTCCTTTATTATTGCTCAGACGCAATAATTAGAGTGTTGGAAAATTGGGCTAACCTACTCATATAATCAGCATATTCGGGCGTAGCTTCTGAAGCAGATGACCAACAGCATCTCCCCACTGTATTATAGAGAATGACCTAACAAAAAGAAATCGGGATAATTAAATCAGTTTAGTGATCATGTTTCTCGTTAATGCGTCGTTGTTTGTGATTTGCACTTCGAAAGAAAAGCCTAAGCGCTGCTAGGACCACTCTATCGTTTCATTTATGTGAGTTTGAGCTTTTCGCATCATACTTTGGTTTCCACGCAAATTTCGTGAACTTGTGATTTGCTTTGATGATTTGGCAACATGGTTTCGCCCATCTACCTTTCAGGACACTTTAGTACTTTTTACTACTTCTATTATTGGCCTTTTATAGATATTGCGGACTCGAGTCTCGTCGCTCTGTTCAGAATACAAAGCTCCTTTATGGTTTGTTTACACTACAAAACAATACTACTCAATTCAGGCACTACTGCTACTTTTTACATCTACCCAAACAGCACACAACATCCAATGGACGGGACGATTATGTCCATAATACGTACATGACGTCCATGAACCTTTTGCGCTACATCCATTGGATGTCGTTTTATGTACCATATGTTTTAGTACATCAGAGGTCGTCCGTTCGATGTCCATTGAATGATTCGTTTGTACAAACCAAAATCATGTCCGAGTTTGGACGTCCCATTAATGTACATATTGTGACTTAAAATGGACATCCATATCGACACTCTTAACAGCACGTTTAATGTTACTCTCAACAGGTTATTAATTTCTTTAGAATTCAATAATTTTGTAACACCACGCAAATAAACAATATTTCAAGCAATTAGTCACTTTATTATTTACAATAATTATAATTATAAATCTTGTATTACGTTAATTATCAAGAATTGAAGGCCAATAATAGTTCAAACGAAGAAAAAGAAGAAATCCATACAAGTTATACCTAACCTAAAAATAAAAATGAAAAATGAAAATTCATTTCGCCTTCAATGACGACATTGGTCATATTAATCTTTCAGTTTTCGAGGTTTATTAGGTATTGAGAGTTTGTCTATTGCGGTCCCACTATAGCAAAAGCCTCATCAATCAGTACGGAAATTGTGTGCAGTCATATAATACAAATAAACAGTGAATAAATAAATTGTGTAGTTGTATTATGTGTGCGGTAGCGCTAAGCTGACATTTCAAGAACAGCAATTTCAGAGAAGCGGCAAGCGAGAAAAATCTTCTATTTTCTGCTAATCGCTTCTCCGAATTTGCTTTTTTAGTAATGTCAGTTACCACATAATTTCCGTACGGAAGAAAATTGTTCATTTTTTGATCCACATAATGTACGCTAATGAACGTCCATGTTTGTGACAATGGATGTCCAAAGGACATTTTTTTAATTATACAAATTTGATCCAAAAGTAGTCCAGATTTTAATCCATACAATGTCCACTGAAGGACTAACAATGGAGGTCCCAAACTGTGTCATTTGTATCATCCACTGGACATCCACTGAATGTACGATGTCCATATGTGGATGGCCAATGGATGTCATGGAAGTCCACAGTAGTAATAAAAATGGACATCCACTGGATGTTATTGTGCTGTTTGGGTAGGTACTTGATTTACTGGGGGGTAAGGGGAATAGGGAACTTCTTATTAGTGATCATAATTTTGCAAGAGTGCAAGTATTTATTTCGTTGTGTTATAATTTTTCTTCATTCATGGTGTTATACAACAGCGAAGGCATTACTCTCACTTTCTAAGTCGTATAATTTAAAGGGGACGCGGTTCTTTTATTATATCCGGTCGACCCTACATCTTCACTACATAAACTCGGACTATTTGAGAAATAGAATGATTCGTTTATTTTGTTCGTGGCCAATTCCCTAACTGAATTATTTCTGATAATGGGTTGTTTTATTTATCGGGGGCGTCTTTCTCATTACGGTGCCTGCGATTGAGACCGGTGTTTCGAATCGGGGCTCTTTCTTTTGCGGTAGGACATGATTATTTTCTAGAGACAGAAATTTTCCTTAGGAATTGCGGATCTCTCCTCGACTCTTAGTGAAACTAAATTCGCATCTTATGAATGGAGTGAATTAGAAAATGATTGTTGTTTCAGTGTATGAATTTCTCGCTACTTCGAATATTCCTAATATTGTTCTTTAAGAGAAAATTCCAATTTTAGCAACGTGGATGAAAACAGGAAGGTGCCTTATCAGCTTTTATTTTGCGATCAAAAGAAGGAGCGGCGCGATACTCTCAAAGTAGTTTCCACCATTAGGATATAGAAAAGAACCGGCGCGATACTCTCAAAGTAGTTTCCACCCTCAGGATTGAGAAAAGAACCGGCGCGATACTCTCAAAGTAGTTTCCACCGTTAGGAGATAGGAGGGAATGGACAGCCTAGCAGCGACTGGTGTCGGAACAAGACTGTCTAATTCTTTTCCTCTGATGTGTGCTTTTATAGCCAGATTTCGACCAAGCTCCATTGTTTTTGCTGCCTGTCGTGCCGCCCGTTGTTAAAGAAGGCGAGTGACCTAGATTCTATTCCTATTATATTTTAGCAGGCCGGCTATCCCGTGAATATGAATGAGAGACGAAAAAAAATTGTAATTATTATTTTACGTACCTAGGGCTGGTTTATTTCACAATATACATAATTATACAATTTAACCTTTCTCGATTTCTTTGGGAATACGAACATATGATTGTGATTTCCACTTGCCAAACGTGTGACTCGAAATATTACGTTTCAAACAAAAAATAAAAACATTACTAATAAATTAGGTAGGTATACTTATGGGAAAATGTTAAAGTTAAGATAATATGTTGTTGTTATAATAAAAGCATGCTCTGTTACTTTGAAAAGTACATTTATTTTAGATTGTGATATAAGATGTAAGCACTTTAATATACATACATACCTATTTGTCTAGAAGTGTAGCATATATTTTAGAGATAAACACCTATGTAAACTTTAAAAAAACGGGGTGCTAACTTAAATTCTATTTATGTGAATAAAAATATTTTGAATCAATTTTTCTGAAGCGCTTTAATTATCCAGGCTGATCCCGAATTGACAGATACGGTATAGAGATTTTATTAAAAAAATACACAGAAACTAATCGCTACATCTCTATGCAGATAAAAAATATATTACATGAAGAAATTGCATGAAGAAATTCAGTGACATTATACCGTTATAATAATATATTTTTATTAGGTATATGAGTAGATATATCCATGTATTGTTTCTTTTTCAACCAGACATAAGCGTGATGGTTAGAGAAAGTAGACCATTAAGTACCTAAAAAATTAAAATTATTATTATTGATATGGAGACTCGTCGACAATTTATTACGGAAATGAAGCCTCTTAATGACATATAACCAAGAGGTAAAGCTTTCAGTTCCAATGATTTTTGACTCCTTACTATAATAAACAATATGTCCTTCTTTATTGATTGGTCAAACTCTAACCAATCGGAAAAATATAAAGCCGTACCTATATCCGTACTCTGCAAAGAAACAGGTTCATCTTTCGCTCCTGTTAGTGCTGACAAGCTCTTACCTCGTTTATAATGATTTCTCCTCCAAGTGAATTGAGGAACAACGTAACCATCCAGACAATTAGATGGTATACTGGTCCAACAGGAGTTTCCTTAATCAAAAAAATTATTAAATTAAAAGGGATTTCTGTTAGACTCGACTAAAATAGTACGCATACCCAAGTCAGGTTCGTTATTTGATGAAGGATACCGCCAAGGATCGAAGAAGTGAGAAAAGTGTGAACGCAGAGGATTCGGGAACAGCAATCATTCATCGAATCCATAAGTCTAAAATTATTTCCCAGTTATTTTTTTTTATCCAAATTATTTTGTGACTTACTTGATAATGTGTTGATGATACCTCACAACATCGTACAATTCCTTTTTAACATCCCCTGTTGTGGATAAGGAACTTATTTTGCTCTTCAAATGCTTCATATGAACAGCAAAGTGAATATTCATTTGAAAGACTAGAAGAGAATTCATAACTGCTGGAACGACAGCTAAAAAAGCAAAAAACATATGCATTCCGAACACCACTGGCTTAAGTGAAATCGAACCAATTTTTGGTACTAACGAAGGCGGGGTTGGTATGAAATTCCCGCACAGCTCCTCAATGTTCTTCTTTGTGAAATATTCCTCGCATCGGGACTGCTCGACAATTGGAATAAGCCCATAAGCAATAAAACCAAAACATATAAATAAATGGAATACTTTTGAAACCAAGCTGAGCATGTTCTCAGTTCTGTCTAAATCTTCTGGTCTTCCAAATTTATAATCGCAGAGTTGGAGTAAAAGATGGGCGTACTGTTTCTGGTTGAGGTAAAAGTCAAATATCACTACATACACTGTTAACACAGAAACAAGTACAACGAAGTCTTCAATTAGGCTCACCTCTAACTTATCTAAAAATTTGTTAAATTATTGTTTGAGTTCGACAGTAGGTAATTAACTAACAAGAATATAATAATTGTACAAAAATAGGAGTTGATTCCATGATATTCCCTCAATGTACATACAGTGATACAAGGGATTAAAATTAAAGAATACTACAAAAAAAGCTGCGGTATCGTAAAATCTACTTAATTCTCGACTGTTAGGTAAGAGACAAACTGAAGATTCTCTTATTTTTTTTACTTGGCTTTTTTTCCCTTTATTCTCGTTTCACTCGAAATACTATTCTGTTGGATGTTGGCAGTTGCTACATTTTATGGTATTTATTATTGGTAGGTAAAGTGAGTAGAAAATTCAAAAATAGGCCAAAAAGTTCTTGCAGACATGGGTCATTGGAGCTTTTTGTTTTCCAGATGCTAAAGTTCTTAGAAAAAATTAATATATCAAGATCTGTATCAAGATCCTATAGGTATAGGAGACACAGTCAAAGGCCTTCGAAAGATCGCAGATAGTCAACAATGAATGTTGCGCTCATCCAAGCCCCGCCCCACGCTTTCCACGATCTCCAGAAGAGCTATGACCGAAGACTTATTCTTACGAAACCCAAATTGGGCAGGATGTAATAATTTAAACTTTTCAAAATAGTTGTAACTATAATCTGTTATTTCAAGCAGATCCTCAAATACTTTAGAAAATATAACAATGATGGAAATCGGTCTATAGTTACCCACATCATCCAAGTCGCCTTTTTGTGTAGATGCAAAATTTTGCCAAACTTGGAGGCATCCCGAAAAATTCCCTGATTATTATTAATTAAATATGCAAGTGGCTCAGCCAATACATGACCGACTACTTTAAAAAATATATCACTCAGGACATAGGAGTCTACCGAAGATCTTTTCAATCTAGTTAATATGGAGGTACTTCCCCAGTGGTCACTGTCACTCCCTGAAGAAAAAGTTAAAATCTACCGGAGGCAGATACTTCAAAAAGTCACAACTCTGAGAAGAGGTAATAGAAATACTTTTTATTGTATGGGCAGCCACTGAAGCAAAGAAGTCATTAAAGCCGATTTCCGATATCTTGAGCCGTTTTCAAAATAATCTGCTTTGAAAATGCAAAACTGCGATTTTCACTTGTTAATAACTCACAAGTTATTTAGTTTAAACTCCAACTGTGAAAACCATTTTTACTGGATTTTCTCATGCGATCTTAATGTTTTAAAAAACACATTTCTAATAATTTCTTGAAGCAGAAAATTTGATTTTACAAAATTTCTCACTACTAATAAAGTTGTAACATTTCAAGGGCACCAGGTTTGAGAAGGGCGTAGTCTTCGTCACCTGCGCCAATGAAAAATCCAAGAGGTGGCTGGTGGACTTGGTACCGAAGCTACGGCCTTGGGATGGGGCCGCACTACGTGTGGGCCCGTCCAGAGAAGTGGTGAAAGCCACTAAGGTCGTGGTATTCATTCCTGCAGACACACCAGGCCTCGAGGAACCAACAAAAGCCTTTCGTCTGTTGGAAAACCAGAATCTGGGCATTAAAACAGACGAATGATCTATCATCACACAGCACAGGGAGAGGGACGGTAAGGGTACTACACTTGTGCTGTGGATCGATGAAGAGTATCTGAAGGCTCTCGCCGGAAGTGGGTACAAAGCGTACCTCGGTTTTGGTGAGGTAACCTTCAGAGTGATGGGAAGAAAGAACACACCCTGCAATGCTGCGGGCTCTCCAGATCAACCTGCAGCATAGCAAAGCTGCCTCCGCATCTCTGTGCAGACTTCTAGCTGCCGGAGATGTAGACGTAGCCCTAATTCAGGAACCCTGGCTGGTAGCCGGCCGCGTAGCAGGTTTAGGAGCAGCCAAAGGTAAGATCATTTACAATAGGGCCTACGGTAACAGCAGAACATGCATATTACGTGAAAAACGAACTAAAAGTCCTGGTTATAACACAATTATGTTATGGTGATTGATGGGTCAGCCAAGGAGCTTCTAGTAGCTTCATTATACCTACCATATGATTCCACCAGTCCTCCTCCGTCACAGGAAATGGAACTACTGGTTAAGTACTGCGAGGACCATAACCTCCAGGTCATTATCGGTGTCGATGCAAACTCCCATCACGCAGTGTGGGGCAGCAGCGACACAAACAACAGAGGTGAGTCACTGTTACAGTTTATGGTATCCAGGAAACTGGAACTTCTGAATAGGGGCAGGGAACCCACCTTTGTAACATCGAGACGGAAAGAAATAATTGACATCACCTTAGCTTCCCCTCGTATCGGCGCCCGGGTAGTCAAGTGGCGTGTATCTGATGAACCGTCTCACTCAGATCACAGATACATTCAGCTGGAAATCAACTCCGTTGATAAGACAGCAGAGCTGTATCGCAATCCACGAAAGACTGACTGGGCGAGGTACAGGGCGGAGTTGAGGGCAAATCTAACCAATGTCAAAAGCAACATTGCATGCATATACGATATCGAGGTAGCTACAGAACAACTCCAAGTAGCCATTACAACCTCATATCACAACAACTGTACTCAGACACCCCGTCGGAAAGGTGGGGATGTCAGTTGGTGGAACCCCAAACTGCCGGAAATGAGACAGAAAACACGTAAGCTTTTTAACAAAGCCAAGAAAACAGGAAAGTGGGACGAATATAAGACCACCATTACTGAATACAACAAGGAGATCAGATTTGCAAGAAGAGCTGCGTGGAGGAAGCTCTGTCAGGATGTGGAAACGACATCTGAAGGAGCAAGACTCTACAAACTCATGGCAAAAAATCCCCTGAACCCCATTCGTACCTTAAAAAATAGCAATGGTAATTACACAGAAACCGGAAGGGAAACTCTGAAGGTACTCCTCAGAGCACACTTTCCGGACTGCAGTGTAATTGATGTGGAAGATGGCCTACACAACACCCTGGAAAACATGAATCACAGGGTCACCAGGGAGGACTGGAGGACATCAAGACACATAATTACATATGAAAAAGTTAAATGGGCCATAAGCTCATTTGAGCCTTACAAGTCACCTGGCCCGGACGGGATCCATCCTGCCCTTTTAGAGCAGGCGAGTGAAGATCTCACGCCGGTGCTTTGTAGGATATTCAGAGCCAGTTTGGCACTTGGTTACATCCCACTGGCCTGGAGAGAAATAAAAGAAGGCTTTATACCGAAACCTGGACGTAATGACTACGACGAGGCCAAGGCATATAGACCGATTAGTTTGACATCCTTTTTACTAAAAGCGATGGAAAAACTGGTTGAGAAGCATCTCAGGTAAACCTTTCTTAGAGAGAGGCCTTTAAGCCAGAGGCAACATGCTTTTCAACCAGGTAAATCATGCGAATCAGCTTTGCACCAGCTAGTGATGAGAATTGAAAAATCACTAGACAACAAAGAAATTGCCCTCGGGGCTTTTCTAGACATAGAGGGGGCGTTTGACAACACCTCCTTCAGCTGCATGGTATCGGCCGCTAGAAGACATGGCGTCGATGACACCACAACTAGGTTGCTGAGCGCTATGTTGGAAGGCAGAAGAGTCCAAGCAACTCTGTTTGGCGAGACAATGAGGGTCACCGTCACCAAAGGATGCCCACAAGGCGGAGTCCTATCTCCGTTGCTGTGGGACATGATGGTGGATGACCTACTCAACAAGCTAAACAGCAAACGTTATTATACCCAAGGCTACGTGGATGATATAGTCATACTGGTCATGGGGAAATACACTAAAACCATCTCAGAGCTCATGCAAGGGGCTCTGAATACCGTGGAGGAATGGTGCCTCGGGGCGAAGCTTCGCGTGAACCCTGTCAAAACGGCACTGGTCCCCTTCACCAAAAGAAGCAAGATGGAGGATTTAACCCCACCCATCTTCTTCAATGAACGGCTGCAGGTGAACGATCGGGTCAAATATCTGGGAATAACCCTAGATGCAAAACTGACCTGGAATCTTCACCTGCAGAAGGCGATTATTAAAAGTAAAATGGCACTGATGGCTTGCAGAAGGTCATTCAGTAAAACATGGGGACTAAAACCACGCATGGTACATTGGCTGTATATATTGCCGTGGTCAGACCCATACTAACATATGGCTGTCTAGTCTGGTGGCCAAAGATCAACCAGAAACAAGCCATTATGAAAATTCAAAGTGTTCAAAGGCTTGCATGCTTAGGCATCACGGGAGCCATGGACACTACATCAACGACAGCACTGGAGGCCATACTTGACCTACCTCCTCTTGACATCCATATTAAGAGCGAGGCACGTTTGGGCGCCTACAGGCTGAAACTAAACCAAAACTGGGATAAACCTGGGAAAACTGGGCATTCCAGAATAACTGATACCATCGCAGATCCTATCCTGGAAATGCAGTCCGATGGTATGAGTACTACGATATCATTTGTAAAACCATTCAGGGTTCGAATGGACTGGAAAGAATGGCAACAAATGGAACACCTGTGCCTGAAAAAAGGGCTGGTCTGGTACACAGACGGCTCAAAAACAGAGACAGGTACCGGAGCTGGAGTGCATGGGGTGGTCCCCGGGTGCAATATTTACGTGCCACTGGGGACTCATGCCAGCATCTTCCAGGCTGTAATAAATGCAATTAGGCTATGCGTTGGAGAGAATACCAGAAGGAACTATCGAGGTAGGGAAATCTACATCCTCTCCGACAGTCAGGCTAGCCTGAAAGCCTTGCAGCTTATGGAATCAGATCAAAACTGGTCTGGGAATGCCTGCAAGACCTCATTGACTTAGCCAGGTGCAACGTGGTGACACTAGTTTGGGTTCCGGGTCACCGTGGGACGCCTGGTAATGAGGCTGCAGATCAACTAGCCAAGAAAGGCGCTGGGATGAACTACACTGGGCCCGAACCAGTGTTTGGCATCCCAAGGAACACTGTACGCGGGGCGGTGGCTCAGTGGGTAAGAACCCAACATAGAGCACACTGGAACCGTATAACAGGAAACAAACATGGTAAGGTGATGATCAAGGAGCCCTCTCAAAACCTTGCCAGACAGATACTGCAACTAAACAGATTGCAGATCAGAACGGTGGTGGGTCTTCTCACAGGACACTGCCACCTAAGAGTACACCTATATAAACTGGGGATATACAGAGAAGAACCAGTTTGTAGACTCTGCAATGAAGAAGATGAGACCGTTTCTCATGTGATATTCGAGTGTCCAGCACTCGCAAGAACGCGCTATGTGGTACGTCCTGGGACCAATCAGTCCCGGGAGCCTGTAAGCGGAAAAGACCTTGGTTAGCGGACTGCTGAACCTTGTCAAAAGCACGCAGCTCTTCTAACCAAGGAAAATCTAAATGTGAGAAATACAATAAGCCCGCTGGCTTCAGTGTTTGGGACTACATAAACCATCTCTCACATTTAGTTAAAATACCAAATACCAAATACCAACATTTTATTTCAAATGGAGGGCCATCTGGTTAAACATTAATAAAAACAAAAACTACTAGGAGTCAGCGAGATAGAGCAGCGATTTTAATCCACTAATAAAAACACAACGACTGAGTGACTACACTCAACTGGATGGGAGCTGTATGGCAGAAAACCACTTGATTTCTGTGTAGGTGAGTAAAACTAATAACGATTGGTTTTCAGGAACCGTTTTTCAGTTTCAGTTTTATTTGTTGTTAGTATTGATGGTACTGGGACTGGTAGTGTTTACTTACGTTGTACCTATCTATTTATTTCTATCTGTTCTCTAATTATTCTAGTCAACCTAATGGTACTTTTCAAGTTATTATCACACAAATAAACAAACAGCTCTGTCTAAATCGCAAAAATTACATTTTCAGTGTCATCTCTTAATAAACTTAAAAATCAATTAAAAATATTTCTCCTGGAGATCTCTGCATAATAATAAACTGGAGAACAAACCAGATGAAAGTAGAAGCCTTTAGATTGTAGAAAACCAACGTAAAAAATGTACTTTGCAATCCGCCTGCCACAACCCCCTACACAGTGCGAATTTTCCACGACCAAGCCAAAATAATTCCTTTTTCGATCAAAAATAATTTAAAATAGGTCGTAGGTAGTATTTAGCAGCAAACTGCGAATGTGATCACATGATAGGGAGCAAAAAATCTGCGTTTTAATCATTAGTTTGCCGATGGCATAGTAGAAATTCGGTCAAAACTGCTAATTTATTTTATTATTTTTATAGGGAAGCGTTAAAGGAATTAAACTGCAATTTTAACCAAATTTTTTTTGCAATTTTCACTGAAAAATACTCGTACACTATTTATGAGATTGATGCGGAAGAATATTTTTTCATGCATAATCACCCCCTGAAATTTGTCGCACTTATTTACAATAGTTTGTCCACCGAGTGCTGTTCGGTCAGATGCCACACTGATCCTGACTATAAAATATTTGATTTTTAAAACCTATAGGGACATGTAAGACATTTTTTTACGATATCTTGGTCCATTATCAGCCAAAGCGGCTTTTAAAACGGAAAATTGCTATTTTGGTTTGTTTATATTTGAGCAAAATCGGTCGAGCCGTTTCAAAATGGCGGCCATTTGAATTTGCGGAAAAATGGCTATGTTTTGAACCAATGTATTAACACAATTTACAGAGTTGCAAGGAAAAATCTCTCAGTTGACGTTAGTGTAAAACATTGCAATTTTTCCATTATTAAGACAGTGGTGGGTAGGAAAAAGGGTAAAAACGGCTAAATTTCTATAACCGTTTATGAGTACATTTTTGAAGAAATTGAACTGAAATTTTCACAGTAGACAACTATACCAATAACCTTTAACTTTCCAAAATTTCAAGAAGCAAATAATAAAAATGGCAAAGGTATTGAAATTTATCTTAAATGAGGCTTATTTCTCTTAAATTATCGCATTTTAAAAAGCCCTTGTAACTTTCTTCGAATTTCAAGATAGTGTAAAACACTGCATTTTTTAAAATAGTTACTAGCGGCGGACAAAGTAAAAGGGGCAAAACTGAAAAATTTCTATCTCAATCTTATGGCAAGTTTTCAAATGAATTGAAATGAATTTTTAACAGTAAACCGCTACTTACGCTAATAATATGATACGATCATAAAAAAATGCCGAAATTTATTTTATAAAAAGGCGAAAATAGTCATATTTGAATCGCATAAAACACTATTTCTTTGATTGATGCGCAAGAAAGTCATATAAAATAACGAAGATCTGCCAGTCGCGGGCTCTTAGTCCAAAAGTCATACATGTTAAATCCTAATGGTAGCAGATTAGTTTCACAAGATCGCAGCTCTTTACCTCGTACAAAGGGCCTGACCATGGAAATAATGATAGATATTCTGACAAAGGATCCTAATGTGCGTTATTATTACATTATTATGTGAGGTGAGATAAACTTAAGTATATAATACATACTCGTTTTTACATATACAATATGTAAAATTGCCGTTATGATCAAGAAAAAATAACAGACTAAGACAGCGAGCACCTTGATGGTATAACCAATTCCAGAAGATTCTTCGCCTGTTTTCGGCCAAAAACCGTGAAACTGTAAAATTTTCAAGCTATGCCTCAGGATTGTAATTTCATTTTCTTTGTAAATGGTGGTTTTACGGGCAGCCATATCGATGAGTCTAATTATTCTGATAAGCCAGAACTAAATGATGAATTCAGTCTTACATGGTTTAGTGTTATTTAGAAACTCTTGAGCGATGTAAACAATCAATAACGCTTGAATGAGAAAATAATGATCAAAGAATCATTAGCTAGCTAATCTTTTAACTTATTTCAAAAAATATGAAAACAAATTTAGGTTTAATTCAGGGTAGCATTAGTTATCATGTTGACTTAAACAACTTTGGTTGGTTCAATGTATTATGTTCATCAATTCCCAAGTATGACCTTTTCCAAGGTTTCTTTTTTGGGCTAATCTGACTATTATCCTGTTAATTGTCTCTGCATCTAGCGTAGCCTTAAGTCTACAGAACAATTTTTCTTAAATGGAAAATTGTTTTTAGGGGCATGGTTTGTAGATAGCTTTCGACGCGAGCGTTTTAAAAAATAACACGAAAAAGGTATAAAGTCAAGCAACGTGTTAAAAAATTGTTTTCAAAGAAATATACTTTAAATTTTTCATTGTTAATAGCGGCGGTTTGTTTGGTAAGCCATAGCTATCAGTCTAGTTTTGTATCATTGAACTGATTGCCGAATGTACTCTACAAGGTCAGGTATTATAAAAAGATAAAGAGCGAAAAAGAATCATTAATGCGAGATCAATAATAAACCAAATTACATATATGAAAAGAAAGACCTTTCTTATTCTTAGACTTGATATAAAGTTACTCATTGGTTCAAAGTCTTGGACTTTCTCTAGGCTTATATTATACGGGCTAATCCCGAATTGGTAGACACGGTATACAGAGTGTTGTAGAAGTTGTTCAGAAAGCGAGTAAACTTAAAACAAAATATATTTCCTCGCCTATGGCATCAAGATATGAGGTTTGTTTTTTAAACAATTTAAATTAGCATGGCAGTCAAATTTAATAAGGAGCTCGCACTGGCAAAGCATATGATTTATCAATGAGACATCTTTGTTCGAGCTAGAACTTGTCGATGGATCTGAAATAGATGTAATACAGATAAGACAGTATTCAAGGATAATTGTTTGAAACTTTGTTATCAATTAATGTTTCCATGGACACATATTTCTGAATATTATTGACCTACAAATAATTTTTTTTCCTAAAGAAGTGTTTCAAGGGCAGTGTTGTAATTTATTTTCCTCAACATTTACTATATCTTCTTAAGTAAGTTCTTAAGTAAAACTCTTCTTAAGTAAATGAACTTCAATTGAATCTCTTTGATTCTCCAATCGAAAATGAATGGTACTATACGTGTACGCCATCTCGGGATCAGCTTTAGAATTTATTTCTGCTTCTTCGAAGTAACTGATTTTTTGAATCAAAATTATCAAAATAAGTTACTTGGCAGCAGTCTTGGCGGGTTTACTTTACTTGTTTGAAACTTTTTTTGAATATTCGAAACTTTTCAATAAATCCCTATCAAACACCAGCGAACACTAAGAAAAAAATTGTACCTCTGTCTATGTACACGGCCATTATTATTTATTTAGATAGTTCAATTTTAAAGCTATTTTGTACAAATATAATACATAGGTAATCACAATTTATTTAGTCTACTTTAACATTTTTCTGAAACACGCTACTTCTGATACTATTTAAAGAACATTTCACAAACAATCTAAAACAGAATTTTATAAACCAACATAATACTAAGAAACTCAACATTAAAATAAACATCACATCGATAAGATAATATTCAACCACGCTCATATGACGTGAAGGAGACTGTAAATGTTTAGCCCCTTTATGGCGTATCACATATTCTGTCCAGTAAACTGCTCTCTCAAGAGGGGTTTCTTTTTGGTCTCTTAACAAAAACTGCCTTTTCTTCACTTCGTCCTTATAGCGTGGATCTCGTATCACTTTTTTAACGGCCCAAAGAAGCGTGTCTGCATTTAGGGATGCTAAATCCAATTTTAAGGCATAACCATCTATTTCTGCTTTTGCTGCATTTGAATCGTGATCACAAAATACTGGCAAAGACACCACTGGAACCCCATGATAAACGGTCTCGAACATACTGAGGAGACCTCCATGGGTTACGAACGCCTTGATTTTTGGATGACCTGAAAAAAGCAATTCGATTTGACAATCAAATATAAAAGTCTTAAATACAAGGTTACCGCTGAAAGAATGCTTATGCATGCACTCAATAAAAAAAAATCGTCCATAGCTCAATTAGTTTTAAAGATATGACAATTTAAATTTTTAAAACGCAATTTTTCTTAATTACTAATTTTTGCAATTTTTTTTAATTTAAAATGTCCATTTATTTTTGGAAATAGTCTAATAGTAGTCCAATACACAATACGTATAAGTGGCAGCTTATAAGCCGAAAAAACACATTTTTCTTCCCATTTCGCTCCACTAACAGCTGGTATTATAAAGGCTTATTAAGTTAACGAGCAGATTTCTGTGGCCGTTTCTGAAGAAGGTATCGACTCTGTGTGGAAAATATTGCAGTTTTGTCATTCTTGACATGAAAGGGATTACAAAAATGTCAACAAAAGTCATTTGACGTCGATATTAGCTTCAAAAACGAGCACAGAAATCTGCCCGTTAACTTAATGAGCCTTTATAAAACCCGCTGTTAATCAGTTGTTTTGAATAAACTTCATACATAATATATCGGTTTCTAATTAAGATAAGTGCACAAAGTGACAACTATGCGTTAGCTTCAGTTAATTTTAATTTCAAATTGTTTGAAGGTAGCCTGACCTGCAAGTTAGAAAAAGTCTAATGAGCAGAAAAAATTGCTGACCTATTCCTAACCATCGAACGAGCCATCGAGTGACCTGAAAACCTGAAAGCAAAATACATAATAGCTTTTGCTAGTTGATACATGAATATATTATTCCTCCGGGCTTCTTCAATCAAGACTCATATTCCTCGCTAGTAATCTTTCGATACATCTTTATTAACTTATAATAAATAGAGACAAAAACATATTTAACATCTTAATCAATTTTTTATGTCGAGGAAAACTGCAAAAATTTCCTATTTAAATTTTCTTGGGTATCTGGAAGATTTAAAAAAAAAAACGATAGTAGCCCTGAACGCCACATAATTTGAAAGGGAAGATTTTTTCGAAAATCGTAGAGAAAACATTTCATGAAAAATCTCAGCGTTAAAAACAAATGAAAATTTACATTTTTTAATATTCAAAGGCATTTACAACAAAAACGGCTCCATATATTGGTGTACGGAACGGCAAATGGCAACCATGTACCCTTTAGGGGACAAAGGCCCGATCAAGCTCAAAACATCTGTGAGTAGGTAGGTATCCAGGTACCTACGAAACGAAATATCGAAATCTTCTGCTCAAGACCGTGGTCAAGGTAACAACGTTACAACAGCCGTTTCGCACGTCCACTCTCTAATTATTCACCACGTGTTCGATTTGTTTTTTTGTTATAATAAATATTTTCAAATTTAATAGTTTGTTGCGTGACCTAATAGTCGATTTAGGGAGACCGCACATAATGGTCCTTCGAGCCGGGTTTAATGAAAAGTGTTATAAAGTCATTACCGAAGTTACCTCGTGATACACAACTGCAGAGATCAGAACAAAGAATAAGCCATCAAAGTCATCCAGATCATCACCCAGAAGCCAACAAAGTCATCCAGGTTAGTCAATCTCCTCGTCTATCTCCTTTCTTTGTTCTTTGCCATTTACTTAATTTTATCATTTCCTCCACATATCGTAGAAGTAGCCTACACATGTCATTTGCGGAGGTAATGTGATTCTTTTATGTTATAACTACGATCCCACGCGCAACGTGGATATCAAAGTCAATTTATAATTTCGTCTAATTAAATTACTCAGGTGATTCACACGTTTAATTGAAACAAAATTTAATTAAGATTTTATTTTAAAAATCAATAAAATTATCAAGCCGATTTACAAATCGATTGAATAAAATTTATGCCATTACATGACAAATTACCCTACAAAGTCAGGTTGTATTTAACAACTTATAAAAATAATTGATAACAGGTGCATAAATCGTCCCGAAAGTCAGATAAATTGCGAGTCATTGTAGGTACGTACCTATACATATACGTAACTTTCGCTATTTAAAGTTTAGGTAGGTAAGTACCTAATACCTACGTCCGTGTAGAGGACGATAACGGTTAGATTAGTCTCTCAATTAGTAGTAGTTGATTGCCAGTTCTAGCATTTTTTACAATTTAAATCTTCATTAATTTTATATTACCAGATAATAATAATCGTCAAAATGTCATTAGGTCAACTAAAATTATTGCAATGTAAACGGGATTATGTGGGAGCCAAATTCGTGGCTATTGAAAATTTTGCAAAAAACGTTTCGGAAAAGAACGACGTCAATGATATAAAAAATAGGATAGATGAACTTCCTTCTTTGCGGAAGCAATATGAAGACTTTACATTCGAGATTATCGCCACTGAATCAACGGAAGACGAAAAGCGTGATAAATTAGAGGCTGAAGAGCTTTCGATGCTAAGCGAATTCAATGACAAATACCATGAACTGCTAAGCAAATTACAAAAACTTCATCAAGTGTTTAGTTCTAAAAAAGAGTTACCAGTGGCAGAGACAAAACCTTCTGTCGAACCATTTTAAATATTAGACTTCCGGAAGTCCAAATCCAGTCGTTTTCTGGAAATTACGCCGATTGGCTACCATTTTATGACACATTTAAAAATCTTATTCACGACAATAAAAATCTGAATGATTGTACAAAATTACATTATCTTAAGGGTTATCTTAAGGGAGAAGCACTTCGGTCGGTGGAGTCATTAACTTCCTCAAATGACAATTACAAGGTCGCGTGGGATATTCTCGAAAAGCGCTATCACAATACCCGCCTGATCGTACAAGATCACATAAAAACAATTTTAGGCACGCCAGATATCGGAAAACCACCTACGGTTACCGCGTATCGGAAAATGATCGACGACGTGCGCACCAACATAGGAGCGTTACGCGTGCTTAAAATGCCTGTCGACCATTGGGACGCTCTTCTCGTCTCAATTCTAACCCCCAAGTTAGATTTCAATGCTAGAAAGGATTTTGAGACATCTCTTTCTACCGAAATTCCGTCTTTAGAATCTTTTTTAGAGTTTCTCGAGAAAAGGTGCATGACATTAGAGTCTATGCAGGACAGGCATCCAAGACAGGCTCCGGTATCGACTAATACTAATAATAATAATTCAAAATTTAAATACACGCAGCCAACGCGGGCATACAATAATTTAGTGCTAGACTCAAGGCCAGTTTTGTGTTATTTTTGTAAGAAAAATCATTATGTGAGTGACTGCGCGGAATTCCTTCAATTAAGTCTAGACGAACGATTCAAGCAGGTAAAAAATCGGAAATTATGCACTAATTGTTTAAGAGGCTTGCATAAGACCTCCGAGTGTAGGGCCACAGCTTGTAAAACCTGCAATCAACGACATCATACGTTATTACACGGAGCTCGTTCGAACCCCGAAAATGCCCCACCGAGGAACACTCAAACCTCCGGTGTGGTAAATCAAACCTCCGGTGTGGTAAATTGCGCCCAAAGTCAGCAAGACAGGCAAGTGATACTCTCCACGGCCTGTTTGATGGTCAAAGACGCGGAGGGAAAATATCACCAAGCTCGAGCTTTACTCGACGTAGGCTCGCAGCTCAATATAATATCGGGGTCATTCTGTAAATTGTTGAAATTACCAACATCAGATGCGAATGTATCAATCGTAGGCATTAATAATCTAGACAACCGCATATCCAAATGCACAAAAATACATTTTAAAAGTCTTCATACGCAATATCACAACGAAATAAATTGCTATGTCTTAGAAAAAATTACAGGAGACATTCCGTCTTCACCTATTCACAATTCAAAAGTGCGAATCCCGGAAAATATTACAATAGCCGACCCGTCTTTCAACACTCCCAGCCCGGTGGACTTGCTTATCGGGGCAGAGCTCTTCTGGGAATTGATACTTGCAGATAGGGTCCCAATATCGCAAAACCTGTTTTTAATAAATACACAACTCGGCTACGTCATAGGTGGTTCTTCGAGTCTCCCTCAAAATTCAATGCGTTGCCATTTAGCAATCAAAGACGAAACGGACGGATTAAGGGGATTAATCGAGAATTTCTGGAAACAAGAAGAGGTCATAGATTCCTCTAATAATTGGACAAAAGAGGAGACAGAATGCGAACAGCATTTTGTTGACACCTATACGCGCGAATCGGACGGTCGATTCATAGTGCAATTACCGATTAAAAATAATGTCTTGAGATTAGGGGAAACGGAACAAATGGCATTGAAGCGATTTCTCTCCTTGGAGAGAAAATTTAAAAGGGACACCAATTTTAAATCACAATACGTAAACGCGGTAAATGAACTTGAAAGCTCCGGATTCATTCGGGAGTTATCGCAACCCGATGACCGAACGTCATCTCGAAAAACGAACTATTACCTACCCCACTCAGGCGTTGCCAAATCGTCCGACTCGAAGATTCGCGTAGTTTACGATGGTTCGGCCAAGTCAAGTAATGGATTAAGTTTGAACGACAACTTAATGACAGGTCCCAATTTACAAAATGATTTGTTCACAATTTTGATTCGATTTCGATGGCATCAAGTTGTCATTTCGTGCGACATTCAGAAAATGTTCCAACAAATTAAAATCGATGAAGGTCAATTAGACTTACAACGAATTCTATGGAGGGAGTCGGAATCTGAGTCAATAAAAATATATGTAATGACGCGTTTAGTATTCGGCTTGACAAACTCTCCTTACACAGCTATGAGATGCATGCGACAATTAGCCATAGAATTCTCTGACGAATATCCAAGGGCAGCTGAAGTTTTAAAATCCGAAGTGTTTATGGATGACATCCTAACGGGAGCTGATACTATTAACGATGCCATTGCGCTTCGGGATCAAATCGTAACAATTTTAGGCAACGGATGTTTTCAATTATCAAAATGGCACAGTAATGACGGGCGAGTTTTACCCAACTTATTTCGACCTGAGGAAGCATCGGTTAAACCGATTATGCTAGGGGAAGAAGACGGAACTACCAAAGTATTAGGACTTTCGTGGAACCCAAGAAATGATACCCTTGGATATCACGTTCGAAACATCGAAATCCCGCGAAAGATAACGAAGCGCAACATCTTAAGCTCTACAGCCAGATTGTTCGACCCGATCGGAATGATATCTCCTGTCATCGTTCAAGCTAAACTAATCATGCAAAAACTTTGGAGTTTGAGTTTAGGTTGGGACGATTCTGTTCCTCCTGAAATCGAAAGGTCATGGGTCAAATTTGTAAATAGTCTAGACTCATTAACGAAACTAGAGATTCCAAGAAAACTATTTCGAAGCGGTAGCGATTATCACGAGCTTATTGTATTTTGTGACGCATCACTGAGAGCTCATGGCGCCGCGGTTTATATGCGCACTCATTTACCGAATGGGGGATTCAGCGTGCGCCTCATTTCCAGCAAGTCAAAAATTAACCCACTCACGGTTGTCACTCTTCCACGATTGGAATTGTGTGCCGCTTTACTCGCGGTAAAATTAAAGACTAAAGTAGCGAAAGCTCTTGACTTGACATCAGTCAAAACGTATTATTTTTCCGACTCTATGATCGTACTACATTATATAAAGTCCGATCCGAGGTTATATCAGACCTTCGTAGCTAATCGAGTTTCGCAGATTCGCGAGCTGAGTAACCCGCAGGATTGGAGGCACATCGACTCGAAAAATAATCCAGCGGATATCATATCACGGGGAGCCTACCCCGAACAAGTAATTTCTTCAGATGTTTTCTGGCACGGGCCAGAATTTCTTCGTGAAAGCACAAACGAATGGCCAGAGGGTAAATTCAATTGCAACTCCTTGAGTGATAAATTAATACCCGAGAAACGCCAAATTGTCATGCATTTAACCAATGCTATCGATTTTCCCGTTTTAAGTAAGTTTTCTAACTTTTCAAAATTACTTCGAGTCATGGCGTACTGTCTGAGATTTTTGAATAATATTAGACGAAATCGAGCGAAAAGACACGGACCGATCGTGGGTCGCGAAATATCCGAAGCGAAAATTGAAATACTCAAGGTAATACAAAGGAAGGAATTTGCCGAAGAATTACATTCACTCAGAAATAATCTTAATATAAATAGAAATAGCAGACTTTTAACTTTAGATCCGTTTCTCGGAAATGACGGACTAATCCGTGTCGGGGGAAGATTACGAAATGCTTCCGTATCTTACGAAGTGAAGCATCCGATTATTTTACCGTCAAATAATCACGTTACCAAATTAATTATTCAATTTGAGCATACAACTCTGCTTCACGCCGGTCCCAATCAAACGTTAGCATCTTTGAGAACACAATACTGGCCCCTGAGGGCAAGGGATGAAATTCGAAGGGTAATACATTCGTGCATGAACTGCTTTCGCCTGTCTCCCCGACTGGTAACTCAGAAAATGGGAGATATCCCTAAAGATAGGTTAGAACCGTGTAGACCATTTTCAAAGATAGGAGTAGACTACTTAGGACCGATTCTCCTCAAGTCAGGAGGGAAGCGGTCTAAAACATTAGCCAAGTCATGGGTAGCTCTTTTCGTCTGCTTTTATTCAAAGGCGGTACATCTCGAAATTGTAAGCGATTTAACTTCTATGAGTTTCATAAACGCTCTGAAAAGATTGATTGCTAGACGAGGAAAGGTTTCTTGTATATACTGCGACAATGCAACCAATTTTGTAGGGGCAAAAAGGGAATTGGACGAAGTATCTGAGTTCTTAAAAAAGTCAAATTCCGATCATGAGATAAATACCTTTTTATCACGCGAGGAAATTAATTGGAAATTTATTCCACCTCGAGCTCCAAATTTTGGGGGACTGTGGGAAAGACTGGTAAAATCGGTCAAGCAGCATTTTAAAAGAGTTACATTGAGTTCGCATTTGACATTTGAGGAAGCTACTACTCTAATTTCGCAAATTGAAGCTGTCATAAATTCCCGGCCCTTATCTCCCCTCTCTGACAGCCCGTCAGATTTCCAAGTCCTTACGCCAGCCCATTTCCTGATTGGCGAACCGCTCACCAGTCTATGCGAGATCGACATTACTTCGATCCAATCAAATCGTCTGGATCGTTGGGAGCGGATTCAGCAACTACGTCAACATTTTTGGAAGCGCTGGAGCAGAGAGGTCTTGGTACAGATGCAGCCCCGAGAAAAGTGGTGCCGAGCCACATCCAACTTGGTTCGAGAAGGCGCCCTGGTACTCATCGCCGAGGATAACTTACCTCCTCTGGTCTGGAAGACTGGTCGAGTGGAGGAACTATTCCCTGGTCTGGACGGAATCCTCCGTGTAGTAAGTGTTCGCACCAGTCAGGGTACTTACAAACGCCCTGTTCGGAAGCTTGCCATCATACCTCACGAGTGCAAAGTTGAGTGACAGTGACCACAGTACCTATTTCTCTTATGTGATGAAATGTGCGTGAATCGCTACATTATGGACATGCTTATCATGTTTTACGTATTATCGGACAATCTCTTTTGAACACTTGTAATTCGATTTGAAAATTCGATTTAATCTCGATTCAATATGTTAATTTTATTATACGTATTATTGTAGATTCTGTTAATTGATGCATATTTCTTTGTTGATATCATGAAGGAATGCGAATTTATCCATCTCCATAAATGTAAATGTATTTTGTACCTACTTAATAATTTTTGTCAAATTGTTCATTGACAACTTCATGTCAAGGGGGGGAGGAATGTACGGAACGGCAAATGGCAACCATGTACCCTTTAGGGGACAAAGGCCCGATCAAGCTCAAAACATCTGTGAGTAGGTAGGTATCCAGGTACCTACGAAACGAAATATCGAAATCTTCTGCTCAAGACCGTGGTCAAGGTAACAACGTTACAACAGCCGTTTCGCACGTCCACTCTCTAATTATTCACCACGTGTTCGATTTGTTTTTTTGTTATAATAAATATTTTCAAATTTAATAGTTTGTTGCGTGACCTAATAGTCGATTTAGGGAGACCGCACAATTGGATAAAGATTTATATGTCTCTATTTAACCTTTTAATGTGGTATCCTATTGTGTAGTTTAAATGTTTAAAAAACCTGCGATTTAAAAACAAAATAAATGAAAATTTTTAATTATTTCTAAACCCTAAATTAGGATAGTAAGTATATTAAAAGTGACAGAGACATTTAGCCATTTTCAGATATCTTTAGCCGTTTTTGTTGTAAATGCCTTTGAATATCGAAAAATGTCGATTTTCAATTGTTTTTCTCTCACAACTACTCACTAAATACAAACACTTTGAGACATAAATACAAACACATTTTAAATCAATTTTTTCTATACATAATGAACATGTTTTAATCTGCAGGCTTTCCTATTTAAAAAAATACGTTTTTGACAATATCTCAAAGCCAGCTTTCAATTGTTTTTCTGTTTTCACCACTGTAAAACGTAGCAAAAAGTCTTCTCTTTCTCTAATTTAACTGAGTTCGTAGCTCCAATAATAACAAGGTTGGCAATGGTTAACAAAAAATATAAAAAAACATTTAGGATAGTTATTGTACTTCATGCCAATTTAAGACTTTTCATCGCCATAAATAGGTGAATAGCATATTTGTCACAATAAATATCCTCACACACAGAAAAATCGTTTTGAAGTAATCGGCTCTAAAAATTTTGTCTTGAAAGATAACTTTTCTCGGTAATCTTGAAAAGAGTTACTGCTTTTGTTATAAAAAAAAAACCGATGACAGTTTTTGAACCTCTCTCAATTCGAGTCAAGTAGGTACAAATTTCTATGAATTTTCAAATTTCCAAGTTATTTTAAAAATATGTAGAAATCATGGCCCCTTCCTAACCAGTTTCAAGTTTAAACTTTCAAAGTTACTAAACTAGAATGACTAACTTTGGAGAATTTGTTCCTTCCTCCAAAAAATTTGTATTATTGAAATAAATTTAAGATATTAACTAACCTAAAATATCTTGTTGAGGCAACCATCTTCCAAGTTTAACATTGTCTGGCAAGTCAGGCATGTCCTCTCCTTCCCATTTCCAAAGTACCCTTTGTGGCAGCTGTCTGAAGACACGCATCAGCATCCTACGGAAATATTCAGGCATGTTCGCTGCTTTCACTGAAGAGCCCATGCTGAAGTATATAAAACCGGCATCACCACTGTCTTTGATGAAATTTTCCAAATCCTGGAATGCAAAACTCGTTTAAATAACTCAAAGTTATATACTTAATTAATAATTGTACTTAATTTAAGTATTATTCAGTATTAAAAGTATTAAATCTGAGTAACAACAGATTGTGGTAGGTAACATCGCAATTTTAAGTAGTGACTAATTTGTTCTAAGAATTCTACGAATAAATTCACCGTAATAACGACATCTCATAATAATTCTAAACCGATGGTTTAGAATGTTTCTACCAACCCCAATTGCATATATAGATCAACTGCCTGAGGAAGAGTCGTCAATATTGAATATCATAAGTGAAGCGGTGTCCAAAATAAATAATTACTGGAAATAAAATTGGAAATAATTGTGCTATTAAATGTGGTCCGCCTTCTAAACACGACAAGCAAAAATGCACCTTATTGGCACTGCCTTATATCGTGATTTGTTTCTTATCATATTTCCCTAATCACGAGACTTAGCCATTTGACCTCGCGGCTACCTTACTGAATCGTCCTGAACTTCAATTACCTAAGTTTTCCTTCAAATCGGCCGACGCGTTGTCGTCTTTTCATTGTACCTAACTATTTTAATTACACCGGTTTAACTTTCATCTCGCATTTCCACCTGCTTGCTATTTCGGGATCGAGATAATTTTTCCGCTTTATCGATTGGTGTAATTTTCATTTTCGTGGGTGGAATACCAAGCGACTTACTATTGTCTTTGCAAGGGGTTATTGTTTGATTCTGATTTCACAAATCTTTCCACCCGGTCTGTTTCTAGGTCATCCTGTCCTTTCAATCAGTGCGAGGTCTGGCAATGTTTATTTACCCTTGCGGTGGCCGCTCTCTTGCTGTTCCGTGCTGGAATGTGACCAGCTAGTGCTAGAGCGATTTCTATTTTTCTAAATATTTAATGTGCTGGCAGGGATCGTTTACTTGATGTAACGGCGGGTGGCTGCGTTTTAATTTCCTAACAATTTTACCTTTAGGTATTTACGTACCTAATGCTTGCACTGTTTGCTTTTTCGATTTGAGCTGATTTAACGAGGGTGATGGAAATAATTTCCTTATCATCCTACCTAGGTGCGATCCATTTCAACTTGTAGTACCTACCTAAGTTCTTTTAAAAACTTAGAAGTCAATGAAAGTTTAAGTCAGAATTTTTTAGACTAAATCTCGGAGAAAATTTTCTGTAATTATTAGTTGATATTCCCTCGAAAGTAGTATTGTAATAATTGAAATGATCACTTTAATGGTAGCTTGAATTCATTTGCAATTCTGTTGAACTAATTTAGGAAACGTTAGCTTGCACTTACGTCTTTAATATTCCATCAAATTTTTTGGTCAGGTAATCTCGTCCCAATGGAATATTCAGTAAATTGCTTTGCCTGTATATTAAGCTTATCTAAATTTCGATCGTCATTAATAATTTTATTGCATAAATAAACTAATAACATCATAATTACTTCTTTTCTATATCCCAAAAAAATATGATAAAAATTAAAATTATATCAATTTGTAGACAGTACATACTTACATCCGGTAAAGCTTTAGGTCCTTTACAATGAATACAGGCAATCTCGGCCACATTTGGCAAATATGGTCTAGGATACGTCACAATAGCATGTCCGTTCTGCAACACGAAGCTCACATTCTTACTCAAGTCATACACTGCAGGCATGTCATCGCCAAAATGCTGCTGAAGAACTTTCTGTATCATGCCTCTAACCATGACGGAGTGCATGGACCCCGCGGCGACATGCCATAAGGTGTTCATTATTCTCTGCGGCAAGGTCATGGTATCGGTGAAAGGCCTAGCCAAGAAGGGGGTGATGGAGTAAGGCGCTGGATTGCCAGCTAAGGCAAGAGAACCGGTGTAGAAACCCACTGTGTTGATGTAGATGAAGGGCGCTCCGTAGTACTTCACGAATCCCAATGCGCATTCCGGATATGCGCCGTCCAAGATCAAAAGGTCAAAGCTTCTGGTGGTGTAGAGGAGATCTAGAGTCTCGGCGTCCGAGAGGAGGATCTCGCATGCCTGTTGCAACAAATGAAATAAATAAATTCCAGTTTGGATCTTCCCCGTTCTTCTAATGCTTAACAGATATTTATGAAATATTTATTTTGCCATTATAGAAAATTGGTTAAATTGGTTAATACTAGACCGATTCGAATACCATATTACTTACTCACCTCATATGCATACCGCACCATATCCCAGGGATGAACCGGTTCCTCGCCTCGCATCCTAGCGCCAACAAGGTCCCAATTGGTAAAGTTTCTCACGTAGAAAACAAGTCCTGCAGGGGTGATCTCTTCCAGGCCGGATATATGAGAGTCGGGAGGAAATGCACTTATAAAGGTGACATTATGACCCCTCGTTACCAGTCCTCCTGCTAGCTCCAAGAAAGGTATTTTGTGAGACTTGGTGCCACCCATAGTAATCATCAGGATCGACGAGCAGGTGCAAAGAGGAAGAAGAGTTAGCCCGTAGGTCAGGAGTGCTGTGGGCCGCATTCTGCATTAATGAGAAGTGTTCATAATTAATAAAGTTGGGTAAAAATATATGTTTTATATTTGACATTTGCTTATTTAACATTAATTTGTAGGAATGTTATTGTCCCTAATAATATTTATGGAAGGAGAGTGTAACAGATTACGAACGCAACTGGAAAAACCGCCGTCCCAGATTAACGTCTTGTGTGTCTTGAAATATATGAAATAGTATGAAAGGATGTCTTTATGTGCTCAGTAACGCGTTGATATGAGTTACGACACAGACAGAATATCGACAACAAACGGATTGATGGTTTGAGGGAGTGGTGATTACACTAACAAAAATAATTGAAAAGCGCCGGTATATGAGTGTATTTTTTGAATCGTTAAATCCAAAGAGAATGTTAATATACATACAGATATGGTCCGGAAATGCTAAGCACAATTTTTTTCCAAACGCATAGGTAGTTACACAGCTATTTTTGCTTAATAAGAAACTTTGATAGGTATAGATTCAAAATCTAAAATTAAAAAAAAAATCTGAAGAGTGTTCTTTAGTGGCGGTCAAAAATACATACCTAGGGTTACAGGCGTTCATATTAAATTTTAAACATTTTCCTCTTATAAAAATTTGTTCAATTTACACTTGTTAACACTTGGTTTGTTATACCGGGTGTACAAAAATTACTACCAGGAACCATGGGAGATGATCCTACTCGAACAAAATAATTCCACAAGGCTTTTGAAAATATTTTCCTTTAAACATTTTAATTTGTTTTTTTAATCAATCACTTCATGAAACTGCTATTTGTCAAAATATAGTTCATTTATGCTTGTTTCCGAACGTTTTAATGAGTAGCGAGTAAAAATGAGATAAGGTGATTTTATAGTTATTCAGAGCAGGAGCTTTCGCTGAGAGTTATGAACAGTGACAATAAAAGAGTTATTTATAGATCAGAAGCCGTTTTACAAATAAAAAATTATTGCCAAATAAATTTGTACTTTTTCTAAAAAAGCTCGAGTAGCAATTTGGAGTTACTTCTGGGTTAAAATCGTGTCTCAGATATCAATTTTCAATTAGAATTCAATTGTTCTATAATTTCAGAATAAAATAAAAATATTCTTATGAGGGCAACACTAACTTTACAAATTAATCACATACTCATATTATAACAATGTAGATCTAAAATAAGACACGTATTTCAAGACATTATCAGCTAGATACATAATGTTTACTCCAAAGAAATTTGTGAGCTGAATGTTAACGAATTGCACAAATATTTAATAATTAATCGGACCAGCAGCCCAAGTACAAGTTGAGAAAAAGTAGTTACGAACTAATAAACTATTAGCAATTCAGTTATTTGTCACCAGCTCTACGAGTTTATTGCAATTATTATTAAAGACTTCTGTTCCACAAGTCAAGATCTTTCCTCTCCATCAGCTGCGTATTGTGAAAATCAGGTCTTGTGAAAAGGAGAATTGCAACAGAAATGCACTTTAAAAACTTTACCAGTATGTTCTTACTCTTATGCAATGGTTAATTATTCCTGCTATCACAAACCTCTGTTATTATCTCCCATAATTAAATAATAACCTGCTATGAAGTTAAAAAAGATTGATAATTTATTCAGCCAATAATTTAAAGTGTCAATTATTATTATTATTAACAAATAAATATCAGTACGATTATTTTTTCATCAATATATTGTGTAATTAAATTAATACATTTAACAATATGGTCTGCCTTGACCACAAGAGTGAGTTTCTCAATATATTTTTTTTTATTATTATTAAACAAATCTGGGTAAGTATTTTTTTTTACTTATAAAATAAGTGAAGTGTAATTTATTGACAACTAAGTGTTATCCAGTACCAACACTTATACTGACATCGGAAAGAAAGAGTACCGTGCAAACCGAAAATAAGACTTGATCTATGGAATTCAGTGAAAGATTATTTTGTAACATTCTTCTAGCAGCCACTTCAGCTTGTCTACTTTCTAACATAATGAGCACCTGTAAAAAAGTGAAATTAAAATAAATTATTGTTGTTTAGCTCAAAATAACCTTACCTTGAATTCTTTATATTAGTTTAAAATACTCTAAAGATATGGACGAAAATCACGCATGTATATTAAATAGCAGTGAATATATTTCATGTCTATAGACCACCCAAACTAGCTTCAATTAATTATAATAAAAAAATATGAATTGCTTCTGTATTGGTTTAATAAAGCAATACTACTTAATTTGGGTAACACTTTCAGAATTGTTTAATGTCTTTGTCAATATTGATTACAAATTACTTATTAGTTCTTAAATAGAAGAATCAATTCGATATTTACATGTTTATATTGTAACACTTCAGCTCTTGATGGCCTCTGTTTTGAGAGTGAATATTAATAAACCTTGAAAAAGTAATCTAAAAAGAAAACAAAACCCTACGTGATGTTTCATGTTTTACATATTTATAGCTGCTACATGAAAGACTTCACTTAGAAGATATCCAAGTACCTAGATACACTATGTAAAAATAGCTTCTAGGTATATTCTAGTAAAGTTGTCATAGCTAATATGATTAAGCAAGAGTTGCAAGAACTGCAAGAAGTAGGTATATTACATAAATGAAAGAAATTTCATGAATCAAAAAATAAGTGAATTATGACAATTTTTTCATCTTCACCTATTCAACGATCATAATATGACCTTGAATAAATAATAACATATCCTAGGTAGTTAAAAACGAGATTAGCTTCAATATTAGAACAAAATAAATAATAATTTTAATGATTTTAGTTAGCAACGTCAAAAAACTAACAGGAGAAACAATTTTAGAGTCCTCCGCGAACATTTGCAGCAAAACTTCCGTGACAATTCGGTGATCTCGGTTTTTTTGAAAATAAAACCCTTTTCTGGTAAATTAATACAGAGTGCCCAATATGTATGGAATAATGCTTTTATCTCATATACAGGGTGAGTCATTTCAATCTTCGGATCCGGGTATCTCTGTTGGTAAGCCAGATAGGTATAAAAAAATTGTGCAGACAAAAGTTGTTCAGGACAATGGGGGTCATACGACTGTACTAATGACTTTGACCTTGGTGACCAATTTCAAGGCCATTTGAAGGTGAATTTATTTTTAATGACATTCTCCTATGTTATTGCATTTCTTTATTGTCTAAGAAGTAAAAATAAGATTGACTTTTACAGTTGTTGTTTAAATTGAGAAGTTTAGGAGAAACGAGTGAAAATCACAATTTGCAAAGTTGCTCGCATTTGTCCCGTCCTGTATAGGGTATCTTTTTAGACTCACAGTTACCTCTATACAGAATGTCCGGTAAGTACCTCTTTAATCATCTTTAAAAAAGGCACTCTTTATTTATTTCGATAAAACTGGCGGGTTTATCGGTTTTTAGGTAGGAAAATCACTCAAAATTTGCTAATGCTGAACACAAACAGGTAAAAATCAGATTATTATTGTATTTACCTGCTTACATAATGGATTACTTACAATTTGTTGGAACTTGGTCAAAGTTCGCATAAAAGTCGATTTATCGCGGAAACCGCTAGTTTTATCGAAATAAATTAGGACCTACCTTATTTTAGATATGAATGACCAGAGTATTCAAAAAATAATCTCGGCTCTATAAAACTGTCAAAGGTTTGACCTAAGGAGTGTGGTGTAGTGGATTCTGTGAGTCGGAAAAAAAACCGAAAAGTGCTCGGATTTCAGAGTCTAACGAGATGAGCCCTCCCCCCCCGTTTTCGAGGATGCTGAATACGATGGTGGTGGTTTAAACTCTTCTCGAGTTGACCTTACCCCCCTTAAACGGCCAAAAACCACCCTTATGAAGGGTAAATCACGGAACTTCTTTCTCTTGTCGGTCAAATTTGTGTCAACCCCCGGAACAACCCCCGGAATGGGTGAAACGGGAACTCGTCGCGTGAAATCGACGAAAATCAAAACGTAAAACGACAAAAAGTAAAACGCTTGGTACCCTTTTGGGACTCTGTATTTCCGTCTAGGGTGGATTTTTTATGCCAGACTAGGTTTTTTTGACCTCCTCTGTATGGTCATGAGAAATTAGGAAGTTATAGGTACTTACCGTAGAAGACAAAAAATCTTGATCGTTCTTATTAAGTTTGAGGAGTGAGTTCATCTTATTAGTTCCGTGGTTCATTATTAATATAATTGGAGCGTAAAATAGTTTCATAACAAGTCAATATTAGGAATATAATACATAATGCCATCAATAGTAATAGCTGTTAGATATTATTCATTCATTTCATTACACTTACAATAAAATTGAATATGAGTAAAGCGAACTTCCTTTTGTTTCACTTTCTAAACTGAGATGTAAATTATAACGTTAAAAATTTCAGCGAAATACTGTAATAATTACGATTGATACTTGCAGTTTCACTTGTACATTACACGATTAAATACTCGTGTAATTCCATATAAAAACTTGACAACAAAATCGTTACTTCCAAGTCATATGGTTTGTATTTTGTTGACATCATGTTATTTAAAAACATTGTTACACTTGTATAAAACAAAATATGCTCTAACCGCTTATAGCGGTCATAACGTTGAAGCCTTATCTTTATCGTATGTCTTAGTTTTTGAACCTTTTAATTCTTAATTTTGAAAAAAATTATTATTATTATGATTATTCTAAAAGCTTAGGTGTAAAAATTCTGATTGTAGATCAATTAAAGCAAAAAATAAATAAAAATAAAATAAGAATGGCACTTATTTTCTCATTACAAGAAATTTCTCTTGAAGTGTATTGTATTGTATTGTATTAAATTGAATGTATCTGCACTTCTTCCTAGAAGATGTTTTGTGTCTCTCCTTCTAGTCTCCCATTGGATTCTAGGTGTGTCTTGCTAAGGTGTGCTTCAAGTCTACAATGCCCCGTGAAAAAACCTGTTAGCATTTTCAAATCGTTTTTGTCGAGGTTTGTGTTGAGTTTGATACAAGCTTCAAATCTTTTTTGGTCGGTTCCAAAGGTTTTCTCTTTCGGTTTCCACTTATTTCTTTTTTTTTTGAGAACATTTTCTCCTATTCCTCAAAAAGGTTTCGGCCCTATGAGCGGCATTCTTGCTTAACTAGGTTGTTAGCTTCTTCATTGCCTTCTATACCTATGTATACTGGCACCCAAAGAAGAGCTACTTTGCTTCCTTTGCCTAATTTATCTAGCTTCATTCGGCATTCTCACACAATATCTATATTAAATTCAGCGCATCTTTCGATAGCGTGAATTTCCGCTTATAATATGCTGGTATGATTTCCCAAAGACTCAAAATATTTTGTCCCAGGTCCAAAGTGGTTTTTGATCCGTCTATGTACCATTTTATGATATGTTGTTTGAGATTGTACTTGTTGGACTCATTTCTCCATTCCTTGTTGTTACTGTGTTACAAAAGTTCTTCTCAAAGGTACATTTCCTAGTGATTGAGTGCTATGGAAAACAGTATTTCTCATTGGATGGGTAGTGTTCATAGACTATTAAAAATAGTCTTAGGTAGTGTTGTTCCCTTCTCCCAATGGATGTTTCTATGATTGTGCCTTCTATGATTGAAACCTTTTTTACGGCAATTTGCACCACTAAGTGTAGTGACGGTTTAAAATTACCTTGAATTGCCGCAGTTGACATGTTCTCATGACTCCTCTTATGCATACGCGCCACTCTATGTATTTTTGCAAGAGTATTCCTCACAGTCTACTTCATAGTTCAGTCTGCCAAAGTCATAGCTCCGTAAGTGATTATAGGTCTCACTTTCATGGCACTTCGCACTGTACCTAGGTTGTATCCTGAATACCTTGAGGGCTCTAGTGGCTCCACTGACCTTCACTGTTATTATGCTTCTTCCAGGAACTTGCTGGCTAGTATAATTCCTAGATATTAAATCTCTTGCTTTCATTCAATGTTTAATGTAACAAGGCTGATTGTTTTCAGTCTAAGATCTCTTTTCCTGACAAACGCTGCTACGTCAGTGATCTTTGCTGGATTTATGTAAAACCCCACTGACAAACACGATCTTCATACGATGTTTAGTCCTCTTTGTATTATGTCACAGGGAGCTGCTTCGAACTTTCCCTTGGCTATTGATTATTTTTTTTCTAAAAGCTTAGGTGTGAAAATTCTGACTGTAAAAAAATTATAAAAAACAATATCATGGTACTTATTTTTTTGTTATAAGAACTTACTCTTGGACAAAATGCATTACTGATTATAATATAATAATCTAATAATGGACTATAATTTATAAAAATCACCAGCTTTTCAACAAATTATATATATTTTTAAAAAGTGATTATGTTACGAAAAAGCCAGCCAATACAGGGTGTCTGCTTAAGGCTGGCCACCGGCTATATCTCGGAAACTAATGGGCTTATAACCTCAAAATAAAAAATTTCCAGACATAAGTGATCAAGAGAAATTCAATGAAAATATTTTCAAGATGGCCGCACTTCCGGAAATACCGGAAGTTGACACCTACTTCGTTATTTCAACGGAAACACAACAATGGAATTTAGATTGAGCGGTTTATGAGTTATAAACAAGTGAAAATCGAAAATTTTCAACTTCAAAGCAGTCTAGAACTAGAACGGCTCAAGATATCTAAAAACGGTTTACATGTCCCTATCTTAACTTTTCATATAGTATCCTACTATGTGGTTTAAATTTTAATACAGGGTGATGAAAAATCGGATAATTTTCATCGCCCTGTATTAAAATTTACTTCACATACTGGGATAAAACGTAAAAAGTTAGGATAGGGACATGTAAACCGTTTTTGGATATGTTGAGCCGTTCTAGTTCTAGACTGCTTTGAAGTTGAAAATTTCCGATTTTCACTTGTTTATAACTCATAAACCGCTCAATCTAAATTCCAATGGTGAAAACCACCTGTATTCGATTTTTTCAGACATTTAAAAAATATAATAATATACAGGGTGTTTCCGTTAAAATAACGAAGTAGGTGTCAACTTCCGGTATTTCCGGAAGCCCGGCCATCTTGAAAATATTTTCATTGAATTTCTCATGATCACTTATGTCTGGAAATTTTTTATTTTTAGGTTCTAGGCCCATTAGTTTCCGAGATATAGCCGGTGGCCAGCCTTAAGCAGACACCCTGTATAGTCCGAGTTGTGATTGATCAATACCCATGTGGAATGAAACTTCCAAGCTGTTGTTGGCCCCTATTGAAGTGGAATGCTTTATTCTCTTACAGTATGTAGAATATTGTATATCATTTCGAAACCAAAATCAGCAACTTAGTGAGCGTTTTATTCAATATTATAGGTAGTGGAGAAAAATATTTTCATTGATCATGAAATGCTTAAACATAAAAATAAAATATACCTAACTAACATTGTTTTAAATTATTTTATTACATAATTATGTTATATAATTTTAAAGAATTCCATTCAACAAATCGAGCTCTGAATATTTGATTTACAATTACGCCAAGCATCCTGAAAGTAATTCCAAGCATGCAATTTTTAATTGGAAATTCGCACTCTCGTTTCTTCAATATTTGCATTCCTGTCGCTCTTTATATCCTTATGAAACTAGTCATCATTTATGTACTAATATAGCCTCAAAATTAATATTATCTACGAAACTACTGGCAGGAAGAAGAGTTACAATTATTTTACTAATATACTCGACATATTTATGCTCACTAAACATGCTCGAGAAATAAATATCTTCACTCGTAATGCTGATATCGACATTTACGAGTAAAAACAACAATATCAAACAGCAAATTTCATGTTTTCCTAAACAATTTCACACAAATTCGTGTATTGTTTCATGTCTGACTGTTATTATTAAAGTGCCATGCTGAGAACGGCCTCGATAATATTATATAGTTGCGTCTTCAGCTGAAAACATTATTTCGATTTGATATTTTAAGAAAAACAAAACGATTATGAGAGCGATCCTTGCTCAGTTGAACTATTCTTCAAAAAATGCATAGGTACGGCCATTTTTATACACTCCCTGTACATTTTAAAGTATTTGAAGTTCAACTTATATTGACATGGTGTTTCCACTAAGATAACAATATTGCAGGTAATAGAAATTTATTATTGCCAGTGTAGGACGAGCCAGATATGAAATAAAATTAAGTGGATGTAGGTTTATTAAGCGTTTCAGCCTCTTTCAGCCAAAAATAGTTTTGTTCATGTCGATTCAATACAAGAACTTTATATTGCAACTGCTGTCCACCATCGAGATGAAAAATTACAGGGCGGCTTGAAGAGGCTTTAAAGAGAACTGAAAGACGTGAAAATACTTTGCATTAGGCAAATGAAAACGATATGAGAAAGTTTACGTCAAAGTTGAATAGGTATCTTATAATTTGTCTACTCCGTTCAAAAAAAAGTTGCATTATAATCTATAAACAATGAAATACGACCTAGGGTCTATCAAAATTGCCGAAATTCTCAGAAAAATTAAGGCGATACTTTGAGTTGTTAAATTTTCTGTTCTGGCGTCTGCTGAGGTTCAGAGTTTAAGTCAAGGTAGTTTTCGACCTTAACATTTTGAAATCGCTCATAGGTAAATTAGGTATCCTGAAATCGATATTGATATTGGAAAAGACAAAAGTAATGGTAGAAACGATAAATAATAATAATAAGAATAACAATTTATTTCAACGGTCATCCACTTACAGGAAATATAAATGCAAATTTAAAAAATAGAGAAAAAAGAATATAAACAAAAAACAATCGAAAATGAGAAAATAGTTACGTATAATAAAAGTATAATAAAAAATAAAATAAAATACCTAGGTAATTAAAATTATGACCATCAGACAGAGTGAATGTTATTAAACTTTTGTGGTTTGAAGAATAATTGGAAAAATATTTTATGACCTTTAAAAAAAGTTACATTACGTAAAGTAGGTATTGGTAATGTCAAATTTTATTTACCTGCCTATATAACTTATTATACCTACATAATTATCCCCTTAATGAATAAAAAAAAAAGTGCTTCTATTGCTAAGCCTGTATAATATATTAGCTAATGTTAAACCGCGTTCGTTAAGGAAACTTCTAGAATCTCACAGTTGAAAGAATTATTAGGATTTGTTTATTAAATAGGTAACATTAATAGTTTAAAGCTAATAAAAGTTGTAAAATTAAGACACATTATATTGAGATTTGGTTGTGTAATATGATTGAATATAAAAAAAATTTAAAAACATGGAAGTACCTACCTAATATTTGAAAAATAAAAATGATTTTTTTACGTTAATTGGTAACCTTTAGTAAGGTTGCATTATTATGCAACTTTTTATGCGATTTGTTTATTATCAGGTAGGTAAAGGTGCAGAAAAATTTAATATTCATACGTAATTCATCGTTTTGATGGGAAGGAATTTCTAACTAATTACAATGTTGTACTTGTTCTATATTTCTAGAGAGAGTTACATCATTTCTGCCTATTAGGAAAATGTGACATTAAGTTCAGAATAAATCAACGCTTGAAGCAAACTTTTCAATTCAATATCATTAGGTAGGTATGCCTATCTATTTTTATATCCCCATTCTGCATTCTGAAGATCAATAAAAATTGACACTTTAAATTTCGCTTAATAAAAGTTCATTTAAAGATTGCTGCTCTGCAATAATAGACCTTGGAAATAATTTATTATTTTGGTGTTAGAATTAAAATACTGGTGCATTATGATTTATACAAGAAAGTTGGTTGACCAGAACCTGAATTCTAGTAATTGTCACTGACTGCGTGCGTACGTTCATAAAAGCGATTGCACAAATGATATATTATTGCACATGCATTTGACGTCAGTAAAAGGCACTCAAAAATTGCTGTATTATTTGGATATTATGTCTAAGTATGTTAAAAATTAGGTAAACCGCGCTGACATAATAGACATATCTTACTTCATAGAGACACGGCATCTATAAATCAGAACAACAATTAGATTCAAAGTAATTGCTAATTACATTTGAAGATGAAGTGAAATATAATATTTTTTCATAGATTGATGTAAGCAATTTCTTAAAGCATTATATGGTACCTAGTGTAATTTTAGAACGATGTTTATGTAATAAAAAATATAAAAACAATTTCCCTATTTGTTCTCTATTGGTTTATCAAGAATGCAGACCGTTACCTAGACATATGGTAGCGATAGCGGTAAGCAGCGATTGAGCGGTTAACAACAATGCAACGCCAAAATTCAATCGACATTATGCATCCTGAATCAAGCGTTGAGCTGTGGCGACAAGCGGTAGTGTCATCGGCGTCACAGCTCAACGCTCGATGCAGTCGAACACGTATTCAAATCTGCTTCAATTTTGGCGTTGCATAGCTCACCGCTCAACGCACAACGCTTACCGGCATCTCTGTTCAATGTGAACTAGAACATCCGGTATGGCAATCAAAATCAAATAATGGTTTTTCGGGGACTGATTTGAACTTTCTTCTATCGGAAATTTCCCTATAATATCTTTTGCAGGGTGTTTTAAAAAAATATACAAAGGAAGTTGAAACAAAGGCGGCCGCATAGGTTCGGAAAGGATGGAGTTCTTCGTCAACGGGATTTTTTGACGTTTCTGAAATCTATCAAAATATCAAACTACTCGTTGTAGGATGGCAACGCGCGCATAATCGGAAGAATATTATGTGAATCGACGAGAAAATGACAATTTTCATAATGATACATAGCAGATGAAACACTTACTGCGAAAATGGTTAGAGATATGAGCGATATGCGCACAGCGCATCGGAATTATTTAGTGCGTTGGTATTTTTCGTGAGCCCCAGAATTAAATCAAAAAGGTTCCCTGGACCAAGTATTCAACCGAACATTAAGGTGTTTGATTTCATTTCGATATTTTCAAAAATGAAAAAATAAAAAACAATGGAGACAAAAAGAGAATTTTGATTTTGAAATGAAAGCTTTAAGATTATAGTACCTATGGTTTGTCAAAATTTTGAAAGTTTTTGGAAAATAGCAGAAAAACTGTCAAAAATCGATTTTTACTACATCCGTGGATTTTTCTCCTGTTAAACGGGTCATTATCTGACGAGCGTTTGCATTCGTTCGTATTGTCGAAAAATTTTTGTCACGTTTGGGAGCGATAACTCGCTACTCGAGCTCTAACTGCTGCAGAGAGTAAGATAAGATAGTAAGTTAGATAAGTAACCGGGCTTAGGTTTTATGAAACTGGCAGCGTTGGCTGGCCAAAACATATAATATTCTTTAAAGATCTTTCGAAGGCTGATGGTAAAATGTAAGCACAAACTTTGACTGTCTATGAGAGAAACAACAACAAACCCATTTCATATTTTATGTTATTGCGAGTATTTTCATAGATTTGTCAAAAGTCCACTTTTGTGACAAAATTATCTTCTACTAGGATTTTTTAGCCGCAAATTCAAAATTAAAAAAAAAAGAAAATGCGGTTATAATAGAGCCCAAAAACTTACGATGGCAAAATCTAGCTCTAAAGTTTGACTGAGTATAAATGAGATCGTAGCTAAAGTGGTCAAAATCTTTTCAACATTTCAACAGTGTGCAGTCGAACTTCGATAGCTTTCATAAGCAGAAAATCTGTTGAGACTCGAGGTTTAAATTGTTAAATCTGGAGGGGGCCATAGCTCAGCGGGTTGGAGTGCAGATTACTAATCCGTTGACGTGGCGTGGGTTCAAATTCCAGTCTCGACTTGGTTGTTCTGTTCGTCTATATAACTATTTATAATAATTCAAATTGTTCTGTGACTATTATATGAGCTAGATGTCGAGGCCAAACATTACCAGAGTGGAGCGACTATGTCTTATCTACAGGGTTAAGACCGATGTTCCCTCTTTAAAAAATATGTTAAATAAATAAAATAGAGCACTACAAACAATGTCTCATTTCTTTTTTCTGTAACTGACAAAGAACCTTAAAACAACTCTTGAAAATTAACAAGTATCATGTCTTTGCATCAAAGGAGCAATGAGAACTTATCTAACCGCGTCGTTGGTAGTAATCTTGATCTGACACCACTACATTTGGTAAAAGAGATACGAGCTGGAGAACCTCTACTTAGAATGTCAAGAGCAGGAATGAAAAGTGGACAGACATTAAGGCCAACCCTTATGTGGCTGCGAGAAGCTCTTGACATCGGAAAAAGATAAAACTATTACGATAGTCAGTTTCAAGAGGAACTTCATCACGGTGGTGTCTACGAACTTGAATGGAACAATACTTCCAACTTCACTTTAAAAGAAGGTACTATTAAATGGCTCCAAAACCATCGGAGGACTGGGTCAGAAGTCTGTGGGCCACGCATCAAGTACTCCAAAGACATAGGAACGTCCCCAGCGGAACTACACGCAATAGCACTTTGTGTAAAGATATACTTCGACAGAAACTACGAAAACCGAGAAATTGAAATATTGATGGATAGTCAAGCAGCCATATAAAGATCCTTTGTGGCTTGGGAGATCCCTCCTCGGAAATTTCAAATAATTAGGCAAGGAAAATAAAATTCACCCCAAATTGATACCAGGTCATTCTGTAATTGAGGGAAATGAACGTGATGCTCATTGGCAAGAAGCTTAAGAAATTATTTTTAAGGCCAGAGCCATTCCGTGGCTTCGAAGACACATTCTTGAAGGAAGCACTCCGAAATAAAGAAGAAACACTGAGAGAAACCCATTGGAGGAACCTCTCGGGGTTGAGACAAGCCAAAGAACTCCTGTGGAATTTCAACCAAGAGAGGTCGAAGATACTCCTCAGTATCTTCCTTACTCAGAAACCTCAGTAAGGAACGTCTCAGAAAACTGACGGCTTGCCCGACGGAACATTGTAAGCTCAAGGGACACCTGAGAGAGTTAGGAATAGAAAAGATGGGCGTCTGCGGATTTTGCAGAAAGGGAGACGAGACATCTCATCTCCTGCTGCTAAAATGCGACGAGCTAGAACTCAAAAGAAAGAACGTTCTGGATCAACACTAGCTGGAGGCAAGGGAGCTACCACTCGTTGACCCTATTAAAATCCTAGAGTATATCAAGGAAGGGGACTTGGAGAGGGTGCTTCATTAATGGGATTCCATACCAGGGAAAGCACAGGTAGAGGGGGCACAATAGCAGAAAAATTAATAACGATAAATATGTTATGTTTGTTGTTTATTAACGTAATGACTTTTTTCCGTTTTATTTATTTAAGGCGTTCTTAAATTGGAATAAGTTTTTCAACAAAAATGACAGGAATAAATTTTTAATCAATTTCAAAGCTCCTCTGTATTTTCGTATTTAAAAAAAATTATTGTATTATTTTATTTACTGTAGGCAGTTTTGGAATTCAAGTAGTCATTTCATGACATTTTTTGACAGAATGTCATGAAAAACATACGACAAAAAATATGACGTCATACTCTTTGGATCTAGTCGGTTTTAAAAATTTTTGAAATGTTAAATGGATACTTTTGACTATTAACGTAAACCTACAAAAAATATTAGCTAAAATAAGAAGTACCGATTTTTAAGTTCTTTTAGCATATTTCAGCCCACCTCTGAAGGTGTCTTATTTTTTTTTACTTGTTGTTGTCCCAATTTAACATACTTCGTATCTCTTACGATAATGCGGAGATGTCCATTTTATTTATCCAAAAACGATCATCCGGTATTTTAAAATAATATAACCCTTTATAAGTAAGTAGTAGTATTAATCCTGCAATTTTACAAAAAAGGATACCCTGTATTATATGTATTATAATATCTCTAATATATTCAGACGAGGTATATTATTAATATGATATTAATTCTATCAAAAATATATTCAAAAGTAGATTAAGATTGGGGTTACGAGGTTAGTGCATTGGTTTCAGGATCCAAATTCTCTACTCAATAGGTTAAAGCAATTAAAAAATCAAATCTAGGTAGATATAATATTATGAATAAATAAAAAAATTCTGCCCTTTTTTTTTGTACGTGTATATTAAATATTTATATTAATAATTTGTTTATTAAAAGTTTTGTAAGCTATATATTAGCTATAAAAATATATAATAAGTGCTATGTACCAGGTAGGTACCTCAATAAGTATGTATGAAGAATTACAATAACCATCTGCACACATGGAGATTGCATGAAAGTGTCATGCAAATACTTAAGTAATTAAATAAGGTCACTCAATATAACTTTTACTTACTTTAAGATAGATGCTCCAGGTGTCACCGACTGAATCCAAATTTATATAATTGACTAGACCGTGTCACTTTGATTTTATTAACAACAATTTAAATTGAAGCACAGATACATTTTTTCTTTCAACAATAAATCACTCCGCAATACAGCACTCCTGTAATTTTATTTAAGAAGTAAGAAGTACTAGGTACTTTCGTTTGATGTTAAAAACGAATCCACATTGAACATGTTTTCCACGATGAAAAGTAAAGTTATTTACACGGTGTGATAATAATTTGACGACAATAGTAATGTAACTCCTTATTACAGTCGAGTCTATTTGGCCTGAAAGCAGTTTAGCTACTACTGGCTTTGGTTCTTCGGTTTGGCGACTTGTTTTGAAAGTACCGGAGAAATGGTAAGTGATACAAAATAGTGGTAGTATATCATCAACTTTTACAAGCATCGAAGCGGAGAACCCATAGTTCGTGATTTACCTATTGGTCAATGGGTAATCTATTTTTTATTACTCTTAGTACCTACCTACGTGTAGTCATTAATTATTAATAATAATCATCACAATTTTTCTAAAAAATATGAAGAGGAAATGATCTACATATCAGATATGTTATTGTTATGCAAATATATGAAATAAATAAATATAATTTAACCTATTTGTTATTATTTTCCGATTAAGTTATCATTTATGTATCTTCATGTACGTTTTCCTGTTTATTTAAAATCCGGATCTATACCTATTACTAAAAAAAAATAATGATAACTACACCATGACGATTCTATACATTTCTGTTGAATGAAAAAATTACAAATAATTATAAAAATATATTTAAGTTCGGATAATCTACAAAGTAATAATATCAAATATTTTCTTCAACATTACTCTAAGAATAATTTAAATTAATCACTGGTTGCTGGTTCAAAAATAACTGTAGAAGCATAATATGCGTACTTACCTAGTTATGTGTATAAAAATAAGTTGCATATACCTACAGGGTATTCCAGTTTGTACATAATTAACGCCGGAAACCGGGAGAACACATATAAATACCTAATAATTGTATTTTTCTATAAAGTATCGCTCTTAAACGCTTTATTTTTGAGATACAACTGTTAAAAATAAAAATGTTAAACTTTTATTTAAAAATCGTCTTTTTCGAAAATATCTGAAATATACTTTACCCAATATTGTCGAAATATGGCAGTATCATTTGCTATAATAGGAAGGGACTAATTTAGCAGTAAATAGACTAAAATTATTTCTCGGTAAGCACCCCAACGAATATTATTTTGGAAAAAAATTTAAAACACATACGGCAATGGCTTTTTTGAAATTTTATTTTATTTTTCAGATCAAGCAACTAAAAATAAAACTTTTATGGCTCTCTTGACGTTCTCTTCTTATGTTGATTGGTTTTCGAAATAAAAAAATAGAATCTCTAGAATTGCATATCCCTGAAGCCACCAAGAAATATGACAACTATATAATTAAAAAAATTCCCCATATGTTTCTTGTGGGGTTCAGGGATGATATGCAGTTAAGTGGATTTTATCGAATAAAAATAAAAATCTAGGTCATATGAGTATAATTTATTGAAAAAAGAGCTTGTCAACCGGTTTCGGGGGTTAGCCCATCATCAGGACAATTGTCAGTTATTGGCCTATATGAAGTGGATTTTATTTTTATTTCTAAAACAAACCAAGATACGAAAAAAATCTTTAAGGTAAAAAGTTGCACTTATAATTGCTTAACCTCAAGAAAAAAAAACGGTAATTGGCGTATTTTTGCTAAGTTTTTTCAAAATAATATTCGTTGAGATACTTACGGAACGCCACTGGAGTTTATAATTTTAATCTGTAATAAATTATTATTATAAATTAGTCCCTTATTACTGCAAAAGAAGCTGCCAAATTTCAAGAATATTGGGTAAAATATATTTAAGATATTTCGAAAAATAAGATTTTTTTAATAAAAGTTTAACAACCCTGTGTACGAGTACTTATATCTCAAAAATAAAGCTTTTTAGAGCAAATTAAAAAAGATACAATTATTTTCCATGTTCTACCGTTTGTCGGAGTTATGAACATACAAACCGGAACAGCCTGTATATGTTTGTAATTTCTTCGATCAACTTTATTATCAAATTTACGCTGGAATTAACATATCTGCGACTGCGAAGTCCTTCAAGGTTTGCTCCTTGCATTCTGAGGATCGTTAAAAATTAACAAAAAAATTGTGTGATTTAAAAATTAAATAAATAAGGTTTGAAAGCATTAAAAAGCATTAAAAGTAACCATTTACCTCGAAAGCTCACCTGGAAAAACTGATTTTTTGTTTATTTTCAAGATATTATGTTTTTGTTATTTTCATTTTTATAGGAAACAAAAATTTAAGACAAAAATTAAATAAACAAACAATAGAAACAAAAATTTTCCCATATGATTTGAACTTTTTTCAGGACACTGTATAATCATACAGTGGAACAAAGTTCCTGAGGAAATCAGTAAATGCCATTACCTGCGCTTGAATTCCTACTCTAGATATACTAAGTAGCGGTGACTTATAATGAGATACTGTGATTGGTGTCTAGGTGAAATTAAAATACATGTAATTTTCTTGGGAGTCGTGAATAATATAAAATCAGAAAGTCGGATATCAGTTAATTTTTAGTAATTCCAAATAAGGCCTTACAAAAAAATCGAGAGGAAATTTGACTTGATATTTAGATTTTTAATTGCTTAAAACTGACTTCATATCGACTTTCAGAAAATTGCAGCCAAACCAGGTATGAGAATAAAAAATTTAACAAATCAAGTCATCGTAATTCGCAATATGAAAAAAATAGAAATAATAAAAAAAGTAGAACAAGAAATAAAATAAATTTTTGTATCAAATTGCAAAATCAGTTAATAAAAAGAAATAATGTAATTTAACAGCTTCGTTAAATGAGCTAATCAAGTGCATACCTACCTATTCCTAATAATACGCTCATGCATGAGCAAGAGTGTTGCATTATATTGGTAGCCAATAACCATATAGTTGTAAAATTAATTCAATGTTCCTATATTATGAGATATTTCGTGGAAAATTGCACGGATTCTTTAAATGGAAGTAAAGTTATTCAAGAATCAGAGATAAATATGTTGTAGAAAGTGATTACATAATTTTGATTTTAGTCTATTTATCAAGAGAAAGCATTTCTTTGAACAAGTCGAATATGTAACGCTGTATAAACATTGAAATGTTATATCATATTCATGAGATTCAACTTTAATAAAACACTTAGGTAGCTTTGTTTGTTTACTTACTTCAACTCGAAAAGAATGCTTTTTTCAATTAAATTATACGATTTAATAATTCTTTAATAAAAATTAATGATAGAAAGGTTGAGTTTTATTTGATAAATTAAAATAATTTCAGTGAAAGTGAATATAATTTTATGAATAAAGATTTGTAATAAAAAAATATTTTTCCAACAAATCTTGCTTTAATTGATTGATAATACATAATATAATAATATGCATTTTTTATTAATTTAGAATTACTTGAATCAAATACGTTAAACTATAATACCGACACTTCTATACCTACTTAAGGAATTGTCTCGATTGGCACCTTCAGAAGCGCCGCCTAGTGTATGTGGGTGACACTACGCCTAGTGAAGGTATTTTTGGTGAAACAATGCGGGAGTTTTGAATATCAACACTGAAAACAAAACTCGATAGCGTAATTAAACGGATAACATTAGTATTAGGAATTAGTACAACCATAAATAGCTATAAATTATTGGAAAAAAAGCTGGGAATACAAAATTTCCTAAAAATGAAAAAAAACTATTTCCTCGAACAGATTACCCTTCTTAGTAAATGTGGTAAGACTTTGCTGATGACCGTCTTGGTTCATCCAAAGGAAAAGGATCTCTCCATTTCTTGTCCTGCCAAGTACGTAATACTTCTACCATTTTTCTCTTTCACGAATTTGGATGGAGTCTTTCTTCTTGTTCCTAATTTCCCTGTAAGTAAGGTAATCTTAAAGTTTCTAATACCCTGGATTTCTCAGTAGTATGTCTCTTGTACCCCACGCCACCCCGCCTTTCAATGGTGATGAATCTCGCATTTTTATGAAAGACGCCCTCGCATAATTTTTATCCGAATGGGAAGCGTGGTCAGCCCCAGTATGACATTTATGACGGCTGACGGGGTAGTACTTTAAGAAGCATACAAATTTTAAGTAAGATAACATACTAAGAAGTAGCATATAGGTACTTCAACTGCGGCTTTTTTAAGTAATGCACAATGGTCTCAGCTTCTCAAATACCTTTAAACCAGCTCCCAGGCAGCGCAAGAACAGCAAATATATGGAATATCTGCTGATAGTATTATTAAGCTCATCGTTTGTGAAAACAGCTGCTTTGAAATGACTTCCATGGGTTCTATTTTTCACCAATATAATTGACCATATTTATCTCAAGTTTATGCTATCATCAATAATTGTTGTGGAAACTTAAATTCAACTGTGACGTTAATTTTGGTCATGATTATGACAACATGATCATATTGGAAGTTTAGTGAAGGGAGTGAGAAGAAAGTAGTAGTAGCATGGTGGGTTGGGGTGGTGCACCCCAAGCGACTAGGCCACCGAGGGCCCTTTTCGCCGTACCCGAACCATAGTGAAACTCCTACTCGAACCTCCCCGGAGTGAGAAGAGAACTATTTACAGTGCAAGGCTTTTACTCTTATATGTATTGTCTTATATGAGTGTCTCCTACAATGTACTAAAGAGTTTATCCGTCATTTTCTTAACATCCTGTTTAAATCCCAAATTCGACCAATGTCGATGAAGTATACTCTCGAGTCAGAAGCGCTGCTTTCTACTCACATCTTAGTCTGAGAGGAGGGCTTAATCGGCGACCCAAAACTTTTACCAAAAATTTAGAGAGCACGTTTCAAAATTTGTGGTCTGATATTTTTAAAGATATTCAAATGAGAGTCAGTTGTTCCTCATAGACAACTGGATCGATATTTTCTTGGACTATTTACTTCGGTAGCCCGAGAAAAGAAAACCAAGAAAATCCCAATATTAAATAAAAAAACAAGCAGTGTGATTGATCATTCAATAATTCTTCATCGTATCTACACTAATAATGTAACTTTTCTGTTTTCATAGATAATTATTAAAATTATCTGGCATTTTTTATTAGAGATAATTACAATATTTATTTTATATGTATTGTAATTTTTTTCAAATACAGAATTTCTTATTGCTATGATTATGTTATTATAATCATAACTCAGATCTTTATAGAAAACTGAATGAAATTCCTATACCTACTCGATAGATTTGTCATTTGTCTTTGTTCTGTTTGTTATAGTTTCTCTTAAGGAGTCAATTGACTTTTTATCAATCGATTCATTTAAAAAAGTTAAAACTGTTATAAATTGTGAAGTCATTAAGTAAAAGTTTACCAGTTTTTCTTTTATCTTTACTAGTAATGTGAATATTTGCGAATCAGCAGCAATAAACTATAACGGTTTCAAATGTCCTTATAATTTCATTTCCAAGATCTTTGCGAGTTATTGCGTTATTTCTATCAGTTTCGCAATTAATTATTATAACAATCACGATTAGTATACTGAGGGGAATTAAAATTGTCACATGATTATCTCAACTATGATGTCTAATAATGATTTGTATATTTAAATTTAATAAATTATAAAAGACAAATTACTGATTATCAGTATTTTAATCTCATGAGAATCTAGCGAATCAAGCAAATCTGCAACATGTGCTGAATAAATAAATTTCAGCTATTATGCTGCAATTTAGCAATGATTTGATCACATGTCGACGTAAATGTAAATTAGCAGTTCCAAGAATAAATTGCATCTTATAAGAGAATGTAATAAATATTTACAACGTGTTACATTTTCTGAAAAAGAGTTGAGTTCAAGAGAAGACATTGGTATCATAACGTGGTTTCGTAACATATGTTGTTCCTTATAGTACTTAGGTAAATACTTATGAAACTTTATTAATTTATTAGTAGCTCTATGAGACCTTACCAATTTTATCGATACTAAAAATATTTATACAAAATATAAATTGAGATAAAGTTTTTAAAGAATTGCTTGAAAATTTAGACATCAAGTGTCCGAAACATAGTTTGTAATTCATTTGAATCGAAAAAAAGAAAAATTTTCAAATGAAATGTGATTATGATATATTGATGATTGTAGTTTTATTATTTTGACCATATCTTTGAACAGAACCAAGACCTGAAAATATTGAGATAAGAGAAAAAACAAAATCGTTACATCTGTCTATGATGGTACTCAACTTTTGTAACACCCCGACCCCCTGCCTGTTTATTTCTGAGAAAAGTTTATCTTGAGATCGTCTAGGATTGGATGTAGAACCAATCGTTGTGTTTCGTAGTATCGAGATTCGTTATTGAGGTATGCCGGAAGCAAAGGAGCTAAGTTAAGGATTTTGCTTTCTGACGTTCAACTAAATTTCTTAATTTCGATTTCCGTTTTCTTTTATCGAAATAATAAACAAATTAATTGTACGATGGGGGTAATCGTTTTCATTCCATGTTTCATACTAGGGATTATCCCCAACTTTACAATCCTTTATTTATTACTTTACTGTCTGTAGTTTATGTGTTTCCTTAAACATTGTGTTGTGAGTCAACGACACTCGAGTTCGAATATAAAGGGCCCCTTTCGGTAGCTGGGAGAACTACTTTTACTTTCATCCATTTCTTTGAAGCAAAGTGCGGCGTTGCCGCTTGTACTAAACGTCAGAGAAGTCCTAGCTTACTAGGCTCGTTTGGCGCTTTTGTGTTTTGCTCAAGATATGCTTCATTTATTTTTCTCACAGCGAGTTGTTAATTTTGAAGATACTCTGAACTTGCCTTATTCGGGCGTAGCTTTCTTAGCAAGTAATGTTTTATTACCTCCCAGCAATATTCAGGTATGTGATAGTCCTTGGAATAGAAGTTCTGGTTTATCAATAAAAAATTCCTTTTTTAATGGGATATTTTTCATCCTGCGAGATTGAACACATCTCTCGAGCGTTTTCGACATTATTAACAGAATCATGATCACCTCTGATCGAATTACAGACCCCATTCCTTTATTATTGCTCAAACGCAATAATTAGAAAATTGGGCTAACCTACTCGGATAACCAGCTATTGCGGGCGTAGCTTCTGAAGCAGATGACCAACAGCATCTCCCAGCCGTGTTATCGAGAATTACCTATCAAAAGGAATCGGGATAACCAAATCAGTTTATGATTACGTTTCTCGTTAATTCATCGTTTTTCGTGACTTGCACTCTGGAACAAGCCTGAGCGCTTCTACAACTCCTCTATCGTTTTATTTACTTTATTTTGAGCTTCTCGCATCAACCTTTATTTAACACAATTTTCATGATATTTCCTGACTTGTGGTTCATTTTGACGATTTGACAACAATGGGTTCGCCCATCTCCCTTCCGGGACACCTTACTAACTACTACTTCTACTATTGGCCTTGAATGGATATTCCGGACTCGAGTTTCGTCGCTCCGTCAGAATACAAACTCCTTTATGGTTAGTTTACACTACATAATAATAATACTCTTCACTAAAAACGCTCTCACCAAATTAGACACTAGGTACTATTACTTTTCTACATCTACGTGATTTATTTGTCGGGGCAATAGGAAACTTCTTATTAGCGATCTATCACGTGATTGAAAGAGTGCAGGGATTTATTTCTTTACCTTATATATTTTAATGTCGGTTTATAATTTTTACGTTAACATTGGTCGGGCGTTTATTTATCGGGGCCGTCTTTCTTATTGTGCCGGCGATTGCGGCCGGCGCTACTATCTCGCCTGAATCGGGGTTCTTTCTTTTGCGGGCGGAGATGATTAGTTTCCAGATGCAGAAATTGTCCTTATGAATCACGGATCTCCCCTCGATTCTTAGTGAAACTAAATTTTAATCCTTTGGATGGAGTGAATTAGAAAGTGGGTTTTAATGCGTGTTGTGTCAACGTATAAATTTCTCGCTTCTTCGAATAGTCCTAATATTGCTCTTTAAGGGAATATTTTATATTTAGCAAAGTAGACGTAAACAGGAAGATGAGCCTAATCAAATTTTATTTAGTAATACGGAAAAGAAGAACGGTGCGCTACCCTCTAGGGGTTTCCGCCGGTTGGATAGGAATTTTGTTTATGCAGAAAAGAGAAACGGTGCGATACCCTCTAGGGGTTTCCACCGGCTGGATAGGAATTTTGTTTATGCGATACCCTCAAGGGGGTTTCCAAAAACAACAAGGAAGGAAGGCTACTTATGCGATACCCTCTAGGGGTTTCTAAAATATAGCGGAGGAAATGGTCAGACTGGCAATGAAGTGAGTCAAAGCAAGACTAACCAACAACCAACCCTTTACATCCGATGCGTGCTTTTATAGCCGGATGTCAACAAGGCACCATTGTCTTATTGGGCGGGAACGGGTCGTCGGTTACTTTCTATCAGTACCTGTTCGCGTGATTCTTTACGTAACACAATGAATTCGGGGAATTTCCGTTCTGTTGCCTCTCGTGCCTGTATGAAAGAAGGCGAGCTGCCGAGATTCCTATTATATTATACTCAGGCCGACTATCCCGTGGATATGAATGAAAAAAGAAACGAAAAATTGTAATTATTCTACATACCTAGGTCAGGTTTATCTCACTTTTTTTTATTAAGAAAATCTATCACTTGATAATTATTTTTTCAAGTACCTGCAACTGCAGTTTTCATGAGCAATTACTAATTTTTTTCTGAAAATGTGAAATTTTATTTTGGTTTTTTATTAGTACGTTAATATTGGCAGGGTTGAAAATTAGTAGTAGAAAATGAGACTTAGCAAATCTGAATGAAAGTTTCAAGAGAAGTGACAAAAAAAACTAAAAAAAAACATTATGTACCTATTAAGAAGGATAGCTTAAATAAACATTTATTCTTTATATCATTAAAAGGAAAATGTTTTATTAGAATAATAAACAATAATAATAAAGAAAGCTATAACATAAATTTAAGTACATGCACAACGTAAGATAATATGTTCTCAACGTCTCAACCCTTACTTTGTTGCATTATCTGAAGATCTACTTTTAAAAACATCGCAACATGTGTTGATACTTAAATACATAACGTTAAAATATTTTATTGAAAGTTGTGAAGCAATATGCAGTCATAATATTAACTCTAAGCTCTGAAGGTTGCATAACTAGTTGTTGAAGATTATAATAATATTTTGTTTTACAGTGTGTCCAAGATAAGGAAGGGATAACATTGGAATATGAGATATTGGAAATGGTAAGAGATGCGAGGTCAGTTAAATTAATGAAAAGTTGCTCAAATTTATTGAAATAAAATTTAGGAAAACTTCAGGCGATGCTGAAATATCCTGAAAAAGCGAAAAACCGAAATTTCCTTTTTCAGCCATATCTTTTATTTTATTGAGAATAAATTGATGATTTTTTCTAGGGTAGCATATTTACCTAAGTCTACCCATCAACCCATCTACCCCCTAAGTCAAGAGCTACCCATCTGGCATTTAAAAAATTTCCAAAGTCAAGTAGATTCCATAGTATTCATAGTTAAATTTGGTTTTTCTAGTACCATTTTTTATTTGCCATTAAAAAAAAATTAAGAAAAAAAAAATTAACAATAAAAAATAGTATTCTTCTTTTTTATATAAAAAAGCAACTTTTTATACCGAATACTATAAAAAAATAAAGAGACAATTAAAGTAAAGTTAACTCGAGAAAATTACATTTCTCTTTTGTATCTCTAAGACAAAACCGATTACTACAGAAGAACTGATTAGATTTCTGAACTTCTCATAATTTATATCGTCACATCATTTTATTAATATTGCATAAAAAATTATTTCGAAACTCTTCACTCCTAGAGTAGGTTCTAGAGAAACTCCCAAAGAAATTTCCATGAAAAAATCGATGTCTTTAAAAAATGGCGAAATTTTGTGTAAGCACGGATTACTGCGATACCTGATACGAATCGGAGAATCCAGCCTCCAATTGAGCTGTAAGTCCTTAGTTTTCTCACAAAACGCAGACACACATTTTCAGAAGCACAAATAATCGCTTTTTGTGAATTTGTTAGTTGACTAGTAGACCTTATTAAATTAATATTACAGCACAACTTGTGGTTCTTTATTGATATTTTTAAAATTAAAAAAACTGTTACATTATATTATGTAGAAGGTCAAAAACAGTTATTTTTGAAACATTATTTGTCTTATAATTCGATTAAAAGTTTCAAATCATACTACACTACATTATGGTCAAAGAGAAACTAACAGTTTGAGATTCGTTTTACAATTTTATTTTTTTATAATTTAAAAAGAAATTTGAAGGGTAAAGTGTAACAATGAAGTATGTACTTACAAAACTTATTGCATAAATTATGAGGACAGTATAATAACCATAAATCCAGGAACATTCAGGTATGTTGATTTGAAACTAAATGATAATAATGGCAATTAATCAATTATTATAATACTCGTATAAATTTAAAATAGTTTTGTCTGTACCTATTATTATTAATATTATGATGGGGAAAGATTTTAGAAATACTTTATGAGGCTTATAAAAACTTCTACAATAAGATGATATTATGTTCTATACCTACATATTTATAACAAAATAAAACATATAAAAACAAAATTAAATTAAATCACTCATGTACAATAATTATCATTAAGTCTATAAATAAAATTTTTTAGGACGAAACTGCATCTTCTGGCGTTTTCTTATTTTGAGTAAACGGATTTGTAATCAATTTCGCCACGTTCGTGAGTACAGAAATGGGAATCTGAAAAAAAATCAAAATATTATTTTTATACAAGACAGTTATTATTCTAAGATGTTAATTTCTCAAGAAATAAAATTACCTGAAAGATGTCGTCTATTAACCTAGCAAACATTGTTCCAGCTCTTTGCGGTTTGAATTGAGTGGGAGGATTCTTGTCCAAAGTCACAGAAAGTGGGTCTTCTCCCGTTGAAATTCCTGATATGTCGATTGTGGCTCCCTCTTTAGTATTACTATCGGAGGACAGAAGAATATTGTCTGATTTCTTTTCTGCTGTCACTACATTCACTGCAATGTCTTCTGCTGTTGCCTGGGAAAATATTTAAAAATATTCATCACAATAATTACTTAACTAATTACTTTCTTTTATTACCTTTTCGGGGTGATATTTAAGTCAATTTTACATTTAGTGGATACCTGATTGGCTTACATACATAAACTGATTTTTTTGCCACAGATTTATATTAAAGAGAAATCTAATCAAATTATTTACCCAGTTTGCCCCTGCTAACAAAAATCAACTAAACAACTTCATTTTCAAGTAGGTAGTTTCAGGATTTTTAATTTTGCGTTGTTCATTTTAACTACCAGAAAATATAAAATAAAGTAGGATTAATAATAAGATGATCAAGGAAAAGTCACAATTACCTATCTTCGTGTACATAGGTTATACATGGTGTCCCAATATTCCATGGACATGGAGCAACCACAGATTACTGAGGTAAAAAAAAGTCGCTCGGACTAAACTTATCTCAATACCAAAATGCTTCGTTTGTCCGTTAGAGGGCTTCAAAGTCTTTTGAAAATTTTAGTTTTTTTGAAATAGCTCAAAGTCGGCTGATTCAAATTCGATGAAATTTGGTAGGTAAATTTCTTATTAAAAGTACTAATTTCTGATGTACATGATAATTTGACGGAAACCCGGGAAGGGGTTAAACTACCCCTACCATCCATTAAAATCGATCGTAATTGTTGATAAGGTAGCAGGAACGCTGTTCATGTTTTTTTGTTTGAAAGTTACATCGTTTTAGCCCATTTTTGGTCTCTTACAAAAATCTGTATCTTTCCGCGGTGCTATGTGATAAAATAAATTAGTCGATGATAACTAAATTTTTATTTCATTCTTTTAATTTGGAATCAAATTTTAAATTGTCAGGTGATTATTTGATCTAATCTCATAAAAGATGCTCGATGTGGGCGCCGGTTTGGGCCCTAGAAAGTTCCATCCTGCGCAAAAAAATTCTTTGAACTCTTCTTGGAACCTCGTCGTTTTGCAAACTGTTTACTGCGTTTGAAAAAAACCGTCTGCAAAAACCTGAAAAAAAAAACGAATCATACTAAACATCTTCTATGAGATTAGATCAAATAAACACCTGACAATTGAAAATTTGATTTCAAATTAAAAGAATGAAATAAAATTTTGGTTAGGTACCATCGACTAATTTATTTTATCACATAGCCCCTCGGAAAGATACAGATTTTTGTAAGAAACCAAAAATGAGCTAAAACGATGTATCTTTCAAACAAAAAAACATGAACAGTGTTCCTGCTACCCTATCAACAATTACGATCGATTTTAATGGAGGGTAGGGGTAGTTTCACCCCTTCCCGGGTTTCCGTCAAATTATCATGTACATCAGAAATTAGCACTTTTAATAAGAAATTTACCTACCAAATTTCATCGAATTTGATCAGCCGACTTTGAGCTATTTCAAAAAAACTAAAATTTTCAAAAGACTTTGAAGCCCTCCAACGGACAAACGAAGCACTTTGGTATAGAGATAAGTTTGGTCCAAGCGACTTTTTTTTACCTCAGTAATCTGTGGTTGCTCCATGTCCATGGAATATTGGGACACCCTGTAGAATTTTTTACCCTGCTTTATTATCAAACATTTACAGAGAATTGCAACCAGTTACAACCAGATGTGCATGATTCAAAAAATGTAATGTAAATTAATAATTTTCTGCCCACCAAATGTAGGTAAGCTTTTGTTGAAAACGTAATTTTGAAAAATTATCTATTTTTAACATGTTTATTTGTGTTAGGGAACGTTTCTAATTGCAGTGTTGTTTTTTTCTTGAAAGACTTATAAAATACGAAGGCGTAGAAGGACCATACTCCAAAATTCTCCGCGTTTCCGAGGTGGGCCATATTGCCTTTCTCCAAACCTCCATATAGAGGTGGTTCTCTAATCCTACGTTTCAGTTGGGCCAAACAATTTCTAGGAACCGTTGCAGCCGTGGAGACTCGAATTGTTGATTATTTTTCCGAGTTATGTTCACTCTTATATGACGACGTTGCCAGATTTAACATAAGTTCATTTATTATTTCTCGGTCAAATAATTAGGGGAGTCAATATTTACAATAATCATTTCAAATTGGAAAGGTCATGTTTTTGTTACTGCAGCAAATCATAATTCGTCAAAACTATTCAACAATCCCTTGAATATAGTGTAACATAACGGACCCGGGTCCGTTGCTCTTTCGCGAAAAGCCACTGTGATCGTCTATTTACCCCTAATAGGACCGCTGTGATTTCTTTCGTTGTGTTTACCGTTGTCACCCCTGCTCGTTGATTGAGGTATGCCAGGATTACTATGGCCGAAACGGATGCGCAAAGAACCTACTATGACTCATTGTATCTCGGTTGATTGGGATTTCTTTCGGAAAAGCGGGGAGACTTACTGAGACTTGTTGCTAACGGTGGACTTCCTATCAGATGTCTAAAAGCGAATGATGAGCGAGATAATTCGTTTGCAAGGACGTAAAATGGTGAAAGGCGAGAAAGAGGCTGTGATTTTGCATAGAGAGTACAAAACAATGGAAAGCGAAGGATGAATTCCTTTCATGCATTTTTCAAACTCCAATCCATTTCGGATTCCACTCTTTTGCTCACCTGTGCTTTCTTATTATTTCGTTTTGCTTTTGTTTCATTTCTTTGATTTCATTTCAAGCAACAGCTCGAATTAATTAAACACAACAACCATTTTGGTTACAGACTACCCGGGATATGGCGGGAATGTCTGTCTGATTACCTATTCAATGATTATTGAATTCTCACTTTGTATTTTAATGAGCTTTACTCGTTGACTCGCTCCTCCTCTCGTTTTGGAATTTTTATGAGCGTTTATTGTTGTGGGCTTTACCCTGATGCACAGGCACGTCACCCTACTTTTATGACCACTTATTTGTCGGTCGAGTTCCTGGTTTGACTTGGACGTCGAGAGCAGTGTTGCCATGTTTGTTTTGATTTGCTACCTCCTCTTTAAACATTATACGAATGTCTTTCCAATTGCTTTTCTTTCATTTGTGAAAGCGGTTTTCCTGAATTAACGTCATACTCATGATAGTTGTTTTAACTCATTTTGTGTATTTGTTGTGTCGTTGTTTTGCCTCATGGGCTACCTTTATATGGCCACTCATGGACCGTCAATACCTCATTTGCCCTGCGGCTACCTTTTTGTTCTACCTGGCCTCGTAAGGCGATGAGTTAATATACCTTATCATTTTGAATACGACGTTCTCTGCAATTTGCAGTTTTGTTTTGCTATTTTAAATGTGATGACCAACTGACCAAACTACGCCGCTATTATATAAATTATTCCTCAGGGTTCCCGTGGGCTTCCCTGCAGAGTTTAGAAAGCAGATAACTCAGTCCAGACTGGTAATAACATTTTATAGCAATTTTCTGCGGAGTTTGTTTTTAAATTTTGATTGAAGTTGACATTCGTATGATGTGCTAAAGGAGTTTTGGTTTTGATTGATTTTGATTGGCTTTTCACATACTCGGGACTAATTTGTTTTTGGTTGTTTTTAATTCTTATTTGCTGAATTATCTATAACTACTACAACTGCGGGTGCTTTTTGCCCCGTTGCGTGCTACGATTTCCACTTTAAAGAGTCATGCTCTTTTACCGGCTACCCGAGGTCTTCATCTGGACATCGAGATGAATGCCTCCCCCAACGTGTGGTAATCGAGTACCTATTATAACTCCTAATCGGGTATTGTAATGGAACTGGTATTTCCCGACAATATATGCGAGTAGCAGGTGCTACATCTGACAACGCTGCCTTGCTTCTCTGGACCTGTTTTATTCTATATCTGGGGGTGCTATGATCTGGCTGGAAGTTTGATCTTTATTCATGGTGATATACAATAGCAAAGGAAATGTGTACTCTCACTTTCTAATATCGTATAATTTAAAGGGACATTTCTTGCCTAACATTTGTTTGATCCTACATCTGCACTAAATAAACTCGGACTCTTTGAAAAATAGGATGATTGAATTATTTCTAATCATGGGCCGTTTTATTTATTCACAGGTTATTTTTTCCTGACCTGGGTTTATTTTCCTACTTTCCTCCTAGCTCTTTCTCGATTTCCTATACGTGAATTTGTAATTATTTGTTGAAGTATTCCTATTTCCTAATATTCGCTGACGTGATCGAGTAGGTGCCTATTATTTGCCTATTTCCTTGCTATTTATTTTTGTCTGATTTGAAACGGGTTCTGCGCACGTGAAAGTTGCGAATCGGTTTGGTTATTTCGGTTGTTGGAAATGTGTTTGAAATGAGATCTGCCCTAACTATTTTCTCATTGGATTTTCCCTGATTTATGAAGGAAATTCCCTCAGAATTTGCGCTTTGACGTCTACTAGTGAATCGGTTCGAAGAGAATTTACCAACTGCGAGTATTGAGTTCGAGATGTAAATTAATTGGATTTCTACGGGAGTTTTTCTAAGGCAGATAAAGGAAATTCAACCGGAGTCCGCTTATATGCCATTTCTGACTGAATTATGTTGAGGAAATTTAGAATTGTGATTTGTAATTGGCGTGAAATGGTATTTTTCCTTATTGGGTCCCAATTGGAATTTTCTAAGGTAGATAAAGGAAATTCAACCGGAGTCCGCTTATAATAATAGTAATAACATTTATTTCCGTATTATAAATACATATTATTGTATTTTTTGTGGAAAATAATAAATTGTAAAATTAGTTATAAAGTTATAAAATTATGAAATTATGAAATAAAGTTATGAAATTATAAATCCAAAGAATTGTTCAAATATTCATTTAAGCTTTAGTAGTATTTTTGTAATAAAATATTTTTAATTTCTTTTGAAAATTTTTTTAAATTATATTTTTTGTAATTATTTGGTAAATGATTATAAATTTTGGCACATATGTATTCAGAAGATAATTCATAATGAGTGGTATTATGTTTATTTAAAATAATTGTATTAGAATTTCTGGTATTAGAATTGAAAAAAGTAAACAAATTTTTATTTTTATGTACAAAACAGAGACATTCGTATATAAATAGACTTGGAAATGATAAAATTTTTAAATTTTTTAATAATTTTTTACAAGATGTCATGTTATATATACATATGCCATCTCTAGCTGAATTATAGAGTTTAGCTAAGGATTGGGCGACCTGGAGTCCGCTTATATGCCATCTCTAGGATTTACCGTCCAAAGGGTTAGGAAGTCAGATTTGACCTGCTCGAAAGCTGATCTCAATCTATTCTGAGCTGCTGTAAGACGTCTGCTTTTATAGAAGCAGTGGCCCGCTTTCTAAACACAACACGCAACAATGTACCTTATTGGCACCGTTGATTTCTTGTGTTGGTTTCTTATCATATCTCACTTCTCGTGAGATTTAGCAAGTTGACCTCGCGGCTACCTTACTGAATAATCCTGAACTTCAACTACCTAAATTTTCCTTAAAATCGGCCGACGCGTTCTGTACCTTTCCATTGTGCCTAGCTAATATAATTACACCGGGGCTTAACTTTCATATCGCATTTCTACTTGCTTGCTGTCTACGGATTGTGATGAACTTTTGGCTACTGTCATTTATTCCTTTGCTTTATTGATTGGTTTAATTTTCATTATCGTGGGTGGAATACCTAGCGACTTACTATTGTCTTTGCAAGAGGTTATTGTTTAATTCGTGATTTCTCTCGCTAGTAATTTTCCCTCCGGTCTATATCTAGGTCGTCCTATTCTCCGTCACGCGGTTCGAGAGTGTCTTTACAATACCCTGCCTTAACATCTGCTGAGTTTCTACCATAGCTTTGCCGGTCTTTTGGATGTTTTTAAGAGGCTGGAATATTACTAGGGCGACAACTTTTATGTTATGAATATTTAATATGCTGGCTTCAATATTTCATTGGATTTTAGGGCGCGTAGTTGCGTTTTAATTTCCTAACAATTTTACCTTTAGGTATTTACGTACCTATTCTTGCACTGTTTGCGTTTTCGGTTTGGGTTGATTTAACGAGGGAGATGGAAATAATTTCCTTCTCATCCTACCTAGGTGCGATCCATTTCAATAGTAAATGGCATAAAATGTATTTGAATAGCCACTTTTTAGTTTCGAACAAGTAGCAGTAATTCAAAATAAATCTGGCAACACAGCTATATAAATGTGAAAGGCCTCGCAGGTATTTCTTGCAATGCTAGTTATGTTTAATTATCTGTGAATTCTGTGATAATAATCTTAAATATCGTTTTTTACCCAAAATTCTTGGCCCAACTCGGTATCGCCCAAAATTCTGATCTTGCTTATGAATGAAAACATTACTGTTGAACTACCGCTATTAATAAAAAAATCTCGAAGAACTAGGTAAATTACTTTCTTAGTATTTAGTGAATTGTGTTTAACTTACTTGTGAAGAACTTACTTTATCTAGTTGATCCTTGGTGGGGGGTTTCGCTAACACTGAACACAGAACAAGACAAGACACTGCAATTCCTACTGATTTCCACATGATCTGAAAAATATAAAATATACGAAAAATATAACAGAATTATAGAATACGTAATAGAAAATAATAGAAAATTGATTAGATATTGGTCTTATATATGATTTGTAATAATATTTATAATAAATTTATTCAAATCAGTATTAACAACATACCTAAGTAATGTAAAAAAGGAGAAAAGTAAGCATAAGTAGAAAAATGCTGATACTTCGCATATAACAACGAGACGTGATCAAAATATATAATATTTATATACGAGTTGAACGTTCTACTTTTTCTACGATCATATCTGATAAAAAAGATTTGTAATAATGGTATAATGAGTAAACAACATGACTTCGTCAAGGCTGTAGTTTTACTACAATATGTTACCTATATTATATTGAATTAACATTACTATTAGATTAAACGAGTGTGGGGTGGGGGGGAGGTTAATAAAAATTATAGAGTTCAATAATTTTCCATGAAAAGCAAAAACCACCTAATAAGCAGAAAAACTGTTATTACCACGCTTTGGAAATTACGAATTGAAATTTGAAATTCTCTTTCATTAACAGATATGATAAGACAGCACAATATTATATTCATTATCATCATCCTGTAATCACCCTACTTACTTATTAAGTACTCTGATGATATAAACACCGCAATGAAATAACTGGTCAACAAAATGTCATTTCCTTATTAAGAATTCGTTTCAGTTACAGCACATCAACAATCAAAGATGTAAGTAGGCAGACATTATTTTGAAAGTCATTTGGTATTAAACTGCAACTGTGAATTTCTCTCAATATTATTAGGAATGATTCACAGACTATTATTGTGAAATTGTTTGGTTTTTTTCAGATGATTAATAATAAAATTGACACAGTTTTCTTGACGACTGTGGAGTTTTACATAATGACTGATAATAAACATCAAGAGGCTCTGTAAAAAGGTTTTTACGCAAACAGCTTTCTACCATTGTCAGCGATTGTTGTATGACAAGTTGCGAGTACTTATCATCTTAATAGAAGGTATTGCCGAGTATACACTTTAAAGTAACAGGTATCAACTATCAATAGATAATGGTACAATTTTCATTTGATGTTCCCTTGTGAACGAAGCAAGAAAGATTACCATAAAAATGTTAAATTTTCCTTTAAGTATAGTAAATGGTCAGAAAAACTGAACAATTAGATACTCAGAAACAACAAATAAGGTACCTAGTCGGCATCTGACTAAACTGCCGGTATTGAACTTGATTATCAGAATTTTGTCACGTTCTACATTTTCATAATACCTTAAAAACAATTACCTACAGCAAATGTGTCCTGGTTCATATTGAAAAAATGACAATAATGATGATAGTGTTGGTAAGAAAAATTTTTCTCGGGCTTTCTCAAAATCCACGTATTACAGAGTCGTTCAGTAGTAAAAAAAATATTATTATTTTTTTAAGGTCAACCTCTGTTCAAGGACTTCAAGGATCGTAAATTTTTATAATTTACTTATCTGTTAGTTAAAAAGCATGGGTAAAAAGCATCTGAAGGATAAGGAGGGAGGAAGTTTCTACATTTTTATAGTTTATAATTGAAGATAACTTCCTTGTCGGGAATGGACTTAATTTTTTTCTTAATTATAGGTACCTATAGACAAAAATTAGTCACAAGAATTAGGCAAAAATTAGGATTGATTCCATTAGAATTTTCTACAAGTAGGTATATTATGTGAAGCGTAAATATTAAAATACAAAAATATAAAAATGGAACACAGCTAATAAAATATCGTGGAAAACAAGCTTATTATAAGACCAACAAAAATGTAATTTGTGAGTTATGTGTGAGTATATGATTTGTTTACATCTTATTCGTTAATAAAGGTTTTTCCTAACTACAATTTTTGTATTATAACATTGAAGTAGCTCCAATATTACTTCCAAATTATCCATATGACAGAAGAATTTGCATGCCTAATTTGAGCAAAACAATGACCCAGATGTTGAATCCAATCCCATTTACCCATACTTTTGAAGGTTTTGTGTGCTTATTCCTAGAAATACGTGTACATAAAATGCAAGATGAATTAGGTAATAAAATAATAATTTTACTTTTATTCTAAACTGAGATTGTATGTAGGTAAGTAGATAAAAATCACAGGCTTTCTAAACTTTATTTGACATAATTTGTTCAGCTAACTTATCTAAATTTCATGACATGCTTACATTTTGATAAACAGTTAACATTTTATTCTTCTTCTTTCGTAATTACCGATGTCAAATTTTGGTTTTAACTTAGATAAAAAAAAGTTATTACCTACATCATCTTTATGTTCATATTAAATCATGGATTTTATTCAGTTGTAAAAAATCACTTCTAAACACATTAATGAAAATTTAATACTCTGGGAATATTTATAATTGAAATCTGAGATGAAAGAGAATGATGAATTATATTACGGAATTATTTTTCATACCTACATGGATTGAAATAAGTAAATTTTGATTCAAAAAAAACTTTTGTATAGAAAGCTACTTTATTTTAAACACGACGACACAACAATTTTAAACTTTACACGTGTTTAACGGGTCTAACTGACCCGGGAACGATTAAGTTGGTAGGTTTAAGTATTCAAAAAAACAATGGGGATATTTTATCAATACCCTGTAATTAGTTCGTTGATATCATCAAGACATAAGGTAAAACTTCACTTTCATCAAGAACAATTGCGATTTTTTCAACCGTATCTTTTTCTATGAAAATGTCATGCTTACGTGAACGGTTTTAATCAATTGTTGCAAGTTTATTATAGTTATAAACACATTCACTAATAATGTTAATAATTTAATTGTAGTGATACAAGACTGTATGTCTTGTAAATAGTTACAAGGACAGCTCGTGCGTTTTTGCTCTGATAAAGTCATTATTTATAAAAAAAAATATTGTAACAAGAACAGAAGTGTTTATTACGAAATGTGCAAGTCATATTGTAATTAATTTTTTTGTAATTTTTAATTCTAAAAAATAAGCTAATTACCTCCTCAAACTATAAAATTTTTAGTTACCGGCTTAAGATTTAAATTTTGGTAAATAATTAGATTTTAAGTTTTTTTTTCATGAAACGTTTTGGGCCAAAGAAATTTCTTTTAAATTCTAATTTTTATCAAGTATCGAAGTGCCAAGTGATGTATAAAAATTTCAAAAAAAAGGAAGGTTCGATAAAAAACTATTGTTTTTTATCGAACAAAGTTTATTTGGGTTTAGGTTCTTGATTAAAAAATTAACTGTTAAGAAATTTGTTTAAATGGAACGTTTCGGAATCCATTATACAGTGTGTGTCACAGGCATGGTACACCCCCTTTTTTTTCTTTATTTTTGGAGATAATTTTTTGAAATTTGGTACGTCGCATATTCTCGATAGGGCGCACTTTTTAGCAGAAAATTGAATTTTTTCCCACATCCGGTTTTTCCGGAAATTTTACCAACTTTTTATTTTTAAATGGAACACCCTATACATTATTAAATTTTTTTGGATTCTATACATTTGTACAAATCCAACAATACTACATAAGTACAAATTTGTTTTTATTTAATTTTTTATTTCTCAATTATAGTGTGCCATGACTATTTCGTTTTACTCCAATTGGATCATCTAATGCTAGAAAAATCGAATTTTTGTTCAAAGTACTAAATTAGGTGATTTATGGATAAATTATGCGCACCGGAATGATTTTTTGAGCTGGATTCATTTTTTTCAAATGGTACCATATTGGTACCGAGGTACCATCTACTAGTACTCTTAATAGGGGACATTTTGGTGTAACCATTTTGCATCTCTGACGAACACAACTGAAGTCATGGCACACTATAATTGAGAAATAAAAAAATAAATGAAAACAAATTTGACATTTAAAATGGTACTTGTGTAGTATTGTTGGATTCGTACAAATGTATAGAATCCAAAAATATAATAATATATAGGGTGTCAGGGTGTCCCATTTAAAAATAAAAAGTTGGTAACATTTCCGGAAAAACCGGATGTGGGAAAAGATTCAATTTTCTGCTAAAAAGTGCGCTCTATCGAGAATATGCGACGTACCAAATTTCAAAAAATTATCTCCAAAAAAAAAAAAAGGGGGTGTACCATGCCTGGGACACACACTGTATAGTAACCTTGTTCACTCATTTGTATAAAACTACGTCAAACACCTAAATATATTTTTAAAAACTGCAATATAATAAAAATAAAAATGGTGTTTATAGATAAATATTTTAAATTGTAATTTTTGAAAAATGAATAGACTGTACTCTGATTTTGACATTTTTGTTGGGTGTGACTATCGTGCTTGTATTTGTTTTATTTATTGTTTATTATGTTTGTTGCGTATTATAATAATTCAATAAAATTTCATTTCAATAGAATTATCCAATTAAACTTTTAATATCGTTAAATTTTGGAATGATACCTAGTGTTTCATGAATATAAGAATATTCAAATCATTCTCTAACGTATACCTGTATACCGAGAGGAAGATTACCGCCGAGGCCGCTTGCGGCCGAGGCAAGTCAATCTCAAGTAAACACAAATTTTTTTGTGCAATTGTATAGAATCCTCAATAATAATTATTATTGATTAAATTTTGGAAATAATAAATTTAGTTGTAATTAGAATGACGGCCGGCTTTCGTGTTACCATGGAAATGAGATAATTATTCATTGTTGTCCATTCTCAGGTGTTAAAATAATAATATAAGCAACAATTATTAGTTTAATGGCCGTCGCCATGACAACGGCCGCGAAATTGAATTTTGCGGCCTGCAAATGCACAAAAATATATCAATTATCCCTAATTTCGTGAGTCTGTCAATATCATAAAAAATTACAATCAATATTAAACCCTTATTTACGCTTAGAGAATGCTGACAAAATGGGCCTGACCTTAGGAAAAATTTTTGACCACGACCAAATTTCCATTGAAAAAAATTGTTATATACCTAACCAATGGAGAGATCCAGAATGTGTTATAATTTCTTCATCTACAGGAGATTCTAGCAATATTTGAATCGCCAGAACTTAAGTAATCATAACAAGAAGTCCATAGTGTTTCTACGTATAGCTATAATGAAATTGACAAATTATTTTAAACTGATAATAATAATAATTATTTATCTTTTTTTCATTGTATGAGCAAGCAGAACTAATGATATATTTTTGCTTTTCATGATGTAGGTAATCATGGCTGAAAATCTAGAGTTAAGTAAGGGGTTCTTGCAAAAACTTCCTAATTAACGGAAGTTAAAAATTATTTTAATTAGTTTCTCTCAGTATGCTAGATTTTTTATAATATTTTTTTCAGGTTGGTTCAGGTTGGTATCATAGTAATCTAGAAGGCATCTAAGCATCCTCTCCAATAACAAGAGCAAATTTGGTGGTTTCCCAATGTCAAACTAAACTCATCTCCAATATATCGGGTGTAAAAAAAATTACCTACTAGGAGCTTATGAGTTTTTTTTTTAATCAACCTCTACAATTTAACCCAGTGAGATCTTAGATATATATTTCAATGCTGTTAAGAAAATTTAAAATGCTGTTTAGAGAAGACCCTCGCTCTAAAGAGAATTCAAACATGTAAAACCAGCAAAGAGTTAAATAAATTTATGTAAAAAGATTAACCTTTGATTGGTTGAAAATTTTCTCTGTCATTTATTACGTCCATTTATTTGTTTCATTACATGAGATCTACATTAATATCGAACTGACTAGTTGGGAATAATAATCATATTCATATACCTATACCTATGAAAGCAATTGGAGTTAATTAGAAAATTACCTTAAACTAATTTCTTGCGCTTTTTTATAGGCATTATTTATTTGATATTGATTTATAATAATATTTGATACATTATAAATTCTGTATCATTGTAATATATTATATCTTATATCTGTGTCTTATGCAATAGGTATAATATTAGGCATAACATGAGATTATTGGAAAGTTTCTCTATAAAATTCTTATAAACTAGAAAAAGAAATAATTCCGGTTTTACTTACAATAGTTAGTAACTGCTAAAATATTTCACAAAATAAGGGACGGGTCTAATTTTAAATAAAATTCCCTAAACTTCCGGTCAAAAAATTCAAACAAATGCCGAATACATTGCTTAATGTTTACTTACTCAATGAGTTTGGTAATCTTGAAGAGAAATCAATAACTAGAACCAATAATTACTTTTTAAAACACAAGCAACGAATGTGCACTGAGAGGTTTCTCTACTACTCGGCCGTTGAAATCTCCTACCACTAGACTTGCTTATACACAGAACGTCGTATTGTAAGAATTCCTTTCCTTTATGAACTTTCTACTGCAAAACCATATAGGACGATTCATTTTTCATTCACCCTGTTCAACTCCTATTAAATATACACCTCGTAATTGTGATTCAAAAATATTAAATTTCTGAAAATTTTATTAGGTAGGTATAAGTATCGCGACATAAAAAAATTAATGCCTGTGTTGCATGAATTAGACGCAGGCGGATTATACGTTGGCAATGGAGAGGGGAAATGGTTCATTGCTTATTGCAATTATGGCTATTATTTTTCTAAGGTCATTGACTTGTGCAATTGCATTTTCATAATATTTTTATCTGTGTAATGAATATTTATTAACCTTTTAGTAGCGGAAATTTTGCGATTACGAAAGAGTATATCTAGACACTCATTGTTTACATGACATTATTATTTTATTCATGTATTATTGAAATCTTCTATTACCTATACCATCGTGCAATATTAAATTGAAGTTGGTTTCAGAGATTATAATTTAATTCACTTCAATTCAATTTATTATCTCTCTCAAATTAACATAAACCTAATTAAACAAAGCAATTTCCTTAAATTAAGTTCAATTTTAAAATTTAAAAGAATTATTAAAAAGAATTGGTTGCCTAAACCTTTAATAAAGTTTGTATTGCGACATATAAGAATAAAATTTAAATAAACCAATAAATAAAATTACTTATTAATTTATCTTAGAGTGGTAGGCAAAATTACATAAATTTCCAAATCATTACGGGTTGCAGAATCAAGAGAACGATCTTTTGTGATAATACGTGCGGTATAATGATACGCATGGTATACCATTAACTAGAACAGGTATACAAGGTGTCCCAGCTTATTCGAAGCGGTCTCTGTAGGCCAAACGATGGACTTTTGCAGAAAACTTTTTAAAAATTCAAGTACAGGATCACAATGGCCATAATTTAAAATTATTTTGGAGTATACAGAGTGTCCCATATGACAGTGGCATATCAAAGTTATGTTTTTTTAAATGGTATGCTCCTATGTTATTGCATTTTTAGATTGTCTGAGAAGAGAAAATAAGATTGGCTTTTACAGTTGGTGTTTAAATTTAGAAGTTTTTGAGTTATAAACAATTGAAAATCGTCATTTTTCAAGTTCAAAGGTACAACGAAAACGGCTGAAGATATAGAAAAACGGCTTACATGTCCCTATTTTACTTTTTCATGTACTATCCTATGATGTAGATGAAATGTTTGTACAGGGTGATAAAAAATTTGAAAAATTCTGAGATTTCTCCACGCGTCGCCAAATAGAAAAATCAAAGAAAGTAAAAATTTTTCTATACCATAGGATAGTACATAAAAAGTTAAAATAGGGACATGTAAGCCGTTTTTCTGTATCTTCAGCTGTTTTCGTTGTACAGGGCTTTGAACTTGAAAAATGACGATTTTCATTTGTTTATAACTCAAAAACTTCTGAATTTAAACACCAACTGTAAAAGCCAATCTTACTTTCTCTTCTCAGACAATCTAAAAATGCAATAACATAGGAGCATTCCATTTAAAAAAACATAACTTTGATATGCCACTGTCATATGGGACACTCTGTATACTCCAAAATAATTTTAAATTCCATTGTGATTCTGCACTTGAATTTTTAAAAAGTTATTTGAAAAAGTCCATCGTTTGACCTATAAAGACGGATTCGAATAAGCTGGGACACCCTGTATAAAAAATAGAGTTTCCTGACCTAACCTGGCGTGTAGGTACTCTTTGGGGGTTCCTTCATAAAAATAAAAATAAGGTCTAAACGGCTTCATCAAAAGGACACCACAAAATAGACTTTTCCTGAATATTTTTGAAAAGTTTTAGAAGATAATTTTCTCGAAAATCTCCAATCGATGAGCTTAGAGCGACAACTACTTTTCGTGCTCTACATAGAAATCTTGTATTTGTTCCTCTGTCAACAAAGCAACAATAAATTTTGCAGTTAATTAAAAAGTTCATGATTTTTATTTCAATTTTTCGCTTATTTCAATAAAGCTGTCTAAAAAAAAATGTTGTATGCACTATACAGGGATAGTCAAAGAAGAAGGAGGAGAATTGGAACATATCTTGTGCCGCTGCTGTCCTTCACTCTACAATTTCCGTGCCTATGCTTCGCTCTTCGCTCACATCAGCCAAGCCTCAACGATCTCTCTGCAGCCCCTGGTCCAGTTCTTTCTGAGCCTGGGATGGCTTAAGGAGAGAGGCCGCTAGTGAAAGGAGGAAGCACAATGGGCCACCTGAAGCCTTGGTGCAGAGGACTTCTTCTGTCCTCCCAAGAATACAGAATCCAGAATCTTGTATATATGCATCTCAAGCGTGAAATTATGGTGAGTCACTCGTCTTGTTTATGATGAAGGATCAGGACCAAACCGGGTCAGATTTGAGATTACTTTCGAGACTAAGAATGAAAGCTTCATGCTCAATCTTGATGTCTTCCTTGAACTTCGATAGTGTGGGTCCATAGTATTGGCTATGTATGCCGTCAAAAATTTTTCTTCAATTTGATGTTTGAAGTATGGGACTCCAGGAGGTATGCAACGATAGCCCGAAAGACAATAAGCCTGTATTCGCCAGTTTTAAAATTATTCGTCCAATGCGTATATGTACGTACTTAGAACTCGGTCATGTTCGTACCTTCAAGTCAATGAAACCAACAAAGTAAGATGATGGAGCTTCTCCTGAACCAAAGCAGAAAAACCCTTAACATAACACTCTCCAGTTGACTCTATTACTAATATTGCCATCACTAATTGAATTAGAGTCCTCATGGCAGTTAAAGTCACCCATGAAAAGTAAAATTCCCCCAAATTTGAAATACAGGCATTCACCAGCTTCAAGCAGGAGGTCGACTTCCTTCGAGCCGGCAGAATCATGTACATATATACATATACACTACCCCTAGAGAAAACCAACCTAGGCGGTCACAATATCAATCATCGAAATTAGTCTGAAAAGCTACGAAGCGTCTTTCAAATCGATGCGCCCAAGGCCCAGATTACATTACTCCACCAGAAGAACCGATCTATGCGTAGCCTCAGATGAAAGATCACCCCCAAAAACGGTGAAATTTGCAGGAAAAAGTTCGTTTCTAGCAACCGAGTCCGCGTGAGCCACGTCTAAGTGAGAGCATATTAATATCAACATCAACGATTTCTTAGACTAAAACAGCTCTGGAGAATTCAAATGTCTTAGTAGACCTGTAACAGTCTAGTAACTAATATTCAAAGTCGGTGGATTAAGAGAAGGGGATATCTATTCGGTTTCTATTGGCTCTAATAGTGATTATTTCACAAGCTGAGCTGTAATGGAGTTCTTTGCATGAAAACGCGTCTATTATTGTATGAGAAATTATACCCGCCTTCGGGACAATCCGTGAGGTAATAAATAAATTTAAGGGTTCTTTGGTTGTTATTCATACAACTTTTTTAAAATTTGGTGTAAGTATTATGGTCCATAGTCCAATGGTTCTTCAACATTGTGAATGCAGTTAATGGTAAAAATATGATAATAGAATAACGCATTGTCGTAAAGTAAAATTTATGTTTATGGTTCAGCTTTGATGCTTCCTATTAAAATTTATAACGAAAACTGCATAAAAAATGGTAGGAATAATAATGACGGATGATGGACAAGGCCATATGGAGTGTTTCCTATAATAATTCTGGTATAACTTCACAATTTGGCTTCAGTGAAAATAACTTAAAGAAATTAATTAATTATAATTATTCTTGCCCCTAATAGATCAACAAATTATTTCTAGTTGGTTCTAGTTTTGGGAAACCCAAACGACTTCATTCATGATGCATCGAAAAAATTAGAAGTCATCGAATTGAGAGCATTGCTTTTAAATTGAGTCATAGTTTCTAATAATGATGGATTATTGAAATATTTTACAAAAAAATTAACATACGATGAATGTAACTTGGAATACAAAGTCATGAAGCAAAATGTAATCAATCAGTTATTATTATACACTCGTACTGTGACTTTTTTCATGTTGACCAGAGGACAAATTAATAATTCATGTTAATTAAATTGTTGATTATAACTTAACGTAATATAGGCAGGAAACTTAAACGATATCTGCAGATGTGCGTCATTCAGCCTCTAGATCCGTAAATCAAATTCACAGAGGTAGGAAAATTTAACTTTACAAGACTAAAAGTTGAGTGAATAGAGAAGAATAATTTAATTTATGTTTACATTCTATGAAAAATGTAGTAGAAATATTCCTCTTTCAACTTACTGCAAGATATCATACCCATTAAATCTTAATTGTGCGACTAACCTTGGGTTGGGTTCAGTCGGCTTTTAAAGCTGTGGATTTCCAAGTTCAGTAGTCATCTTAATTTTATATTCATAATATTTATACCTGCCTGTGGTACTAGTTCAGTTACTTTGTGCTTAGATGACCATCCGTACGGTTCTAAAAGTGTCATGTAAGTAATTTTTGTTTATATTTAGCGAATTAAGTAGAGGTTCCGCGTGTGATGAACGGAAGGTAATAATAAGTATAGGTATACTTTTCGCTGGTTTTACACGACGATTTCAGTATTGTAAATAATTATTATGATGTTACTTGAGTACATAATAATTTGCTCTTCAAGTGTTAAGACAAAGGTATCTTATTAAAACTATTTTTAAACCTGGATAGCTGAAAGTATTATATTACATGGAATTATGTAAATATAACAACCCTATCTGAAGATTTTAACTTACTCAGTATTTTCTTTGTAATTACAAATATTATTTGGTTTATTTTGTGTTAACTTATTTATTATTTAATTAATAAAATACAAAAGAGAATTTCATAAAAGTAGCACTCTTGTATTTAGCAACTGTATGAAAGTATACAAAGATGAAGAGAGCCCTATAAAATTAAAAGGTTACGCTTTTTTTGATTACCCAAGAAAAAATATGGAGAGAGTAATGTATATATATATAATAGGTGCAAAATAAAGAGCTCAAGAAATAATAATAATAATTAAAAATAATTAAATAATTAAATAATTAAAAATCTATCAACACACATATAGGTAGGTATACGATGAAAAAATCGTAGAGAGTCATGAACAAAAAAAAGATTAAAAAAAGGTCGCCATTTTGATTGTCATTTTACTTTCGAAATGACATTCTTTTAGGAACAAGTGTCTAAAGTGACATGAACACTTTTACGCACTTGTGCTTAAAAAATTACATAAATGACTGTTAAAAGCAAGTTTTTATGAACCTTCATGGAGTTTGTCACTTTGACAAATAAAATACCAATCTCTAGAGTTCATAAATTTATATTCCTTGATGACTTAGTAGAATTCATAAATGGTTGTTTCTCGGCGATTTAACAAAAAATCTTGTGTGATACACATATTACCTACTCAAGAAGTATTTAAGCACTTTGACGATTGTCAAACTCGGCCTTCGGCCTCGTTTGGCAATTTTCGTCCGTGCTTAAAACACTCCCATTTTGCAACTTTATCAAAAATAATTAATATAAAACGAAGCTTACACTTAGTTAAAGTATTCAGAATAGGTAAAACTGGAATCTATATTTGTTTGATTTAGAAAAAGTTATAATTAAGAATGTTTTATAAAATTTGTATAAAATATGAAGTATGTAGTTCAGTAAATTGTACAGCATGGAGAAAACGTAATCAGTCCTGTAAAACGAAACGAACTCTTTAATTTAGAAAAAGGAGCAAAGGTAGAATCCTTCTTTAAAGTGTGAAAAATAAAGTATCCACCGAATAAAAGTGTACACGAGAATAGAAACGGATTGAGTTTTGAAAAAACAGACGAATTATTTAATTTTGAAAATAAACAATAAGAAAATACTGTATACAAAGTGCACAAAATAAAGCAGTATGTACTTAAATCAAATTTAAACAACGAAGAAAACATAGATTTTTATAAAAAGAGACGATTTTTCTTTAGTTAGGAAACCTACAAAGAGATAAAACTATATGCAAAGTGAGAAAAACTCTTAGCGTCATGTGTTTATTTATATGTATGTATAAAAAAATCAGATAAAATATCCATGTGCTGTATAAAGTAAAATTATTTTCAGCTATACAGGATAAGCCAATATCGCAGTATACCTTTCTTATTTAAATAGGACACCTGTATATTATTATATTTTTAGATTGTCTCGGAAAACTCGTACAGAATTTTTTATACAGTTGACGTTTGCATTGAGCAACTTTCGTGTTAAAAAAAACTGAAAATCGCAATTTTATATTTTGAAAACAGCTTGACTTGAAAACGGCAAAATATAAAGGGAAACGGCTTACATGTCTCTATCATAGCTTTTTATGTAATATCATATTGTGTAGATAAAATATCTCTACGTATAACGGCAACGAGAAGTATTTTTGACATTCTGTAGGTACCATAGAATAGTACCTGTATGAAAAGTTTATAAAGGGGCCTGTAAACCGTTTTCCAATATCTTTTCTCTCTCCAATATTTCTTATAACGATTCCAATGTTAACTATAGATACATTTAATATGGAAAATGGCGATTTTCCATTTATAATAATGTAATAAGTATTCAAATCGTGATTAAGTCCGGGCTGTTGTGCAGTGGTCCAGTTCCAAATGTTTCCAAACAAATCATGAGCGTGGTTCTACTCCTCGTGTTCACGAATTGTGTTCACTGAACACCAGGAGTGAGAGCATCACTTCTGCACACGTAACCACTGAAGATTTCTACCGCAGCTATAGATGAAACGTTCAACGCAAATCGCCATGGACCACGGCACAATAGTGCGGAATCAATCACGATTTCAATACAAGTCGGCCGTGAAAGCCCTTTACATACATCAATTAATAGGTATACTAGCGTCTTATTTAAAATATCAAAGTTGCATGACATACAGCGATATTGGACCACACTGTGTATAACTGATAATAGTGATAATAATTTAATAACAAACACCGTGAAAACCTGTCGCCAATACATGTTTCCTTGAGACATTGTTGGAATAAATGTAAAGGAAATAATGAATTTCCTTAATTTTGAATTGTGCCGCGCGCCGCGCAGGTAATGGTGTTGTAGGTAGAGGTGGAATGAACTCACCAGATAATAATATAATTTTATTTATCAATCAGTAATTATTTTATCTGAAATGAGTAGTTATAGTGGTTGTTATTGTATTCCATTTATTTTAAGAAAGAACCCCCATGTAAAAGGGAATAGACAAAGCGAGGCAATAAACTTTGAATGTCGTTTCTTTGTTTACAGGTGGGTTTTTTAATTATTGTAATATAGTTTAATATTAGTAGTAGTTTAGTAATTAGGTAGTTAATAGAATAAAACTTTGTTTACAGAGCAACAACAGTCTAGTTTATTATTTCAATTTGTCGACCTTAGAAGATATAGAGGATAGCTATTATAACATTATAAAACGACATTTTTAGTTTAAAATTGAAATAATTATGGATAAGCTACGATTTGAATTTACACTATTGCCTGGAAATGATGGAAAGTCAAACATTTACTCAATTACTTCCATAGCCACAAGCGATAATAAAACGTATGCAATACCAGAAAAGTTTCAAGCAGTTAATTATCATAAGGATATACTTAAAACAACTACATATAATAAAGTGAAAAACAGTTTAGAAAAAAGGTACCAGATTAGAAGAGTCTGGATAACAATGACCGATGAACTTAGAAAAACCTATATAGATGATGATGGTAATTTACAATTTGGGGATCAATTTCTCGAAGAAGTGCATCCAGAACAACTAGCTACTTCACAAAAAAAAGAAGCAGATACATTAGAAAGATTATTTGAAAAACTAGTAGAAAATACACAAGCAAATAAACAGCAGAGCTTAAAACACATTGCAGAGAAGTTTGTGATTGAAAAATTTACAAGCAGAAATTATAACGCAAGCCTATGGATTGATACTTTTGAAAAAGAATGCACCCGCTTTGATGTAACAACAAATGACAAAAAAATTGAAATTCTCAGATTGTTCATGGATGGGTCCTGTGTAGAATGGTACAGTTCAATGATTATGAAACTAGGGATAGGTTCAGAATGGACAACATGGAAAAATAAATTCTGTGAATCATTTGCAAACAAGGGATGGAATCCAGTCACTTATGCATTGTTATTTAAATACAAAGATGGTTCGTTGTTGGATTATGCCATAAGAAAAGAAAAACTTTTACTAAATATGAGAAGATCAATTGACAAGGGTACCTTAGTGGATCTCATTGCAGCCGGTTTACCAGAGTTCATCCTAAATAGAATTGATAGAGAAGCACTAGAAGATACAGTGGATTTGTTTAATGAAGTTAGCAAGTATGAACATTTAGTAAATAAAAGAAGCATTTTTGGTAAGAAAAAAAGTGAAAATGTAAAAACTAGTAGTAAGAGTAGAGACTTAAACCCATGTAAAATTTGTGAAAAATTGAACAAAGGTAATCGTTATCACTCGGAAGCTATATGTTGGTTTAATAAAAGAGAGGAAGATAAGGTAAGGAAAGATTTCATAAAACATGTAAACAATTCAGTACTAGAAGCCGAATTAAACGAAACTAATCAAAAAAACGAATAGTGACACCATTAATAAATGTCAAACTACGATTGAATGATAAATTAGAAATACAGGGGGTTTACGATTCAGGTTCAAACGTTTCTCTGATTAATTCGAAGTTATTGAAACTAAAAACAAGGGGAAATAATTTGAATATAACTGATTTGGTAACTATTAATGGTGTTAAAAAAACTAGTGGTTTGACAACTTTGAAAATAAAAATTTTTGAATTAGAAAAAAATGTAGATGTTTACATTATTGATGAAGAAAATTTTAAATATGATTTTTTGATAGGATTAGATTTAATAAAAAAGTTCAAACTTGTGCAAAATGAGGATTTAAAAATAACTCAAAAACACAGTCTGAATAATAAAAATAAAATAGAAGAAATTTCTGAAAATAAAAATACAAATCCTGCATTAGATAGTATAGAAGATAACACTAACACTACAAAAAACTACAAAATAAATTTTAATGAGCATATAAAGGCGGAAGATATCGAAGTAAAAATAAATCATTTAAATCAGCATGAAAAATCTGAAATAAATAGATTGGTATGCAAATATAAATCAGTTTTTGCCAAAAATAATTATGATGTCGGCACTGTTAATGGATATGAAGCGAGGATAGATCTATTAGTAGACAAATACTGTAGTAAGAGGCCTTACAGATGTACTATAAATGATAAAAAAGAGATAGAAGAGCAAATAGCAAAATTGCTAGATAATAAGCTGATAGAAGAATCCTACAGTCCATTTGCAGCGCCTGTCACTTTAGCATTTAAAAAAGAGGAAAACAAAAAATCTAGACTGTGTATAGACTTTAGGGACTTGAATAAAATAGTAGTGCCCCAAGCACAACCATTTCCGCTAATCGAAGACCTTATGATAAAGACGAGGAATTGCATATTTTTTTCCACTCTAGATATAAACTCAGCATTTTGGTCAATTCCTCTACGTATCGAAGATAGGAAAAAGACGGGATTCGTAACACAGGAAGGACATTTCCAATGGACCTGTTTACCTTTCGGACTAAAAACGTCACCGGCAATTTTTCAGAGGATATTAAGTAATATTTTGAGGAAGTATAAACTTACTGATTTTGCGGTTAATTATATAGATGACATTCTAATATTTTCTAAGACTTTTTCTGAACATATTAATCATCTAACACAATTGCTGGAAGCGATCAAAACAGAAGGTTTCAGGTTAAAATTTACAAAATGTACATTTGCATCAGATTTAGTGAAATATTTGGGTCATATAATACAAAATAATTCTATCAGACCACTAAAGGATAATTTGATTTCAATAAAGAATTTTCCTGTCCCTAAAACTCAAAAAAATGTAAGACAATTTTTAGGAAAAATCAATTTTTATCACGAATACATACCAAAGAGTGCAATAATATTAGATCCTTTGCATAATTTACTCAGGAAAAATCAAAAGTTTGTTTGGTCCGATGAATGCCAAGTAGCATTTGAGAGGATGAAAAACATGCTATGTTCCCAACCAGTTCTGGAAATTTTTGACCAAGATTTACCGATCAATATTTATACAGATGCTTCTTTAGAAGGGGTTGGAGCCATTTTAAAACAGACACAGCCTAATGGAAAAGAAAAACCAGTAGCTTACTTTTCAAAAAAACTAAGTGAATCTCAGAAGAAAAAAAAGGCAATATACTTGGAATGTTTGGCTATTAAAGAGGCTGTGAGATATTGGCAATACTGGTTGATGGGTAAATCATTTACAGTTTATTCAGACCACAAACCACTGGAAAACATGAATCTGAAATCTAGAACCGATGAAGAGTTGGGGGACTTAACATATTATTTATCGCAATATGACTTCAAAATAAAATATGCTCCAGGAGAGAAAAATGTGGAAGCAGACTGTCTAAGCAGAAATCCAGTATTAGAATCGGATGAAAATACAGATGATCAATTAAAGGTTGTGAACTTGATTAAACTGGAAGATATTCAAACAGATCAAAATAAAAATGAAGAAGTACAAAATAATAAAGACAAATTAATTGAAAAACATGGTATATACTTGAAAAAAGTTAGAAAAAAAGAAAAAATAATTTTATCAGAAGAATTTAGCGTTAAATTATTAAAAAACATACATGAAAACATGTGCCATATTGGAATTAGTCAAATGCAAAAGACGATTAGTCCACTCTACGTCGCAAAAAATTTGACCAAAAACTTGGAGAGAATTTGTAGAAGCTGTGAAGTTTGTATAAAAAATAAATCGAGAGGGCACGACAAATTTGGCTTGATGTCTCATCTGGGCCCGGCCACAAAGCCTTTCGAAATAATGTCTATAGATACAATTGGGGGTTTTGGAGGTTCAAGATCAACGAAAAAATATCTACATCTTTTAGTCGATCATTTTACAAGATACGCGTTCATCCTTACCTCCAAAACGCAGACTGCAAATGATTTTATAAGACTAATCATGAACATAACGGAATCGGAAGATATTGGTATGCTTCTCACCGACCAGTATCCGGGAATCAATTCGAAAGAATTCAAGAAATTCTTAAAGGACAGACGGATACCAATGGTCTTCACAGCAGTAAATGCACCATTTTCAAATGGCCTAAATGAAAGACTGAATCAAACACTAGTGAACAAAATCAGATGCAAGTTAAATGAGAGAGGAAAAAAGAGAGCCTGGACAACAGTAGCTCATGAATGTGTAAATAAATATAATGATACTAGTCATTCAGTCACTGGCTTTTCGCCACGGTATCTTTTATATGGTACAGATGTCGCAATTTTACCAAATGAACTACAGCGAGAAGTATCAAATAGCGACTGGGACAGAGACAGAAAATTAGCACTTAAAAATACAATACGATCACATAACTACAACAAAACACTATTTGATAAAAATCGCAAAAACCATGAATTCAACAAAGGGGATATCGTATATGTAGAAAATGGGAACAAGCTGAACAGGAAGAAATTAGATGAATTAAAAATTGGACCGTATAAGATTATTGAAAAAATTTCAAACTCAATATATAGGATAGACACAGGTCACAAAAAAACAGAATCAAATCTTTTCCATATAACAAAACTTATTCCGGTTCCTACATTAGAAAATGAAGAAAAAGCAGAAACTGCAGAGGATAAATAGTGGAAAATTTCTTGAAAATTTTCTTATCCGAGGGGGGAGATGTAAAGGAAATAATGAATTTCCTTAATTTTGAATTGTGCCGCGCGCCGCGCAGGTAATGGTGTTGTAGGTAGAGGTGGAATGAACTCACCAGATAATAATATAATTTTATTTATCAATCAGTAATTATTTTATCTGAAATGAGTAGTTATAGTGGTTGTTATTGTATTCCATTTATTTTAAGAAAGAACCCCCATGTAAAAGGGAATAGACAAAGCGAGGCAATAAACTTTGAATGTCGTTTCTTTGTTTACAGGTGGGTTTTTTAATTATTGTAATATAGTTTAATATTAGTAGTAGTTTAGTAATTAGGTAGTTAATAGAATAAAACTTTGTTTACAGAGCAACAACAGTCTAGTTTATTATTTCAATTTGTCGACCTTAGAAGATATAGAGGATAGCTATTATAACATTATATAAATAATTTTATAATTCTTAAATAAATTATTCTGCATAATACCTATACACTCAGTTTGAACAAATACATAATATTCTGCCATGCATACCTATTCATATACGCTGTAATTTTTACAAGCTTCCTTTTTATATTCAAGGTTTAGTTAGGATTTCAGTATAAGATATACGCAACATACTTGTATGCTTAGACTAAAGGTACATACTATAAAAAGCAGCTATAGAATAAGAAATACAGCCTTCGTTAAATTATTTGATGACCCTTGAATAACAATTTCAGCTATAACTTTTTTGAGAAATGACGGAAAACAATCGTTCTCTACTCTTATTGAATAATATTCCAATTATTAGAGCTTTTTGGATGAATTATGAAGGTTATTATTCGTAGGTATTGAATTATTATAGTTCACAATAATACCCGGCTCTTGTCCAATCACAGCTACTAGCAATTCATAATACCCGCTGGTGGACCAATCAAAAGCTGTAAATTTGATGAACAGAGAAAAGCTGTGAATAGGACCGATAACTGACATTTCTCAGAATCCACGCGTGCGCAGTCGGTAGGTACTCGGTACTAGAAATTGTTTCAAGTAGTAAAATAAATAAAAAATATTTTGTGAAAAATATAATTGTAAAAAAATAATTTTCCATTCTTGATTAATTCAAGTTTATTTTCTTGTACGCTAACAGCATTTTATATACCTACAGAAATTTGCACTCATTCTCACAACACCTTCAATTATCTTGGATGGATCTAATTATGATAAATACGTCATTAAATTTATACTTTGGTCATCCATCCACGAAAGCAACATGTTTTCCTTGATTTTTTTTTTCGTTTTTGATGTTCAAGTAGGTAGGTATAGGTATTATTTAGATGCTTACGATTCACCATATAAACAATTTTAAGTATCTGCCCGTAACAATTAATACCTTAGTAGTGTTCAGTCGCTTATTAAAGATACAGACATATGTAATTATTACATTTTTTTCATTTATTAAAAATGTCTTAATTGCTGATTTGGAACCTCCTTCGTATTTTTTTTTCAAATAATTTTTAAGGTGTATTATTAATGGTCAAAACTTTATCAAATTTTAGTAGACATCTGTGAGGATTTAACGTTAATTTTGATTTTTTGCAGAAAAATGGGACAACGTAATAATTTATTTATATTCTTACTTATGATTTCTTCTTCTGCTGCTGGCCATGTATCAAAGTCTGTCAGTGCATCAGCAAGTGGAAGCGCGAGCGTAAGTTTATATCACTGTAATTTAGGTACTGTTTTTCTACACTTATTATGAACATTGAGAAATAATATGTGAATTCAAAAATATCAAAAGCTCTAAGCATCATCAAACAAATTTTAATATTAATATTTTTTTTAATCCTGTATTTGTACAATCTGTTTCTTTTGTAGAAAATATATTGGAAAAATTCACTCAATATATTATTAAAGTTAGTGGATGTGTATTTAAATTACCTAACTTACTGAAAACAACACTAAAGCATTGTACGTTTAGTTGATCGAAAAATAACCACCATCAACAATTTGTATAATTTTGTAATAGAAGTATTAATGTTAAATTTAATTTTCTCGTAAATATAAAAAAAAATAATTCTAGAAGGAAATAATAAATGATGAAATAATTATTTAATTAAAAAGTGTTTACGTTGAGACGACTAGAGTCCAGTTCAATTAATTTAAAAAATGAAGGAAATATTTTTTATGATTTATTTTAATTTCTTTTTAATTAGAAATATTGTATATGATAATTTATTTAAAAAATAGAAACTTCAATTAAATGGCTTGAACATTAGACTACCCTTTGATTAAATACGCGGAACAAATCAGTTGAGAAATGCAGTATCTAATTATACGTATTATTTTTTTTTGCTTAGAAACAATGAGTGTTTGCATTGCTTTCATTAGAAATTACTTTTAAATTTTTTTCTATTAAATAAAAATTATGTAAAATGAAATAGTTAATAACAGAAAGAGAAAGTTTATGTTATTAAAGCCTTCACACTGTCTACAATACCTACTGTTTCAGAAAAAATTCAGTTTTAAAATTAACCCATTAACTTAAAACAAACTCATATTATCGTGCGCTTGGAATACCAAAATGTAATAATTTTTGGAAACTTGAGCTCCTATAAAAAACATAACTTTGTTACACATAAATTTGGGGACCTTTTATTGAAACTTAGAACGCACGAAGATTACCGAACTCTGAGCAGATCAACTTAATCAAGAACTTAAAAACAATCCCAGAAACGGTTAAGAAACGGTCCAGTGCAGACAGCAATGATTTCCCGCGATTCTTATAAATAATAAAATATCGTTAAAAGAAAAACGGTATCTCTTCCAAATATATAACACCAATTTCTAAAAATAATCTTTCCCACAAACGTGTAAGATTCTGATCTGGGGGTGATAATTAAATAAGCATTTAAAGAAGAGATCATCAGTAACTTTTTACAAGTAGAGTTCGAAATAATTTAATTAATAAAAAATTGGAGCTATCAAATCTTCTCAGCCTGTATACAGTGTTTCAATAGCATCAACAGGAAGTTTATAATAATTAGTTCCCGCGACTTATTTTCGGTGTTGTTTGGTTTCCCATAACACACTATCACAGCCGAATCAAGTTATCTTTTGCTTGAGTTAATCAATTATAGGAACTGTTAGTGCCTAAAACGAACTTACTTTAAATCCTAATTACAAATACAGTTATTTCAGGGTTTGCCTTTCCTAACATATGGTGATGGAGGTAACGTTGGAGTAGATTTTTTCGGTTTTAAAGCGTCTGCAGGACTAGGAGGACTCTTAACTGGAAACGCCGCTGATGGAGGTCTTCATGCTCAAGCTGGTACTCCTTACGGTCAGTCAGCTGGTGCCGGACTTGGAGGAGCGGTCGGTGGAAGCGGTAAGCTCCTAATTATTTAACATTCAATTTTTTCAAACATTATCTCAGACCTCCAAATATTATAGTCTTAAATCAGCTTTCAACCGAGCTTCTTCTAGAAAAAATTACCTATTTATTATTACAATAATACAATATTACAATAAAAATGTTTATTGGCTGGTGAATGGAATATTTTTCTTATAGATATTTTTACACTGGATATCGTTTCTTTGTTTTTCCAGGTGCATCACTGCGTGACTATTATAGGAAATTTTAAATAATTAACCTAAGTCCTATAAATATTGACTCATTAAAGCGATTGCGTAAAACTACTGTACATAAATTAATTGCTTTCAAGATGTATTCCAGTTAAACTAATAGACGTTAATTGATTTTTCTTTTAAATACTATTAATTGGGCATACTTTTAATGAATAGGTTTTCCATTGTATGTAGTCTTTTAAAAACCACAAAACAAATTATACAGTCGTAACAAACTATTAGTGTCGTAAATTTACTTAACAACAATTTGTGCGTACTTATTAGGAGTATAGATTGGTTATAAATAACTTGTGATCTTTCCTAATTATGAATCCATTAAAAACAGAAGCTTCGAACTAATTTGAAGTTACCAATGAATAATAATTATTGTTTATTTTGCAAAAATACAATTCTAATTAAATGTATTAAACACAAAATAATTCTGTAATCAAGACTCGTCAAGGGATATTGCATATCTAAATACATATTTGCGTATTTATTGCATATTTAAATACAACAATTATATGGAATATCTTCCTCAGGAGGCACAGCAGGTGGTGCTTACGCGGGAGCTAATTCTGGGGCTGGTCAAATAGCGGCAGCAGGGCTTGGAGGAGAATCCAGCTCGTCCGGTTCATTCGCGACGTCCTTCGCAGGAGCAGGCTCGGGGGCGGCCGCCGGGGGAGGCGGTGGAGGTTCTTATAGCGGTGGCAAGACAATCCATGTCAGTAAAGTTGTCGAAAAACCAGCCCCAGTTGTCAAAAGTGGAGGTTCCATATCAGGTATGTTTATTTAAGAATATCATAAAAAAATATGTGCGTGTACTATGTCTGAGACACTAAAAATCTCCATAATGGGCCTATAACCTCAAAATAAAAAATTTCCAGACATAAGTGATCATGAGAAATTCAATGAAAATATTTTCAAGATGGCCGCGCTTCCGGAAATACAGGAAGTTGACACCTACTTCGTTATTTTAACAGGAACACCCTGTATATTATTATATTTTTTTAATGTCTGAAAAAATCGAATACAGGTGGTTTTCACCATTGGAATTTAGATTGAGCGGCTTATGAGTTATAAACAAGTGAAAATCAAAAATTTTCAACTTCAAAGCAGTCTAGAACTAGAACGGCTCAAGATATCCAAAAACGGTTTACATGTCCCTATCCTAACTTTTCACGTTTTATCCCAGTATGTGGAGTAAATTTTGATACAGGGTGATGAAAATTATCCGATTTTTCATCACCCTGTATTAAAATTTAAACCACATAGTGGGATACTATATGAAAAGTTAAGATAGGGACATGTAAACCGTTTTTAGATATCTTGAGCCGTTCTAGTTCTAGACTGCTTTGAAGTTGAAAATTTTCGATTTTCACTTGTTTATAACTCATAAACCGCTCAATCTAAATTCCAATGGTGAAAACCACCTGTATTCGATTTCTTCAGACATTTAAAAAGTATACAGTTTTACAGGGTGTTTCCGTTAAAATAACGAAGTAGGTATCAACTTCCGGTATTTCCGGAAGTGCGGCCATCTTGAAAATATTTTCATTGAATTTCTCTTGATCACTTATGTCTGGAAATTTTTTATTTTGAGGTTATAGGCCCATTAGTTTCCGAGATATAGCCGGTGGCCAGCCTTAAGCAGACACCCTGTATATAAGCCTAATTTAATATGCCATATAAACAAATTATTGAATTTATTTTCTTGTAGGCTCATTCCAAACAAACTACCAAACAGCACCGGTAGCTTACCATCAAAAAGAAGTTGTGGTGGAAGAGAAGCCCCATACCGAGGTGATCGAGAAAACGTACATACCAAATTACGTCGAGAAAACAATTCAAGTTCCAAGTTACGTGGAAAAGACAATTAGGGTTCCCACAGTCGTGGAGAAGAAAATACGAGTCCCAGCGCCACCAACTGTGCTAGAAAAGAAGATATCTACCACCGAAACCAAAGTGGAAGAGTACCATGGCGGCTCTTCCGGTGGTGCTTCTTATGGTGCTTCGGCTGGTGCTGTAGCGACTGCTTCAGCAGGAGCTAGTGCTGGTGCTGGTGCTGATATTGGGACGAGGTATTTACTGTTAATGTTCGTTTTTTTTTTATCAATGAGCTAACTTAATTTTATTTTAGGTATGATGAGGGATATGAAGATTTAGGCAACGTTAGGTATGTGCATAAAGTTAAAGTACATGGACATCGCCCTCATATTCATCGAAAAGTGATTTTACACAAAAGTTTGTAAGTATGAAACGAAAATAAGGTGTGAATTAGTCAGCCCTTATTTTTATAACTTAAACCTAGTCAATAATCATAATTATAAATTAAAATATTTTTACTAAAATTCGTCTTTTTCTTATTTAAAATCTTTCAAGACTGGGTAGGTAGCTAACACAAAAGGGACCTTCTAGGGGAAACTATTTTTTGGAGCTAAATTATAGAATGTTGGATGTGTTGAAACCGAGAATATTCGAAATGAAATATTCGATACTGTCAATCTTTGGTGTACTTATCTTCTTCCATCTATAATATCAAAACATAGAATATTAATCTCTAGAGACAATGATAATATGCAAAGACGTTTTCTATTACTAAATCGATCAATGATGAAGTATGTTGTAATTAACAATAAATTTTAATGGATATTTCATATTCTCGGTAGTGATTTTTTTTTTCTAGAAATTCCTTTTACGATTTATTACTTACCAGTCAAAAATTTAAAAAAAACTTTATTAACAAAATTATAACTTCTATTTCTTTATTAACAACTGCAATTAATTGTATTGCATACAATACAGGGTGTCCCAGCTTATTCGAAGCGGTCTCTGTAGGCCAAACGATGGACTTTTTCAAAAAAAATTTTGAAAATTCAAGTACAGAATCACAATCACCATAATTTTAAATTATTTTGGAGTATACAGAGTGTCCCATATGAGAGTGGCATATCAAAGTTATGTTTTTTTAAATGGAATGCTCCTAGGTTATTGCATTTTTAGATTGTCTGAGAAGAGAAAATAAGATTGGCTTTTACAGTTGGTACAGTTTTTGAGTTATAAACAAGTGAAAATCGTCATTTTTCAAGTTCAAGGCCCTATACAACGAAAACGGCTAAAGATAGAGAAAAACGGCTTACATGTCCCTATTTTAACTTTTCATGTACTATCCTATGGTATAGAAACATGTGTACTTTCTTTGATTTTTTTATTTGGCGACGCGTGGAGAAATCTCAGAATTTTTCAAATTTTTTATCACCCTGTATAAACATTTCATCCACATCATAGGATAGTACATGAAAAGTTAAAATAGGGACATGTAAGCCGTTTTTCGCTATCTTGAACCGTTTTTGTTGTACAGGGCCTTGAACTTGAAAAATGACGATTTTCATTTGTTTATAACTCAAAAACTTCTGAATTTAAACACCAACTGTAAAAGCCAATCTTGTTTTCTCTTTTCAGACAATCTAAAAATGCAATAACCTAGGAGCATTCCATTTAAAAAAACATAACTTTGATATGCCACTGTCATATGGGACACTCTGTATACTCCAAAATAATTTTAAATTATGGCCATTGTGATCCTGTACTTGAATTTTCAAAAAGTTTTTTGAAAAAGTCCATCGTTTGTCCTACAGAGACCGCTTCGAATAAGCTGGGACACCCTGTATACATTTTGCTGGATGTCTAAAGCTAAATGACGAAATGAAACTTTTAATATTTCAAGAAAAAAACATTATCAAATCTTTATATTAAAATCTTGAACACTTTTTATTTAATGCCTACTAAGGAAAATGCTATTTTAGAGTCTAAGTGGTAAAATTACTTTTCCTAAGAACATTTCATGTTTATTTTAAAAAATGTGAATCTTTGCTTTAAATGCCATTTTCATCAGCTTTTTTCCCTTTATTCATTTATTAAAACAAAATTGAATATACAGGGTGCACCATGTATCCTTCTCTATATTGCTATTTCCTAACGCTAATAGATACAGGGTCGGTTAAACAAGTCCAAAGGAGCGCAATTTTGTGGCCATCTCGATTCCGTCGAGACATGCAAGATATCTGTGACCGTTCCTGAAATATCCTGAAAAAACTGAAAAATCGAGATTTCTTATTTATTCCATATCTTTTTTATTATTGGAGATTAATGAATAATTTTTTGTGGGCTTACATAAGTCGGCAAGAGCTATCCATCTGACATTTCAAAAATTTTCAAAGCCGACTAGATCCCAGAATTTTCATAGTCAACTTTCGTTTTTCTTATGGCCACCATAGTGTTTTTTTATGTTGTTCGTTATAAAAAAAAATCATAAAAACAAAAAATTGTTAAATTTCAAAAAATAAATTAAAAAAATTTTTATTCTTCTTTTTTCTTTACAAAAAAGACACATTTTTAGACCGAATTTCATAGATAAATTAGAAAACCATAAGGCAAGCACTATTTCGGCGTATTTTACAAATGTTGACGTTTTTCGACGATATTTTTTAGGTTTTTCTTAAAAAAAAGAAGAATAAAAAATTTTTAAATTGATTTTTTTAAGTTTATTAATTTTTGGTTTCCATTATTTTTTCATATCGAACGACATAAAAAAATAATATGGCGGCCATAAGAAAAACGAAAGTAGACTGTGAAATCTCTTGGATCTAGTAGGTCTTGAAAATTTTTGAAATATCAGATGGATATCTCTTAACGGCTTATGTAAGCCTACAAAAAATTATTTATTAATTTTCAAAAATAAGAAAGATATGACGAAAATAAGAAATCTCGTTTTTTTCAGTTTATTCAGGATATTTCAGGAACGGTCACAGATATCTTGCATGTTCTGACGAATTCGAGACGACCACAAAACTGCGCATCTTTTCTCTAATTCAACCGACCCTGTATCTCTTAGCGTTCAGGAGATAGCAATATAGAGAAGGATACATGGTGCACCCTGTATAAGCAATGCACATACTCATTAATCACTTTTTATCATGAAAGATGTTACGAATCATAATTGCGAATTAAATAAAATTCACAGCTTCACTGCTTTACTGCTTTATATTTAAATTCAAAATTAATCATCGTCGATTCCTAGAACCCACCTTATCAGGAAAAGCTTATTTAAATATATGATTTTTACACCATAAAAACCCTATACTAAGCGACAATGTAATAGAGCTTCTAGAAATATTGTAAAATTACTGTAACCAAAAATCAAAGCATGGATTGTATGATGTACAAGATCTGACTGACAGGATATAATGGAGAGAGATTTCGTCTTTTCATCTTCTTCGTCTATTTCGTCTTCTTCGTCTTCTTCGCTTCTTGGCTTTCCTCGTCTTCTTCGTCTTCTTCTTCTACTTTCTCCTTACGAACACTCGCCTCATAAAATACAAGTTTAATATCTTCAAAAAATCACTGCTATTCCTGTAAACATGCATTAGGTTTCGTTAATTACCCAAGTACTGAAGATATTCCTTGATTGCAGTGGAGGCGGAATAGGAGGTGGCTATGGAGGCTTCAGCCTCAATAAACTTTTTACTGGTGGATTCACTGGCGGTTTCGGAGGAGGAGGAGCAGGAGGTTATGGCGGTGGTTACAGCGGAGGATATGGGGGTGGATACGGAGGGGGATTCGGAGGTGGTTATGGAGGCGGATATGCAAGTGGAAGATAAGCAAGGAAACAGGGAATAAATTATAATTAAATTAAGGAAAGGACAGTCTAGTCAAGAAATTACACTATGGTGCTGATTGCAGTTCTGACATGAATTATTATTATAATGCGCTATCGTAAATAATATGATACTTTTTATGTGGAAAGGTTTGAGTTGAACCTGAATTTTATACTTAAAATAAAGATTGACTATGACCTTATGTTTATCTATGCGTAAATCAATTGCCTGTCTTAACAGTCAGCTTATTTAAGTTAATATTTAGAAATAAAATATTTCTTGAAGCTGTACTACCAAGTTTTAAACTCAATGTTGAAAATAGCAAAATAAAATGGGATAAATAATTGAATTTCTGTTAAATAAAATATCACCTAATTCAACAAAATTTTATTATAACAAAATGAATACTTATATAAGTATTGTAAAATATACAATTCAACGAAGATAGTTTTCTTTATACAATATTATTAGTTATACACAATAAAAAACAAGGAGAGAACATTTTATATGATGCTAAAAAATGGTCATATATGAATGAACTAAAGTTTATAAGTTTGTGATAGGTGTAATCAGATATACCGCTAACCTACCTACTTTCTTCATATGGATGATATTACAGACTGATGGGTAAAAGTTAAATCAAAGTAGAGTCGCATTTTGTAGCTTACTAAAATTTTCTCAATATCAGAATGCTCAAAAAGAATCCTTTTGCACATTTGATTCTTCTTTTCCATTTTCAATTTCGAAGTTTTATGAACTTTTTAAAATTCAGTGTACGTTAGAAATACAGTGAACTTCACTGCAGACATTTAGTTCAGAATTTTTTTTTACAGTTTCCAAGTTCTCTTTTCTCAGATTTTCTCTAATAAAATCGACGACAATCTTTGTGAGGTAATGTTGTCCATAAAGGCAAAGTCTCTCATTTCCTGCAATATAATAATTACCACCAACTTTTGAACGATAATTTCGTCATGAAAGTCGCAATCTATAACTTTCTCGTTATAGAAAGTCGTTATAGAAAGTCGATCCTAACTTTCTCCGATCATGTTGTCCCAAAATTGTCTTTGTTCCTTATATTATATTAAAATCGGCCTGAAAATGTTGTCCAACATGTCGCGATCTCTAACTTTCTGTAATAAAAACGACCTTAAATATTGATTAGTAATGATTTTTCCGAAAAGTCACTGTTACAGTTTATACAGAAAATTCTACAGAAATTCTCTTTAACTATGACTATAGACGGCGGCAACTGTTATGGGGCAATTACTGTTAATTAAATGTGGAAGCAAATAAATTGAAGAGCAATAACAGAATAATAAACTTTTAGAACTTCTACATAAACTTCTCCATTTAAATTCATAACCAACCACCATTATAAAACGAAAATAGATACAGTCTGGAATATACGGTTTGATATAATAATGTTTGATGTATGATATGAGATCTATAGCTATAAGAAGTTGTTATACATATATGAGAAATAATATTTTATAGTAAGTATATAAAATTAGACTCAAAGAATAAAATTTGTAACACCTCAATATCATTAAATCAAAATATATAACAAATAATACAGCGTGTTCAGTTAAGGGTACGGAGCGGCCATATCTCGGTAACTATTGATTCTAGAGTCTCAAATTAAAAATTTTCCAGACATAAGTGACCATGAGAAATTCAAGGAAAATATTTTCAAGATGGCCGCACTTCCGGAAATACCGGAAGTTGACACCTAGTTCATTATTTTAACGGGAACACCCTGTAAAGTATTATATTTTTTAAATGTCTGAAGAAATCGAATACAGGTGGTTTTCACAATTGGAATTTAGATTGAATGGTTTATGAGTTATAAACAAGTGAAAATCGAAAATTTTCAGCTTCAAAGCAGTGTAGAACTAGAACGGCTCAAGATATCTAAAAACTGTTTACATGTCCCTATCCTAACTTTTCACATTGTATCCTACTATGTGGTTTAAATTCTAATACACAGAGGGTGATGAAAAATCGGATAATTTTCATCACCCTGTATTAAAATTTACTCCACATAGTAGGATAAAACATGAAAAGTTAGGATAGGAACATGTAAACCGTTTTTAGATATCTTGAGCCGTTCTAGTTCTACACTGCTTTGAAGTTGAAAATTTTCGATTTTCACTTGTTTATAACTCATAAACCGCTCAATCTAAATTCCAATGGTGAAAACCACCTGTATTCGATTTCTTCAGACATTTAAAAAATATAATTTTATATAGAGTGTTTCCGTTAAAATAACGAAGTAGGTGTCAACTTCAGGTATTTCCGGAAGTACGACCATCTTGAAAATATTTTCCTCGAATTTCTCATGGTCACTTATTACTGGAAAATTTTTAATTTGAGGCTCTAGGACCAATAGTTACCGAGATATGGCCGCTCCGTACCCTTAGCTGAACACGCTGTATAACAATAAAAAAATATGTATTGTATTTAAATTTCTAGTTCTCATATTATAGAGAATCAAGAGAAGATGAACTAGGTATATGATATGAAAAATGTATACTTAATAATAATTATTATGAAATCTCAGAGCCTCTCAAGATTTGCTCAACCATTTTATTTTAAAATACTTATTCTAACAGTCTAAAAGTCTTCGAAGGACTTGACTACGTCTTAAAAAATTGCTACCATGCTTTGTACAAAAGAAGATACATACTAATATTATAATACGAAATAAAACTGGTTCATTAATATTTAATGCATACCTAACAATATTTTTATTACTGATTGTTTAGTAGACATTAATTAATTTCTACTTTAAACAAACAGCTTGGATGGCCGGCAATAGCGTGATCGTAAATTGAAGCGAAATAAAGTTTCTGCTCTGTACCTACCTAACTTAGAAAACAATACAGGCACGTACCTATTTATAGATACACATTTTCAAGTTAGGCTTACTGAAGAATAGGTACTAATAGCTAATTTTGTTGTGTTTAACAACTTTTGGCAAGTTTTAGAGACTTCTCCTCTTCAAATGAAAAAATTTGGCTTCTAGAATATTCTTTCAAGATTCTAACTCAGTCTTTTGGGGTGGGACATAAACAGGATATGCCCTTTGCAGTCTAATAATAGTTTTATTACTGTCATAATCAGGCGATTTCGTCGTGGATGTCGTTTTTTCCAATCTCTTCCTTGCATAATCCCTGAATTTTTGGAAAGCCGGTCTTGAACTTTGAATCATATTGTTCAGAGCGTTTAATGCTGATATAGGGATCTGAAAAAATAATAAAATAATTATGAGATGATGAAAAAAATTAAGTTTTGTAATTTTTTTTTATTAAATTTTTTTTAGAGAAGTGCTATAAAATTGTTATCTAATAAAACGATACAATCTGGCGTTTATTAAAACGTAGTTTATTTTTGTTATATACAATTCGAAAAATTCACTCAGTTAGAAATTAAATTTTTAAAAAGGTATCAGCTATAAATAGCTAAAACATGTGAACTAAAAAAAAAGTTTTGAATTGATTGTATACGCGATTAACTCAACAAAATCTTCTGCACCCACCTTTTACTTCTTGGGCATTGTCGATTGTAAATTCTATTGAGAAAGAAATTGAACATATTATTCGCAGCGGATCTTATAGAAAGGAAGGAAGAAATTTTTGAACGATCGTTTTGTCTGTTGATTATTCTCTTCATTACCCAGCAAGAAGTTACTCTTGAAGTCATCTGAAACAAAACAACCGAAATTTAAAGTCCAAAATTTCTTCCTCCCTTCTGACTCATTTTTCAAAAGCAAAAACAATTTTCCCGAGAATCTCTTTTTTGAAAAGAATTCAATGGTTTATTTAATTTACTTTATTAATTTCCAGTCTAACAGTCAAACAATCTGCTAATTTTGAAAGTTGTAATTATTTAAATTTGACAACGAAATAGGCATGTAATAATCACGGCTGCATGTAGGTAAATATCTTCTTTTTTTTATACTTACGTTGAACAAATTATCAAGGAATTGTGATCTATCTTGAGTATGTTGTGATGCTTGCACGGCACGTTTCCCTCTTGCATCATTCACTCCAACTCCTAACTGAAAGTTGTATTCTCTGTCCTGCAATAATTCCCAAGTTAAGATTAGGTAGATTTTCAGTAGGATTAGGTAGATTTCGGACGGGAATATGTCCTTGAACTTACTTGAGTATATGTAAGCTCTGGTAATCCCTTTGGACTGTCCATAAATCCAGCTATTTGAAGAGCCTGGGTGGTGAAAACCGTTATTAGAAGCATCCATACTATCGAATCTAACACGTATACTACGACCTGAAAAAAATTATAATTACCAATCGATTTATCTAGGATAAACTATCACCTATATTTTTATTTTCAGAAAAGTAATATTTTTAGTTTCAAAATGTGATTTTATCACCGAAATGAAAAAGTGTAACGGAGCTACCCCGGGCCCGTTGGTCTTTCGCCAAAAGCAACTGTGATCGTCTATTTTCCCCTAATAGGACCGCTATGATTTCTTTCGTTGTGTTTACCGTTGTCACCCCTGCTCGTTGATTGAGGTATGCCAGGATTAGTATGGCCGAAACGGATGCGCAAAAGAACCTACTGTGGCTCATTGGAACCTGGATTTTCTTGTTTCGCGGCTGATTTGAATTTCTTTCGGAAAAGCGGGGAAATTAACTCAGACTTGTTGTTTACTGTGGACTTCCTGTCAGATGTCTAAAAGCGAATGATGAGCGAGAGAATTCGTTTGCAAGAGCGTAAAATGGTGAAAGGCGAGAGGGGCTGTGATTTTGCGTAGAGAGTATAAAACAATGGAAAGCGATGATGGATCTCTTTTATACATCTTTCACACATCCATTTCGGATTCCACTCTTTTGCACTCCTGTGCTTTCTCATTATTTCGTTTTGTTTATTTTCTTTCTTTGATTTCATTTCAAGCAACAGCTTGAATTAATTAAAGAAGACAACCACTTTGGTCACAGACTACCCGGGATATTGCGAGAATGTCTGACTATTTACCTACTCAATTCCTCACACGAAAATATCAGGTATCATTTCATCGCCTGGAATTATTTATGTGTAGACCTCGTACCTATGGCACAGCCGGGAGGATCGCCCTGTATAGCTAGCGGAGTCGCCCTGTGGGTCGGACTCGGGTTGAATATCGCGTCTAGACGGGCTGGCGGCAAGTTCGGTTACCGAGCTACAGAGATTCGGACCGCTTAAGATGGTCTTGCATTTTGAGGCTCATTCGAGTACGGGGTTGCCACTTCTCCTGAATGTTGATTTCGTATCTCTTATAAAATCGTTCCTTCCGATTCTCCTTTATTTAATGATTTTATTTTCATAGTTGATTTACCTGGGAGAGTGAATTATTTCACATCTGTTCATTTTTACTCGTGACCTGCTTGATAACTCATATTATTGTTATTTGGTATACCTTGTTTGTTTACTTTGGTCTGACCTTTTGATTAATCTTTTGCCCCTGTGAGCTACCTGGCGAAGAATTGAAGTGTTGGAATTTTTAGTTTGGTACCCCCTGGAACCGGCATATTTGCGGATATCGAGACCAACCATCGATTCCACCGTGTTCCTGGTTTCTACCCCTAACTAGTCAGTACTGATAGAAATGCTGGAATTTGTAATTGGTACCTACTGGTGCCGGCTTGTTTGTGGGACTACAATCGTGACGACACCAGCAATCGCCCCCGCCGTGCCCAGTCTTGCCCTATATACCTGTTGACAGTACTGATTGTTATTCTATTGGTTGCAACCTGTTTGTTTTACCTTGCCTCACGAGGCAATGAGTTATTTGATTGGTCATTTAATTTGAGTTGTTATATTGTCGCTTTGATCAACTGTGGATGTGGAGATTTTACTGAATACCTGGGTTGATTGCACAGAGCATTTTTGTCTCTGTTCTTTCTTTCGAAACCTTGTTCTCTTGAATACGATTACTAGCTGACCATACTACAGACCACTGCTCTTGAACCATTAATCGAGTTAATGATTGATAATGCTGGACTTTTATTTATCATTCGTGTTTAGGCTTGTTTACGGACAAATTATAGGTACTTATTTGTTTGTATCGGTACCAGCTACCGGTCCACCATCAACACAAGTACGACGACCTATCACCTAAAGAGAGTAGATAGCACAGTCAGAATAGTAATAATAACATCCATTGTATGAGATTCAGGTGTGAGTGAATGGATTTTTTTCTTGATTGGCTTTCCCATACTCGAGATTAATTTATTCATGAGTTGTTTTGGATCTTTATTTGTGAATTGCAATTCATGATCCTAGCTTTATTTTGGTTATTGGATTTCCCGATATGTGAGGGCGGTTATTACACCTGACTACCCTCCTTTGGTTTGATTGGGCGACCGAGAGTTCGCTAGATGCCGTCTCTCGGGTTTACGTCCAAAGGGTTGAGTTTAGATAAGGATTGGGCGACCGAGAGTTCGCTAGATGCCGTCTCCCGGGTTTACGTCCAAAGGGTTAGGAAGTCAGATTTGACCTGCCCGAAAGCTGATCTCAATCTGTCTTGAGTTGTGTTAAAACGTCTGCTTTTATAGAAGCAGTGGCCCGCTTTCTAAACACGACACGCAAGTCACGCAACAATGAACCTTATTGGCACCGTTGACTTCTTGTGTCTGTTTCTTATCATATCTCCCTAATCACGAGACTTAGCGAGTTGACCTCGCGGCTACCTTACTGAATTGTCCTGAACTTCAACTACCTAAATTTTCCTTCAAATAGGCCGACGCTTTCTGTACCTTTCCATTGTGCCTAGCTATTATAATTACACCGGCTTAACTTTCATTTCGCGTTTTCACCTGTTTGCTGTTTGGGGATGATGGTGAATTTCCGGCTACCTTCATTTATTTTTTCGCTTTATTGATTGATTTAATTTTCATTATCGTGGGTGGAGTACCTAGCGACTTAGTATTGTCTTTGCAAGGGGTTATTGTTTGATTCATGATTTCACAAATCTTTCCACCCGGTCTGTATGTAGGTCAACCTATTCTCAGTCACGCGGTTCGAGAGTGTCTTGATACAATGCCTTGCCTTAACATCTGGCGCGTTTCTACCCTAGCTTTGCTGGTCCTTCGGACGTTCTTTAGAGGCTGGAATATTACTAGGCGAGAACTTTTATGTTATGAATATTATTTAATGTGTTGGCAGAAATCGTTTATCTGCCGCGCTGGCGGGTAGAAGTGTTTTGATTTCCTAACAATTTTACCTTTAGGTATTTACGTACCTATTCTTGCACTGTTTGCTTTTTCGGTTTGGGTTGATTTAACGAAAGCGATGGAAATAATTTCCTTATCATCCTACCTAGGTGCGATCCATTTCAGTGGAAGTAGGTATAAAGCTATATCAGGAATATCTAGAATCTTATTAATTTAATTTATTAATTCAAAATAAATAAAAAATATACAATTTTCATTCCAGCGGTTTGGAAAATACTTTCTTTCAGTTGTCTCCGTAACTTATATTTTCAACGTTAACCATTTCAATTTTTTATCTCAACACAGCCGCAGTTAGTAATTATTAAATTCAATAAGTTGATTTTATAAATTGAATTTATGCATAGATACCTATATGCCGGCATTTTATTGAAGGTTAATTATATCGATAAGTAGGAACTTTGAAATATTTTACAAGTTTGTTTGCTCAATTCGTGAGTTTGATTTCGTTTCTATTTCGCTTTGATTTAGAATTTCTATCTCAGTCATGCCAAAAAGTAAAATAATCGAGTATCGAGCCAGAAGGGAGTTGCATATTGATGTGGTGGACGAGATCCTGACTTTGGCTGAGACCGCTGTGGCGGATCAGAGCGTTCATATTCGTTTTAAACTTACATATGTTGTTTTGGATCAACTTTTCGAAGATTTTGAAAAAATACACGTATAACCATTATAGGTTTGGTGTCGGAAGAGGACAAACCGGATTTTGAGGGGGAGAAAGTTGTTCGCCAGCATTTCTTCGATAGCTTCTACACTATACAGACTATTTTATAATAATTTGTTCGTATAGAACAGCCAACCGGGAAGACTAAACCTATCGATCAGAAACCCATTCCTGATAAATCTTCCAACATTAAACTACAACGGTTGACAATTCCGACATTTTCGGGAGACTATAAAGAATGGGCTACTTTCAGGGATTTATTTTGTTCGTTGGTCCACGAGAATATAGATTTGGATCCTATCTCGAAATTCCAATATTTAGTGTCGTTTTTGGCCAAGAAACCAATTAAACTTGTTCAAATTTTACCTTTGACAGTTGACAATTATCCGGTTGCTTTCCAAACCTTGAAGGATCCATACGAGAATCGTCGATTACTGGCAGCGACTTATACTTCGGCCTCGCCCCAAAGCTTACGCTTTCTCTTGGATAATTTTCAGGAGAATCTATCAGCTCTATTAAAAACTGTGCAGTTTCCGGTGGACTTAGGAGACTTCATGCTTTTCAGTATTCTTTTACAGAAGGTGGACCCTATCACTCGTGAGCGGTTCGAATTAGAGGTAGGGAGTAATGAGATTTCCACTTGTTGCCAATTGGAAAAGTTTCTTCATAAGCAGTGCGCTGCCTTAGAAAATGCTACATTAGTTTCCTCAGTTAATACTTCCTCGAAGGTAATATCTTCGAGCGGGAGATTCAAACCTGTTTCGTCTCTAGTATCTACCTCTGAAACGAAGACATCTCGTGGCTGTTCAATTTGTGGTGGAACTCATTATTATTTAATTATAATTATTATTATCATTATTATAAAGTCAGTATTGGTTATCTATGTGAACTCGAATTTGTTGATGTTCATGGAAATTCTTACCAGGTGCAATGTTTTCTATACCTAATAATTATTATTTCATCAAGCATTTGAAAATTTTCATGATTTAATATCATGATATTGTAACCTATTCTAACAAACAACTTTTCCTAACCTCTACTTGAATGAATATATTGGAACGAGGACAAAAAAATGACGTCCCTGGCTTAGTTCGTTAACAGTGTACTTTTTTGTTTAATATACAGATTTATGCATCTATATCATATTATATTTTATATTATGTATTCTGAACTAGTTAGATTATATTAGACTTAAACAATATTGGGACTTGGGTTCTAATTAAAATTTGCAGAATAAATTGAATCTTTCATACCTACGGCATGTGAATCGAGAACTAAAGACGTTTCGTCCTTGTTATGAACCCATCAGCATGGCACATCAGGTAGATTCACAACACATACCATACGAAAATTTGGGAATCATATATAGTTATGTAGCGAGTCTTCCGTAATGTTAGTGTCTTTAACCTCAAATAAAGTACATATTGTATATAAAGGTAAGTCTCTCGACATTAATTATATAAATCAACTGTACTAATAACAAAAGCTGTCAGCGTGAGAATCCCTCAAGAATTGATCTATTTTTATCAAAATATTATGTCATAAATGATAATTGAACTTCAAGCTTCAACAGTAATTAGCTTGAAAAGTCCAGAAGAATGAGATTTTATGGGTATATCTAAATCTGATGCAATATTGTCAGCATGCCAAGTTCAATGTTGCTAAAACTAGAACTCCCAAAGAATACAAGGTTCAGCAACCAATACATATGGATTTTATTGAAGCATTATTTGGAATAATTGAATAGATACCTATATTAGGATTCTACAGAATAATAATAATAATCAATCTTTTGTGGATATGTGTTAATAGGTTGATAATATGTTCTAATCATATGAAAACTAGTCTCTTTGTGTAGGTGCTTATTGAATATTTACAATCCATACAGTATCAACTGATTCTTGAAGGACAAACAAGAAATTAATATTTTTAAACCACACGTATTCAAATCAAGACAAAATCAAATACTTGCCAATTAAAAAACATCCAGTTCTTTAATTTGTTTTTTCAATAATTATTATAATAATAATTGTTAATACTGAAAAAAATTAATAATAAAATTTTAATAACGAATTGAATTAAAAATAAATCTGAAACGATGTTTTTTTAGTTTTCTTAGAATATTTTAATATTTACTTGACGAAAATATTACAAGCTCCGATAAATTTACACCAGGAGCGCAATGAGAACATCCTATAGAAACCCGATTGTTTGTCTGCTGGTGATCAAATAATCCAGAAATTATCACAAGCGAACTCACCGTGCGCATATAAGCCACTCCAGAGCTGGAAGAACATATGAACATGACATGGATGAACCCAATTGGGACTCCGAAAGGGACTTGGATCGCGAGAGGTACCTACCATTTTGGTTTCATTTTTTTTATAATTCCCCATATTACAGCCTAAATTTATAAAATTTAAAAACTCCAGTATCTATTCAATTTCTTATCAACATTTGATAAAAATGAATCCATGACCAAGGCAGTAATATTATGAAACATAAAAATAGAATGTTCAGTAGACAGGTTAGATAAATCATGTGCATCATTATAATTTAATTATTTTAAATAAGTTCATGCAGTCTGGCACGTAGGTTTCTGCATAGATCTATATGTTATCAACTCGCATGGAACAAGAATTCCATCAGAAGGTTACATGACATGCATAAAATCACGTTGCCAAGACACAGCAACTGTTCAATAATACAATGTGTTTGGAACTCTTCTGCTTATTGATAACCCCAGATACTAGAAGTAATTTATATTGATTTATGCGAAATTATATTAATTATTAGATTATAAAAAAAATTAGGGGTAGTATAGATTCTGATCATTTGATGAAGAGACGAGAACAATCCTCAATTGAAGGAAAATGTAGTAAACTGTGTGATTAGAAATTGAACTTTTTGTTTAAAAGCCCCATTTTGTCATGATGTCATTTTTTTGATCTTGTTTATCTCAAAAGATCTCGACGGTGAAGTACTGAAGTGGGTTTATTCCGACATTTATTGGTCTACAATGAGTTCTTAGATTAATGGAGCTTCCGAGGTTTCGCAAAATTTACAAAAAATCGCAAAAAAAATATTTTTCAAGAGAAAAAATCTCCGGCTTCTGGAAGAATCTAGGAATTCCTTAAGACTTTACTTTCCATTTAACGTTCTGTCTTTTAAAATTTCACCCAGATAAGCAATTCAGATTGCATTGCAATGTTCTTTCTTTTAAAAGTATATTATCACATTTAAATAAACTGCTCAACAGAAATAATTGATAACTAATCATTTAAACCCCATTAATTTGAAGTGTATTTTTTTTTAATTCATTGGTTCAAAACAATCAGAAAAAATGTATTAAGTTCAAGAACTGAGCAATAAATTATAACAATCGAGGTTCCTAGGTTTTTCTTTTATGTACAAACCATTAGAAGGTCAAAAGTTGGTATCACAAGGAAGTATGGTAGTAGAACCGTTACTTTTTGTAATCTGTATAAAAGCATTACCAAATATTATGAATAAATAATGTGTTTCATCATACGTAGATCACACTTCCTTCGTTGCTAAGAATGCTTCGTCAATAAAAGCAAGCAGGGTGACTAAAACTATTGTGAAAAAGAGAGAAGACATGTTTTTTAGGAGATTTTTGATAAAATTTTTCAAAAACTATGCGACATGCAAAAAATATGTAAAAAAGGTTCTGCATCCTTACATCAAAGCTCACATGTACTCCCTTTTAACTCTGAACCCTCTTTTCCAGAAAAATATAATTTTGATTATATAGGGTGTCAGCTTTTGATACCTAACGGAAATAATTTTCCGGAAAATTCAAAAATGTTCCCAGATTACGAAATGCGGTGGTAAAAGGGCGTGCTATGTGAGCTTTTTTAGAATATAATTGCTAATATCAAAATACTCTGAATCTTTACACCGTGCCTGATGTATTTTTAAGTGATTAGATGTGATTGTTACTTTTAACAGAAACATCCTTGAAACTATCGAACGTCCTTAGAGATTCTAACAGGAACAGGTTACCATAAAAAAGCAAATTTTTTCGAAGTAACTAACTCTAATAGAAAAGTAAAATAGGGGTTGCTGTTGCTATCCTTTTAAATGATAAGGGTTAATTCAAAAAGTAATTAAAAATCATCTATATTATTATTGGTATTAGGTATCTACATCACATTTATTATTTTTTGTCAAAATTAATTTTTATCTCGTTACCTACTGAATTATTATAAACCCATTTTAAGTGACAATTTTGGGAAGGCTCCCTATTGTAGGAAATATGTTGTTTTATTGTTTCGATTTGGAATTTTTAGTTTTGTCATCTTGTTATGAACACAATTAATTTCTATTGTCAACACAACAATTTAATGCTTTGTATTATACTTGTATTAATTTTTATACAGGAACTATGGGCTTTTGCGAAATAAGTTGAGGTTTCCATTCCATGCAGTAACTCATGAAATTTGGATGAAATCAATTTTTATTCTACGGTATATGCTTGGGTAAGGACTTTCCTCGTCTCATAAAACTATTCTATTGAAGCAAACAACGAAATCTAAACTTGAAAATTAAATTGAATTCCTTTAATGAAAGCGTATGTTTTAATATCTAGTAGATTACCGCAAAATTTTTTTTTTAAAGATCACCAATAACTGTCCACAATTTTTTTTTAGGTAATTATACAGGTAATGAATATAGTTGACCTATGTGTGATAATTTTATAACAGAACTAGGATTCCACAATAATAATTGGGGAATCAAAACTAAACACTTGGAATGAAGTAGCAGCTACTGGAAAATCTCACCCAAATCAGTCATAAGAAAATATTTTTCCATAAATGTGCGGAAAATTATTTTCCTAATGTTAAATAAGACAGATTACCACTTACTTTACTCATATTTGAAAATGTTTCCGTTGCTCTATATTAAAAACTGAAGCACGTGAGTAGCACTCGGTACACAACAATTTCACCTTGCACATTCGTCGTATCAACTAACCATTTAGCAGCCAGGTCGAACGCCTTCATATAAAACAGTTAGACGAATAGACTCTACCACCATCAACGGTATCAATTTTTAACACTTCTGCACATTAAACTTGTTTTTTGTTCAACAAATACTTCCTTTCTCTCTTCGATCACTTTCACATTTCTCTGATTCAAATTTCAAAGTATGTGGTTTAACTAAATAATCATCTCGATTCTCGATATTACCAACAAGGTATGAGCCTTAAAATTATGCCAGAATGACAAAGAAATAATTGATTTAATTTCTGAATGGATGTCTGTGTGCTACGTTGATTATTGATATTCAGACTGAAATGTGTGTCAATAGCACATTTGAATTCTTGATATCGTACATGATGTTATGGCCTTATTATAATACTGATCCTCTGAACTTGATTCTTTATTTAGATCCAATAACGTATAATACAGTAGAGTAGATTCACAGGATATTTCAACGGAAATGTCACGTGTAAACATGTGATTAGTTTTTTTTTGCTTTGCTGAATGTCGAAATTTTCCCAAGGTGGACACCACTTTTTTACTCATTTTTTACTCAATTACGCACTATTATATGGGTCTACGTACGTTTAGATCTGCTACGCACTACATTTAAATGATCTGTATTTACTAATTAGCTATACTACATGGTAGGTACATATATACGTATTCTAATAGGTAAAATCAAGCTAATCTAAAAATTAATAATTGGTCAGCAATACGGTTTTTTAATGTTTCTTTTGTTAAATTAAACTATTAAGCAAAATTTATCAAAGTCTAAGCAACTAATTAATATTCACATTAAAAATATATTTAAATTACTTTTAATGGCTTTGTTTTCAAATAAATTATCTAATAAAAAAATAAATAAATGTGTTTCAGATTTAATTTACCTAATGAAATAATTCATAAATGTATATAAAAATCCTGTGATCTGTAAATGTTGTATTGGTGGACTATTATATTAGATATTTGTTTACTCTAGATTTAAACTAATAGAGGGAGTTTTAGGGAGTTTACTGAGACCAGGGGGAAGATATTCCGGGGTAATCAGTTCCCCAAGATACCGCAGTTCTTGGGGAGTATAAAGTGTCAGTTCTTCTCTAATAGGTGTGTAATGTTAATATAAAATATAATAATGAATTAAATGCCTGAATTAAATTCCTGTCCATGACTTGTCATTAAAAAAAATGACTGTAACTTTTGTGCTATTGGGCACAATAGAGATACCAAGTTTCCTGTAATTTTGAGGTTGTGAGAGTTTTTTTTTTAGTTAACGAAGAATGTTAATTGTATTGTTTTGACTTTAAGTGTATTTTTTAACAAAAAAATACACTATTGAGGACGACATCATTTTTCGAAAATCACCCAAACTCACCAAATGTCCACCGATCCTGACCCCCAGATCACGAAAAAGTGGTTTTCCAAAATTCACCTGCCCACGATATATATTTATTTATTTATTTCTCCAAAATCACGTTTTTTCGATTTTAAAAACGCTCCTGTAGCTTTATCTTTCAAGATTAGTGAACTAAATTTTGGATTCTTGTAAAGCTTTGGAATGACTTTAGATTTTCGTTGAAAAAATTTCCAAAAGTCACGTTACTTCTACAGGGTGTCCTTTCAAATTTACAAAAATCCGGTCCTTGAGGCACGGTTTCTGGCCGCAGTTTTCAATCTAGGGGGCTGAAATTTTTGTGAGAGTAAGATGTTCACAAGGAGTGGTCTGGTATTGCACTTGAGCAAAATCGGCCGAGCCGTTTCAAAATGGCGACCATTTGAATTTTCGGAAAATTTACTATTTTTTGAACCACTGTATGAGCAAGATGGCAAAAAAACTTTGAAATCAAATTAACAGGATTTGAAGAAAATTATTGGAAATTTGAGCTAATGCAATAAAATTAGCATATTTTTCATTAATAAGCCAGTGTCGTGGGTAGGAAAAGGGTGAAAATGTGTAAATTTCTATAACCGTTTATGAGTCCATTTTTGAAGAAGTTGAACCGAAATTTTCCATTTTTTTTGCTTTAACATATAATTTGATGTCTTAGCTTCAATTCGCCTCGATTAATGTAGCACTTTAAACGAAAAATAAAAAAGTTTTTCGCTTGTGCAAAATTAGCTTACACTTATATAAAATTATTAAATTGATGAAATGGTTCGCAATTTCTTTTTTATTTTTTTTCACATAAAATTATGAATGGTTCCGAAAATTAGAAAAGAAATCACAACGACAATTAAATCACCTACATGCAGGTGAAAAAAGTATTCAAATTGGTCTTTTAATAACTAAGATATGACTAGTTTAAAAAATAAAATGTGTAGGTGTAGGAACCTGACGTACTGCATATACCTACGCGATCAGCACTACAAATTTGAAACGCACCGTGTCTCAGTTCATTACACACTTGCCTAGTAAACTGTTGGTGCGGGTTCGAAACCACGAGATGATCATTCTTTTTTTTTGGTAGGTAGGTGGAGTTTTCCCAAAAAAAAATCGGATTATTTTTTCATTATATTCATTATAAAAAAAAATAGGAAGAAAATATTTATTATTGAATCGCATAAAAATACACTATTTCTGCGATTGATGCGCAAGAAGGTTTTTTTCTTTGCTAAAGGCATTGAAACTTCGATCGGGGACGCATTTAAGAGCGAATTATAAAGTAATCATCTGCCATGGTGGATGATTAACACGATCTTGGTGTTTGAAGGCAAAAATATTGATTGTACTTTTGTACTTATAGTTAAAAGGAATTACCCAAATTTCTGTACAGCATAACTGAAAAACAAACAGAGCTGAGCGGTTCAAGCTCTTACCGATTTCAGTATTATTTGTCTCGGATCGTACTGTAATAGTGGGTCGGTAACCTACGTAAATACAGAGCCTGAAACATGAAAGGATGATGTCAGGCAAGAAATTTACCGTTATCTGTATCATAAAAGTAATATGCAGTTATGAGAATTCGATTATCTGTACTTTTTAATCATAAATACATAAAATACTTCTTATAAAATTAAACTGGGTCAAATTACCGACGTAATATATGTATTTGGCTGTTTTTAAAATAGCATCTTTTGACAAGTAAAGTGGTACTACCTACATTAAAATAATTATAAATAGCAACTTATCAACAGTAATTATAGGTCTCCAAAATCCAATAGCAATTTGTTCAAAACCAATACAATTCAATCTTGCGGTGGACAAGTCAACCTTTCGTCCAAAATTGTAGGGACTGAGCAATGCGGGACCACTTGGGAGTAGGTACCATGACTAATAAGGCTCTGGCGGAGCATGGCACAAACAGTAAACACTGATGAGTGGAACGACGATCCCTGAGTAATATTACTCCTGTGATCGTCTTCAAGGTAGTGACGCCAGGGGTACTTACAGGGGTTGGACTCAACCGCCCGACTGCTTGGATGAGATACCACTACAAAAACCTTTCAAACACAAGGCATCGTGCTTGTCAAACGAGTGCGTAGTCTGAAGGGTGCTCAACATCCAGCGACAAATCACGTGGAACCTCACATACTCCTTTTATGTATCTTTTGATCATAGGGGGTTACGACGAAGTAACCTTATGCCCTTTCCCGTCCTGATCATCTCTCGAAAGACATGCTCGAGAGCGGATGCTGGAAATAGTTTGGGAGAGATGGTGTCTTCCTGGCGTACTCCACCTAGTACTGTTGTAACAAGATACTGTTGGTAACTGTTAGTTGTTGATCCACTAGACCAAGTATATTTCTATATTGTATTCGTTTCACCTATACATCGAGCTTCTGACTGAATGTATGTGATTGAGTACATATTCTGACCTCTATTAGCCTGTTCTCGAAGTTGTAGTTGGTCCAGCTTTCTTGTTAGCCTGTTTGTGAGTGAGGATTCTGGTAAACAGTTTTATACAGTTGGGAAAGGAGACTAAAACGTAATTAGGTCTCTTTTTTGTGGATATGAATGAGAAGATTATGCTTCTAGCCATGTCTTTGGAAGTCGTCGTTCCAAGCATTTTCTGAAGACTTGTAAATGGTGTTCGAAAACTAATACGTTTTGGAACAGACCCGGACACAAAAAGGTTTATCTTAACTTAATACACTCTTTAAAACTGACAGCTCTTGATTTTGTTAGCTTGGGACAGTTTGTTGTCGAAACATGCAACAACGTTAATAAAATAAGCACTCAGTTTATCGACATTTTTATAAAACAGATAAATAAAATCCACATTTAAATCATTTAAGAGATGGGTGAAGTGCCTTTCCACACTCCTGGACACATTTTAATGCACGGTTTCTCACTCCACCAAGGGCACTTTGTAACAGTTCGGGTGTATTGCTTATCTGGACGAATTTCTCTCGATTACTTGGCTTGACTTCGTTAACAGTCTCACACAAAATATAGAGTTCTCGATGTAAATGCATGGAAATAAATCACATTTCAGCTTGCAGAAGCTGGCTGACTACGGCATCGGTGTATGACGCCAGATAAGTCGATCATCACAGATCTCTTTCATTAAATCCGGTACTTAAGAAGTATTTAAATCAACAAACTCTGGAAACTGACCTGCATGATATTTGAAGCCACGCGAAACCTAAAAAAAAGTCTTGGTGAAAACTGTAAGTTTCGGGAAAACTTATTGACATAAATTTTACCTGCCAGAAATGTCTCGGAGTAGAGACTTTACTTTCACTACTAGATCATTCGATAAGGTCAAAAGCCTTTTCTAAGAAGCTTGTAAGCAGATTCCTACAGAAACAATTCATCCATGCACTGAGTTTGATAAGGAATTACAATTAGGTAATTCTTAGGTTCCACCAAGCATGATAATAATATTTCCAGACAGATCTAATCTATAGAGAACAACATCTAAATTCCATTAAGTTCACTCCCATTGCGAAAATACTTTTCAACTTTAGCGGTTTTTTTTATTTAATTCGAACAATATAAATAAATAACCAAACATCAGTAATTATTTTCTTCGTCCAATGAAAATTAATTTTTCCTTCTTGGTTTTATTACCCTTTCTTTTAAAAAAAGAAGGGCCTTCAGAAAATTAATAACGCTAAATGTCAAAAACGTCTTATTACATCCAATTCATCGAGCTTGAACTAGAGATGGGAGCACCGAATTAGAGAGTAGCGACTGTTCTAAAATAACTATCACTTTGAGATACCACTGGGGAGAAACACTGTTCACGACTATTTGACGCATTTCCGATGAATAATTTAGAGTTACGGATGAAATACCGATGTTTTGAGACTAACAACATGCAGTAAAATTACAGTTATTTTGAAATAACTCAAAACGAATAACAGTTACAGTTAGTAACCGTGACAGCGTATCAAAATCATAAAAATTCGAATAGTCTAGTTTACTAATAAGTTTACTATTCCATATCAATAGAAAATCAAGCTATGGCATACGTTTCGATCTCCGTAGCCAACTCAGGACGTGTTAATTAATGAACACCCGGTACTATATCGGCAATCAGCTTAATCGCTCCCGCCTTGAGCATCTCTTGGAGTATTTTTGGTCTTATTTTTTATATAAGTCCTCTTTGTCCGAGTAGTAGGTATTTTTCAACTACCCTGAGTTTGTCTTCTCTCTGTTAAATAACTAGAGCATTCTATAAATATATAGAATAAATAGAAAAATTGTCAGAATTTTCACATTTAAATGACCCGTTTCGTCAAGCTATGACTTCTTCCGCTACCAAAAATTAAGTACATATTGTTATTTGTTCATGTCGCTTTAATTCAATTTAAGTAAATAAAACAATGTATGTACCTACTACAAGCGAGAGTTCATTGTAGTGATAATTTTTATATATAAATATTTTTTATTGTCATAAGCGCTTAAGAGTTAACGATTGATTAGTTTTTGGTTTTAGATCATTAGATCGCTTTGTCTTCCTATCTAAGCTCTTATAATAAAGTGGAATTACGTCTGACACCTTCATCAACATATCTTATTTAGGTATATACAGGTAAAAAGTGGGTTTCCTTGTATACAGAAATTATAGATATATGTATATGATACCGGAATTAATAAGTTGCTAAACTATTTTGCATTTAATTACTTAAGTATACTAATTTAGTAAAAGAAGCGAAAAAAAATTTTTTATACTCACAAAAAATACCAATTTAAAATACAAGCTGTTGGTTTATATTGTGGCATCAGTCTTTATTTTTATGATTAGGTATATGAATGGTAGTTAGTATATAAATTAGGTACCAAGAAATGTAGATTCATACTTGCGTGTGCGATATTAGCAAGAATTTATTGGATGGAAATATTTTCAAATATCTGTTCAAGAAAATACTCCTTAGTAAAGTGGGCTTTCCCTAATACGAGAAGAATAACAAGAAATGGTTCAGGTAGTTTTGTACCTGTGCGTACTTATTAATATACAATTCAGATTATCTGATACTACCTGTGACCGAGGGTGTTATTTGCGCAACCAATATTTCCTAGCATTTGGTTTACTTCTTAGTAGTAATGGCACCTACTAATAAAAAAATCCCTAAAAAATTATTAAAATCATTTTATAATCATTTATAATAGTTTATAATGATGATGGAGAAAATATTTTCTCTTATAAATAATGCATTTAATTTTTCGCTTGGCTATAGTTAGTTGTCTCGTTACATTTTCTGGAAATTTCTAAAAAACAACAAATTATGCATACAACTACAGTTATGTAGTTGATACACTTATTTCTTGTTTCCGTTTCTTACATATACATATATTAAAAAGACATAAAGGTAACAAGAGACCTGTGCGTTTCCTCGGAAGCGATTCTTATTATGCAACAGAGTAGCGGTATAATTTCTCTTCGGCAGTTCAAGTAAATTTTTAACAATCATAATCTAGAATACTTCCGACAATTCCTTGAAGTTAAATATATAGTTCTGTAAATATATTTGTATCACATTTCTCTGTACCAGATATTAAACCAGATGCATCATCGTATAATCAGTTTCATTAAAACGTACTTATGATCTTATTTTATATAGATCTGTTACGAAAGAGTTACAAGAAAAAATATATTAAGCGAATTCCGGTTGAATTTACTTTACTTAATTGTATAACATTAGCACAGCGACACGTGAACTTGATCCAAAAATATTCCATCTATTATCCTTATAAAAAAGAACAGGAAACCAAGGAAAAAGTTTAGGTACTTGATGGCAAAAAATCGCTTTCAAATGCAATAACAATAATTAACGTGTCTATTCACTAAATTGCATTCAACTAATCAGAAGAAAAGTAGCAAGTCACACTTGATTGTATTTATTTAATTTATTTATTTATTAAGTGCATTGAAATATATTACAATAATGCAGCAGTGGTAGAAACGTTCTATAATTCACACTTACAAGCAGTATAAAACACAAAAAATATCAAAAAGAAATTATTATAAAAAAGTCGAGGCAAAACCTCTGAATCTGGGTAAATAATCTCTAAGGGAGGCTATAAAAATAAGACCGAGGAGTTCACTCCATGTCTTCAAAAAGGCTGATTGGAAACAATTGTTTTAATCACCTTGACGAATGGCAACTCTCCTTATCTTTCATAATTAAAATGTGTTGATCTTCTTATACTTCTTGCAGGAATTTTTCATCTTGCAAGATGACAAGACCCGAAAACAGTGGTTTTCTGACAGAGAATAGTTTTTCCGTAAAGTTGTCGAGGGCCGAATACCAAAAATTATATTTTTTATCATCCCCGATAAATAAAAAAAGGTTTCATCACTCGTGGTCAAAATGACATCATCCGTCGCCAATTCCAGCATCGCTTTTGCGCATCTGTATCGTCTCAAGAGGCGTTTATTCGCCTTTTTTTGGAGAAAAATTAGGATTGAAAATGAAGGTTCAAGTGTAAGATTTGTCTTTAGTGTCCGTCCACTGTCACAAAAAATATTACAGATATGCAGGTTAGAGATTTACGTCACATCAACCATCTGCTCTCACGCAATCCATAAGTTTTTTTTTGCAGTTGTTTGTTTGGGCACCCAAATTCGAAATCTCTCTTTCTTTATCATAGATGAAAAGTGTTCCTCGGTACAAAACCGCTCCTGCGCACTCATATCATCTCATGAAGTCGTCTTGAACATAAATAATCTTATATACCAGAGAACTGATCTCTCTGACGTCCAAATAACGATTCCTGGCACCTTCGAGGGCTGACTTTCACTTCTTCTTGCACTGCCTCAATGTTTTTAAAAAATCACTTCAGTTCGATCACCGCACCTCCATTCACAAACCAAATTTTTGCCAAAGTTGCAAACATCTTGTACTTCGAAATAGTGGCGTAGCCACCATACCAGAGCCCTAAGCTCTGGACCCCGGCTCGGCCCAAAAAAGAGCCCCAAATCAAAAAATCAAATAAGTATTACTCGCAAGCGTACTGATGACATTAAATAACTAATAGTACGAATTGAATAATAATATGATGTTATTTTATGTTATTAGGAAAACCAGCAGCACTCGTTTCCAATCCACTTGTATTGTAGAGTTAATGCCTTTGGGGGTGCTGGAAATCTAGAGTGCTTTGACAATTAATGGAGTTCTATGCTCCTTGTCGGAATAAAAAATGGAAAACTAGCAGCACTCGTTTCCAATCCACTTGTATTGTAGAGTTAATGCTAATGCCTTTGGGGGGCTGGAAGTCTAGAGTGCTTTGACAATTAATGGAGTTCTATGCTCCTTGTCGGAATAAAAAATGGAAAATTATTATTGGTTAATCATATTTTCATACCACGGAGTGTTTTATTTTATAGAATAAATTTATCTATTTCAAGTTGTAGTTTGTTTAAAAAAAAATAAATATGAAACAAGAAAACATTGATATCCTGCACCAAAAGCAAGAGTTTTCATACCCAAAATTAAGATTTTTTTGTACTAAATTTAATTTTATTGTAGGTAGTAATACTTTTAACATAAAAATTGAGACTACATTAAGTATTTTACACAACTTTTCTGGAAAAATTTTCGGGGGAGGACCCCAAGAACCCCCCTTATTTCCTCTTGGGGGTACTCCATACCCCCCAAACCCCCCGGAGGTCCACCTAATTCATTGTATATAATATACTAACAAAATTTTAAGTTTTTTCGACTTGTTTTCTACCTGATCCACGAACCACAAATGAAGAAAACTTTAAGTGAGGCCCGCCAAGAACGTTTGGCGGGGTGGCCTCAAATCTGAAGCTACGCCACTACGAAAGATACTCATCCTAATCATATTTGAAAAGCAACAATTTAAATGGATGTGAAATCGTTGTAGCATAAATATATTTTCTGAATTTCAATGGAGATCTTCCTACGAGGGTAAAATTTTTGCAGCCAGCGACCTTGTATTTAAAAAAAAAATTGAGTTTTTACAGTAGGTTAGATACGTTATTTCCCTATTCTTTATTTTATTTTGTACATTTTGCGGAGATATAAGAGTGAATAAAAATTATATTTATTTACATATTACATCTCCACAAAAAAAAAATTAATAATAATTTCCTCACAAGAATCGTGAAGACATTTCAGAAGGAAATCTCTCTATTAATGTGAACTTTTCAAGTAAGATAGATTGTTGCTTCACGTTCATTTCTTAATTTCTATCTGTGCTTGAAATTAATGTTTTAGAAGATGGTGACTTATCACAATAGCATTATGGCTGTAAATTATAATATTTAATCAAAATCTCGTAATTTTTAAGCAATTTTTTAGAGATATTAATAAAGTTTATAAATAGTCCTAGTCTCGGACAATTGATCTATTGATAATGATTACAACACCTGTTTCGGACCTTATAAGAAGTTGTCTTCACTCTAAACAAATTATTCAAAGTAAACTGCATATTAATCTAGAACAAAAAAACTGTTAAATTATTTATTAAAACATTTGCTGAAATACCCATGATCTACGATTAGTGTTTGTTTTTCTTTCAAAACCTTTTAAAAATATTTGACCGACTTTAGGTTTAAAGTTCGATAACATAAATAAGAATGTCTTAATCGCATAAAAAAACTCCGTTTTTTCTAGCTATTATTAATGATATTCTTGCTCTAATATTAAAGTCATACAGGATGAGCAACGTTTTTCAGACAGACACCGCGAGTAAGTCCGTTCAAAATTTGAAGAGTCACTCGAGCTTTCCTATATGTATAAATATATTGTTGCTTGTAGTGATATGATGAGGATCGTAAAAAACTGGCTCAATTGATCGACGAGAAAAAAGATAATTATTCTCCAATGCCACTTCTAGTTCAGGTTTTCGTAGGTAAACACTTTGTGTTTAGTAGTTTTCAATTTGATAATTATTGCTGCAATTACGTCACTGATGTTGCTGTTACCTATCTCGGTGTATCGCCACCAGGGGCAGGGGGGCTTAATTCGTCTAATTATATCCGTAAAAACCTTTCCAGCTCCAAGATATTATGCACGGTGATAAAAGCATAATTCAGGGGAAGCTCGGCAGAAGCGACTAACTTGGGGTAATAACCAGAAAAATAATAAAAACCTGAGAAAATATTGCAACTTAAAATATGAATCGACGTGTCCCAGCATCTTTCCGCGCAATAAATAGCTTTCGATTAATTGAATTTATTCCAATTTACAGACTCACACTGTATATTTCTTGATCCTTCTATCTGTATGAATAAAGTGTTTCAGAATATTGAAGAAAGTTACAATCTAAGTTTTTCATTGAGGAAAAATATTAAAATTCTACATAATCATTATTTCATGTAGTTTAGTTCGATTATGTATGCAACCATATAAACACTTGTTAGCTGAGCTTAAAAAGTGCCCAAAAAAATTCCCACTCACCCACACTCACCCACACTTTCCGATTAATAATCCAAACATTAAATTTAACTTAATAATAAATGTTAAGAAGTTTTAGAAAAATTAACGAACTTCCAAAGGGAATTTGTATGATAGAAAAAGTTATCGGTTTAATACCTTCGAAAGCTAGTAATAAATCTAAATTCCACCTAAAAAATCCAATTTTTCAAAATACATCAACCGTTAAGATAATAATATTAGATTTAGATTTATATTTCTCGTGATCGGGCCATTGAGACACCTCCACTGCGACCAAAGGTCTATTGGGGCTCACGCATCTTTCTAGTCGTGTTAGGTATATCAAGCCAATCACGTCATCCTATTTGAGGAGGTTGGCCATCTTGATTCCATATCCTTCCGTACGAGAAAGTCTCTCCCGAAGATTTGTAATCTGGTTCTTCCCAAAGCGGGACACTCGCATAAGATGTGCTTTTCTGTTTCGGCATCCTCCAAGCACAGGTGGCATTCAGCGCTGTTCGCTAAGCCCATCCTGTGCAGATGATGATTCAGCTTGCAGTGTCCATTATACAGGGTGTCATTTTATCTGGAGACATTCAAATGTATCAAAAACTAGGCATCAGATCAAAAAAGGGGGTAATGAAAGGTGTTCATCTGGTTGTTCATTACCCACTTTTTTTGATCATTTGCTTTATTTTTTTACACCTGGTGGTGCTGATGCGTAAGCAAAAGCAGCATAGGAAATTCAATGAGTAATTCTAAAATTGCAATTATTGGCGTGCTCATAATTTTCTTGAACAATAATTAAAAATGGCGTAAACGACGGAAATTACGTTACAACGAAATGATAACAATGAACATGACATCACAAATGTAAACTTTTTCCTGTTTTTCTCGAAAATGACTCAACAGACCTAAAATGTAACTATAGAATCAGAAGCAGCTTTACAATCTTAACAAAGTATTAATTTACCATATTTCTCTCAAATATACAGGAAAGCTAAAAATTGCAATTTTAAAATTTCCCATTAAAATCCCTATGCCGCGTTTGCCAATGCACCACCCGGTATATTTGAATATCTCCAGATAAAATAAACACCCTGTTAAGGGTTTCGCAGTTCTTTCCTGCGTTAAGCTCATGGTCCAATAGTTCTTAGGTCCTTTTTTTTGACGTGTCGTGTACAAAGGCTTTCAAATGCTCCAATCTTGGTAAGTTTTGCCAGTGATGGAGGACTTAACTCGCAGCCCAGTTGCGTATGGTTGTCTTGGAAATATTCGGTGGTATACCAAATGCTGGTTCGGGTCCGATAAATTCAAATTCGGCACCTTTCCTGACCAGAGAGTCGACAAGTTCTTTCTCTCCATATCCGTTATGGCCCGGAATCCAGATCATTGCCCTTTTCTAGAGCATTCAAGATTAGTTGGCAGTTCCAGACAGTCTCACTTGCAGCGTTGATTGAAGGAATATTCCCTATTCCTTCAATCAACGCTTGCAGTAACTGGCTTTTAGAACCGCTTGGCTGAGTTAAGAATATCACAGTGACGACTTTTACAAATAGTAAAGTCTTATGAAGAAAGGCTCTCCTTAGTTCACCTCACTCTATTTGAACATCGTAGCCTTCGAGGTGACTTCATTATGGCTTTCAGAATTCTCAAGCACAACTATGGAAGCTTGAACATAATATTCACCCTGAATCAAGACGAGTTAAGAGGTCACTATTTCAAGCAAAAGAAGGAACAAGGGACTACTATAGTAAACTTTATACCCAACATAATATTTGACATTTGGAATAATCCAGATCAATATATTTAAAAATATAATGAACAATTCTCTTTTATTGTATTGTTTGTAACCTTAGTTTACTGATGTTTTTTGTCAGGGGATCTTATTGTTGGATCTTCCTTATCTTCGGGCATAGGAGCTGGCCCCTCTGCCCTTATTAATTAATGTTTCAAAAACTTTGATATAAAAATAAAATTGAAGAATAATATTGTTACTACTTTTTGACCCAAAACTCATCAGTTTTGTTTTATGATGATGTGTATTTGATTTTAATGTCAAAGATGATTGTTCGCAGTCCCTGTCAACTTCAAAAATTTATATGGCATGGAGAGGACGGGGGACATGTGAGACATCATAGTCTCCACCAGATTATGGTCCGATAAAAAGTCATCCTTATGAAGGACTTGGTTTCCTCTTTGGATGTTTTTATTTTGACCTATATTTCAGGTGTCTCCCTGGAAGCCACTGAACTTGATAATTTTAATCTACTTGGGGTTAAAGAAGTACCTTATTACTACTATAACACTGTTAAATTTCAACAATATCGACGAAAAAATGTTTGAGATATTTACGAAAAAGCAATTTTATTAAATATTAAACACTTTGTCATTGGATACTATAAAGGTTCATTAAGCTAACGGGCAGATTTCTGTGCTCTTTTTTGAAGCCTAATATGGAGGTCAAATGACTTTTATTAACATTTTTCTAATTCCTTACATGTCAAAAAAAAAAAAATAGATTGCAATATTTTTCACATAGAGACGATATCTTCTTCAGAAACGGCCACGGTTAGGGTAGTAACAGCATAGTTTTTATTATGTTTGATTAAAAAAAGTTACACAGATCATCTATACTTTATTTTTATTGCGAGAAAAAAATAGAAAAAAAAATAGAAAAAAAAATACAAATTATAATCAATATTTAAAATGATCTTATCGATTGTTTCTTTATTACAATACTTGAACCATATTACATAATTATTATTGTGCTTTTTTGAGATAAATATAGTACCCAAAAATAAAACTCATAAATACATACAGGGTGATTCATGAGTGACCTTACATAGACCAATGGTGATAAGCGGACTTCAAGGCGGGTCGAAAACCACAAAAGAAATTTTTTTTTGTGTGATTGGTTAAGAAGTTACAGGGTGTTTTATGTCTCAGGTACAAAACTTTGATAGGCGATATTTCTGAAACGGCTGGAGATATTTTGTAGAAATTCACTAGGAATGGTGCATTCCGGAAACTCATCAAAACCGCATTCTGAGTTAATTAAAAATCCAGGACCGGACTTGAAAATTTTTGCCCCCATGGTCTTTGTTGAAAAAGTTTATTTTCTGACCGTGCTACTGAAAAACTGTCATCGAATTTGAAAAGATAAGAAAAAACTCTATAGAAATCATTCCTTAATTTGAACGGCACACCCAAACCGTCTCGAAAAAAAAATGTCAAAGTAAAACTTTTCTGTAAATTATCGTTTTCGAGCAGACATATTTTACTTAATGTTCGTCTGAATTCCTTCAAATTTATTTTTTGACTTGCTTCTGTGGGAAAAATGTTGGACAGAAGGCCAAGCTTTATTACTGTGAAATCAGGTGTCAACTACAAAATTTTCAAATTTCACTAATAATCACAAATCATTTCACTAATAACAAGATCACAATCGAAGAACACCGGCCCATGTAACGTTTCGCGTCTGTTTTCCAATTTTCTCGAAACCACGGCAAATTTCCCTGAGTTCAAAGGAATGCTGAACCTCAATTGGAAAATCTGAGCCATCAAAACATCGTGGAGATGGTGGCAGTAAATCCAAGTACAATTACGCGAAGAATTGGGCAAGCACTGAGCATTTCTCAATCAAGAGTATGGCGAACTTTGAAAAAAAGAAGAGCGGATGCCATCCCTGTCACGTACAAAATGTACAGAGGCTTCAACCATTCAATGAAGTTCCATTGAATGGACTGCGTAGAATTTTGTGTACTGATCGAAGCTCAGTTGACGCGGGATGATGTAACGAATTAAAAAAACTCCCACCTATGGGCATATGAAAATCCGCTCTCTGTTATTCAGAAGAACTCGCTACAGAATTTCTATAAATATGCAGTGTGGCATTGCAAATGATGCCCTAATAGGACCCCATTTTTTGCTGGGCGGCTCACGGGGGAAATTTATTTACTTTTCCTACAAGTCATTTTGCCCGGCTTGCTTGCAGAGGCGAACGTGAACAGGCGTGCTCTTTCCTTCCAGCATGATGGGGCACCACCGCATTTTTCTCGACAAGTCAGAGAGCATCTTCACAATGAGTACCCCAATCGTTGGTTCGGGCGCGGCGGTCCTCATTCCTGACCACCTAGGTCAGTCACCACCAACCTCACTGTTTTAGACTATTACCCATGGGGCCATATATGAAGCAGGAAGTCTAAAAAACGGAAATAAGTACCAGAGAGGAGCTCAGGACGCGAATATTGGTAGTTGCTGATGAAATTAGAAACAACAGGCAAATAATTCATAAAGCAAACCAAAATTTATGGAAACGCTGGCAGGAAATGTATTGAAGTTGGTAAAGAACATTTTGAGAACCGTTTATAACATTAATATTGATAACATTTAATTAACACTGACATTTTTCCCACAGAAGCAAGTCAAAAAATAAATTTGAAGGAATTCAGATGAACATTAAGTAAAATATGTCTGCTCGAAAACGATAATTTACTGAGAAGTTTTACTTTGACATTTTTTTTTTGAGACGGTTTGGGTGTGCCGTTCAAATTGAGGAATGATTTCTATAGAGTTTTTTCTTATCTTTTCAAATTCGATGACAGTTTTTCAGTAGCACGGTCAGAAAATTAACTTTTTCAACAAAGACCATGGGGGCAAAAAAAAAAGTCCGGTCCTGGATTTTTAATCAACTCAGAATGCGGTTTTGATGAGTTTCCGGAATGCACCATTCCTAGTAAATTTCTACAAAATATCTCCAGCCGTTTCAGAAATATCGCCTATCAAAGTTTTGTACCTGAGACATAAAACACCCTGTAACTTCTTAACCAATCACACAAAAAAAATTTCTTTTGTGGTTTTCGACCCGCCTTGAAGTCCGCTTATCACCATTTGTCTATGTAAGGTCACTCATGAATCACCCTGTATATCAATTACGTGGTGCTGTTTTAGCTTTTATAGAACTTTGGGTGAAAACCTTAGGCAAGGAAATAGGGAGAAAATTAAATAACGCTCATTTATGAACTAGCAGAAAGTGTGAACGAAAATTGGTTATCCGCCATTTTTTTTTGTGTGCCGAAGAATCTATGTTAACGTAATTTATAAACATTATTTATACAATTTGTATTCCTTTAAAAAATAAAAATTACTTTCCATTATTTATATTTTGCATGCAGGTATTGCAACCAGAAGGACAAGCAATAAATTAATTTATCAATATTCTGAAAGGTCGGTCTGGTGTAATACGGTAATAATACTTGATAATTTTACATAAAAATTACTCCCCTTGTCCAAGATAAAAAATTCCTAAAAAAAAAATAAATAACAAAAAAAACGCAAAATTTTTATAAACATCGTCGATAGATTCCTTATCAATAATTTAAAAGAAAATTATTCACTAATTGAGCAATGTACACAGAACTTAATATCACAGTTTAAAAACTAAGTAACTAGACTACAAATATTTTGAAACTTCAATAGACGCATTCCTCTTGAAATCAGCATAATTCCTGTCAGATTGCTGAAACAAACGCAGATTATGAGAAACAAGAATGATTCAATAACTATTATTCTTGATCTAAAAAGCATTAATTTTTTTTTAAATGTCACAGGTTATTGTTAGTGAAGAGGTTATAGAACATAAATCCACCAAAATCCTTTCTGGGGGTGCATAGCGTCCCCCCCCCACCCCCAAAACAAACAGACTTTTTGGTCATAGAAGTTTTTTGATTATGTTCTATACCTTCTTCACTAACAATTATTGAAGGCAAATCTCAGATGAGATTTTTTGAACTACTGGTTCATTTTTCACTTTATCGACTGGACATTGGATCTCAACCCCATTTAGTATAAATTAATTAATTTAACAGCAATGCTTACTTTCAGGGCATCTTGAAGTTCAATATTATAAAGCCTGATAATTCCTCGCAAATTCCTCATTATTATTTTGTTTAATTCACTTCTTTTGATTTTATAAGCCTCTGTCGTAGTAGAGACGTTTGGATCGCTGCTAGGACTCGGTGTTGTTCTTACCTAAAAAATCAACAATAATTTTTGATAGGTATCGTAAAAGTGGAGGGGTTATAAATGAGAGACATTCAAGTATATTTGACACTTATTATGTATCAATGAGGGAACAGGATAATTATTAATTAGCTCGAGTCGTGTATAAAATCGAGCGAAGCTTTTGGAATTAATGCGATGTATTCCTAGCCCTTGCACATTTTTTACGAATACTTATAATTATACGACAAAAAAATGTATAAAAATAGAAACATATAGAAAGGAAATTTGAATTTATTTCACACTTACATAGTCCTCAGGTAGGAAATTATCACTAATTTGCTTGTTTATGGAAGAGACAGTATTTTTGGTATCACCCCATTGCTGAAAAATAAAAAAAATAAGTTATTTCAAATTTAATTATATATTTTTATATCATGCAACTTTTTAACAAAAGTAAGGAATTTTTTTTTTTATAAATTTTTAATATAGAAATAAGAAATTATTTAGAAAATATATATGCAGGGTATTTGGTAACTGAACAGTCAAAATGAAATGTCATGTATAAAATCGTATTTTTAACATAAAACAAATAATACCTACGTTTTTTCAAGTTCATGATTCATTTAGGAAATATTTCCAAAATTGTTGTTAAACATATTTTTATTGCAGCCTCTGTTTTAGATTTTTGGAAACATTTCCTAAACGAGGCCTCATTTTGAAAAGAGTTATTCTCTCTTTTATACTTAAAATACAATTTTATACATGACGTTCGATCTTGGCTGTCCATTTATCAAACACCTTGTATGTAATATTTGCGTAAATTAATAAAATTACCTGATACATAACTTGGAAAAGGGTTTTGATAAATCCAGGTTTCTTTACAGCTCTTCTACCTCGAGGCTGCTCTTTTATATACGCAGTTTCCTAAAATACAAAAAAATAGTTTCTTGAGTATAAAAGAATATTAAAACGGTAAAATGTTTCAGCAAACGAACCTGCTGTTTTCCATTTCTGGTCACCCTTTTGCTTGAATTTTCTATTGCGACGGCCAAACATATCGTTGCTAGGAAGAGCAACAAACTTCTCAGTAGAATTTTGTTATGCATAACCTGAAATGAGAGATTACTTAGCTTATTTACTATATATATATATTTTTTTTTTTATACAGGACATGGTGATTAGTTTAACCTGAAATTCAAAATGAAGACGATTTTCCAACGAAGAGCTCATTTTGTCTTTTATGTCTCTGTGAAGAAGTAAAAATCTGATATCTGGGGTAGCCTGAGTCGCTCACGTATCAGGAATTCCAGCTTACTACTTAGGCATTCTTCATAGTGTTACAGAAGATTGTAAAACTACCTGCATCATTTTCTCAATAATTGTCCTTTACGGTATGACATAGGGAATAAGCGTCTAAGCCGGCTGCTCTTTCGACAGAGGTACTTTTATGACTTAAATGCAACGTTCCCGCTTTAATATTTCTTTCTTAGTTATTTTGAAAAAATTATGATGATGGTTGAACATTAACTCGAAATCGCTCAGACCCAACATTTTCCTAAAGCAGGGGAAGAGCACCTTGCTCGAACTAAGGTTGTATGACCACCACTTCCACTTTCATGCAAGTTTAATGTAGATTACCACTGATCATAAGTTGGTAATGATTTACATAATAAAACAAGTTTAGATCTCTGCTCAAATTTCTGCTGTTTTAGATTATAGTAAAAGGCCAAGATAATAGAATATGCCAAGATATGAGACAACTACGAACCATTTATCTGAGACTTTGGTCACACGACATTTTATAATACCACATCTCAGTCTTGTTATATTTGTATGGTCTTGGGTACATGTGAGTATATTGTGATCATGTTCTTCTTCGTTTTGGGTTTTAGGTTCTTGATATTAAAGTATTATTTTTCAAAAATATTTTCATAAAAATGAAACGTTTCGGGACCAATTGGTCCCTTGTTCACTCATAAATTGTAAAAAATATGTAAAAACTTAAAAATAAATAAAACTTAAAACTTAAAACCCAAAACGAAGAAGAACATTTAACAACTAAGAAGCAAGGTTCAATAAAAATAATCAAATATATTGTGATCTGATCACTTACTCCCAACGTGTCGTATTGCTGCTTCATTGTCTTCATTAATCATTAGGTAATTTTAGAAGAGGATTCTAATTGATAATATGCCATCAAACCGGAAATTTAAAGTGTCCGTTAATGAAAAAAGCAGTAAAGTCAAGTACCTCAATAATGGACTTCCTCAAGGATCAATGCTAGCCCCTTTATTGTTCAACTTATATACCAGTGACTTACCAGAGACTTCCTGCAGTAAATTCATATATCGATGGTTAAGATGTGACACCTCGTACGTGGTATAAGATGTGATACCACGTACGAGGTGTCACATCTTAACCATCGAATGCTGATGATTTAGCTTCTTTGCCCCAGTGCCAACAAAACTGAAGCATCATTGTTTCATCTGAATAAACACGAGAAAACTACAAGTCTCGATGAGCAATGTAGTCTTGAGAAACAATTTTAATCCGATATACTTTAGAGTAACTTTTGATACTTGATTAACTTACAAGCCGCATAGGTACTGACAAATTGCACAAGAAACTTTAAACCAGAAACAACACTTTGCATAAACTGACCGGTTCCAGATTGGAGAGCTCACGCAGACACATTAAGTATTCTGTGGCCGAATATTGTTGCCCAATCTAGATGAATAGCGCTCATGTCCATAAAATTGATTCTGAATTGAAGACCACTATGCCAGTTGTTACCGGCTGTATTAAGTAAACTCCAACGCCTTGACTACCGGTAATTTCGGACACTATAACACCAAGAATCAGCAGACAAATAAGCGACAATAAGCGACGAGAATTCGAGAAATACACCTACGAATTTTCAATCTGGCAAGATCTTCAAACTCCTGCGACAAGACTGAAATCTCGAAATCCATTTTAGATCTTTTCCCTACTTGATTTTTGGAAGTCTGAATGGAGAGCTCAGAATATTTTCATTCATCATCTTATCCAAGACCCAACAAAGTAAATTCCCGGATTAGACCTACCACCTACCAAGAAAGCTCTGGTGAAAGAAACCGATTAAGATCTAGCTTTTCCTGTGAACACGAAGCAGTCCAGGATATGAAGCCTTGTAAGAAATCATGACTGAAAGTGTGACATTTTAGCAAGATCTTCCTGCAAGAGACCGATCATGTATGAAAGTTTCAATTGTTAATTATTTCACGTACGCAGTATTATTATTATCAGTTAGCCAAATAAATTGCACGTGTTGCATAATTTCAATACGGAATGTTTAAGAGAAAGTTTTCCTTATAAGCGCAAACGTCAGTTTGTACAAAACAATCCATTTATCCAGCAAATATCACAACTATTCATCAGACATCCATAATTATCCAATTAACCACGTTTTGGGATCTTAATAATTACACCTGCGAGCAATTTTATAAAATTAATTCGAAAAGATGTACTTTTAAATCTTATTAAATAATTATATACAATAATTGATTGCTTTTTTGTAAATATTATTGTCTTAAAAGCCAATAATAATTGGTGGAGATTGAGGATTTATAGGTACTGTTTTATGATTTAACGAATATTTTTAACTTTTTTTCACTGTCCAGGTTCTGCTTGCAGAAGTGACGAATTTTTCATTGATCGCTTAAAAAAAACTGGGATTAATTTAATATTATTATTTAAGATCTTTTCCTTAATCAGGGCTCGTGCGTTAAGCGAATCTAATTAGCAGAATTTTGTCAATATTACATTATATAATAGAAATATCTATTGCTTTCCAAAATTCTACAAAATATTTATTGTATTAAATAAATTATATTAACTGTAAAATGACTAGCGGAAACATTATTAAAAGCAATAGGTACCATAATCACGAAAAATTCTATTACTTTCAAGTTTTCAAAGATTAATAAAAGATACTGAAAGTAAAGCAAGTACTTATACCTAACTGATGGTGAGAAGAGAAAACGTGTCTTCTTCATAATTGTTCTCAAAATTACTGTTCGTGAAAAATAAAGATTGAGTTATTAATAATGTACATGACGACGGTGCCATTAATTTTCCGCTGTCAGTTAAAGATTCATCAACTAATCAACATTTGAATTAATTGAATTATCATTTATTAACTATTAGAGAGATAATTAATCAATTCACAACTGACAATCGAAACAATTGTCAAAAATTTCCAGAATCTGGTAAGGGAGACAAGACAAATCAACTTTAATGGGGTATTGATTACAACAATGAATTTTTTGTAAATTAAAAATTTTTCCCATAAAAAATGCAAAAATTTATTGCAATTTTCGGATCTTTAGTTCTTTCAGAGTTAATCATATAAGCGAATATAAATTGCATATTATAATATATCACATACTGAACATATAGCTCTGAGAAGAAGACTCGAAAAGATTAGTGCCAAACTTATTTAGCTTGGAAGTAAAAATTTGATAAGAAACGTTGCATAAAATTGCAAAGAAAAAGCAAAATAACACAAAAACTAATTATAAGAAACTCGGTTCAAATAATGATTAATAAATCAAGCAGATTTAGGTAAAATTAATTAAACAATCTAAACCCTTTCTGCAATAAAAATACTTATACTAGGTACTTACAAAAATTCTGATCAATATTGGTGATCATCATGCTGATTTATTTGACGATTTCTTTACGTTTTCAGACTACAAGTGTTTGTACATATTTTACCATTCAACAACTACCGTTTACTGTTTACCACACACCTCTGCATTATCTTTGAGCTTTGATAGCTAGGTTAATAACAGGATGCCTCTCACAGAAGGATTGTATTAAGAATGTACTTTCATACTTGTTGCGATGATTGCATCGCGGCTTGCCTATGTAGTGATAGTGAAGTGGGCATAAGCTATTGCTACCGATCAAAACAACCGAGACCAACACTTCGTTGTTACTAATATTGATCATTTATAGTTTAATTTATTTTATTTATAATAGTTATATTTCTAAATTACAGCTTAAATCAGAAAGAGTTAAGCTGTAGTGGCAACAATAAGCGCCGAGGGTTGATTTGACGACCAGTAAACCAGACAGGAAGAGCACCTTATTCAATTAAAATTTTGAAAATTACTTTATTGATCATTACGATCAATCGTGAAAACTTTGTCGAAAAAGTCAGACACAATCAATTTAATAGCCGTTATAATGATTATTACTGAATGTTGAAACATTTATTGGAGTTCACGTAACACGTAACATATTATTAAATTTTAGAAGAATATTATTTCAACATGAAAACTAATATACCTATTTTATTCCTTCAAACGTTCATAAAATGGGGATAGGTTAGCATCGGGCGGATTTACGTTTCATGGAAGCCAATACGGGAAGTTTTGGAGAAATTACGTCATCAGCTTTCTTATCTTATGGGATTCCCGTAATAGATATTAACATAATAATAATATAAAGCAATAAAGTAATTAAAAAATGTATACTTAACATTACTTTGTAAGAAAAAAAAAACGAATTTTCATTAAATTTTCAAATTAAACTTTCATTAAATTCGTGAGTAATTCTCAATTTATCTGCTCAACTGACCACAATAAAGCAAATTAAGAGATTAAACGGAGGTAATGAGCAGATCAAATTAATTGGGTCAATTAAAACGCAATCATCACAGATAGATAAGTGTTTATTCGCAATCTACTTTGCGGATCTCTGTAAATTTATTAAAACCGAAATAGCTTATGAGCTTATGACTGAAAGTGGAAATTCCAAAAACTCAATAAATATATGCCTAGGTTAGGTATACGCCTGTAATAAAAATTTGCTAAAAAACTAGAAATATGGAGATAAAACTAAATATGCCTAGATTTTCAAAAATCGCATGTCATTATATTCAGAACGAAGTCAGTAATTCTGCCGAGCAAAAAAATTAACATTGTAATTAAAAAAAAAACAAGAAAGGGATGATTACTTGGAAATTGAAAGGCTTAATCAAGTACCTATTGCCTTAAAGCTGTAACGGAGCAACCCCGGGCCTCATGGTCTATTGCCAAAAGCAACTGTGATCGTCTATTTACCCCTAATAGGACCGCTGTGATATCTTTCGTTGTGTTTGCCGTAGTTACCCCTGCTCGTTGATTGAGGTATGCCAGGCTTAGTATGACCGAAACGGATGCGCAAAAGAACTTACTGTTTCTCATTGGAACCTGGATTTTCTTTTACCTAGGTTGATTTGGGATTTCCTACAGAAAAGCGTGGAAATTAACTGAGACTTGTTGTTAACTGTGGATTTCCTGTCAGATGTCTAAAAGCGAATGAGCGAGAGAATTCGTTTGCAAGAGCGTAAAATGGTGAAGGGCGAGAGGGGCTGTGATTTTGCACAGAGAGTATAAAAAAAATGGAAAGCGAGGATGGATCCCTTTCATACATCTTTCACACTCCAATCCATTTCGGATTCCACTCTTTTTGCACTCCTGTGCTTTCTTATTATTTCCTTCCTTTGATTTCTTTTATTTCATTTCAAGCATCAGCTTGAATTAATTAAAGAATACAACCACTGTGGTTACAGATGACCCGGGATATTACGGGAATATCTGTGTGTTTTCCTATTCAATAATTATTGAATTCTCATTTTGTATTTTAATAAGCTTTACTCGTTGACTCGGCTCTTCCTTTCGTTTGGGAATTTATGGCCACTTGTTTGTTGGTCGAGTTTCTAGTTTGACTTGGACGTCGAGAGCAGTGTTCCCATGTTTGTTTGATTGCTACCTCCTCTTTGAACGTTATACAAATGTCTTTCCAATTGCTTTTCCAATTGTGAAAGCGTGTTATCCTGAATTGACGTCATACTCATGATAGTTGTTTTAACTCATTTCGTTTATTTGTCGTGTCGTTGTTTTGCCTCACGGACTACCTTTATTTGGCCACTTTTGGACCGTCAATACCTATTTGCCCTGCGGGCTACCTTTTTGTTCTACCTGGCCTCGTAAGATGAATCAATATACCTTATCATTTCGAATATGACGTTCTCTGCAATTCGCAGTTTACCTTCTGGTTATTACTATCTTAAATGTGATGACCAACTGACCAAACTAGGCCGCTATTCTATGATTATTCCTCAGGCTTGCCTGGGTAATAAATGAATGCTGGAATTTTTACGAATACCTATTCTGGAGCCGGCGTATTTACGGATATGGAGACCAACCATCGATTCCACCGTGGTCCAAGATTTTACCCCTAACACCTGTTTAGAAAGCAGATAACTCAGTCCAGACTGGCCATAACATTTTATAGCAATTTTCTGCGGAGTCTCCTTTAAATTTTGATTGGAGTTGACATTTGGATGAGGTGCTAAAGGAGTTTTGTTTTTGATTTTCCTGATTGGCTTTTCACATACTCGAGACTAATTTATTTTTGGTTGCTTTGATTTTCTATTTGCTGAATTACAATGGATAATCCGAGATTTATTTCGGTTATTGTTTTTCCTGTTATTTGAAGAGCAGGTATTACACCTGACAACCCTGCCTTGGTTTGTGCTATCCTATCCTACAACTGAGGGTGCTTTATTGCCCCGTTGCTTGCTACGATTTCCACTTTGAAGAGTCATGCTTTTTCTCCGGCTGCCCGAGGTCTTCATCTGGACTTCGAGATGAATCTGTAGCGACCACTCGTTCCTCGTTCATAACGTGTGGTAATCGAGTACCTGCTATTATAAATCCTAATCGAGTGTTGTAATGTAACTGGTATTTCCTGATATTTGAGGAGCAGGTGCTACATCTGACAACCCTGCCTTAGCTTGCTCTGTTCTATCCTACTCTATATCTGGGGGTGCCACGGTACTGCCGTTGCTAGTTCCTGTCATATCGCACTTTACAATGGGAAGAATGGCTCACTTTCACTTTGCAACCCTTCCTTCGCTCGATCTCAAAAAAAAAAACTTTTAATTAACCAGGCCAAAAAGAAAACTAAAAAAATGAGCGAAAGGAAGGTGTCTCTCCCTCTGATCCCATCCAGGTACCTTCAAATTTGTTTGTACCCAAAGCAGGACAGAGGGTGTAAAAATTAAAAAGAAAACTGATGATGATGACTACAAATTTCTTAACATGATCGTCTAAATATAAAAAAAATATAAGATTCAAAATTTAAATGACTGACCTGCCCTACGTTGTGTCTTTTTTATTTAATTCAGGCCATACAGATACTAAAAATAAAACTCACATAAAAAAATTTAACAATTTATTGGACTTCTCCAATTAACAACATAAAACTTCCCAGCTAACGGTATATTGTATTGTGAGACAAAGAATTTATCTTGGATTTCTCCCTTATCAACTACATACTAGCAACATTTCTTAAAAATAGAACAATAGTAAAATAAATAAAAAAAAAAACTTGATCTCTTTGATCAACAAATTACCTTCATTAGGTACTTGACAAAAAAATTTACATACTTAACACTAACTAAATTGGCCAATTAATTCCCCTGATAAAAAATTTAGATTAAGATTAAATACTAAATTGAACATTTCTACTCACTAGCTAAAATTAACAACATTGGGGAAGTATTTCACAATTATTAAAATAATAAAAAATTCCCATCTTGATAAAATCAATAACGCAATCTGATGAAGTTACTTCCTCTCTTTTTAGAGATAAAATTCAATGTAAAATAAATGAAACAGAAAAAATTTACAAAGTACCTTGAAGTTCCAAACATTTCTTGATGAAACGTGACTGCAACAGAAAGATCCAAAAAAAATTGAGATAGACTGTGACGCCTGCTCCCTCTCCAGTTGGCTAGGTCCGGCTTTGTCTGGAGAACGCCATTACTTCCAAAAAGAATTATGCTCTTCTACCCAGTGCTCGAAAATGGGATATTTCTCAACGGAGACCACCACCAGAACATTTTGGAAATAAAATAAACGACTAACGATAGATCTTATTATAGATCCACCCCGAAAGAGGGACCCTCAACGAGAACAATTATAAACACCTAAAATTCAACTAATCGCCATCTTTAATTTACCAAAAGGAACTTTCTCGTCCTTTCAGGCTTCTTGAATCCACATCTCCACACTCAACATAGTTGAAATTGATTTCTCCTGATTTAGGAAATGACAAGAACATTAGTTTTGACTAAAATAGAACTAAATAAACTCCATACCTGAGTTCTGCAGCAAGAACAACACAACACTATAAACAACAAATTGTTCCACTAACACGTCTTCACATCATGAGTGTTTTCGGTAGAGAGAGCGACCGCCTGACGATCTTCCCTGTTCTCGACCCCTTCGTTAATCGATAAACCGGCGCAAGGCCAGCCGTCTACTACCTCGGTCGGTCACTTCACCGAGTGGCAGTTGACAAGACTCTGACTGACAGACTCATAACTCGATCCCGTTACTATACCTCAAACTATAGAACTTGCGGAGGGCACCAAACCAAAGAAACGCCATCTTGGAAGTCCTTCCATGCGTAAATTCATTCGGGATAACTACGGAAAAGCGCACGCTACAACTTTCTCAATGAGAAAGACAGGTTCTTGCCTAATATTTGTTTGATGCTTCATCTGCACTAAATAAACTCGGACTCCTTAAGAAATCTGATGATTTGTTTATTAATTTCGTTGTCATTTTCCTAACTTGAATTATTTCTAATAACGAGCCGTTAATTTATTCACAGGTTATTAATTCCTGACCTGGGTTTATTTTTCTCCCTAGTCGTTTTTCGATTTCCTTTACAGCGAATTTGTTGAGAGATCTCTTTTTTGCCGCGGTCTTTCCTAGTTGTTGACATGATTGCGTAGGTACCTATTATTTACTGGTGATGCCGCCTAATTCCTAGCTGATTATTTTACTTGATTTAATGTGGGGTCTGCGCTCGTGGCTTTGGCGAATCTGCTTGATTATTTATTTATGTGGATTTTCTTTTGAAGAGAGATTTGTGCTGGCTGACTTTGTGACGGGTTTTAAGGAAGGAAATTCAGCTGGAGTTCACACCGAGGTCGTCTCTGGCTGAATTATTGGTTAAGAATTATGATTAGAAGTTTGTTCGGGTGCTATTTTACCCTAACTAAATTGGCAATGGAAATTCTCAGGTTGATGAAGGAAACTCAGCTGGAGTTCACACAGAGTCGTCTCTGGCTGAATTATTGGTTAAAGAAGGAGTCGTTATCTGGAGTTCACGACAGAGGCCATCTCAGGACAACGACTAACGGGTTAAGGAGTCAAATTCGACCTGCTCGGAAGCTGATCTGTATCTCCTTTTTTGTGATCGAGAGTTGTGCTTTTATAGGCAACTCTCACGACAAGCAACAATGCACCTTATTGGCACTGGTTCTATACTGTGATTTCTGTGTGTTTGTTTCTTATCATATCTCACTTATCGTGAGATTTAGCAAGTTGAGCTTGCGGCTAACTTAATAAATTGTCCTAAACCTGAACTACCTAAATTTTCCTTAAAATCGGCCGACGCTTTCTGGTGCTTCCTATTGTATCTACGTACTGGAATTTCACCGGCTTAAATTTCATTTCGCGTTTTCACCTGCTTGCTGTTTGGGGATCATGATGAATTTTTTGCTACTGTCATTTGTTTATTCGCTTTACTGATTGCCCAACTATCATTATCGTGGGTGGAATACCTAGCACTTTACTATTGTCTTAGCATTTGATGAGCTATTGTCTTTTTCGTGCCGCCTAACTTTCCTTCCACCGCCTCGAGGTCGTTCTCTATTTCAATCGGTTCAAGGGTGCCTTAACAATAGCCTGCCTTAACATCTGGTGAGTTTATACCATTGCTTTGCCGTTTCTTTTGATGTTTTTAAGATGCTGGAATTCTACCAGCTAGAGCGTTTTTGTTTTATGAATATTTAATGTGCCGGCAGGAATCGTTTCCTTGATGCAACGGCGGGTGGCTGCGTTTTGATTTTATAACTATTTTTTACCTTTAGGTAACTACGTACCTATTCTTGCACTGTTTGTTTTTTCGGTTTGGGTTGACTTAATGAGGGAGAGAGAAATAATTTACTTATCATCCTACCTAGGTGAGATCCATTTCAAAGCCTTAGAGGTGTATCTGAAGTTTTCCAAATTTCATTTATTTCTGTTGTGAAATAACGCGGAAATCCCTTGATAAAGAAAATTTCGGACAACCTGTATATTACAGATTACATAAATATGTCAGTCATTCTATAGAATGCCGTTTTTTTTTTAATTACTAATAAGATGTACTTATTGGTACACTAAATTCATTGCTAATAAATCTCCCTAAAAACGTTTTAAAATTATTTCAAAATTAGCAGTAAAAGGGCAATAATTATTAATAATTATTTTTCCGAAGACACAGAAATTACGCTATTAATTTAATACTTTACTTTTATAGATTTTATATAAGAGATAACACATTTCACTACCTATGTAATTTGTCATTTATAATTATTTACCTATTACAACACATTTTTTAATAAAGGGGCCTAGTTACCTAGTTTACGTTTCGAAATGCATGGCGATTAAAAATAAAGGAGACATTAGAACACGTGAAAACATACGAAATTGTATAATAGATATTATTACAGCACAAGATAATATGATATTAATATACATATTACCTAGGGACTAGTTCTCTCAGACTCGCACAGGGAAATTTTATATGCTAATTATAATTTAATCTTGATCTACTTGCTCCTAAAACAATCGACTTATCCATCATGTAGTTACAATTTATTATGGTGAAACTGAAACTACTGACGTGTAGAACTGCAGAGTGAGTATTCTTGAATTATAATCATACTTTTAGATCTATCATCTCATCTTATTAAGAAAACCCCTACCGTTAGATAGTTGGATTAGAATAATAATTGAGTTAATTATTTGAATCTGAAATGAGACGTAATTAGGTAGTAATGCCTTAATTATTTATTAAATTTATTTGATACCTACTCATTGTTTTTATCTCAGATTTAAAGAGATTTAATTTAAACCAACAGCAGCTGCTTAGGAAAGTTGAGATATACACCTAATGATTGTATAACTGTAATGAGAATTCATTTTTACTGTTTTTGAATGCATATTATTAATATAAAACATGGTTTTATAAAACATCAAAATGGTTTTAAAAGTGATTATGCAGAAAATTTTGAAGTAGGTACCTATAAATCCAGACACACGCGTAGCTACCTATGCACGTAGGCATACCTACATTTTTTAATTTGGTACATGGAATTATTATCTTTAATCTGATAATAATTAGCAAACTCTTCATGCTTTTAATTCAGATTTCTGTAAGTAGTATATTATATATTCTAAGCAGATCCTCTCGTCTAATTAACTGATTTCATTATAACCGACCCTGATGCATGGAACATATTAAAATATCTATAGGTACTGGAAAAAGGGAGGATTAATTTAAATATGTTTATTTATAATTTTAAATCAATTTATTAGTTTAATTTCACTATTATTATTATTATTTTTGAAAAAAAAAACTTCAAAAAGGTGTAAACGAAGAAACTGTAAGAATACATAAAGAATCTCTGATGTTCTCAGTTTGCGAAATAATTTGTTTAATGATAAAACCAGATATTGCAAAATAAACATAGGTAACCATTACATATTTCCTCAGAGGTAGTTGTACTGGATAAGATGTTTGATAATATTCTAGGTATTTGCGGAAACTCCCATTAGTGTAATAATGAGTCCAAGAAAGATATATCAAGAATAATTAATTCCCAATTTATTAAAAAAAGATTCACGATTTATCTTCCTGCTAGGAGGTTTACAAATTCCCTATATGCACTCTGAATATTATACCTTTATAACTGGTAAGTGGTATGCAAGTTTTATGCAATAACAAGTAGATACTCATGAGCGAAGCGAGCGACAGTATTTCTGTTTCCAGTATCCATTAACACACTTATTAGGCAATGCAACTTATGAAATAGTTGACATCTTGATTAACCTGTTTTTCAATAAATATACCAGAAACATTAAAGCATTAAATAGTGCGCTCCAATTTTTTTGTGTTTTTGCAGCACAATTATTAATAACAAAAAATAATAATTAAGTATAATAATATATAATGAGAAAGAAAATTAGGTTCTTGTTATAAATTTTATATTTCTAAAGAGCATAAATAAATATTATTAAACATCAAGCAAGAATTTTTATAAAATGCAAACGGTATTTATTTGTTCACGATTCGCCCACGTTTTTCCAACCAAAATTTTCATTTGTCCACCCTCCAAAAAAAGTTACAACCAAATTTAAATTGACAGCGGCATCAAATACGAATTTTATAAAACGTAAAAGGCATTCTTTTGCCCACGATTTGACCACGTGTGTCCAACCAAAATTTTCGTTTGTCCACCATTCAAAAACAGTTACGTTTAAATTAAAAAAAATTGACACCAATCAACATATTTCATTAATTTTTAAACCATGATGTCTATTATTTGTCCACCTTTGTCCACCCGAAATTTTCGAGTCCCCCTCAAAGAAAATTTATGACAAAATCAAAGAAATTATTGACAACAGAGGTGGAAAATTCACTTAGCTTAAAGCGGACAAAAAATGCTGGCCCAATCAGTATGGAAACAGACATTGAAGGGAGTAAGAACGCAACAAACTGAGCAATAAAGCTGTATTCTAAATAAGAGAACTAAACAATTAAATAATAGTTACCAAAGTGCAAATCATTGTTAAACCCAAAACGTAGCACTTGACAATACATTATAATATTTTGAATAGTTTCCTCGATGGGTTTATGTTCTGGTGTTAGACTTGTAAACATTTTTGCTATAATATACACGTTTAGGGACTGATTAGTCCCTTGATCACTATATTTATTGATGATGAGTATTAACCAGAAACTAAACCCAAAGAAACTATTCAAAATATTACAATATCAGGAAAAGGTCAGGTCAGGTCTGGTCCAATCAGATCCAATAATAATATAAAGCAACGAAAGTTCAGACCAAATCGTTATAGAAAAAAAAGTAAAGCGAATAAATTAAGCAAATAGCGGTGTTCAAAATAAGAGAACTGAATAATAGAAAAATGTACCAAAGCAAAATGACCAGTGATACTCTTACAAAACATAGCGATATCTAAACAAGAATTAAAAGAAAATATAAACTTTTGCAAGTTGCTTCACTGCCTTTTAAAATCCCGACGCCATGCATCCTTTCTGGCTTCAAATCAAGGCCGTTTGCAATATGGTTTCAGGTTAACCTTGTCAATAGGTAATAGTTAATTGAATGTCGGGTATTATAAAGAACAGCTTTTTACTACCTTTCTCAGTTGTTATTAATAGGTATCAATAATAAAAATGTTCTTAAAACTGGTTGAATTTTTTGAAGCATATACCTACCCACAACCATAATTTTATTGTTTTTGGTATAGGTACATACAGGGTGCACCATGTATCCTTCTCTATACAATTATTGCTATCTCCTTAACGCTAAGAGATACAACAGGGTCGGTTAAATTAGAGAAAAGATGCGCAGTTTTGTGGCCATCTCGAATTCGTCAAAACATGCAAGATATCTGTGACCGTTCCTGAAATATCCTGAAAAAACTGAAAAATCGAGATTTCTTATTTTCCTCATATCTTTTTTATTATTGGAAATTAATAAATAATTTTTTGTGGGCTTACATAAGTCGGCAAGAGCTACCCATCTGACATTTCGAAAATTTTCAAAGCCGACTAGATCCCAGGATTTTCATAGTCAACTTTCGTTTTTCTTATGGACACCATATTATTTTTTTATGTCATTCGATATGAAAAAAATAATGGAAACCAAAAATTAATAAACTTAAATTTTTTTTTTATTCTTAATATTTCAACGAAAAACCTAATAAAAAATCGTCGAAAAACGTCAACATTTGTAAAATACGCCGAAATAATGCTTGCCTTATGGTTTTTTAATTTATCTATGAAATTCGGTCTACAAATGTGTCTTTTTGGTAAAGAAAAAAGTTGAATAAATTTTTTTTTTTTTTTTGAAGTTTAACAATTTTTAGTTTTTATGATTTTTTTTTATACCGAACAACATAAAAATTCTTATGGTGGCCATAAGAAAAACGAAAGTTGACTATGAAAATTCTGGGATCTAGTCGGCTTTGAAAATTTTTGAAATGTCAGATGGGTAGCTCTTGCCGACTTATGTAAGCCCACAAAAAATTATTCATTAATCTCCAATAATAAAAAAGATATGGCAAAAATAAGAAATATCGATTTTTCAGTTTTTTCAGGATATTTCAGGAACGGTCACAAATATCTTGTATCAATCACAAATATGGGACGGAATCGAGATGGCCACAAAATTGCGTTCCTTTGGACTTGTTTAACCGACCCTGTATCTGTTAGCGTTAGGAGATAGCAATATAGAGAAGGATACATGGTGCACCCTGTATAGTATAAAAAAGATAGTATAAGACTAAAAAATTATAGCATTTTTAAAAACCGTACTTTACTCTAATTATACAAGGTATATCATCCCTTAATTCATATTACTTATTAAACGCGTTAATGAGAAAAATACTATAGATATTACTTACTTACGAAGTGTTGAACCAGTCAATCATACAATGAAATTAATCAGCACCGTTATTAAGCAAATACAATCGATTAAGTAATAAACACTCAAGTACAGAACAAAACCCTTTCTAAACCGATCACTTATGTAAATATCAATCAATAACTTTGCCACATCGCTGTTGAACCGTAAAGGATGATAAACCAACTAGTCACATTATTTTACATATATATTTCTGAAGACACCAACCACTAGGTATGCACACATATCAGAAGAAATAAAGTCTTTCTTAAGCGATAAATTTTTGTTAGCCGAGTCAAGGCTGATTGGCTCACAATTACTATGTCACGTAGTAATACAACTAGTAACGACGTTTTATTTTATTCCCATTAATGAGCCCATTTCAATGTAAGCTTGTGGATCAAGCTACACAACAGTTATAGTAAACCTAATATATTTATGGAAGGCAGCCACAACCAAGTTAACTCACCGAATTCAGAACGAATTATTAAAAGTCGAACGCTCAAGTAGGCAATGGTATTTTTATGTAATTACGGTAGGTAACGCAATTATGTAGTTTATTATTGAGTTCATGGCGGGAAATTTTTATTATTAGGTGAAGTGAAAGAGATGATTCACGAGGTATAGGTAGGTAAATACCGGGAAGATAGTTTCAGGTGTGAAGGTACATATACATCCGGCTCTCGTTCATGGTTTTAAGATCGTTATCTTTTTCTTGAAAATGATTGAAAATTCATATTATACAGTGCGAGAGAAAAGAAAGGAATAAATTCTCCACCTTTGTAAAAAAAAAATCGAAAAAATGCAAAAACATGTCAATTATTATTTTTAAACTGTCATTCGGGAAAGTAGTTGTCAACCCCCACACCTTGTTGTCACCCCTAAGGGGTAGCAACCCCATCTTCGAAAATAAATTATTAAAAAATTATCTTCGTCATTTGTCATTCGATTTAAACAATTTTGCTTTTGTTGTGTTCTGTATAAAAAAATCTATCGATCAAGGTGTCGCAGGGGGTACTTTTCCATTTGACTTTTCGAAGATGGGGCTGCTACCCCTTAGGGGTGACAAGGCGGGGGGTTGACAACTACTTTCCCGAATGACAGTTTAAAAATACTAGTTGACATGTTTTTGCATTTATTCGGAAGTTTTTTTTTTGCAAAGTTAGAGAATTTATTCCTTACTTTTCTCGCGCGCACGGGATATGTTTCATTAAGGAAGCAATGGAACGCTTTCAATATAAAACATGATTCAAAGAGATTTTCATTTGGGTCTTTGTATTATTGTACCGGGTGGGCAACTAAGAATGAATGCCAACCATATCTCAGGAACGGCTCGTCACACAGCTTTAGGGTAAAATTTTTGGAGGAAAGTGACCCCAAAAAATCGCTGGAAAATATTTTTCAGCTTCTAAATAGCGTAATAGTCATGGGCAGAATGGAACATGGATAGTTTCTCCATATTTTTTCAATTAATGGTGTATTCAAGACACACCGTAGTCTAATCCCCAAATAATTTGGATTTTTTTTAATTGGAAACTTTTTGTCATAACCTAAAAATTAAAGTGGTGAGAGTACGTCAAAATTTTGTTTATTCAAAAGTCGATTATTCCAGTTAACCTCAACGGAATTTAACAAGATTAGTCTTGTTACAAAGCGTTTTCCTTCCTTTGTCGAGAACATTTTACTGCTTTTTCTTATTTTTTACCACCGCAACCGCTAGAGGGCGTTATTTGACATGTAAGGAAATATGCCGATTTTGTCTCAAGGTGTTATAAAAATCGCAGCTGAATATCTTTAGCCTAACTGTAGATATCTGCCAGCAAACTTGATTTTATGAATTTTTAGAGTTTGGCCTCCGCACGGATCAAATGGAAATCATCCCACGGTCAAAATGCTGAAATTCAAGCATGTTTATGGCGATCAAGTCTCCATGAGCGTGAATTGAATATGTATACAGGGGTGAAAACAGAAGAACAATTGAAAGTTCACGTCATGAGATATTCCCAAAAACGCAATTTTTGATACTTATTTTTATTTTTATTTTATATTATTTTTGAATAAAACGCAATACATAACGTAAACTTTCAGTTGTTTTTCTGTTTTTGCCACTGTAATAAGTGACAAAAATTCTTCATGTTTTCTAATTGAACTCCATAGCTCTAATAATAACGAAGTTAACAACGGTGAACAGAAGAAATAGAGAATAGGCGATTTTTCATCACTCTGTATACATATTCACTTCACTCTCATGGAGACTTCTGATCGCCATAAACATGCTTGAATTTAAGCAATTTTAACCGCGGGATGATTTCCATTTGATCCCTGATTAAGTGTTTTATTGCTTTACTATCAATTCACAATCAAAAACCGAACAGATGATGACTTGTTTTGTTACATATCAGACACACAAATAAATTATTTATAAGAAAGTGAGGAATTTTTTGTGTGAGGAAAGGCTTTCTTTGCCTCTGCAAACTGGGCTGTATCCCTTTAACTTGACATTTTTCCAGAATATATTTAATTAATGTTTATTAATATTTTTTTATAATAGGTTAACGCTTATTGCGATTGAAGGGACACTCTGTACCATAAACGGATGCATTTATACAGTTATACAGGGTGTTAGTGAAAACGTGCTACAAACTTAATAAAGAGCATGTAGGAAATGCAAAAATAAGTGAAAAATTCCCTGTAGACTTGGCTCATTGAAGCTTTGATTTTCGAGATGCTGCATGGGTGTTAGAGTTCTTCGAAAAATGTAATATTTTTTGAATATCTAGAAACTTGCTGATTAGAATAACTCGAAATTTTGACAGTTGTTGTACTAATTTAAGTACATGATTTGATACTCCCAACAAAGAATGAAATGTTTGAAACTCCGGTGGCGGAGTTCTGGGTATATTTCTTTTTTGAGGATTGCTGCGCGCCACTGACTTTACCCATATAGGTAGGACATTTTTGGTAGATACCTCATGTTGTTTAGAGGGGAAAAGTAATTGTATGTTATTTTTTTGTCGTAGGACGCCCTGTTTTCATGTTGTTACTCAACACAATTTAGGCACCCATAAAAAAAATTTGTAGTGCAACAATGATCGCTCAGTAACAATCACAACAATGATTAATTTCTGGAAATAGGTAGTCGATAGCTTGATTTTTATGATACTTGAGCTTGCATTGGTTCGTACATTGTGAAGTATCTCGGAAACAGTGTATGGAAACTACGACAAAAACTATGACGACTTTTCTCCTCTAAACAACACGAGTTATGTACCAAAAATTACATATTTGCATTGAAGTACGCCACTGGAGTAAACTGTCAAAAAATTCGAGTTCTTCTGATCAGAAAATTTTGAGATATTGAAAAAAATATTTCTAAGAACTTTAACAACGTGCATGAATCTCGAAAAATAAGCTTCAACGGCCCATGCCTACAGGAAATTTTTCTGTTGCCTATTTTTGCGTTTCACATGTCCTTCAAGTTTGTAACACATACTCATTAGATTAGATTTATCGACTTGTGACACTTCCGCCGCGACCGAAGGTCTGTTGTGGCTCACGTCTAGTCGTGTTACATTACCCCCCCCCCCCCCCATAAGGTCAGCCTCTTTAAGGAAGCTGACCATATTGACTATTGGTAATGTATCCACGTCCTCCAGTGTGAGGAAGTCTCCAACGAAAGTTTGTAAATCTGGTTCTTCCCAAAGCGGGACACTCACATAGGATATGTCGTGCTGTTTCGTCATGTCCAATTTTAATCTTGGTTAATATCGCCAGTGCTGGAGGACTTGAGGACTTCCATCTCAGCCCAGTTGCATATTGTAATTTTGGAAATATTCGCGGCGATCTGCCAAACTTGCCAGAGAGTCGGCAAGTTCGTTCTCTCCATATAGCATGGCCCGGAATTCAGATCAGAGTTACTTCGTTGTTCGTTGCTAGGGCATTCGAGCCTGAGCCCAGCTCCATATTCATGTTTTCATTAAAATACACGTAGCTATAAGAATATCCGAATAGGCAAATAGCTTTTCAAAATTACCATTATGGGCATCTAATAGGTAACCATGTAGGTAATGAAATGGATCGCACCTAGGTAGGATGATAAGGAAATTATTTCCATCGCCCTCATTAAATCAGCCCAAATCGAAAAAGCAAACAGTGCAAGCAATAGGTACGTAAATACCTAAATGTAAAATTGTTAGGAAATTAAAATACAGCTACGCGCCGTTACATCAATATAAACGATTCCTGCCAGCACATTAAATTAAAAGTTCTCGCTCTAGTAAAAATCCAGCCTCTAAACCGACCGAGCTAGGGTAGAAACTCACCAGCACCGGATGTTGCCGCAGGGTATTGAAAGGACATTCCCGAACCGCGTGAACGAGATACCGACCACCGACCGGGTGGAAAGATTTGTAAATTGAACAATAACCCCTTGCAAATACAATAGTAAGTCACTAGGTATTCCACCTACGAAAGTGAAAATTACACCGATCGATAGAGCGAATTAATAAATGAAGGTAGCCGGAAATACATCGCGATCCCGAAATAGCAAGCAGGTGAAAATGCGAAGTGAAAGTTAAGCCGGTGTAATTATAATAGCTAGGTACAATGAAAAGACGACAACGCGTCAGCCGATTTGAAGGAAAATTTAGGTAGTTGAAGTTCAGGACAATTCAGTAAGGTAGCCGCGAGGTCAAATCGCTAAGTCTCGTGATTAGGGAAGTATGACAAGAAACAAATCACGATATGAGGCAGTGCCAATAAGGTGGATTGTTGCGTGGTGTTTAGAAAGCGGACCACCGCTTCTATAAAAGCAGACGTCTTACCGCAGCTCAAGACAGATAGAGATCAGCTTCCGAGCAGGTCGAATCTGACTTCCTAACCCTTTATACGGTACCCAGAGATGGCATAGCGGACTCCGGGATACCTAATCCTTATCAATACCCGAAAATTCGACCAGAGATGGCATAGCGGACTCCGGTCGAATTTCCCTTATCTACCTTGGAAAAACTCCAGTTGAAAACCCGAAAAGGGCAAAACAATCGTTTCACGCCAATTTCTAATCACAATTCTAATAAAACTCGACCAGAGATGGCATAGCGGACTCCGACCGAGTTTCCTTTACCTGTCCCGGGAAATCCCAGTGAAACATACTTCATTCGCGTCTCGAACTCAATATTCGCAGTTGGCAATTTCTCTTCGAACCAATTCACTAGTAGATGGCAAAGCGCCGCCTATTCTGAAGGAATTTCCTTCACAAATTAGGGAAAACCCAGAGGTAAATAGACGATCACAGTGGCTTTTCGCGAAAGGCGAGGGGACCCGGGTCCTCTACGTTACAGTAACCAAACTGTTAAATCCAAATTTCGGAAATCTTCTTTATGTGAACCCGTTTGTATGAATTTTTGAACTTTGAGATGGAGTTAGAAAAAAATATGATATTCATCAAATGTTTTTATTAACAAAATCAAACAAATTAATAATATTATTTAAACTAAAAAAAAAATTCTAACAATATATCTATGTTCATAATATTATAATGAAGAGCCAGGATTACATAGTGGTATCAGCTGTATGTAACTATTATTTACATATAAGTACATTATTGTCGAGGAGTCCTAGAAATAAGTAAACAGTTTTTGGTCATATTTTCAGCTCTATTACTTTTACATATTGTTGAGACCTGACATAAAAATCTTAACATGTACTTACTATAAGAAGAGGGTAACATTTTTATTTTTATTCATTATTTATAAGTTTTTAATTAAAACCTATTTAAACACTATTATACATATTTTAATATTATAATTCTTATATTAAAACATCTATCATTTCTTTGTGTGATTGAATTCATACAAGTTAGTGTTAAAAAGACAATATTAAATTTCATGTAGGTACAAAACTTTATAAAATACAATAATAAGTAAAAAATATATCACAATTGACTAAAATATACAATATAAATATACATTTTTGTGTAAAATAAAACTGTCCTAGACAAAACCAAGCAATTGAACTAAGATGAGGGAGCTGAAAAAATTGGTTTATCGGTGGTTGCTTCAATTACGACTCCCTTAGCACCGAAAACTTTCCTCAAAAATGGTCGCATGGATTCCAACAACTGCTGTGTTCGCAATGCTGTATTCTATAAATAAAAATAATTATTCAAAAAATTGTAAAAAAACAACTCAAAAATATAAGTGAACAGAAAAAAATATTTCCTAACATTTAGATATTAATTTGAATTTTGTTTAGTCGTTTCATAAAGTTGCCATTTTAATTGTCATTTCAGTTTCTAAATGGCGTTCTTTTAGGTACACAAGTGCATAAAAGTGACATTCTTTTACACATTTGTGCTTAAAAGTGATATAAATTACAATTAAAAGCACCTTTTCATGCGACATTTTAAGAATTCAAATGATTGGGTGAGTATTGATTTATGATCTCAGCATACTTAAAAGGAATTAATCACAATGTCAAAGTTTGTTTTCAAATAATAAATTCAGCTAAATTGTCAAAACTCTTAGCTATTTTATCGAAAAGTTAAATTAACCTTTTTAATTAATCCTTATACTTTATTAAGTACATTAAGTTCGACAAATTGTACAATTTCCTTATTAGGACCGAATTCTTCTACACGTAGCAGCAAGAAAGTGACAATTAATATAAGCTGCACACTTTCTTTAAGATCAAAATGTCGATGTCTTGATAGCTACGAGAAAAAAATGTCTGAAAGTTTTGAAAAACAATCCTTTGATACATTCAAGTGAGTTAGAAACATCGAATTTTTATTCGTCTAAATTATTGCTATAGGTACTTACAATCATGTAATTTCCCACTGTCTGAGATAAATTTGTGACTAAAGCAAAAGAAGAACCAAAGAGCTCGCCGGGTAGATCCAAGGAGACTGGTTGATCTTTTTCGAAAATTACGATGTCCTCAGTCGTTGTAGGTCCTTTGGTAGTTGCCTTAGTTGTCGTTTCCCATGCAAACTGTACATACTTTGGTGTTCTCTGTTGATTAATAAAATAATATTTTATTTAAAAAATTGTAGAGTTCCTCGATATAAAAACTACATCATCTAATAGAGTGGGGTTTAGTCACATTTTTATTGTTCATTGTTTGTTTTACATTTGTTTAGGTATATAGTTTTGTCTTGTCAATTTATGGTAAGTTTAGGTAAGTAAGTAATTTTTCCCTTTGAATTATTTATTAATGGAACTTATTTTCAAGTAAAGTTGTATAAGAAATATAATATGATGTACCTACTAGGTATTATACTTTATACCTTCTTATAGAAATAATAGTTCTAATAAAAATAATATAGAAAAATAATATGTTCTAGATTCAGTCATAAAAAATAAAAGTATGAATACAAAAGCGAGTAGAAGAATAATTTATAATCTTTATATTATTCCAAACATACAGTACCTACCGCCAAAACGTTGGGATAATAAAAAAAATTTTGACTTGTCAAAAAAGTTTGAGAGCAAAAAAATCTCTGCTTACTTGGAAACTTAATTTGCCGTAATCAGAAATACAGAGTGATTTTTTCTTATCACCAATCAAGATTTCCATTTGATCTTTCTACAATATGTCAATTTTAACCTACTTGATTGTCTCATGATTCAAAATTTTTTTTTTTTTGCGGCAAAATAATTTTTCAAGCACGCAGTAATTTTTTGTTCTCAAAGTACTTCTGACAAGTCAAAATTAAAATTCTTCCCTTATGATGCCAACTTTTTGATGTTCACTGTATATAATTTGTTATTTACTGTGTCCGAGATAAGACTGTACCTACTTACCTTGAAAAAAGATTGTTTTTGTTCATTTTTTTTAAATAACACAGTACATGATTCTTTTTAGTATCTACTTTTTAAAAGAAATTATTTATAAAGTTTTTATATTACTTATATATTATGTTCTTGATAGGGGTAGGAACAAAATCCCAAAACGTGGACTATTCAGGGTGTAAATTTGAATTTTCCCTTAAAAAATGATTCACACAGAAATCCCAAGACTGGTTGATTCTATAATCGAGGGGGACACAACATGATAGCATGACTTCAATTTTCCTGCTTCATCCCCTTAGACAGGGTGGCTATCCAGTTAAAAATTTAAAATACGATTAAGGGTTGAGTGATCCCTACATTATTTTTAAAGTATTTTTCTTCTTTTATCATGGCACAAAGAAATCAAAATACAGCCCCCCGTTCTCGATTGATTCATTTTTCAAGATAAAATTTGCTTGTTTGAAAATGATTGAAATATCGCCACTCGCCAGACAGCTCGATTTTATTATTGAGGGAGACACATTCAGACTATTGTGTCGATATTAGGGTAAGCAACGGTAGATTTCCCCTCCCTCCCCCTAGAAAAAAGGACATCATTTTGATATCCTAAATCTTATGTCATGAATTTCACAACTTTTTGGCGTAAAAATGATCTCTTAAGTGTTAAAGATGGCGTTACAGTAGCTTTCAACTTAAATTGTTTGACATGGGAGGTTATGTGAGACCTTACTTTAAAGGTATTTCAATTATCCGCAAAAAAATTGGTTAGTTGTCAATTTTATGTCTGTGAGGAAGTTATAGTGCCTCACCCCCATAATTTTTGCCCATCTCCCCCATCGGCCTCAAAATTTTGAAGTTAACAGCGTCATCTTTGACTTTTGACTTATCAGTTTTACGTCAAAAAGTAGTAAAATCCATGACATTTAATTTTTTTATTTATCTCATTTGATTCTAAAATCAAGAAGAAAGGGCACTATAAATGTTCTCACTGACACAAAGACTGTTATAAAGTTTGACAACTAACATAATTTTATGCGGATACTTGAAATACTTTTAAATTAAGGCCTCACATTCACATGACACCCCCATATCATTTATAAAATTGAAGTTCTGCAAGTCATCTGTAACATATGACAGAAACTATTTCCTCAAAAGGTAGTAAAATTAATGACATTTGATTTGGTTTTTGTTTCAAAGTTCTATCACAGAAGAACCAACAATGGTTCTTATGTTGTTTCATCTCATTCGGATCAAAATTTAAGGTCAGAAGGGGGACCATAAACATCCTCACTGTATTGTTTAATTATAGCAATTGCTCTATAAGAATTCAGAATCTTTACTTGCTGCACATAAGTCGATTTAGATAGCGCAAGCTTCAGTACAAGGGCTTTGAACCTACCCTAGAAGTAATAATAATAATAATAATAATAAGTCGATTTAGAAGAATATAAGATTTTTTTTCTAGGCATTCACAGCTATTTTTTCCTATTCGTAGACTCCTCAGTATGTCATATCTTGGTGATGTAATTTTCCGCCACTTCATTTGAGATTACACAAAGACTTTCTTAGAGTTGTACAAGTCAGCCACTCCTATATCTTCTGATGAAAGCAAAAGCTACCGTTATAAGGTTGATAGTTCCGCCCTCAATAAATATTAAAAGTTTAAAAGTCACAAAATTCCAGATCATTGATTTAGCGGAGTAGTTACTAACCCCAAGCAAAGTGGTAGCTGCACTAATCTGATATAGCATGCTAATGAGCGAACAAAAAGGATGAAACAGCTCAAAGCATTAATTAAAGAGGATCTCGAAACATCTAAAAGGGGATGTCACTCGAGAGGAGGTACAGAGGGCCCAATGGAGGCCTAGTTGCCACTGAGAAATCACCCTCTCTGCAACAATCCAGATCTAAGCGAAGATGAGAATAAGAGAAAGAAGCAAAGATTTTTATAGCCAATATTCAGTCTATAAGGAAACTGATAAATTAAATTGGGTTCATTCACTTGCCTACGGGAAAACTCGTATCAGTTTGTAGGCACATGCATATTCATACATCTATTGACGAAAAAATAAATAAAACCAATCACTTGGCTCGTGGGTCGATGAAGAAGGTCATATTTCAACAGGAGCGAGGCCCAAAATTTTTCATTAGATCAGAAATTTTAATTTGCTAAACAGAAAATAACTGTCTAAAGTTTCCATTAAAATTTCATCGTACCTGAGTCATTAAGCAAAAAGGAGAATAAGAGGAGTAAATGAACTCAACTTGATCTGAAGACAACCAAGATAAAGATAAGATAGATAACATAGAGAGAAAAATGGGAAGTATTTTTTTTCTTTAGACTTAGACCATAGAAACTTTTAATACCACAAGGCAGTTTTTTATTTATTTTGATAATGATTTTAGTTAGGTGCCCTGTTCCTCATAAAAGTTAATAATCAATGATGATGTTAAATGAAAAAATGATTTTTATGAAGTTAATAATTATTAATATCGAATGAAGAAGTTAAATGAGCTGTTACGTGAAGTCAAAAATTTCAAATAACAAATTGAGAATGATGATAAAAACTGCCAGTAGAGTTTCCTCAATAAAATACTCCAGTTTTCAACTAATATTTATTTGCGGACAAAAATTTATTTACAAAATAATACTAATTTATATCATAAACGTATAAAAAGTTATAGTAATGTATAAAACTATTTTAACGAGTAACATAATTTATCTCAAATTTGTTATAAGAAATAAAATACAATAGTTTGATGATAAATGGTAACATTTAATGGTAACTCGTATAGTACAAATGTAAAACAAATATAACAAATGACATTTTTGTTAATAAATAGGTCGTGTTGAGGCAAGTTTATTATACAAAAGAGAAAGACTGGGTTATGTTATAACAATGATTCAATTGCTAGATCCATATTATCCATAGTATTTTATAGATTGTTGCACTTACTGGAATGTTGACTAGAATTAAAATATAATTAAGTATACAAGTGCAACTTATCATTTAAAGCAGATTTTAGACTAACATCATTTCATTTGGTACGTATATTTATATGGATTTCAATGGAAGAACAATTGAATCATTATTTTTTTCTCTAATAAATTGTAGAAGAAATATTATTGGTCTAGTTATTGATCACTTATTTAATAATCTTTGAATTATTTATTTAAAACTTCAACAAGATTTATAATAGTTTCAAAATATCTTGCCTGAATCTAGACCAATATATTTTTATATTAAGTAGATATATCCAGTCTACAGAAAGTCATGCTAGAATAATTAGAGACAAAAATTTCACCAATAAATAAAATTTTACATAATAGTGCTAGGAATTAATGCTATCAAGTATGATAAGTACTTCATTTATTACCATCTTACAGAATTAAATTTGGAATTATCATGAGATGAAAAAAAAAATAAAAACATATATTTTTATCAAAATTAGGAGAGTAAATTAATATCCAAAACTTATCTAAAATTCCTAACACTATTTGAGCAATTAACAAACAACATCTATCCCAACAGATCAAATTTACGGAGCCCCATACGCAGAGTATCCTCCTCCAACTGGACCCCCGTACCCGCTACCACCGGCAGATGCGCCGATATTGAACCCAACTCCGGCTTGCGCGCCTCCCGCAGGAAGAGGCAATGCCACATGCCCGCCACCCCCGCTGCTACCACCGAAGAGAGCCCCAAGACCCTTGAAAGCGCCGCCGCCGCCGGCGGAGCCGCTGGTCAGTTTAGACGTTACAACGTTGAGCAGCGGCGCGGCTGCCGTCAGTTTCTGCCCAATTACCCCTGAAATTATTCCCGAAAGAGATACTACCGGATCTTTGGGAGGCTCGATGCCCGCCGCTTTGTTCTTCGCTATGTTAGTATGGTCCAATTGGTCGATCCAGGCCGTCTTCTGGTCGAGGAAGGAGTTCAGTTTCTGTGGATTGGTCGGTCGGTCAATATTTTTTGACAAAATAAGTGGAAGCAGAGTTTCAGCGAACTAAACTTGTAAAAATTGAAGTGGTGCACTCAGAAATTTTTTCCCGATTAAAATATGGATATTTCGGATTAAAATTGGCCGGTTTTGGAAATTTTTGTAGGGATTGATTGGTTATAGATTGATTGATTGGTTCAGGATCTTGACACTTCTGAGTAGAGCCGATGGGATCTGATTGTTTCATCGTATAATTTTTGCAGCTATAAGTGGGTCATATAGAATTTTAGGATCAGCTATGGCAATGTCAGAGTCAGCGGCAAAACACTTAAGAATCACAGAAAATCTATACCTTTTTGAAGAAACAAAATAAGATCAAAATCACAAATCGTTCCGAGAAATTGTAGTATGCTTCAATTATTGTTTGACACGTAATAGAGTCCAAGTTAGGCAATTTTTGCACATTTTTCAAAGAATATCATACAGAAGGGTGATAAGTTGGTATATTTTCGTCAAAAGAATAACCCATCAATACCAATTAAAAAATATCCAAATCGGTCAAAATTTTTAAAACATTTTACTGAAGCAAAATTTCTGGGTGGACCATAACAATTTTTGTATACTTAGTATAATTCTAAAAAGAGCGAATTTGAAGACTTGAGGACTTAACTTTTTGTGACTTAGTGAATCTTCCACTATAAAAATTCCAAGAGCTTAAAGATCTAACTAGTTTAGAGTTTTAACACATTCCTGTACGAATTTTGAACGAATATGATTTAATTTTCAAGGTATTGTTTTCCAGACTTATCCTTAAAAAGCTCGTTTAGCATTAAATTAAATTTACGTTTATAATTCTCGAACTGAAAGGTCAAATTTTGTTTTACTTCCAATTTATCATTTTTTCGATTTACCTTTTTGATTTTTTGTATAATTTTCTTGAATATTTTTTTTTAATGCATTGTATTATTAGGCGTCGTCAAAAAAAGTATGAAGAAAATTCATAAAATTAGGGGCATAAATGGAAGCTCAAATAGCAGAGGGATGCTTGATAAATAAGTGTATAACATTAACCAAGTTCTTAGGGTTCAATTTTTAGAAAAATCAACCCAGTGTCGCAAATTATTCTTAAGTTATTTAAATTTGATATAATTTTTCAACTCTAACGAGAGCATACAGGGTGCACCATGTATCCTTCTCTATATTGCTATCTCCTAACGCTAACAGATACAGGGTCGGTTAAACAAGTCCAAAGGAGCGCAATTTTGTGTCCATCTCGATTCCGTCGAGACATACAAGATATCTGTGACCGTTCCTGAAATATCCTGAAGAAACTGAAAAATCGAGATTTCTTATTTTTTCCATATCTTTTTTATTATTGGAGATTAATGAATAATTTTTTGTGGGCTTACATAAGTCGTCAAGAGCATACCCATCTGACATTTCAAAAATTTTCAAAGCCGACTAGATCTCAGAATTTTCAGTCAACTTTCGTTTTTCTTATGGCCACCATAGTGTTTTTTATGTTGTTCGGTATAAAAAAAAATCATAAAAACTAAAAATTGTTAAACCTCAAAAAATAAATTAAAAAAAATTTTATTCTTTTTTTTTTTCTTTACAAAAAAGACACATTTTTAGACCGAATTTCATAGATAAATTAAAAAACCATAAGGCAAGCACTATTTCGGCGTATTTTACAAATGTTGACGTTTTTCGACGATTTTTTATTAGGTTTATCTTTGAAAAATTAAGAATAAAAATGAAAAAAAATTTTTTTTGAAGTTTATTAATTTTTGGTTTCCATTATTTTTTTCATATCGAACGACATAAAAAAATACTATGACGGTCATAAGAAAAACGAAAGTTGACTGTGAAAACTCTTGGATCTAGTAGGCCTTGAAAATTTTTGAAACGTCAGATGGATAGCTCTTAACGGCTTATGTAAGCCTACAAAAAATTATTTATTAATATCCAATAATAAAAAAGATATGAGGAAAATAAGAAATATCGATTTTTTTGTTTTTTCAGGATATTTCAGGAACGGTCACAGATATCTTGCATGTTTTGCACGGATTCGAGATGGCCACAAAACTGCGCATCTTTTCTCTAATTTAACCGACCCTGTATCTCTTAGCGTTCAGGAGATAGCAATATAGAGAAGGATACATGGTGCACCCTGTATATGATTTTTAACCAATTTTTATGTGTATTCCAAAAATCTATGAAAACAATTTAATAAAGAAAATCATGCACTAGAATTTTCATTATAAAATTACTTCGTTTTTAGGAGAATCAAAATTATGATCGTACTCAGAAGGTTTGGAAAAAATTAGCAACTAGTCAAATTTTGAATACAACAGAAGAATAACAAAAACTTGTTGACTTAAAAAGAACCAAGTTTTAACACAGACTCAATTATTGACACATCTAAAAGGTCTTATACAAATTTTTGGAATCTACATCTTTAATATCAATCTTAATTTCAATCAATAGCACTTAATTGACTTCTCAAAAGTGGTGTGGGGCTGATTTTCTATAGTTTCTTCTAAAAAAATATGGTTCTTGAATCGTGTGAAGCAACCATTCTTCCACCTATTTTCTAATCATAAAGTTGAGTGGTCTGGATCAATTTCTGGACGTAGAAAAAGAATTACTTGCAAAACTTGATGCTCACGATAGAATAATTCCTAATTGGAGCACTAATCACGTTACGCTCTAAATCAAATTACTGAAAACTAATTTGAAGAGAATGTACTATAAGACATCTGTTTGGAGCATTAAAAAAAAAATAGTAAATTATGTAACAGAAAGATATTAAACTCATCCGAACAGCTAAACTTAGACATCAATTACATATTGAATATGATCATACTTCATCCGTTAAAGGTCGAAATCCGGCAATTAACAGATGAAAGGAATATAGAACTTTGACATTTGAAATAAAAGTTGAATAACCTACATACAACTAACTGCAATTACAAGAAGTATAAATATAAAAGTCAACTGGTCAGACTTAGAAACGAGTTAATAAATTATATTCACATAATATACCTAGTCGATCGTTTATTAAATTGTTTCATTCTAGAAGTATTTACGATTATAATCCGAAAGTAGGTCATTTATTTAAGAACATATCGTTTAATTTCTTAAGATGATCGTAATTCCTGTAGTATTTTATTCTGAAACAATTATTAAATCGGGACGCGTTCCAAATTTTAACAGATTTTTTTTTTTAATTTATGGCTTGACCCTAAGACCAGCATCTTTGCAACTATTGCAAAGATTGCAAAGAGAATTAATATGTACAACTTATCGTTATACAAGATACCTGCTGTAAATATTTAAGCTATTTCAATGTCTCGTCTCGTTGTGTCAATTGTCCAGGATTAATTTTATACCGTCTAACTGTCAAAGACTTACATTAAAAACAAATCCTAAAACTGCATTCTTGACTCCAATACCTGCGTCAACATGTGCTTCAACTTTCCTTTTATCTCTGTAAGCATCATCTTCATCAAATTCCTGAAAAAAAATAAATAATATGAATAAAGCGAAATAAATCAATAATCATGATCTCCCCACTGCCCATCTCCGAGTTACATAGGCTCTTGAAACCATTCATATCAAATTGCATTTTTCTGATTATTTTTAAAATGGTCTATGAAAAATTTTAGGGAGTGATTCCTTTGCTCATTCTACGAAAAATCCTATAAACGCGTGTCCTCAAATTCGGCATTTTTGAGATACAGGTTGTCAAAGAAATGCTTATCTCTACGACTGTTGAATAAAAGGTTATACATAATTATCTCGCTGATTTCAGATTAATTATGACGTACATTCCTCATGAGGTAAGATAATCGACGCGTATTCACGCAGTCGAGTCAACCGTAGCTAAGCCGGTGAAAGAATAATAGAAAAATTACCGCTTAGGGCCAATCACAATGCCCAGATCTAAGAAAACACCGCATCGAACGCCTTCATGGTACTCGCAAAACACATAAGAAGATGTTAATCCCGCGAATGCATTCGAAGAGGAAACGAAACAATACGATCGTACTTCTTCATATAGTCATGTTTTTGTTTTTGCACTACGGCGAGAGCAGCGGCTGACACCAGCCGGCAGCTGAGCAGCAGCCAGACTCGTTTCTACACCCGTGGCTTTCGACACGTTTACCCTAAACGTGGTGCTTTAAAAAAATTATATTATTTTAAAAGTTGTAGGGATGATGATTTTTGCCTCAAATCGTAGAGAAAGTAGCGTCTTCATTTCGCGGAGAATGTAGAGTCATTATTTCCTTAGACGTTCCTCAACTTATTTCCTTCAACTTTTTGACACCCTGGAGATCGAAAACGAAAAAATGCATTTTCGGACACACATTATTGGGAAAATTTTTGTTTAGAATGAGCCAAGGAATTACTCTCTAAAATTTTCACACTTATTCAGGATAACCCTGTATACATATGTGTTATTAAGTTATATAACTTATGTTTATTTTATTACAGAGAATAATTTGTTCTTCAACAATAATTTTGAGTATTCCCAAAAATGTAGAGCTTTCTAGGGTAAATTTAGATTAAAATATACGCACTCTGCTTGAATCAAAAGTCGAAACTGACCAGAATTTTCGATTTTTGGAAATGATACAAAAAACACAAATGCTAAAAGCCTCAGGATTGAAATAGGTATAACAAATAAAATTAAAATCAGTTCACGGTTATCCCTTTTATATAACTTTGCCGACATTTCAGGCTCGAATTTATTCAGAATTTTTATATTTTTTATCTTATTCAAGAAATCTAAAGATAATATTTTCTTCATAGGTACCGAATTTTTGTTTATAACGTTATTTTAATATTATTTTTTGGAGATGAAGATGAAAGTTGACCAATATATCACCCAAAAACTATAGCCCAGCCACCAATACATTAATATTTCTATTACGTATCTCGCATGCAAGAATGTTCAGAATGTGTTATGTAATTATCTTAGGAATTAACCTGATTTATTTTCAACAAGCTTAATTCAATGCATAACTACAATTTTCAGTCTGCTAGACTGATAAAAAAAAAAATTACTAATCTGTCTTAACACTTTATTTAAATGAAAATGTTAAAAATATGATAAAGTTCTATTACACTCAAAAAGAGAGGATATCAGCTGGCTACATTAGAGGAAAGGTTTTGTGCCAAGACTCATGAGTCATACACCTACCTACCTACCTACAAAACCTATTCTTATAAAATTTCTATACTTATAAAACGAGTATTTGATGGTGATCGATTATTGTATAATTATTGTTGTTACAGCAGTCGTTAACAAGAAAGTATTTTCCTTTTATAAAGCTTTCCGCAGTGAAATCGATTCATTATGATCTTAAGAAATTATAAAGTTAATCAAGTTTCTATAGAATTTAAGTATTATCTAAATTCTAAAATATTTACTGTTCTCTTCTTTTCCTTCTTCAACTTTTTTGATTTGACCACCTTTTTATGTATATGTATATTAGACTCACATGCTGAATTCGCCCACTCGCCGAAATAAATACTCAGTTCTCATACAAGCAAAGTCAAATAATCATTTGCCAAAAAAAATATTTTGGCATTTTGTAAGGTAAATTATAGATTCCGCTGGACCAGGAGATATCAGGAGAAGACGAATAACCAGATTACAAGCCTTCGGGAGAGACTATCTCACACCGGAGGACCTGGATACCTACATTGGCAACAGTCAAGATGGTCAGCTTCCTTAGAGAAGCTGACCGGATGGGGTTAATGTAGCACTAGCACGACTAGATGTGAGCCACAATAGACCCACGATCGTAGTGTAGGTGTCACAATGGCCCACTGAAAGAAATCTATCTATCTATCTAAGGTAAATTACACAATCTGCCGACAGATCAATTTGCTTTCGCTCAAATGCCAAACCAAACATATTTTGTCAAAGATCATTCTAATTCAACATTTTTCCTCTTGTGTAGGTAGTTTAAAATAGCTCAGACCTCGATTAAATTATGAAAATAAAGTAATGGTCAGAAAAAGTTTTTCGTCGCTGTCAGGTTTAAATTGTAAATTTTCAGTTCAAATTGTAAAGATTTTAAATGTAAATTTACTGTTCAACCTGTACCTAATTAAACTTCTCAGGTCATTTATTGCCAGGTTAAGCACCTATCTCTCTTTTGGAAAAATATTACAATGTACCAGCAAAAATATACAACCACTAGAATCTAGGATTTTGACCAACTTTGATAAAAAAGCTGAAGTAGTTCAATTTTAACATAAGAGGGGGAACAATTTTTTTTTGTAGTTTTTAGGGGTCTATTGATTTTTAAAAACAGCATTTTGAGGTGTTTTTATTGCTACCCGTTCCAAATTTGGAATTTTGAAAATTTTTGGATTTCAGGGGATGCAAATTTTTGTTAACAACAAACAGGTATTTAGTCACAATCGGGAATAAGACAGATACACTCTTCCTGGAAGATCGTATCTAGAAGATGCTGATAATGTTTCCTCTCTGTACAGTTGCACAAGAATCCAGTCCTCATTCTTGTGCCTACGATTTATGATGGAAAATTTTGATGGATCTACCTTAATTTTTTGATAATTCCCTAGGATATGGCGAACTGAGTATTTTTTTCTTCAATGGGCGAATTCGAGATACGAATGTAACCAATACAACAACTAAGTACCTACTTCAAGTAGCAGCGTTCAACGTTTTGCCAGACTTCAATTATTCATAGCCGGGTTCTCAAAATGTGGTCAATTTTTTCAGAAAAATTTCATATTGAAACAACGATGACGTTACAAATGATCTTAAAAGATCTCACCATACCCAGCTAAAAACTCTAATCAGCAAGTCCGATTTTTTTTTGCAATCTATTATAATCTTATTTTTATTTCAAACATTACACATACCAACTACATTATGAAAGGGAGCTAAAATTTATTTCCTATTGATTTTTATAAGCACTTAGATTAAGGTATGTACTTAAAAAGCTAATAATTCTTATCAACAATATAATTATAAAAAAAAATGAGATCCAGCTTAAATTTTTGGAGACTGTATCGCCTGAACGGGATAGGATATCGAATATTTTGTTGAAGCTTTGAAATAAAAACAAATGAAAGAAATTTCCTAATCTTTACTCATATTTGGTGACTAATGGTCCATCCTGTGAATTCCCGTCACAGTTGAATGAACATTAAGGTCATTTTTTCAGATACATAATACAGAATGTACATCCATTTAGAAACTGAAAGCAATTAGTATTGCAAAAGAATAGTAGTAATTATCAAGTGAAGTAAACTGCAATGTTCGACGTTTATTACTATTATTTTATCACAAAATTATTTATGCACATTCATGGATGCATAAGATTGACGGCTGTGTATCTTCAGTAGTTTATGAAATATCTTTTGGTGCTGCTATATCAATTTTAGCAAGTAGGTACATTAATTTAGATTTGGATTGCAATAAAATATGAACGCATAGTTATGAAATTCTCTTAATGACTAAGCTTAAGTAGGTATATTTTGTAATATCTATTTTATTTAAGTAGTAGGTATATGTATATTTCTTTATAAAAAATCCAAGAGGACTAACTACATTATATGTACATAATAATAATTTTAAAAGGACAGGTAATCATCAAACGATTCTATACAGTTCTAATACCTACTGCTTGATATTTTGAGGTACACGCTTTTAAACTATCGTAATAGGTACCTTAATTCGTTTGTAAAATTAAATAGAATCCATTTCATGCTCAATTTTATTCAAATAAAACAAAAAGCAGGCCAGGGTTCATGTCTACCAAAAAAATCACACGCTGAAGTGATGTGTATGAATAAATAGTTTAGTGTACGACTTGTAAATAATAAAAGCTTTATTGCAAAATATAGTTCGCAGTTTCTCAGCTGGGGATTTGAAGACTAAGTAGATATACTCGTACGATAAACTGTCTTATTTAAAAGCAATGTAAGTAAAACAGGGTACCTACATACATAAAGAAACCTTTTTATTTATTCAAATTTGTATTAAAAAAATAAGATAAAATTTAAAATAATTTTTATGCTGAAGCCCTTTTTGGAAATTATTAGTAAACTAAACAAGTAAGCTACGAGTATATTTATTTGATCACACCGTAAATAAAGAGATTTAAGTCAGGCCCGGAAAAAAGGGTGATATCACTTCTAAATAGGCCCGCGAACTCTTATCCAATGATTCCGAGAGGAAACCGATAGTTTCCTCTAAACAGAGTCAGGATTGGTGTGTGGGCCATCATGTTGGTATCAACAGTTTTAGAATTCTAAAAGGGGCTTATATTCTAGAGCGTTTTGGAAAGCAATTCTTATTTTTTCCAAAAATTTTTCCTAATTTAAATTCTGGTCTTTATGACTGGAACGTATTATTAATTGCTTCAGTTGGCATTAAAAGACCTGGAATCTTGAAATCCAAGCCCATGAAACATACCCTTGATATTATTATCCAGTATACAGGATGAGTCATGAGGAACTTTACAAACTTCTACCATATGTAGAGTCCCTTAAGGGGAATATCATGTGACCCTTAAAAACTTTCAACTCCCCTTCTCTGTTAAATATACAGTGTAATTTGTGAATTTAAAAAAATATTCATTTGGCTTAAATATATACGAGTATCTACACGGATAATTAGAATTTTCAAATTTTTTTGTTCAACTGTAGCCTAAAATCTAGCATTCGATCGGCGTTCTCAAAAGTTAAGAAATTCCAGGAGCGGCTCAGGGAAAGTTGATTGGGAGAGGTTGTCCTAAAAAGTTCATCCTCTATGCGGTTTTTGAAAAATATGTAATTAATGATTTTCAAAGTAGACAAATAGACAATGAAAACTGTGTATGTGAAATTTTTGTCACACACAACCCTATAAAATCGTACCTACTTGCTTGTACACAAAAAGAGAAGCTGATTTATTAAAGTGTCAATTTAATAAAATAATTTCTACATAAGAAAAAATATCACAAAAAAAATAGATGAAGCTTCCAAATATTATATAACTGCTAATAAATATATTATCATAATAATTAAGTATTAACAATGACTGGTTTCCTATTACATAATATTCCAAAACTTCTATCAAATAAAACAGGAAAAATAAGTTTTGTAACCGTATTTCCAGAATGTAATATTCATGAGAGAAATCACTGCTGCTTGTGAGCGCGTGATTCATCAGTGATCAAGGGGTTATAAAATCTACTTAACTATATCATTACCTAATCGACAAAAATTACTGTGAACAATAATTTTCGATAGCCCTGGAAGGCTTTTGTTGCGGCTTATGTGTTGATATTTTCCTTAGTCACTTTTACTTTATGCAAGAGGTAGCAGGTAGGTACGTACCTACCTTGGATTACCATAACACTTTCTTCAACGGATGACTACCAAGTTCAGTAAAAGCGAGTCTTATAATTATTTTTTATCGGATAACGACCTTCATAGTACTCAGTAGACCTCTACACTGATTCTTATTAACTATCACAATCATCTTCCGTTATTCCGTGTTCTGAAGTTAACAATATATAAATTTTGTTACCTATACCTATAGGCGATAGATATAATAGAGCTGGTTAGAAATTTAATCAGTCTATTATTACATGATCTAATTGAGATTAACTTGGCTGTGATGGATTTTATGGTGATAAATTTTGGTCACGCTCATTTTTAATTGAGTTAAGATGAATAATATTATTAATTTGTTTATAAAAACTATCAATTGATAAAAAAAAATATTGCCAGATTGCCATATACGTATACTTATTATATTCGAATATAATACTAATTTAAGTACATCAGGTGACATTTTTTAAGTTTTTAGCGGCATTTCATTAACTCTGATAAAATGATCAGAGAATGCTTAAAACACCAAAACACGTTCTAAATGGTATTTAATCAAAGAATTTTTGTTCAAAAAAAGTGTTTCCTACCCTCCCAATCAGTTACGACAAAAGTCATAGGGGTCAAACTTGTAGTGTTCGGCGTGCCCACCACCCTGGTATAATTACTTTTGTCGTAGCTGTAATACCAGCCGAGATAATTGGAAAACAAATTTTGTACCCTTTAGGCCCACCACCCGTAATGCAAAAATTGTAGATTTAATGCTTTTGGGACACAGAGGAGGCTAAAAGCGTATGCAAGAATACAGCGAGGTGGAGCACCTATGTTTCCACATTAACATAGGGAAAATCCTCCTGCCGCCTATATGCTAGAGGGAGCAGTTCTGAATTAGGAGGATATTGTTAAGTTATTAACGTCATCGATTTTTTGTATGTCACCGATTATTTGCATCAATAAGTACATAAAGGAAATTTATATATTTATGTTTCCTAAAATAATTGTTCCTAGTAATCTAAGCATTCCTAAAAAAATTTTTGAAAATATTTTGTCAAAATTAAGGTTGTATCTAATTTGAAAAAATAATTTTATGATTTCAGTAGTTTGATCATTGAATACTCGTAGTTTGAAATCCTTTAAATAGAATTTTGCGCTATTAAAAAAAATACCTAAGTACATCTGTGATAATTAGGCTTATGCTAATGTCATTTTAATGATACCCAAATATAATAATTGTAGAGATATCAGCTGGAGGTTTATTTATTAATACTAATTCAAAAATTTTAAAGAGGTAAGTTAAAAACCATATTTTGAAATATATGGGGAGGGTAGGACGGTTTTTCGATGATTTTTTGAAGTAGATTTTTGAGCGTTAATTTATATTCAAAAATGAACTTTGTAATAATTCATTGCACCAAGAGTGGATCTATAAATATCTACATACAACACCGCTTTAATAGAAAATAGTTTTTTCATAGGGTGACTGATTGAGGTTTACAGCGCTAATCAGAGACATTATAGTAAAGGTCGGTTATAAAAAAATTAATATATTTCTAAGCAAACATAGTCGCAAAAATAAAATAATCAAGTGTTACAAAAATAGAACTCCAAAGCAGTGGTTCTGGATTTCTGAAATTTCATAGTAAATTTCTATATTATGAAAAAAATTCAGCCTTAGCCTTGGATAGCAAAGAAACTTATCACGGGCTCTGTTCACATCAATCTCGGTGGCTACATAGTAAAAGAAACCACATAATGAAAAGAAACAAAACAAAATAAAACCACCCCAACCTCGTATATCCACGAAATTTTGGACACAGTCTCTTCGAGTCAGTTTCCATTGAATACAGATTACCCCTGCCCGCACCGTTCTTGAAGGTCGAGGTAAAAAATTTAAAACTGTGCTTTGCGGACTAAATTTCAATCCTAACTATGAAAAAATTTAAAAGAAGCCGACCAACTCCGGATCGGAAAAAACTTAACACGGGCTATCTTGACACTTCTTGTCTCTGTGGAATACATGCGACTCGCCGCACTCTCGGCCGTGTTCTCTTATAATACATAATTAAAAATTTAAAAAAAAAAACAACAAAACAACAATCTCTTATCACCACGAAAGTCGGGCACGGTCTCCTCGAGTCAGTCAGTATCTTTCACGAATGAATGTTTGATGGTTGAACCGCTATTGAAAGAAATAAAATAAATATTCTCAAAACCTGTACAAGCTAATGGATAGGTATATGTCTGTTATAATTTTATTTCATACTAGTTCTTTCAGACGTTAGATTATGACAATAATAGTCCAGGTTTTACGCTTTATAAGAACTTTTCATGCTTATTGTTATAAGCGGTTAAATTCAATTTCTATAATATATTATTGAAACGAGCCTTCTTAACTAATAAATAACAGAAAACAATAGTATTTAACGCTTTATGACTATTATAATTTTGTTATGATTTAGTGAAAAAATGAAGGTGATGAATGCTTGAGAGCATACAGTCATAGTCATCTTTTTCGCGTATTTCTTTAGATTATTAATTTACATAAAAACGTTGATTGTTATAACAATAGCTTCAAGTTTTCATGCTGAAATCTATTCTACTGTCAACTATGAATATTTCAATAAATTATTGCTTCTAGACTGGAATTCTAGAAGTAACTGAACTTTATTGTTGACACTACATTTATAGAATTTCTAGTTTAATGAACTATTAACCACGCCAGTGATTTATATGTGATTATTCTTTAAACCGGTACAGTTGAATTATTATAATAATTGAAAGAAACTAGTATAAAATAGACTCCCACCTTGTTAATTTAACGATATACCGTGTGTCCCTGGATAGGTGAAACGACTCTTATAAAAGAAAAAAATTTTTGATTTTAATTTTCATTTTTTGGGGTTCAGCTCTGCTTGGTTAAAGAGTAATTTCTAACAAAATTTTAGTTTTGAAAAAGCAAGCATGCCTTGGAAATAAAAAAAAAAAACATTTTTTCTGTAGAGTAAAGTGTCTTTTATGTGGCAAATGCAAAAAAATGTTATTTGAAAAAGTTGTTCAGAATCAACATTTAGTTCTGTATACCAAATTTCAAAATCATAGGCTAACTTTGATCTTTTACATTTACTTTTATCTTTATTTCACAAATCAAGGAATTTCATTTGTAACAAAGACTGATATTGACAAATTGCTATTGCTATGGGTACAATTTGGTTTTTCCATGGCAGTCTTTGTTACAAAATGAAATTCTTTGATTTATGAAATAAAACATAAATATAAATGAAAAAAATAAAAGTTGACCTATGATTTTGAAATTTGGTATTGGGACCTAAATGTTGATTCTGAACAACTTTTTCAAATAACATTTTGTCGTATTTGCCACATAAAAGGTACTCAACAGAAAAACCGTTTTTTTGGAAATTTCCAAGGCATGCTTGATTTTTCAAAACTAAAATTTTGTTAGAAATTACTCTTTAGTCAAGCAGGGCTGAACCCCAAAAAATTAAATTTAAAATCAAAAAAATTGTGTCTTTTATAAGAGTCGTTTCACCTAACCGGGGACACACGGTATATTTTATATAGTAACACTCCTTAGGTGTTTTTTTAAGACGTAACATACTTGCCATAATATGATTCAAAACTCTAGTTCCGTTGTATAAGACATAAGTACCTACTTAATTTAATTTTCCATTTATTTCTGAGAGAAAAATTATGACAACAAAGTTATAATAATTATTATCTCTATACCTTTAAGGAAGCTCGATTCTTTCTTTACATTATTCGTATCTAGCGCTATGTTCAGTCTTAAAAACTCGCCCTATAGACATAAACTCTTCCAATTAGAACAGGTTAATTAGGTTTCGTAACATGCAGCAGTGTCGCTAAAATGAAACTGAATAATTAAAAGTATTATCTTACGTCGTTAAGAGGATCTATATCATCAATCTGCCTTTTTACTATATTTCTACTTTCCACAATGTCGGAGAAAGCTATCAGGCATACCAAAAGTGCTGTCGCCGACCAGATTAACGGATGCTGATTCATGATGCTGAAACAAAAAGGTATCATAAAAAGGATTGTTTGCGGCAAATATTTTGTGTAATAAAAATATATTTGAATATGACATCTTCTAGAAAAACTGTTATTAAAACCCTGATTTATAGATATACACCCCTTGGTTTAGAGATTTGAAGAAATTTATTCTAATAATCGAATTACTAATTTGGAAACTTTTATTACCAAGGAAGAGTTTTTAGCCAAACAACAGGCTCTTACAAATAGGTAACATTTTTACACATTTACTCAAATAATTAATTATTTTCTATTCGTTTATTAATCAATATGAGAACGATTAAAACTTTTTTTAATCAAATTTGCGGGCAAAAGATGCGCAACACATATCCTGCTTCATTATTGAGTTATTATGACAACTGACATGATCGCTTCTGTTTCCTTCGAGAATATAAGTTCAAATATTATGATTCTAATAACCACTAGAAATTGAAACTTGAAAATTTAAATAACCTGCATTTTTTTGTTAGGAAATCGAATAAAAATCTTATTAAAATCTCATTAATTATGAAATTTTGACAAGTTTCAAGTCAGAAGTAAATAATCTGACATAATTCTTAATTCAATTATTATTGTTTCAACACATGGTTAAGGTTCCTTATTAAAATCAAATTAAGAACTTCTAAAAGAAATTATATAATTATTATTTCTAACTACTCGTACATATATTTATTTTACCTTACACCAAATAATAATCTTTTCTTATCCTTCAAAAGAACAACTGACACAAATTCAAAAATTGATATTAAATTATCAGAAGAATCAATTACCTAATGCAAGATATAGTTATATTATATACTACGTATTGTATATATTGCTTTACCATATATATTACGTAATCAAGAAGAAATTTCTGCAATGCAAAAGATCGGTAGGTAATTATTCAATTAAGCAAGTTGATATAAAACTTCCATGAGTAGGTCACAAGAGTTGTGAATTTCTAAGTACTTATTCATTTATTGCTAATAACACTTCTTATTACAGTCCCTGCGATTATTTGTATTCACTAATCGAATCAAGTGGTAGATATATTGTGTCCTTATTCCAAGAAACTAATAGGTTAAATTAATGGCCGATAATAAATAATAATAAGTGATAAAAATTTAACATCCAGGTACAGAATTGAAACTTTGGGTTAGCACAAGGAAATTTTATGTAAAAGTAAAATTTTGAAATAAAAAATTTTTACCTTAAAAAACAACCACCTTAATTATATAATATTTCGTCAAATAAATTGAAATAATAATACCGGTTAGAGGGTTAGGTACAAAGGAACTTCACTTCTTGTAGGTAAACGTTATAATTATTAAGACTTTAACATTTTCACAGGATCATCATTGATACCTAAATATTTTATCCCCTCCCCTACCTACCTACACCTAACCAAAATTTTACCCCCTCCCTTTTTTTAATAAAATGACCTATTTTATTTCTATAAATAAAAAATTTTTCATAAAACATTTCACATGACCCATTTTTTCTTGAGGAATCATCTGAGGACATATGTGCGTTTCTACATCTGGCGATATATTATAAGAAATATATTAGCGAATTGAAATACCGCACAGTTTCAGAGAAAGTAAAACCATCTGATACATCTTACTGCTTATTTGCGATTTTACACCATCTTCAAGTGTGTTTTCTCTTCGACCTCCAATGTACGAATCACTATTAAGATCACAAACAATTCACAATAAAAGTAACTGAAATTTATTTTATTATAGCGAAATATGTCGTGTGTGTGTGGATTATTATATGAAATAAAATAAAAATACCTGACACTGAGCTATGGAGAGACTTAACAAGTGAATGTGATAATAGCTTATGCTTCGTCTTATTTGAAAGCTCGTATCTAGGTCGTGTATGATCGGTGACTTGACGGAAAGTCTCGATCGACCAAACGGGTCAAGGAGGGTTACTGTAAAACTTGGAGGGTGAGATTTTGCAGGATAACGAATTGGTGGGGGGCGAAATTCCTCCTAATTTCCCTCTCGATTTCTCAATTCATCGGGAGTGAACTATATAAGGTCGATGCTTGCATTAAATTATTTCTCAGTACGGAAAATAAATTAAGCCACTTAGAAATTAAAATTATCACCTGTAGTCTGTAATCCTCTATTACAGCAATGAGGACTTCTATTGTCTTTAGTAATTGTAATGGAAACGTTTTAATTTGCTGTTAACTATATCTTATTGCACCATGTAGGTGATTTGAAAGCCCAAAATTCACATCGAACATGGATTTCGTTCCATATTGTATAATGTAATGATTATTTTTAGACATAAATAATGCAATATTAGAAAAATTTACTTTGCTTGATTCATTAAAATAAAAATAATGCTAAAACAATCATGTTTAAGTTACGAAATTAGAAATGAAACAATTTTGATTTTGCAGTTGCAGGTTTGTATTCTTACCTCTTGTAGAGATCTCCCATAATTTAACGTAGGTATAATTTGGATCTTGCACCGATTGCATCTAATAACGTTTTAGAATATTAACTCTTCTTATCATCGCATTGTTAAACTAATATTTATTAAAATCCAAACTAGCTAATCAATAATTATGAACCATGGTATGAAAGCAGGTCTATCAAATTATCTCGTTTAAGTACACAATATAAATTACAGCATAAAACATGACTTATTATTATCATTTACAGCTTTAATGTATGCTTATTAATTAAATGTAGAATTGTTTGAATTCATGGTCTATGACCATGAATTCAGATGGATTTAATTTTGCATACCCCTTATGGTGATTGTCTCCATGAAATGGGTTGTTCCAAATTTTTTTTGAAAATGATTACGATTTTATTGTGATAAAAATGGTAAATTACAATCATGGTACATTGTGCATGTAGGGCAATAATCATTAACGCGAGTTATTCTACACTCATTTGAGCTGGAAATTGTAGTCCCCAGTTCTTTCTCATTGAGAACTTAATTAATGTGATACTTATCTACAATAATATAATCGCATGTGACATCATTGCTTGTTTAGAGGTAGATGATGAAGGTACATAAATAATTATAAGCAACGGCGCCAGATTAACGACTATTTAGTGTCAAGTAAAAATCATGCAACTAGAGTACAGTAGATACAATAAATCTACAGATAAAATGACAAACGGCGTCATTGATGCAACGTTTTAGTTCCCTTTACCATATAGGCTGCGTTATGCTAGATACCTATGTAAAATACACAGGAGAAGATAGCTACATAGGTGTGATGTACACTAAGAGGGGATGGAGAATCTATATGTTGTCATGTTCATACGAAAATTAGAGAACCGACAACATTTGCAAATTGTGTCACGACAAATTGGCAGTTTTTTTTTTATTAAATAAATAAAAGTCGACACAGTATAAAGAGAACACGCGATGTTATTGTGTATAATAATATTTTGATATCTATTACACGATGAGTTAGAAGATAAAATATAAAAGAGAACAAGAATATTTCTGGTTTTCGTTGTCTGTTGTTAGAGGTCTTTCTGCTTCTTTTTTGATTATAGAGTGACCCCCACATTTCAAAGATCTCTATTTCATCGTTGCTTGGGTCGAGTCAAATAGTCTTAAATAATAGGGAAGTGGAGAAAATGTATACCTAAAGATCTTGAAATACGTGCTCATATAGGTTGATGCTCTCAAACACATTTTGATAAAATTCTGCCCACCTTCCTGAGATTAAACAAACCTTGGATTTTCAATATGACACATTATTTTCTCATTTACCCCTTTATTTCAAGTAAAGTCAGAGTAAACTAGTTCGGCTATCCGAAGGGTTGTTGTTGGCCTATTTACTAAATACGAGAATTTTTGAATTTCTGGAATCGCTACGTGTCGAGCAGCCGTTAACCACAAGTAAAACAAATATTAAGTGAATCGATAATTATATCGATTACAATTCTTACTTACGGATAATCTTCCTCTCATTCCTGATTCTATGGAAAGTAATTTGACTCCTGAATTGTCACAATGATATAGAAGTAATAATTGCAAAATGCTTTTCCTTTTTAAATGGTCCAAATATGTAAATTCTTCTCCCAGTCCTCTCCCCCATAGTTTTTGTTGTATGCTTTCTCGCATGAAATACCAATCCGGTGCTTTTTCGTGTCCCGCCATTATCATTAATCCAGAAATCAGGGAATATTCACCTATTGTATAACTAAGGCAGTCAGCCAGAACTTCACCAGATCCACGATTCCACCACTTACACGGACAGATGGGACTATCGCATCCACGACTACTGAGAAGGCGAACTTGTTGGCGAGAGTCTTTTCTTCATACTCTTCCGTCGACTTTCGTGGAAAAACTCCGCCAATGATCCCTTCGGTGGAGACCAAAATGTCAAACATTGTTTTCCGACAGCGGGTCATAAAGAGCATTATGTTAGCCTTAGACCCAAACAAAGCTTCTGGGCCCGATGACGTACCTGTTATCGTACTAAAAAAATGCGCCACTGAGCTGTCTTTTAAACTTGTCGTATAAAAAAGGAATATTTCCTTCTTGTTGGAAATGTGCACGGATCCAACCTATTCCCAAGAAAGGCCAAAAAGACTATACCAATTGGAAGGAGCTAATATAATCAGCGACCGCCAATACGGATTCCGCAAACAGAGGTCAACTGGTGACCTCCTCACTTACGTCACCGAGCTGTGGAACGGCGCAATCGAGCACCATGGGGAGTCTCGAGGTGTTGCGCTTGATATTTCTAAAGCTTTCGACCTTGTTTGGCATGGTGGACTGTTGGCCAAACTGCAGGCCTATGGCATGCCCGAGAAATTCTGCTTGTGGCTGCGAGTTATCTCGGATCGTTCATTACAGGTGGCAGTCGATGAAGTTCTTTCTTGGACCTTTTCCATCAATGCCGGTGTGTCTCAGGGATCCATTTTATATCCGACTCTCTTTCTAATATTTATAAACGACTTGCTTGAAACAACAAAAAATCCAATATACAGTTTTGCCGACGACAGTACCCTTATATCTTCTTATACGTTAGATGCGCGAACATCTGCCATCGACGCACAGACTCGCAGGGAGCAAGAAGTTGCCATACTTAACAATGATTTGCAAGACATTCTAACTTGGGGCGATAGAAACCAGTCCAATTCAATGCCGGAAAACCCAAGCAGCCATCTAACATGTCTTGGCATGATCATGTTGCAGGTTTGGCGAAGAATGCTTCTCAAAAACTTGGAACACTCTTCCGCACGAAGAAATTTTATACACCACAACAGCTTCACCTCTTATATAAGGCTCAAATCCGACCATCCTTGGAGTACTGCTCACATGTTTGGAGCTCACCTCCCAAACATAAGCTGAGACTACTCGACTCTATTCAGAAAAGAGCCATCCGCTTGATTGGGGACCCAGATTTGACAAAAAATTTAGACACTCTCGAACATCGAAGAAGAGTAGCTGACCTGAGTCTGTTTTACAGATATTTTAATGGAAGGTGTTCAAAAGACGTGGCCCACTTGATCCCATCAAGAACAAGACCGGGCAGAAATACACGTCGAGCCGCAGACGCTCATCCGTATCAGGTTCAGCTCGTTACACCTCGTACTACCCTATTTCAGACTTCTTTTATGTATAGAACCGCATCACTTTGGAATAGCATTCCAAAGGGCGTGTTTCCCAAAGTATACAACCTACAGAGATTCAAGGCCAACGTGAATCGATATCTCCGCTCATGCACCGCTCCCAGAGCGTCATAGGGATTTCCCTGCAGTGCATGTGCATTTTCAATTAAAAAAAATATATACAGGGTGAATTATAAAAAACGCCCCAAGCGATAACTCCGTTAATTTTGAAGATATGACAAAACTTTTTGAAACAAAGTGGCGTAGTTTATCATCATCTAAGTATATGTTGAGATAAACGTTCGATCAAGACAACTTCCTGTTTAACCGGAAGTAACATCAACTTCGGGTTTTTAAATAGAACACCCTGTAAAACTTTATATTTTTTAAATGTCTGAAGAAATCTAATACAGGTGGTTTTCACCATTGGAATTTAGATTGAGCGGTTTATGAGTTATAAACAAGTGAAGATCGAAAATTTTCAACTTCAAAGCAGTGTAGAACTAGAACGGCTCAAGATATCTAAAAACGGTTTACATGTCCTTATCTTAACTTTTGACATAGTATCCTACTATGTGGTTTAAATTTTAATACAGGGTGATGAAAAATCGGATAATTTTAATCACCCTGTATTAAAATTTACTCCACATAGTGGGATAAAACATGAAAAGTTAGGATAGGGACATGTAAACTGTTTTTAGATATCTTGAGCCGTTCTAGTTCTACACTGCTTTGAAGTTGAAAATTTTCGATCTTCACTTGTTTATAACTCATAAACCGCTCAATCTAAATTCCAATGGTGAAAACCACCTGTATTAGATTTCTTCAGACATTTAAAAAATATAAAGTTTTACAGGGTGTTCTATTTAAAAACCCGAAGTTGATGTTACTTCCGGTTAAACAGGAAGTTGTGTTGATTGAACGTTTATCTCAACAGATGATGATAAACTACGCCACTTTGTTTCAGAAAGTTTTGTCATATCTTCAAAATTAACGGAGTTATCGCTTGGGGCGTTTTTTATAATTCATCCTGTATATTTATAAGCTTAAGAAATCCCTAAATCTCATCAAGATTCGTTGAGACATCTTCTAAGTATCCAAATTACTAAAAATCAGCTCTGTATCTTCAAACTTGTCTGTTTCTTGAACAGATCTCAATTTTTTTAAACTCTTTGTTCAAAAGTCGTTTTTCTTGCCTGCTTGTATTTAAATCCCAGTTCTTCTCTCTCTTTCTATATTGACTTTAAAAAAACTACATACAAACACGAATATAAAAAATTCTACTAAGTATATAATGATGGATATTATCAATGTTGCACGTGTTTCGCTACTTTAAAAGGTAACATCTTCAGACAAATGTAAATGAATAAAATTATCGGTATGATAACATAGCAATAATCCTCATTTTTCCTAAGCAAACCAATGAAATCAGAAAATATCCATCACTGACTTACTTTGGAAACATTTTAACACAAATGTCAAATTTTAACGCAATTACATTTAATATTTCATTTAAATCATTTATGAGCTATGGTTCTATATTTCTTAACGCAAAATAAAAGTTATCTAAATTAAAATAACATGGAATTTATCGAATAAACTGTTCACATTGTACTTCAGTTTATACAGGGTTATTCACGGTATACGCCACGGAAGTTTATACAGGGTTATTCACGGTATACGCCACGAAAGTTTATGGCCGTGTCTCTGGATTTTAGGATCTTTTTATTTTTGGAGTGGATAGAGATCCGGCAGAGGTATGTTTCAAAATTATATTCATAATGTACAGGTGTCCCAAAAGCATGAAACATATCAAAGTTATGTTTTTTTAAATGGAATGTGCCTATTGCATTTTTAGATTGTCTGAGAAGAGAAAATGAGATTGGCTTTTACAGTTGGTGTTTAAATTCAGAAGTTTGTGAGTTATAAACAAGTGAAAATCGTCATTTTTCAAGTTCAAGGCCCTGTACAAGGAAAACGGCTCAAGATAGAGAAAAACGGCTTACATGTCCCTATTTTAACCTTTCATGTACTATCCAATGATGTAGATGAAATGTTTATACAGGGTGATAAAAAATTTGAAAAATTCTGAGATTTCTCCACGCGTCGACAAATAAAAAAATCAAAGAAAGTACAAATGTTTCTATACCATAAGATAGTTCATGAAAAGTTAAAATAGGGACATGTAAGCCGTTTTTCTCTATCTTGAACCGTTTTCGTGGTACAGGGCCTTGAACTTCAAAAATTACGATTTTCACTTATTTATAACTCACAAACTTCTGAATTTAAACACCAACTGTAAAAGCCAATCTTATTTTTTCTTCTCAGACAATCTAAAAATGCAATAACATAGGAGCATTCCATTTAAAAAAACATAACTTTGATATGTTTCATGCTTATGGGACACCCTGTACATTATGAATATAATTTTAAAACGTACCTCTGCCGGATCTCTATCCACTCCAAAAATAAAAAGATCCTAAAATCCAGAGACACGGCCATAATCTTCCGTGGCGTATACCGTGAATAACCCTCTATAAAACAATTTCTAACATCAAGAATAAAATTGAATTACTTTATCATTGTGATCATTATTTTAAATTAAATTATTTAACGTAAATGTATATTCAAATTATGTTCTTGAACCTTCAGAAATTCACAGGCATTTAAACAACTAGCAATACACAGTCATAAATGAACAACTAGACATCCATCGTTCTCCATTACTTGATTTTCTTTTCGACACCGACAACTAAGAAGATTCTGAAGAAATTATATTATCATCTAGTTAGCTCTGTTAAAAATTCTTTTAAATCTAGTTACTTGTTTTATGACCACTTCTGCTACCATACTGTTGCTATGTTACTATATCAATAATTTTATTCATTTACATATGTCTGAAGATGCTACTTCAAAAGTAGCGAAACACCTGTAACATTGATAATATCCGTCATTATCAGTAGAATTTATTTAACCAATAGTGTTTTATTTATCATCTATCATTATGCAGAGATTCTACGAAGTAAGTATAAAAACATAAATTTTCCAACACTCCATACCTATGTGATTGCAACTGGTGACGATCAATTAAGACTAGTGGAAATGGTAAATCATGTCTGGCATTCGTTGAACTCAAAAGTTTACCAATTTTTTGTGCTATCTAGGCGTGAATTAAAGAATAATCGAAGTGAAAAAGACAATCAACTGCTGTTTCAATGATGATCTATCCAGATTGAAATCAATGGAATTCTGAAAAATTTTCCAAGATCAAGGTACCTCACTCCAAATAAAATAGATCTAACGATTTTTCAGCACAGTTATTAAAACTCTTCAGAAATAGCTAACATGATAATTACACGATCTTGAACTGACCGAATAATTGTGAGACTTAATTAGAAAAAATAGTTGACCTGTGTCCCATAATATAAGACAGGATTTGTTCGAATTCGCACTTGAGTTTTTATTTCGTAGTTTCTTCCAAACCCTATACTGCTTAATAACTAAGAAGATTGTGAAGAAATGATAAGCCCAAACTTCCGCTTATGATGGAAAAGTATGCAAATATATTCTTTTAACATATATTTTTCATTATTATAAATAGAGAAATCCGTTATTAGAAAAATATACAATTAGGTACATTTTAGCTCTATCTGCAGACTGTGTTACAGAAACGTATTATTATCTAAACGTTATAGATACTTATTATAGAATATAGGTACCTAAAAAAGATACCCAAAAAACACCTATAAAAATTGGTGTTTTTTTAATTCGATGATTGTCCTATTATTAAAAATCAAGAGAATACCTGCAAATGTATTAGCAATACTTTCTCTTGCTTACCTAAATTTCGAGATCATGTTTCTTCGATTTTGAATATAGGTTTCAATGCATCTTGTTTATTAGGGGGTCTCCGGAAACGTAATAGTAACATTATGTAATTTACTTAAGCACTACCTTTCCTTTTACTAACGCTAGACTATTTTGCTTCTTTTTTATAATTTAATATAATTTTTAATTGTCTATAGTTATGCTATAGCTATCTCAGATCGTGAAACCTTTCAGCTTCTCATTGGTATTAGCCATGAAATATTTCAGCTAACTAAAGATAGAGTATGACAGTATACCTTTATTATAGCTGATCAAAGATTAACTCTAGGTGAACCATAATTCTAACATTTTTAATGGTATAAGAAGAACGTTAAAATCGTTATAGTTATACAAGTTATGGGTGAAGGAACTTTACAAACTTCTACCATATGTACAATTCCTTAAGGGGAATATCACGTGACCCTTAAAAAGTGTCAACTCCTCTTCTCTGCGTTAATATACAGGGTAAATGTTGAAAAATATTCATTAGGCTTTAATATCTACACGGACCATTAGGATTTTCTAATTTCTTATGCCTCTGTTATCTATAGCATTTGATCAGCGTCCTCTAAACTTCCAGGACCGGCTTAAGAAAAATTGGTTGGGAGAGTTCGTACTAATAAGTTCATCCTGTATGCGATTTTTATAACGTTATGCGCCAGACGATGATCAAGCTAGCCGAGTTAATGAGTTAATAAGCTAATGAAGTTATCGAGGAACAACAACAAATACTCAAACAACCAATAAGCTCTGTTCTTCAAAAATAAATCTTCAATAGGATCTCTTAATATGGTCGGGAACGGAGTTGTATATACTCGCCATTTGGTAGTGAAACCATCGCTCGAAGGTTTTCTATGTCGTCCCCTAAACATTAAATGAATGTTTTGAACGTCAGTTCGAAAGGTGATGCAGTCAAGCAGGTAGAGTAGAGTTTTATAAAACATTATTTTATGGAAGAAACAGGCCGCATGCAACAGGCGCCGCCTGCTCAAATCAAGCCAACGAACCTGGTTGAGCGTGTGCGAAACATAGTGCCACCTACGTATTCCCTAGATAAAACGTAAACAAGAGTTTTGAAGCACCTGCACTCTACGAATATCTTCCCTCAACATGTTCTCCCCATAAACAGAGTCACAGAAGTCTGGAGAAAACAAGCGCATTACAAACAGTTGTCTTCATCTTCTGGTTAATCAGATGTCTCTTAGATGTCTCGGAAGACTGCTGGATAAGAAGATACTAAGAGAAAATAGCACCCTCGATAAACAGAACTCATGGAAAGTTAGATACTGACAGGACATGGCGTATTCAATACATATAGACATAAGAGTTGAAAAGCAACCAACAACCAATTCTGGTTCTGTGTCTGTTGAGGAGAAACATTTTCGCCCCATAAACAAACTCACAGAAGTCTTGAGAGAACATGCGCATTACAACCAGTGACTTCATCTTCTGGTTAATCAGATGTCTCTTAGATGTCTCGGAAGACTGCTGGATAAAGAAGATACTAAGAGTCATAGCACCCCCGATAAACAGAACTCATGGAAAGTTAGATACTGACAGGACATGGCGTATTCAATACATACAGGGTGTCCGGTAAGTATCCCCTAATCTCTCGGGAGCATACAGGGAAGTTAAAAAAAAAACCTAGTCATAAAAAAAAATTCCTAAAGTGTCCCCAAACCGAGATATGGAGCCTAAAAAGGGTGCCCCGCAATTTACTTTTTTGGCTCTAACTTTTGAACCGACCTATATATTTTGATGAAATTTCTATTTTTTATAGAGGCTATAAAGACTCATTAAGCCATATCAGAGTAGATGTTTGACGTCCTCAAGGAAGTCAGGAACGGACTTACCACCCCACTCATTGTGTCAAAGTTTTGACAGGTGTCATTTTACAGAGCTGAAAACTTATTTTTTAAATACGCTGGTCATTCATCTTCACAAAAGGTACTCTTAATTTATTTCGATAAAACTAGCGGTTCTTAAGATAAATCGACTTTTATGCGAATTTTGACCAAGTTCCGTCAATAGCAATCCATTATGTAGGTAGGTTTATCAACAATAACCTGATTTTTACCTGTTTGTGTTTAGGATTAGTAACTTTTGAGTGTTTCGCATACCTAAAAACCGATTTATCTCGAAAACCGTCAGTTTTACCGAAATAAATTAAGAGCACCTTTTTTAAAGATGAAGTATTAGACTATTCAAAAAAATAGTTTTTAGCTCTGTAAAGTAACACCTGTCAAAATTTTGACTCAACGAGTATGACGGTAAGTCCGTTCCTGACTTCCCTGACGACGGCAAACATCGACTTTAATATGGCCTGATGGCTCTCTGTGGCCTCTATAAAGTGTTTAAATTTCATCCAATTATACAGGTCGGTTCAAAAGTTAGAGCCAAAAAAGTAAATTACGAGGCACCCTTTTAGGGCTCCATATCTCCGTTTGGGGACACTTTGGGATTTTTTTTTTATGACAGACTAGGTTTTTTTTGACCTCCCATGTATGCTCCCGAGAGATTAGGAGGTACTTACCGGACACCCTGTATAGACATTAGAGTTGAAAAGCAACCAACAACCAATTCTGGTTCTGTGTCTGTTGAGGAAAAACAGTGAACTTAATGCAGAAAGTTCGACACCCAAAAAAATAGTGGCCTAGAACTTAATCCCACTCCTTTTACAGTCGGAACAAACCTGGAGACTGATAGACACCTATATAAACCAGATCATAATATTAAAAGAGCACATGAAAATAGAATAGAGAGCCGTGAGAGGGTAAAATAGGAGATAAAAAAAGAGGAGACCAATAGTGGCCTAAACTAATACCGGAAGGTGGTTCTAGGGCAATGGGAGTGGTTTTAGACATTAAGGGACCGGGTGGATAGAAGCATGACGGTGTCCATAACGGATTTTCTATCCACCACAAAAAAAGAGGTGTCTAGAGACGACTATTATTATGACAATGACAAAGAAAAATAACTGAAAACTTAACATCCTCATTTGAAGGAATTATTATGACGTACCTACGCAGTTCCATCTAGAGGAAATAATTAGCTCATCAATAAAATGAAAATTTTTACTCAATCCACGACCATCCGGTAACACAGCAATATGTTACTTAAACAAAAAAAAAGTTGACTTACTTAAAATAACTTAACTTAAAATAATAAAGAGACTCTGTGACGAACTTGTAGTTACGCTACCGTCCGCTTGATGGCATTGAGTCATTCAAGTCACGATTCTTCTTTCAATTATTAATACTCGTATTTACTTTGATCACCACTCCTCTAAACTTCTCTGTTTCTGTTATAGGGTAAACTGATGAACCTTAGAAGAAAAGAAGCAAAAAAGCTGCCTCTGTCAACAGATTTTATAAGTATTGATAAGTCAACCACTTCTTGTGAAGATTTATGGGTATCAATTTTTCTACGAGTTTATAATTTATGGAAATTAAGCATAGATTTTCTACGCTACGAAATATAATTCCTTTAATGTACTACGCGTTAGGTCAATAATAATCAGTCTAAATCGCAGTCTCACGAATCAGGTTAGTAACATGATCTTGAAACTTGGTTCGATTAACTTTTGTCTGCCATATGTCTATCTATAACTTCATTTTAATATATCCATCACTCATTTAATCCATGCGTAGATATAAAAGAATTATGTACCTATACTAAAATCCGTTAAAGTTTGACACGTGACCTTACAAAAATTTATATAATAGTGAGATGATTAGGTTAAGAAAGTTACAGTAATGATGATAAGATAGGCAATTAAAATTAATGTGCATGCAGTAAGAGAAGATCTAATGTAAAAATTTGTCACATAAGTTGTAAAATTTTTGTAAAATTTGTAAATGTATTACAATAAAAACTAGATAGAAGTGCAAAATGTTGTACGAGCAAATGAAAACGTAAAAATTTTCTCATATACAATAGAAAAAAACTCTTCAGATTGTCCATATTATTATTTCTTGATATTTTTCTTATATACCTAAGTAGCTCTTGCATATGAGCAAAATGTTGTTAATATCTTAAATTATCTGCTTCAGTATTAAAGTGTACGATGCAATATAAAGGTCATTACAAAGAATTACAAAATCCTTTTAAAACCTTGAAACTGCTATACGAAACTCATAGCTTGGTGTCTACCTTTCTAGAGTTTTCAGATATAATAATTAATTCTTTAAATTCATTATCCTCAGTGCGAAAATGATTGCTATTCACCTATTAATTACATATTCTCTATGTTAATTATTACTATTACTATACTATTACATATTACATCAAGCTTTAAATTATTTGGTCGTTCACACCAAATATCTAGTTTTGCAAGTTTCCTTTTTATCAATAATTTCATAAATCAATCCATCATTTATTGTAATGATTTGTTGATATAACAGGACAGGACTTATAGAACATGATTAATGAGTGCAATATAATTATTGTTTAAACTTAAAACCGCTAATGAGGTGTTCTGAAAAACTAAAAATATTAACAAAGGAGCTGCTAATGGATGTATTTGTATTTATTTATAAGAAATTGGAAACCAGTTTAGTGTTTCAGCTTTCAGCAACACCGTTAATTCAATGTTTTACGTATAGATGGCTCTGGTAGTTTAGTCTTGATCAATTCCTGAAAGTATGCCGCAAACTAATAACTTGTATTATATTCTTACAATTAATATTATGGTCCTGTGTCAGCATTTTTTCTCCACAAAAAGACATTAATAAGGACTATCTGCCAATTAACGACCTAAAATCTATTGTAAAAGAAGAAAAAGATGCAGAAAGTTCCCAATTTTCGATATTTACGATGAAAATGTGCCACTGAAATGTTCAAAGTGAAATTCTACTAGTACAAGTAATTGTTGTATTTAATAATTTCGCCCCTTTGCTACTTAAACGTTACAAGCCAACTAATAACAGGCAACTTATTTTTTATGAATTTCAGATTGATACTTTGAAAATTTGAAACTTTTCTAAAAAGAACATTGTAAGTTTTTTAAACTTTAAGGGATATTCTGTATAAACCATCCAATCTAAGGATTTTTAACACCATTCGGAAGCCCTCCAATCATTTTGCTGAATAATAGTATAAAAATTTTGTTATCACCATAAAACGTTTATTAAAATCAAAGCTACAAAAAAAATCGTAACCAATTCAGTAGGTAGGTATCTCGCCTTATTTTTTGATAGGTACGGTCGGTAAATAAAAAAAAATGATAAGGTTAAACTATCTTCTATTACTTCTCGTATATCATAGACAGATACGAACTGAAAATTATTTCGTGCGACAAAAAGCAATAAAAGTTATTTCTTACAATCTCGTTCCAGAGACATTAAATTTTCCCTGTTTTTTAGAATGATCAATATGGGGGATTCCAATTTTTTAACCGAGATTTTACTTTTGTCGCTCGGTTCAACTTTCCAGTAATGAACGTAACATTTTGTTAAGTGGTATTTCTAATAATTTAGAGCTACTAAAACTTGTTATGAAAGTTCATTTGTATTACAAGACAGACAAGTTTTTCAAGAAATAGGTACTTGCATTTCTTAATTGGATGAACTGCCCATAAAGAATAAGATATTAAAATAAAATATGTAACATCAAACCATAATTTTATTACTGCCGCAATTTTATACAACATCTGCAATTCGCGAAGGTGCCCGTTTGGTTGATATGTGCATGTGTACTTATTGCATACTTTGGTGAAAATCTACCTACTTCTCATACATAGGTATCTATTATAATTATGATATAATAAGATTATCATCATTTCCTATATTCTTGATTTACACAAAACCTCGGAAGAGAACTTTTATTCATCTCTAAAAGATACTAGTATCAGAATTATTATATTTAATATTCTATACTGAATTAGGAAATTATAAATATAAGATAATTTCAAGTAACTATACTTTTAAAGCAAAAATAATAGCTGATTATGTATAAAGCCTGAGAAGTGTGTTCCTTTATTGAATAAGCAACAATTTCTAATAAGAACACATGCAAGAAAACTGCAGGCAGAAGCTGCAACTTTAGTAATAAAATTATTATGGTATTTAAACAAAGTAGTGCGAGACCTTGTTGATTCATATTATTTAAAGAAAAAATAAACAATCTATACCATTTGTAATCTAAGCAATAACTGAGGAATCAAATTGATCCAAGTAAATTATAACAGTACCTAAGTACTTTACGTGAATGTATTATACATATTGAGATTAATGAAGAAAGTTACAAGGAAATTAAAAAATTTAACATTTAGCAGCGAAATTTTGCTATAAAAATAACTGCTCAGAAGTCAATATCATTTTAGTTCCTATTTTATTAGTATCAGAAGCGAAGCAGAAAAATTATTTTTTTGCAATTGCAAAAAAGATAGTTTTCACTTATCGCTATGCAATTCAAAAAACGCTTAATGAGAGTGATTCACGCAGTGACAGTTTTTTTTTTTGACGTAAGTAAGTTTTTAGTTTAATAATTTTAGTAAGCAATATTAATTATATATTTTTCGGGTCTCTGAATTGACCCGAATTTTTTTTTTGCACTTTTTTAAGTTTTTGGTCTGAATCTCAGAAAGCAAGTGCTTCTTCGACAAGTCAATTCCATGCGAAATTAAAGTACACTAAATTTGCAGCCTTTCACATAAATACCGAGGTTTTTTTTTTGGGGGGGGGGGGAGACTAACCGCTTTGTCGGTAGAGCGCTTCAAAAAAACATTCCCATTGCGTGGAGTTTTGGATAGTTTTGCAAATTTTTTTATTTTCTCACCTTCCATGTCTTTTGGGTATCTGGCAAAAATCTGTCTCTAAAATTTGTTTTTTTTTTTTGGACATTCCAAAGTTTTTGCATATTTCTCAGTTTTTCGTCTACATCTCAGAAAGGAAGCGTTATTTCGACAAGTCCATTCTATACAAAATTAAAATAGACAAAATTTCCAACATTTCTCATTAATAGCGTTTTCCGTCGGTAGAGGTCGCCCCAAACAAAAAACATATTTCTAGACCAAGTAAATCTTATGAATAGTGAATAAGGGAAAGTAATTGAAATAATGAAGACCCATGATTTTTTTTTTATCTTTTGCATTTTTTTAAGTTTTTGGTCTAAATCTCAGACAGTGAGCGTTTTTTCGGCAAGTTCATTCCATATAAAATTAAAGTAGACAAGATTTGCAACATTTCTCATAAAGACCGTTTTGTTTTGTTTTTTTGTAAGACTAAACCGCTCCGCCGCTAAGAGCGCGTCAAAAAATATATTCCCATTGCGTGGGGTTTTGGATAGTTTTGCTATTTTGATTTTCTCACCCTTCATGTCTTTTGGGTTGCTGAAGATGAATTTGAAGTTTGCTGCCAAAAATGTTGACCGAATTTTTTTTGCACTTTTTCCCAAAATTTTTGCATTTTCTCAGTTTTTCGTCTAAATCTCAGAAAGTAATCGTTTTTTCGACAAGTCCACTCTTTACAAAATTAAAGTAAACTAAATTTTCAACATTTCTCATAACTAACTTTTTTTTAAAGACTAACCTCTCCGCCGGTAGAGCGCTAAAAAGAAGAAACATTCCCAGACCAAGTAAACCTTATGAATAGTGAATAAGGGAAAGTAGTTGAAAAAAGGGAGACACATGAATGAAATTCCAGTTATTCCTGGAACCTGGAACGAATATCGCTGCCGTTTTGATACAACAGTAGTTGTTAATTCTTGTATATCATATCATAGGGTGATTTTTTCGCCCTATTTCACGATTTGCGAGATTTCACTATTGTAGATATGGCAATATGTTTTTTTATTTTTTCGCGCTCTACTTCCGGAACGGTTAGTCTTCCCACAAAAAGTTTTTTATGAAAAATGTAGAAAATTTTGAATACTTTAATTTTGTAGGAATATGATTTATAAAAAATGCTACCATTCTAAGATGTTCGCCAAAAACTTAAAAAACTGCAAAAAATTTACAAAAAGTTAAAAAAACGATCAAAAGTTAAAAAAAAATTTCCGGGATAAATTTTTGCAACCAAACACCTATTTCGTGTTCAGCGACCCAAAAAAATATAGAGGGGCAGAAAATCAAAACTATAACAAAACTCTCCAAAGCCCCAAAGGTAATATGTTTTTTTGGCGCGCTCTACCCAGCACTTTAAAGCTGGGGTTTCTGAAGTCACAGAATGTTTTACTTCATATTTTTGGAAGACGGTAGATTTATCTCAAAAAAAAAAAGATTTAATCATAATTATTTTTAGGAATTATTGATTTTTTTGTTATATTCTTTGGTGCAAATTCTGCCAGCGATAAACTTTGAAATTTCATAGAACCGTATGAAACAATTTGATCCCATCGGTCCTAAGAAGTATTGAGGACCTCTTCGGGGTGTACAGCAAACCAAATAAAGCCCGCTGCGAAATTATATCACATTATGTTCAATAATCCAGGCTGGTTCAAAATTCACCAATGACAACTATTTGTTGCATTATAGCTGCCATAGTTACAAATTTGTCCCCTACACTGGTGTGTTTTCAAATCTTGATCCTCTTCAAATGTTCCACAAATTATATCTCGTACGCACATGATGTGCGTAGAGTATTTCTCAAGGGAGGAATCTAATTTTGACAATTTAAATTTAATACAATTTCTAAAATTTCTATCAAAAGAGCTACCTGCTACTATTTTGACTGAAACACAGTTTGAAGAATAATACCTATATCTAAAGTTGAATTCTTAAAAATAATTTACATTTGGTATCTCAAATATCGGCATAGCCTACAAACTATATAAATGTTAACACGTGTACATAGTATACAAGACTTGAATAAAATACAGTCAATACCATATAAATAAATAAACGCTAGCGGTAAATAAAACATAAATGCAGTTACGGTGTTAGTCATAAGCAATGAATCAGTCAATTATTTTCTGAAGTGATACTAAAGCAGCAAGCAGCCGTAACATCATCAGCTTTCTTCAAGACGCCCTTACTCATTATTACAAAGTTCAGTGATTATTTGCAAAGGCTACTCCTTACATGGAAGCATTATGTGTAAAAATATTGCTATGAAATGTTACATTGCCTTGCACTATTAATGGTAAAACTAAAATGTGACAGCCGCCCAGCTCATATTGTCGTAAAATTATTTTCTGCTACTTCAACGATTAATGAGCATGCTTGGAAAGTCTTTAGAAATCTTATTTATCTTCAAACAAATCTCCAGGTTCAGTCATAATATGCTATACTTAACAGCCTTAAGTTCCTGTATACACTGATACTAAACTAACTGATGTAATTAACTCTGCATGATTACTGGTCTTCTATTTATCTCGAGCAATCAATAAAAAATAAAAAATCGTGGCATTAGAACTAATAATAAGTGACTTCGAAGAGTCTGGGATTCAGATGAAAAAAGAATACAGGTAGGTACGTTATAAAAAAATTGCACAACTTCATATTCAGAGAACCGGTCTAGATGAAATGATGATAAAGGAGTAGCAAAGAAACAATATCATTAGTCAGTCGATTTCTTATATAATAAATAATCTGTTGTGACATGTCCTGCAATAAAGAAAGTTCAGATCAATCGGACACAAATTTCGGAAATTCCTGTCAGATATCACGAACATAATTGGGCGTTTATGTGCAGCTGAGCCGGAACCAACCATGTGGGCAGACTTATTCACCTCTGAGGTGAGCGGAGAGAAATTTAGTTACGTAAGATCTGCTGAAGATATTAATATCATGGAGTTACCTCCGATGTTTGCATCGCAAGTCTACAGACTTACAAACCGTGTTTAATTACTTCCTGATAAAGCTAATTTGGATAATTTATACACGATTTTTTATGCTACCTATCTAATTCGATGAATGTAACCACAACCGAAAATATTTATTACATTGTTATCATTTCTTTTATTTTATTTTTATGTCTGGTAAGCTATACGCGAAAACCACATGCGTTTATGTGTGTGTGTGTGTGCGAGTTTCGTAGGAATGTTAGTTATAAATTTCATGGTGGTTAGTTTGAATCCAATTAAGGAATCAAATTAGTAATTGCGTGTTAGATAAAACTGAGAATAATTTAGGGAAAATTAGAACTACTTTAAAACTTAAAGTTGCTTCATACGTAAATTGAAATTGCCTCTGTCATCATTAATGTATGTATTAAGTAAACAGTTTAGATTTTTTTTTAATAATAAGCTTCACAGGTTTTATGCGCCTACCAATATAATTTGTTATAATTTTTATTGCGCCGTAAAATGTTAATTTTAACGACTCGAGTACTTACGTATATTTATCAGGTAGAATTGCTATTTCGAAAAAAATAGGCGTTCATAAATTATTATTCTCAAATTATTAACGTTACTTTTTGACTCCAGGGTACACGAAATTAAATAATATGTAGGTACCATAAATAAATTTACTTGCAATATCTTTTTTCAATTTAACCGAAAAATATAAATTGCATGGACCTCTCTAATCAAATTCAAAAATTAACATGTATTTGAAAGAGAAAGTGTTACTTAATAAAAATTAGCCTATACACCTACATACCGTGGACTCTGTCTTAAATAATGGAAGATTACCAAGCACCTAACTATAACGGAAACCAGCTTTAGAATATTTTGAATTGTCTTTATCTATTAAATCAGTTGAATCTCAACAATCTTAGATCACAATCATTGATATTCAAACAATCCATGAAACAGAAGAAATCTTACGATTTCGGTGGAATTAGGGATTACTTTCTCATGCGACATACCTCTTTCAATTATTATGTGGGCTTTCATGCCAAATTTTATACAGCACCTCTAAATAAACTCAAATTAATCATAATTGAAGATTCTGCAATTTTTCAATTATTTATAACTAACCTAATTAGTAAAATATTCTTACGACAGGGGCTAATAACTAAATTAAATGAGTACCTAAATAAATAAAAAAAACAATAATTATCTCAAACTATGTTAATTAGGTATTCAAATTATGAATAATTATCAATCATTTCCCCTGTACGAGTAATTTGGGTAGAATCATCGTAATTACGTCCGAAATAGGCTATATACCTATAGAATCTTTTTAACGATATTCTCAATAAAATTATTCTTATCCAATCATTTATGCGTGCAGTAGCAAGGTAAATGTTCATAAAACTTAATAAACACTTATGCCAGCATCAGCACATTCTTAGAACAAAAGTCTGACTGAAAAAATATTCTTCTTCAATGACGGGTTTGGCTTTACGTATTGTAGCATACCCTCATCCTTTTAATTAAAGCTCCGAGACGTATCATAGCTCAGCTATTTTTCTGATTTTAGGATTGTTCTAAAATATTGCGCCATCAGATTATAAATTAGCAGAATTATAATGGGATGGAATTTATACCTTTCCACTTTCACCAGATTTTACTTCAAAAAAAAAATTAATTGAAAAATATTTTTACTACAAAATACATTAACCGAACAATAAAACAAATATACAGGGTGTTTACTGTAAGGTTGGCCAAACTTCATAGGCTGATTCTTCAGACTAAAATTAACAAAAAATTTCCCATTAACGTCGTGTGTCCAGAAACGCACCGTTTTTGAGATACAGGGTGTCGAAGAAATATTCTTTTTCCAGTTTTTTGACGATATCTCGGAAACGTATGAGATACAATGTTCAGCTCTAATACACACACTATGTGCTCGCTGATTCCCTTATTTTCGCAGTAAAATAAAGGTTTTAAAAAAATTCAGTGGCGTAGATTTAGGGTATTTTGAGGGTTTCGACCCCCTAATTTCTACGCCACTGGAATAAATGCTAAATGCGATTTCAAGCAGCGCCTTTGAACCGCCCATGTTTTCTATACCAAAAAGGAACTTGGTTAACGGCTCTAAAATGAACCGTTTCTGAGAAAACTGTCATTTTAGGAGAGAAAACATCACTTTTTTAACGATTTTTCAACAGCATTTTGGAGAAATGAAAGTAGGTAAGTGAAAATTTATTCCCATTAATTAATTTTTTCGGTTCAAATTAATTAATTAATTAGACGGTTCAAATGCGCTGCTTAAAATCGCATTTATTTCAGTGGCGTAAAAATCAGGGGGTCGAAACCCTCAAAATACCCTAAATTAACGCCACGGATTTTTTTTTAAAACCTATATTTTAATGTATCTCAAAAACGGTGCATTTCTGGACACACGTTAATGGGAATTTTTTTGTTTATTTTAGTCTGAAAAATCAGCCTGTGAAGTTTGGCCAACCTTACAGTAAACACCCTGTATATGCTAACAGGTATTCAATTTTAAATATTATTTTATTCACTGGAATAGAAAAATTAGATCTTTTATTATACTTTTATTAGCATCCTCGTATAAAAGCAAAACTTCAATAGTTTTTTGGAGACTGTTTACTGCTACTGGCCATAAAATGGCGGTACACCATGTTGAGCCTTTTAATGTTGCATTATTTGATCAGCGCACTTATCTTGGTATTTTTATGGTATAGCTAACTGATAAGCTTTAACAAATAAGCTTTAAGGCAAAACAGTCATAATGTCTAGTCCACCTGGATTTTTTTATGTGTTGAAGGAAATTAATTTTCTTGTGAAGTATTCGCACGATCTTTAATCCGGGTCAAAGCATGAAACATTTGGTTTTGTGTGCCTACACATACATTTTGTTACTTTAAAAGCATATTTTCCCAATTTGAAAATTATTTAAAAAAACTGAATTCTAAAATATCACACTGTTTCACTCTTTACTCTCCTTTAAGGACTCATGCAATCCTTTGAAGTTTCATTTTAATATATTATTTTAGAAGCGAGTGATTTATGTTTGAAAATAATGATTATTGATATGAAAAATGCTTAGACGAAGGGATATGGACATGATTACACTGTTTATTTTTTTTAGGGTAAATCCCCAGTTTTTGCGTAAAAACTAAAAAAAGTAAAACCTAAAATAAATAAGATTATTTTAGGGTAGGTACAATAATTGAGTTTAGCGAAGGGTGAAGATTCCAGAAGTTAAATTTAATTGATTTAATTGATCATTAAATTCAGCAAATGTATTAGGTAAAGAGTTTTAAAATAAGAAAAAATATTCTTGTATCTTGTGACATTTTGATTGGCAGATGCGTTTAAAAATGGCTCAGATAATAATTAATTGTGTAAAATTCTTTCAGGGATGTAAAACTTTAAATACTGAGATTATACAATCATACAAAATAGAAGTTAAAAAAGATACCGAAAGAAGTTATTACAGCGGATGGCGTTAGGAGCCTCATCGCCTTTTCAAAAGTAAACAAATTCCCATATTTTAACAAAAATATGTTCAATTCTTTCAAAAATAAATTTTTATGTTTATTTGTTCCTCGAAAATCATGAAAAATAAACTGCGCCCAACATATATGTAAGTATTAAAAATAAATAAAAATATGCAACCAAATTACATGTACTTAAGTATGGCCAAATTAATCCTGTCTATATTTGCTTAACTAGGTACTTCGTTTCGTCATATTCAAATGTCCATGCTATGAGCACATTATTGTTAGTGTAAATTGAATTAGGAAGAAAAAAAATTGTTTGTTATAAACTGCAATTTCTAACATGGATGATTATGAGAGGATATACTATGTAGATTATGTTGCAATGAAATTATATACCTATCTGCAGCCAGAAGTTTAACATTAAATTATGTAAAATTATTTGGTTCTGGTATTATACTTTCGAATAATGCAACAACTTTTTGTTATTAATTTCGGAAGGTTAATTGCCTAAAACGGAAATATAGAATCAATTTCATAATCATCAAGTGGTGTTGATCATTCATTCTAAAATGACTGTAAATTAGATGCAAATGTGTATTATAATAAGATACCGGAGGGTTTTAAGCACAGCAAACAGGTATAAACTTTTACGGATTCTAAATTTACCATTAATTTTTTGCACATACCTACCATAATAACATAATAATTATTATTGTATAATGTACGAGTAGATGATATACAACAAGTATTAGAGAGAGATTTCTCATTATGAAATTTAAATTTATTTTAATTAATAGTAATAAAATCATAATAATTACGATTAGTGATTTTATGGTTATATAAATAATTTCATTTATATAAATATATAGGAAAATAGGCTTAATTCTTTTAAAATTTAGTTCACTTCCACTTTAGCACTAAATTGGAGATTTTTATAAGTAGGTAGTATAATATGACATTCGGCTCTGACAAGAAATATGTACCTTCTTTATATTAGTTCGTGACTGTTCACTGTTCATCCTACAGTTTTAGCATCTGCACTTAGAGTTTGACTACTTTTTCTCAGTTTAACCAAACCAACTCTATGTATAAGCGAAGATAAAATGATATCATTAATTATTGTCTTATTGTTTTGAGTAAATAAAGACTTTACCACATAATAAAGTCCTTGAATTTTCTATGTTAAAACTTTCAATCCAATTAAGTACACCTAATAAGATATTATTTTTCGGATTAATTCGAATAAATCGTCGTTGTAAAATATTTAATGATCTAAAAAAATATTAAACTAGGTCCTCATATATTATAGAACTATTGTAACCTAGTTTTAAAAAGTAGGATAATTATCTGTAAATACGTAGCCAATCACATCTATACCTTTGTAAATAAACATGTAAAGTCGTAATTGTTAGTACGTTTTATTGATTTAAATAATTTTGACGGTTCTTTTGATCACCATTAAATCTTGATCTTTGTTAGTATGAAATCGATTAGAGCATACGTTATTGGTTCAAGGCTTGTAGCCTCAGCAGCTGTTTATGGAATTATATATTCAGTCTGCATGCAATTAATTAAATAAATTTAAATTTGTGTATAAAAATTAGGTACAAAAAATATATTTAACAATAAAAAATATTTTTTAGCGCTTTTAAGATTGGAATTAAATCTAGTTTGAAATTTAGGCTCAGCTTGAATACACACACATAGAAGAAATAATAATTAATTCGTTTGGCTAGTACAAAATACATTAGTCTGAAGAAAAATAGAGCTTCATCCAGGCTCGTCAGCTTAACATGTCAGACATCATGAGAAGTGTACTAATCGAATGCAGTCTTAAAGAACTATAATTTTCTCCAGAAGTTGACATTTTTAACTTTTTTCGGTGCTCCACTTACTAATGGTCCCCTATAAAGTATAAGTATACCAAACACCCACGATTTAAAGGGTGATTAACAGTCAATGTACCTTAGACGTTTACAGAAAACGAGACGTGGAATTTGGCTGAAAACTTATGGTCACTTGAATAATTGACTCTCCACCATCTTTCTAGAATGTTTTCAGATTTCTGGTACTTCCGATTATTTATTTATTTATTTAATACTCCCATCAACAAGCCAATAGCTTATATCGGATGGGGAAAAGTACACAAATTAATATAAACTTACAACAATATGAAATAAAAAACGTAATTAAGAGTTTACAATATTAAAAAAAAAAACAGAAAGACTACTTGTGACTACTCAAACACCATCTGGTGAGGCAGGCTATATCAGGTCAATGTGGTAAGTTAAAAAAAGAAACAACAAAAAAAATAATAAATGAAAGTAAAAGGCATACTAAGGACAAGAAGAACTAGACGCCGCCAGTAAAAATCGTCTAAGTTGAAGTTCGCTACACGAAAACAGATCAAGGTTCCCATCAACCCTATTAGCAATGTCACACATGTGATTTAAAGGAGAAAACAAAAGAGTATTTGTCCTTGCGGTTTTAACTCGCAGAAGATGTTGTTGCCTCAGTGTAACTTGGGGAGCATGGAAAGAAATCTGGGAAAGGATATCAGGAGAGTCAATGCGTCCATTCAACAAACCCCAAAGGAAACGCACAGAGGTGTACGTACGTCTCGCTTCAAGACTGTTGAAGTTAAACTCAGCAAGAAGATCAGAGTGCGGGAAGCCTACAGGAGGATAAGTACCTGTGAATTTAAAATGAAGAAACTTCAAGAAACGTCGGTGTACTCTCTCCAGATCACTAACTTGACATATAGATGTCAACATAGATGTTCGATTATCTGGTCGCCTGTATATAGATACAGGCGACCAGATAATCGAACCGTATTCGAGCTTGGGTAGAATGAAGGCATGAAATAAAGTTACGAGGGTAGTGACTTTTCTTAAATTTCAAGTAGGTATTACGAATAATGTAACCTAGTGCCCTAAACGCAGAGGAGCAAGTATTTTCAATATGTCTATTGAAAGAGAGTTTGGGAGTAAATATTATACCAAGGTCTTTGAATTCAGAGATCCTCTGGAGAGAGTGGTCCCCAATTGAGTATGACGCTTGGAGCATATTACACTTAAGGCTGTAGGACATAACATAGCACTTAGAAGTGTTTAATGGTAATTGGTTACTACTGCACCATGTGTTGAGACGGTCAAGGGAGCGTTGGAGCCGCTGGCAATCTTCAAGCGACTTCACTTCACAGTAAATTTTTAAATCGTCTGCATAGAGAAGATGATTGACCTCAAGACCATCGACGATGTCATTAATAAATAAATTGAAGAATAGCGGACCTAATTTAGAGCCCTGAAAGACACCCGACTCGACTGGATAATCGGTAGAGTTAGTGCCGTAATACGAAACATACTGAGATCGGTCGGATAAATAATTTGTGAAAAAGTTTAAGGGCATCAGAAAAACCGAAATTTGAGAGTTTTAAAAGAAGCAAGTCATGGTTTACTCTATCGAAGGCCCTAGAAAAATCCATACATGCTACATCAACCTGGGAACGACAGTCGATAATCTCTGAGACGTATTAGGAGAAAGTAAACAGGTTGGTAATAGTGGACCGACCTTTCATGAAACCGTGCTTAGCTGAAGAGATAAGAAATCTAACGTGCGGGTATAACACTCTGTATAAAAGTTCCTCGAATGCCTTCCCAAAGTTGGGTGCTATACAAATTTGCCTGTAGTTGCAGATCTCAGTTTTGTCGCCTTTTTTGAAGACGGGTATCACCTTTCAGTTTCCACCGAGTCGGATATCTTCCAGAAACAATTGAAAGGTTCAAAATTTTGGTGAGGGGGTAGGAGAATATTGAAGCACATTATAACGGAAATGGCTACCATCTTTGTTTTTGTAAATGGAACGCCTCATAATATATTATTATGCATTATAAAATTATCTAAAAGAATTTAATAAAAAGGTCTTTGAAGGAAACATTTGAAATTCAAAATTGCAGCATGCTTGTCTTCTAACTCTTAACTTTTCACATGGTATCCTACTATGTGATTTAAATTTCTATACAGGGTGATGAAAATTATCAGATTTTTCATCGCTCTGTATAAAAATTTCATCTACATCCCAGGATACTACATAAAAAGTTACAATAGGGACATGTAAAACAACATTAGAGATAACCAACCTCAATGATTGTCAGTAAACGTATAGTGCATCTTGATTTTGGATGTAGTTCTTCCTCCACACACTTGAATTTTTACTTAGAAGTATTTTTTTTTGTGTGAAAACTTTTTTTTTATTGAACATAATGAAATTTATTAAATTTAAAATGGTTTTCTTCACTGACCGAAAATTTATCTTTTGTGAAGACTTCAAAATGGTTTGAAAACTCTCATTAAAAAAAAATCGTTTCTTAAAACAGACAAACATGTTTTGCAGAGGATGCATCCTCTGCAAAATAAATAATAAAAAAATATTCTCTAAAATAATTATGTTTCCTGGCAATTTTGTTTAGGTATATAACTTACGTTCATCAGTTAAACAACTTTTAAATTGTTTCAGTAATAATTGAAGAATTAACTTTCTGAGAAAGCTGTAGGTAGATACATATCTAATCCTTATAATACAAACCAATAAAAATTATTGAGAGACAGTAAATGAATATTTTTTTTTAAACATTGTATACGATTTAAGACACAATTCAAGAGACTCTAATTGTTAAATATTTTTATATAACTATATGAATGTGGCAAGTAGGTATATAAGCACCTAGTTAGAGTAACGACAAAGATAAAAAAGATCAGCTTTTTGTGCTAAGGTCTAACGTCACGCATACGTGATGATTCATTCACCTATATTTGCGGTAGACACAATTTAAAGTCATAAAAAATTAACAAAGTTATGTCTTAATCTATGTAGAGTGTTTCATTCCATTTGATCCCGTTACCTATGCTAATACTTTGATGCCAGATAATTACGCTTATTATTTTTTTTTATTCACTGATCGCTGGATGAATACAGTTTCATAGCTAGGTAATAACCTTAGATCAAGATTAGTAGTTTAGATATTCAATTGGTACATTGAATTTGAGAAAAAAATCATAAATTCAACAAAAAACTGCTGTGTTTCAAACATGATTCTTATATTAGTATAAGTGGATACCTACTGATTAGATTTCATCGGTATACCTACCAGGAACTAATTTATATTCTATAAGCTCCAGTAATTTTAGGTGTAATCCCTAATAGAGTTCCTGTTTTCAACCGAATTCTAAAAACTCGATTATTAAATTATTACCTACATATCCGCGAGCGCACATTATTAATATTACGAATAAGAACTTCACTTACCATCTAAGCATGTAAACTTTTTAACAAGCAGACAAAATGAAACCACAAGATTATTGTTTTTAAGAGTTAGGCGCAGGTATTTTTACTATTACGAAATTACACCTTTGCACAAACCGTCCGCGAAAACTGAATTTTACAGGTTATATTTTATCAAAATGTCATTGTCGATATGAGAATAATATTTTAAGAACGCAAAGTCCCCACGCAATGAACCTCACTTGCAGTACTTATTCAACTCTCTCTTACAGTTCAATGTCGTACAATACATTCTTGGAATAATTGTATCGAACTTTCTTCTATTGTTGGTATTTCCGTCAAGTGTAAGTAGTGATTAATTGCACAGGTAAATCCCGAATTTCCAATTATTTGCATCATAAATGACCAGTTTAATATGTAAGACCATCTTAGGCTTTATAAAATTGAAAAAATGATATGTTTCCAATCACCATGCAATTCACTCTTCAATAGCAGCAAGCCATGATTGCTGTGTTTGCTTTTAACTGCTTAAAAGCAGCAATCAGTATCCATTAAGCACTTCTAAATAAATAAGTTCAAAAACAAATATAAATAAATTTTATGAATTATTTCATCCATCGTTTAAAACTGTATTTTACAGTTATTTCACGCATGCACATTTTATGAGTGTTTTCTTTTAAAGTTGTGTAATCTCTTAAATCAGTGTCTGATTAATGAATAAACCTTACAAATTCGTTCAATTAACATGGTCTCGCTCCATAACTCGATTTAAAATTCACCTGATCAGTTTTAATAAAAATTGACAATCTATCCTTCTTTAATTTTATATAAAAATATTGAAAATAGAAAATAAAATAAATAAAATAAACTTACCTGCTTCAGAATTTTATTAATTTTGAATTTATATGCAAGAAAGTATGCGAAAACAACTGGGTATAAAAACTGGGCTACATCTAAGCTCTCGTGGTATTTGTTGAGATAATAATTCCATCGAATAATAAGGTACAAAACGTTATTTATCAGTTAAAATACCAAAAATTCCTTTTAAGAGAACAAATATTATTGATAAAAATACAATTTTTGTATTTTATGTTGATATTTTTAATAAAAATCAAAATACAAACGGTAGGTAGCTATATCAGCATTTCTGGCATTCGTTTATAACAGGCCTGTGTGTACAAGCGGTTAAGCTTCTCGACTGTCGTTCGAAGGTAGGTACACTGGTTAAAACTCCGGTAGGGCAAGGAAATTTTTTTTCTTCCATAATATAAAATGATTTCCAAATTGTGACTTTGTAAGAGAGTGCCAAGGAATCGAGCCATTGCCATAGCAACATACGAACAAGCAGTTTCATCTATAAATTTTTCTACTTGCATTCTTTCTTCCTTTCTGTATACAAAATATCCGATAGCAAACAGCGATATTTGAGGTTCAAATGGGTGTAGTTACGTATGAGTGGAATTGTCGCATAAAAATGCACTTTTTATGCGATTGATGCGCAAGAAGGTTTTTTAGTTTTTTTTTGCATGCAAGTATTGAAGTGAGATAGTTGCAACAAATTTTCAAGTGGAAGCTGCTCTGAAGATGGAGGTTATTGCCTCAGAAACTGGAATTTTACCTATTATTAAAATCGAAGATCAGATTAATTATTAGGTAGCTATTGTACCTGCACTTACATCAGAATTGTTAAATGCGATATTACCGACATTAAAATATGAATTAACTATCTCTGTGAATAATGGCCTAGTCATACGGTTCAGTACCTATTAAGAATGCATTACATGATAATTATTTATTTTATTAATTGTTATTTTTTTATTAAATCAACGGTGAAGAAGTTTACTCAAGAAGTTATTTAGAAGCGAACTCGTTCCTGGTTAAGCTCAATTTATTAAATTTTTTCATTTAAAGCATTTTATTAAAATTTACAACTTATGAACTTTCTGGAGTAAATTTTATCTCATGTTGTGTTATTAAAAAAATAATAATAATAAAATAAACCAACAATAAAGCATTTAGGCGCCAACAAATAAGCAAATATAGCTTGTGCGAAATTTCAGTCAGTTAAAAATATAATAATGCTATCTAATAGCCTTAATTGAAGAAACGACCAGCTTACTATTTCTTAGGAAATATTTTAAAGATTTAATGTTTCCTAAGATTTATTGTAAGAAGCTAGCTAGGGAAATTCCTTCTAATTAAAATCCACTAATTATTAGTAAATTATGATTATACCTAAGTCTGCTTGAATGGAATAAAATATGTCATTAGGAAATAACCTGACCTACTACAAGCACCAAGAACTAAGCACCTCATAAGATGAGTTATGACAGATGACTTTTGCTAACAGCACTAAAACAGAAAAAAACTCACATGATGCAAAACTATTGAACAATACGATAAGACTTCATTTAATTGGTTTTGAAACTCATACTACATTAATTTGTTTAAATAATCAATGGAAACGGACGTGGACTATTGGTTTCTACTAATCACAATATTACACAATATTTAATCGTATTTCTTTCAAAGGTAATATGCATTTTGAAATGCAGACAATAGACAATCACCAATGCTGTTTTGAGACATACACACATCTTACTTTGATGTTTTTAAATAACCATGGTGTTTCTGAAACGTTCTCATGACAAAGTTTACTAATCAAGAATTTTTTTATATGCGCCGTTATTTTTACAAATTACCCCGAGAGAGTTCCCACAATTTGTGAAAGCCCCTGCATAATATCGTAACAATATTTATTACTTTAAGCCATTTATCGTGTGATCCAGAAAATTTTTCATCCACTATCGCCTAGGAAGAGAGATATGGCTATTGCAGTGTGGTCGGAGCTCATTTTAAGAAAATAATTTTCAAATAACTTTATTAATTCAAATTTTCATGTATCAATATGTCATATAATTTCAATTCCTGTCAGTGTAAATTGAAATAATAGAGTTATTATTTATTTTTAACATTAATTTATTATTATGGCTTCCGCCGATCAACAAAACCGTTCCATGCTAGAAATATACTTCAGGAAAGGACAAAAAAACAATGGCCAATGGAATTATTTCAACTATGATTCCTATTAAAAATTTCTAGGAGTTACAGTTGATTTTGATCGATTTCGTAAAACTGTGCAGCGTTTAGTGAATTCATTCAAAGAAACGGGAAGTGTAGACCGTAAAAAAAAGTGGTAGTAGATTAAGAATAAGAACTCATGAACATGTTGAAGCTGATCAACAACTAATTGAAGAACATCCTCATACATCAATCCGCCACTTACAACTGGAGGTATCTCTGTTTTGTATGGTACTTGCCAGCTTAATTCTAAAAGAAGATATGCAGCTTCATCCCCCATTCATATTCTAGGTGGATATTATTGATAATAAACAAACACTCAACTGAAATGATTTCAATCTAAATGCTAACCGATCACTGCAAGAGTAAACCAGTGCAATGAGAAAGTCTCTCCCGGAGAAAAGAAATATTATTATAACTTTTAAAGCTCTATAACATGACAGTATGATAACAACCCCCACTTCAACTACATCCCTTCAGTTACAGTCTCGTGAGACACTACCACCCCGTAGTTTGGACTATATAAAAGCACCGGAATCGGATATGAATGGTTGAGTTTGCATGTCTCCTTTGACATCAACAGAGTCTGGTTTAACGTCCTTAGGACTTTTCCGCATATGTTCTCTCTCTTGTGCCCGCTGAATCTAGGTCTGCTATTTTCCAGACATCATCTCGCTACCTTAGTTGAAGGTCCCAAAATTTTATGAAATTTTCTTTCCCAACGACCTTGCAGTCGAATCTCCAATAAAATAATAATTATTATGCATACAATAGATTAAGTTAGATCAAGCTAATGGTAGCTTGTTCAAGAAAAATGTGAATATTTGATTACCTAATTAAGTATTATTACTGCAATCGAACTGATATATTTTTTGCGCTTGTCCAAGTTTTGCAAAAAATTCGTTTATGAGGTTTCTTCAGTTTTTTATAAAGATAATTAGAGATTGATTATTTTTTTCAATAACAATTGACCTCGGTTAAGTATGTACATAAATATGTTTCATTACTTGACAGCTACACATTATTAATTTTAGCATTAATTAAACATTTATTTATTTTTCATTATTTTTTTACAGCTGATTAACATCTCATCAATACTCAACTATATAGGGGAATTATTATACAGAGTTATATACAGTTATAGCTAGAAAGTCTGGCAACGGCCCAATAACTCTTTCGGTTGTGAGTTTTGTCAAAAAAAAAAAACAAAAACATGTAGATTTTGTAATTTTATTTATTTTCACAGGGTGTTCATTGGGTAAGTAATGACTAGATTGTCATTTTTTTTTAATACTACACCCTGTATGTTATTACATTTTCAATTTGTCTAAGAAAATCCAATAAGAATGATTTTTTCAATTGCAGTTTTAAATTGAGTTTGAGTTATAAAAAAATGAAAAACGCTATTTTCAACTTTTCTTTTGAAAACGGTTTACCTATATGTCCCTATCTTTTTTTTACTCCTTAGTTCGTTTCACTCCATAGTGTACTTGAAATTGTTATACAATCTGATGAAAAATCTGATGTACACTCTAAGATAACACTTGAAAAGTTAAAATAGGGACATGTAAGCTGTTTTGCGATATTTCGAGTCGTTTTCAATGTAAACTATTTCGATAATAAAAAAATGACAATTTTCACTTGTTTATAACTCATAAACTAAGTATGTAACTACTCATTTGAAACTGTAACTGTAAAAATCATTCCTATTGGATTTTTTCACACAATCTGAAAATTGTAATGTACATTTTGTACTTACTGGCTAAATGCCAGCGACCCGGAGACAACCGCGTTGCGCGCGTCGCATGAGTGAGTGATGATGGTGGCTTTTAGTTCAGTGCAAACACGGCCGGCTGGAGGCCTCGAGTTTCGCCGACCTCGACTGCCGAGTTTCGTCGACCTCGACTGTCGAGTTTCGATCCGCTACGCCGATACCTGAGTTCTCACCTTTCTTTTCTCTCCTGGAATTCGCTTGAAGAAGGTCGTTTTGGCAAACACCTGCAATTTTCACCAAAATGGCGTCGTGAACTTTCACGTAAAATATTATAAACATCGTCTGTGTTTTTGGCTTGGTGAGTGACGTAAAATGGTTCTTTTATTATTGTTTTAATTGTACAAATCATATTTCCTTTTAATACAAAGAGGAAAACAGCAATTAATCCGATCGAGTTTCGTCCGCATGTAAAATTTGTTAATCACATTTTTATCTTAATTATCTTGAGGATGGGACATAATTTTATGTAACCCTGGTAGGCCAGAACTCGATCGGACCGTTAACACCACCAAGAGTGTCTCTGATACATACTGAAATTTCAGCTTTTCTTGTGGGAGCAAGTTTTCTTACGGGGGCAACTTTTCCTGGGAGCAAGTTTTCCTACGGGAGCAAGTTTTCCTACGGGAGCAAGTTTTCTACAGGAGCAAGTTTTTCCTACTAGACCGACGTTTCATACCGGAGCACACTCTTCATACCTGAGACCACTTTGCCGATTGGCAACCTTTGTCTTCGTACCGAAGTGCACCTGATCCAGGGACACACATTGGTAGTACTGGAGCTGCTGATCTGACTCCCGCAGCAGCTGAACCAATAAATAGCAGCCGAACCTGAGCCACCCAGAGTTCCGGCTGAAAATCTTCATCCTCGCACAGGAGAGCCCTACGAAGATAAGTGCCTTCACTGGTCCAATTTTACCACCCCTTTCATTCGGCTGATCTCAACGTTTTTTTATTTTGTTAACCGTGCTCAAGATTATGTGATACTTAATAGCAGTGATTTTTTAAATAAAGAGTACCTGTTGTTCTGCTGACCCGCTTGTTATTTGTTGACCCTCTTAGGCTGACAGCTCAATCCACGAGCCTTGTTGTCTTTTATTCGTCTCATGCTCTCAACGGTTATTTTTCCCCTCTAGAGTAAAATAATTCGTTTCAAGTGACGCCCAACGTCAATAAGTCGTTTCAAGTGGCGACCAACGTGTCTATCTGTCTAAAATTCGTTTCAAAATGTAATAATAAAGAGGGTGCCTTTACAAAAAATTGGACAATGTCATCATTACTTAACCATAGAATGTAAAAAATACGTCAATAAAATGAATTAAATTATAAAATTGAACTGTTTTTGCATTTTGGTTCAATACTCAAAAATGGAAGATTTATTGGACCATTGCTTAACTCTCTAGCTACCCTGTATAGATCAAAGTGAACTTTGCATGTTATGCAATTTTCATTTTGCAATAATTTATAATTAATAATTATCCCTCATTGCTACACTCCGATACGGATTTTTCTTTCAATATGTAACCTTTGTCTCAGTTTATTTTACTCAGTAGGTACTACCAACACATCAATAAGTGCAGAAACATGGCAGCATTCGCAACAATTACATTAAAGTACCTGTTAGATGGTCATCATGATTGGATATTTAATTAGTTCCATTTTAGTTTTATTAAGTTTATGGTTCTGCCAGTATTACAATAATGTAGTGAAACATATGCGAAAATTCTCTGGTCCTCCGCAAAACTTAATTTTTGGCAATGCTCTAAAGTTTGGTGCAAAACACGGTAAGAATTATAATAAAAAAAGTGCCACCCTGCATTTACCTTTTAATAGTAACTATTAAGAAAACATATTATTATAAAGTTGAAGACTTCTTTGAAGATTCATCGATATCAGAGATGGCGTGCTGATGAGTCCTAGAGGGCTATAAACGTTTCGTTTACGTCTTCAGATCGAATGACTATCTGGCTTGCGTGTAGAGCTTTGTTAATTAAGCTTAAATCTATTTAACCTTCCATTATTATATTCTCATTATTATTGTTTTATTTATAATACTTACCCAAAAAGAAAAAGAAAAATCCAAATTTATTCACAATAATAATCATTGCAAAGTAAATTCAATAAAATAATTCCTAGATAAGTAAGTTTTTTTGTAATTTTTAGTACAATTCTACTTACTTTGTCATAGGAAACTATATTTAAAGTTATTAGAGATACTATTTTCATAGAAAAATGCTATTTATTTCTGAAAAAACGAGTGGTCATCTTTTAGCTGCTTTCTCACATCCTAGAATGTTACCAGATAAATATATGGTTATAAATAGTTTTTTTTTATATTTAGAAATTTCCTATTCAATTGTTTTTTTTACAGAGGTTCTTTACCAGCTCCACGACTACGCAAGCATTTATGGAGCGCTAACCGAAATAAGAATAGGACCCCAATTTTATATAATTGCAACTGATGTGAAATTTTTGCAATTTCTGCTCTCCGGTTATAAAGTACTTAATAAATCTGTAGGGTACACAAAATACTTGTCTAGATGGCTCGGAACTGGACTTCTTACTGCAGGAAGTAAATACTTCATTAATTATTTTAGAGTGGTATTCAATGATTTATAAAGTGCACTGCGTGTCTAGTGGATTATTTTATTAGTAATAAGTATGAGGTTTTATGAAAAAAAAAAAAAAACAATTTAAAATTTGTGCGATTTTTGCTGCAAAAATTAAATTAGTACTGAAACGAAAAGAAAATTCAAACTAGACTTTGGTAATTAATTTAATTAATTTAACTTTGACACCTTGTATAATTTAGTACTCACTTCGTATTTTTGACATAAAAAATTGTGAGATTAATAGCAGAAGGGGGTAAAATGAAATGCCAGAAAAAATCTAAAGAATTTTATTATTATTATTAATGTTTAAGGTGAAAAATGGAAGCAACATAGACGTCTAATTTGGCCTTCTTTTCATCTACAAGTTCTGGAAAAATTCATTCAGTGTTTCAATTCACAAAGTCATAAACTGATTGAAAAACTTAGTCTAGAAGAAGGAAAAGATAGTATTGATATTTTTCCATACGTTACTTTGCATGCACTGGACGTTATTTGTGGTAAGACTATACCTAATTATTGAAAGTTCCAGAAAATTTCCTATTTCTACGTTGTTGGTCTTATGATTATTTTTTAATCACCACTTTCTTCTTTTACCAAAGTTTGAATAAAATCAAAGTTGTACTTCAAAAATATTGTACTTCAATTATTGTGCTATTTTTGTAAAAATAATATTCCAACAAAATTTCTGCAGAATCTTCTATGGGTTTCAAAATTAATGCTCAAGAAAATCCAACTTCAGATTACGTCTACAGCGTAAGAGAGATGTGCAGGATTGTGTTCGAACGTTTTGCGCATCCATTAAAAGCACTAGACACCTTCTATTACCTCAGTAAAGACTATCGAAAAGAATTGAAGGCGTTGAAAATATTGCACGGAGTAACCAACACAGTCATAAATAAAAAACGGGATGAATTATTAGACTCAAGCGATGAACTAGAAAAACCTGAAGATGACAGTGGGAGTAAGAAAAAAACTGCATTTTTGGATCTACTATTAAGAAGCAAGGTCGATGGTAAAACTTTAAGTCACGATGAGTTGAGACAAGAAGTCGATACTTTTATGTTCGCGGTATGATTCGCATATTAATATTATACGAAATAATTATTATTGAATTGAAAATATTTTCAGGGACACGATACAACCGCTGCAGCTATGAGTTTCTGTTTGTTCAATTTGGCTCAGTATCCGGAAATTCAGGTAATTGTTTTATTAGACCTATTATCCACATCTTTATAAATAGGATATTTTCTACAGAGAAAAGTGTTTGAAGAACAAATGAGAATATTCGGAGACGACGTGCTTCGACCAGTAACTTCAAGAGATCTAACGGAAATGAAATATTTGGAAAATGTGATCAAAGAAACATTGAGGTTGTTTCCACCAGTTCCGTTGTATGCCAGAGAAATCACAGAAAGTTTCGAATATGGTGCATTAATATGGACGTTATATTAATTTAAAATCTAAATTTTCTTATTGCAGAGGGAAGAGTATTCCCTAAAGGCTTGTCTATCATAATATTGGCATATAGCGTCCAAAGGAATCCAGAACAATATCCAGATCCGGAAACTTTTAATCCATCCAGATTTGAAAAGCCTTCTCACGATCCATATGCATTCATTCCATTCAGTTCGGGACCTAGAAATTGTATTGGTAAGTGAAAACTTCAAAGGTTGATGTACTTTCGTTTAAATTAGGCAGAAAAGATGGCCCAGCGAATTAAAGATAAGTATGGAATCAACACCAGAATTTGAGAAGATGAACAATTAAAAATATTAAAAACAGCTAGAATCTATCCATATCGTGGAATTTAATTCCGAACAATGCCAGGTACCCAACTCAAGTCTGATTTCAAGAGATTGCCCACCTCCTTCGTCTTAAGTTTTGCTGTTACCATTTATGATAAATATGTAAAGATTTTTCTTTTTTATTAGATACAGATTATACCAGGTGACTTTTTTTTAAATTTATAGAAGTGTGATTTGAAGATGAAAAAACCGAAATTTTGTAAAACACTTAAAAAACAATCACACACTTTGTAACACGCCGCCCCCCCCCCCACCCGCTCATTTCCGCAAAAAGTTGACCTTGAGATCGTCTAGCTTTGAATGTAGAACCGAACGTTGTGTTTCGTAGTTTCGAGATTCGTGATTGAAGTATGCCGGAAGCAAGGGAGGAGTTAAGGATTTTGCGTTCTGACGTTTGACTAAATTTCTTGATTTCGATTTTTACAAAATAATAAACAAATTAATTGTAGGATGGGGGGAATCAATTTTATATCATGTTTCACACTCAGGGATTACCCCCATCGTTACAATCCTTTACTCATTACTTTATAAATTGTTGTTTGATTTCTCTATTTGTATTTTACATGTTTTCTTTAAACATTGTGAGTCAACAACACTCGAGTTCGAATATAAAGGGACCCTTCTGGCAGCTGAGAGAACCGCTTTTACTTTCATTCATTCTTTGAAGCAATGTGCGGCGTTGCCGCTTGTACTAAACGTTAGAATAGTCGTAGCTTGCTAGGTTTGTTTGCGATTTTGGTTTGGCTCAAGATATGCTTCTTTGATTAGTAACTCAGGTTTGCAAGACCTGTTTACCTTAATTGTTTATTCGCAGATGTACTCTGAATTTGCATTGTTCGGGCGTAGCTTTGTTAGCAAGTAATATTTTATTACCTCCCCGCAATATTCAGGTATGTGATAGTCCTTGGACTAGGAGTTTTGGTTTTCTGGATTTACTCTGAACTTGTATTCTCGGGCGTAGCTTTGTTAGCAAGTAATTTTTTATTACCTCCCGGCAAGATTCAGGTATGTGATAGTCCTTTGACTAGAAGTTTTGGTTTATTAATGAAAAATTCCTTTTTAATGGGATATTTTTCATTCTGCGATATTGAACACATCTCTCGAGCGTTTTCGACATTATTAACAGAATCATGATCACCTCTGATCGAATTACAGACCCCATTCCTTTATTATTGCTCAGACGCAATAATTAGAGTGTTGGAAAATTGGGCTAACCTACTCGCATAACCAGCATATTCGGGCGTAGCTTCTGAAGCAGGTGACCAACAGCACCTCCCAGTCGTGTTATCGAGAATTACCTATCAAAAGGAATCGGGATAACCAAATCAGCTTAGTGATTACGTTTCTCGTTAGTGCGTCGTTGTTTGTGACTTGCACTTTAAGAAAACCCTGAGCGCTGCTATGACCACTCTATTGTTTTATTTATTTTAGTTTGAGCTTTTCGCATCATACTTTGGTTTTCACGCAATTTTCGTGAACTTTCCTGATTTGTGGTTTGCTTTGGCGATTTGACAATATGGGTTCACCCGTCTGTCTTCCGGATACCTTACTACTTTTTACTACTTCTATTATTGGCCTTTAATAGATATTGCGGACTCGAGTCTCGTCGCTTCGACAGAATACAAAGCTCCTTTATGGTTTGTTTACACTACATAATAATACTACTGTTTACTAAATACTCTCTCACCAAATCAGGCATTACTATTACTTTTCTACTTCTACTTGATTTATTTGACGGGGCAATAGGAAACTTCTTATTTGTGATCGATCAAATGTTTGCAAGAGTGCAGGGATTTATTTCCTTGCCTTATATTTTTTAACGTCTGTTTAAAATCTTTTCTTCATTCATGGTGTTACACAATAGCGAAGGAATTCCTCTCACTCTCTAAGTCGTATAATAATTTAAAGGGGTGTGTTATTTTCTAATATCCGGTCGATCCTACATCTGTGCTAAATAAACTCGGACTCTTTGAGAAATAGAATGATTTGTTTCTTGCGTTCTTGGTTAATTCCCTAACTGAATTATTTCTGATAATGGGCCGTTTTAATTATTCACAGGTTATTTTATTCCTGACCTGGGTTTGATTTTCCTACTAGCTCTATCTCGACTTCCTATACAGTGCATTTATTTCTTTACCTTATGTTTTAACGTCGGTTTATTAGTCGGGCGTTTTATTTATCGGGCGTTTATTTATCGGAGCCGTCTTTCTTATTATGGTGCCGGCGATTGAGGCCGGTGCTCCTACTTCGCTTGAATCGGGGTTCTTTTTTTTGCGGTCGGACATGGTTATTTGCTGGAGACAGAAATTGTCCTTATGAATCGCGGATCTCTCCTCGACTCTTAGTGAAACTAAATTCGAATCTCATGACTGGAGTGAATTAGAAAAAGGGTTTTTAATGTGTCAGCGTGGTAATTTCTCGCTTCTTCGAATAGTCCTAATATTGTTCTCTAAGAGAAAATTCTAATTTTAGCAACGTGGGCGAAAACAGGAATGCGCCTAATCGACCTTTATTTAGCGATAAAAAAAGAGGAGCGGTGCGATACTCTCTAGGTAGTTTCCACCGTCAGGATGTAGAAAAGAATCGGTGCGATACTCTCTAAGGAGTTGCCACCGGCCGGATGCGGAAAAGAATCGGTGCGATACTCTCGAGGTAGTTTCCACCGTCAGGATGTAGAAAAGAATCGGTGCGATACTCTCTAGGGAGTTGCCACCGGCCGGATGCGGAAAAGAATCGGTGCGATACTCTCTAAGTAGTTTCCACCGGTAGGATAGAGGAGGAGATAGACAGTCTGACAGCGATTGAATTCGAAGCAAGACTGGCTACTCCTTTGCATCCGATGCGTGCTTTTATAGCCAGATTTCGACCAGGCTCTATTGTTTCATAGGGCGGGAACATGCCGGCTGTTGCTTTTTATCACGGCCTGCCTGCGTGATTTTGAGTAACATAATGCAGTGGGAACTTTCCGTTCCGTCGATGTTTTAGCTTGCCGTTGGTGTCTGTATTAAAGAAGGCGAGCGGCCGAGATTCCTGATCTATTATACCTACTCAGGCCGACTATCCCGTGGATATGAATGAGAGAAGAAAAAAATTGTAATTATTTCACGTACCTAGAGCTGGTTTATCTCAACTTTAACAGCAAGAAATAAAATTGAATTACTTCATCATTGTGATCATTATCTTAAATTATATTTTTTTGAGTCTCTAGAAATCTACAGACACTTACATAATTAACAATACACAGAAAAAAACCTTACTTACATCAAAAAAAGTAAATCAAATTATAAAATTGACCTGTTTTGGGTTTTTTATCTTCAGATTACAAAAATAATATTTTTTGTAAAATATTATTTTAATATTAAAAATAAAATTATATTTGGAAGAGATCGATTGTCATCTATTTACGGAGGATCCTTTCCAGAAGAAAGTATTCATAGAAATAGCGTTGGAAACTTTCTAACAGCCAGACCTATATCTTCTTCTTCATTCTTATATTACGAATCGTTTGTGTAATTTCAGGTCAAAAGTTTGCTATGATGGAGATGAAAACCACGCTTTCTCTCATGGTAAGAAATTATGAAATGTTGAAAAGTACTCCTGAACATATTTTACAATTATCTGCTGAAACGATACTGAAGTCACTAAATGGAATAAGGATTAAGCTGAGAAAAAGGCAGTACAACTAGTTGATAATTTTATTATTTTGTTTATTACATTAAAAATAATATTTTTGTTTTATCTATCTATCTATATCTATATTTTATTCTTAATTCTTGCATCGACATAATGTTAGCTTAACCAAAATTACATTACAGTTATTGTTCATTAATAAATACAGTCTTTTTCTATTGGTTTTCCTCTTTTGTCAATTGCTTTTCCTTATTTGTCAATGAGTTTCCCCCATTTATTAAACGTCAGTTTGATTTTTCCAATTCAAATTCCTCTTTTGTCAAATGAGATTCCTTTTATATCAAATGCTTTTCCAATGTTTATATTACTGTCACTGCAAGTAAATGGGAAAAGCAATTGACATAAAGTGAAACTGATTTGACATAAAAGGAAATTGATTGCTAAATCAATGACTATAATCATTGATAGATGGAAAAATAAGAAAATCATTTGACAAATAAGGAAAAGCAATTGACAAAAGAGGAAAACCAAAAGCAAAAGACTGTATTAATAAATAAATTTCACTGTAAAAATGTCTATAATATTAGCCTGTAACAATTATATTAGGTACAGTGATTACTTATACGATCAGTCTTTGCTATCCTTAATTTCACGGGAAGTTTTCTGAACTGTCCGCTTTTCTTTGTATTAATTTTTCTTCTTTATTTATTTGCTTTCTTAATTTTTTCTACAATTTTCTTCATTGTGTGTCAATCGTAACTAACCTCTAATACGCTTCCTGTATATAGTTTCACAAGTGGAGGGCAACTTTTCAAAGTTCTTAGTTCATCACCCTAGCAGGTTTTTTCTACTTGTAAGATCGTCTTCGCAAGGGGGTAAATTTAAAATCAAGCTACCATTCAAAATAAATGGAGTGTCACACATAAAGTACGCATCATTATGGGAGAAAATTTTCCTTTTCGATATCTAATAGTTTGTGCTTTGAAAATGATGACAAATGACAGGCACGCCACCTGTCACGTGTCTTTTACAGCTTTGAATTTGACATTTTTTCATTTGACATTTTTTGTCAAAAAAATTTGAAAATATGAAAATATCTCTAATAAAAAATATATAACTCTAGGAATTTTTCTTAATTGAATTGAACATTTCTGAGTTTTAAAAAATGTCGAAACTAGAACAAAATTATTATACCTTTATATCATTTTCAAATGTCAAAATTGGTACAAACTTGATGCAAAGTTGATTTAATTTTTGGAAATAACTAAACATATGGAAACTTGACAATCACTTGACAATCGTCAAGTGCTTAAAGACTCCTTTTGCAATGTGTGTCATACAAGATTTTTGGTAAATCGACAAGAAACAACAATTTAGGAATTCATAATGGTCGAGAAATATAAGTTTATGAACTCTAAAGATTGGTATTCTAAATTGTCAAAGTGACAGGCTTCATAAGATTCGTGGAAATTTACCTTTATTTGTCATTTATGTCACTTTTAAGAACAACTGTTTAAAAGTAGGTCACCTTTAGGCACTAAAAGAATATATTTTTTAAACCGAAATGGCAATCAGAATGGCAATTATCGGTTATTAAGGTTATTAAAACATTTTGAAAGCCGTCTGAATCCCAGACTAATTTTTCTTATGGGCGTCATATTTTTTTTTTATGTCATTAGGAAGAATCAGGGACACCGAAAATTGGAAAAACTTTAAAAAATTCAATGTTCTTTACACAACGATTTCGGATAAAAAATTAAACACATTAGTGAAAAATTATTTAATAAAACATAATATATCATCTATGTATATAAAAACATGTAAAGTATTTTATGAAGAACAATGATGTGATTCTGTCCGTATCTCACTCATACCATGTGCTCCTGTTGTAATGCAATTTAGTAACAACTATTTTGGCAACGTTCAAACAAGGTGTAAATATTTGGTAACAATAATATGATGTATGAATGAACCGGTCGGTTAGTTGTGATCTAGAATTCGTTTCCGATGGGAATTTTGAGTAGTTTCGACGCACTCAAGTGGATGCTGTCCCCCAAGCTCTCGTAATCATGGAAAACATGGTTTTCACTAACCCCAATTTGTCAGGCTGAAATTAAAGTGAATTAATTACTATTCATATTGCGAATTAGAAACGTAAATTCCGATTTTATTTAGTAATACTCTTGAAATCATTTTTAATATAAACTAGATCTAAATTCGTTGAGGATATAGTAATACAACGAGATTTTGGTGCAGGAACCAAGATAAAATTTAGGAAATGGAAATGAAGAAACCTCCAAAAATATCAGAACCATCAGATCTTTATCTTATGAAATTGTACTAAGAGGGATATGATGAATTCTCTAATGAAAAAATACATAAATTATAATATATTGCAGAGTTGATAATAATTATATGTGTTACTAAAGTGTAATCATAAATGACCACATAAAATTTCATACAATTATCGTGAATAAAACTTGAATAAATTAACCTAATTATCTCTTGACTTGTATACTATGTCATGAAGTATCCTGAAAAATAAATTGCAGGAAATATGATTTACTACAATATTAAAAAGTAGGTCAGAGCAGCTTATTCGCGTTTTATGTGGAAAATATACTGGACATTTCTAATTACTCATAATTCTCATCATTTATACTTTCGATTTCATCAAAACTTTTACATTAATTTTTGTCATCGATATTATTATACCTACTATTTTTAATGTGACAATAAATAAAAACCTATAAAATTTGGCTTTACTTTTAGTCAATGAATCAAGGCGACATCATCCGAAACCATAGGCATAGTTAGCGTGGGTGATTTCTCCCGTTCGCGGCTAATAAAAATTGACTCAAACAACCTCCGGTTAAAACGAGTCATAAGTTGCAATAAAATCAGTTAATAGTTTTTTTTATTCAAGCATCATTTTATTTTGCGTTAGAATAGTTCTTAGTAGGTACTTAGTAATAATTATTAGTATTTTATAATTATTTTAGTATAGACTTACACCGCCTCCACCACTGCCTGAAGAGCTCATATTTGCTATACTTTTAAGCAAGGTTGAAAGGAATCCTGCTATAAATCCTACAGGATCAATAGGCTTCCCAGAAGCTTCCTGTCCTTCAGGAGGAGGTGCCTAAAAAGATAACTAAATAGCAATATCTATAAAATATTTAATGAAAATTAAAATCTAAGATGCTTCTTCGTATTTCATACACCTAGAAAAATTTTATGTATACATTTTAGCATTTTATATACAAATAAATACAATAAAATTTGGCGTTCGTATATTATAGACAGTGCAATAAATTAATGTTACCTAATTAAGCTATTTTACAAATTTACAGTGTATATATACAAATTAAGTAATTACCGGTCCAAATATTACAGGAATCAGCTCCGCGACCACTTTTCCTGAAAATATTCCTACGCCTTTCTAAAACAAACATTGAATAAAATTATGAATAAAACCTTACATATAACTTTAAATGAAAATAAAAAATGATATCAAAATAGGAATGTGAAATAAGCTTATGAGTTACATTACTATGGAAAAACAATGGTTGGTTGCACTAAACAAAATTAATTGATTATTATATTGATTGATTGAATATATATTTCATTTATTTAAATAAATGCACTATTTTTGATTTGACGGGTCCTTAACATCTATGTCATATTCCAAATTAATTCCCCATAATTGGTTTCCTAGAAAAATAATAATTTTTGGTTCCCTAGAAATTTTTCTCGCAAAAAAGCTGTGAGTGAAACATTTCACCAGTTTACTTATTAAAAAAAAACTAATAATTAAAAAAATAAAATAAAAATAGCAAAGAATTCCATCTGTGTATATGATCGGTGTGTTACACAATAATCCGCCAATTTTTATGCACACTCTGATTTATGAGTCAGGAACTAACGTTTCATGTTTTAAAAAGAAATATGAGATCTCTGATATAATTTTGATTAATTAAATAATTCCATGTCAACTAATTTAAATAATAATCGATTTAAGTTTCAACAATTTTTTCAATTTCTCTTCAAAACAATTTAGAAGTTGATATTGATAAAAGATATTTATATGACTTCGGTGCATGCGGTCATGTAATAATTATTATAAAAAACCCTACAGTTATTAATTATCTTGAACCTCCACATTAATAACATTACTTTTGGAAAGCTATTTTTATAAAACACAAACAGATAGAGTAGTTGGTAACCATTTAGTTCGTTTCTACTCCGTTTCGCTTCCTATAAGAAGTGTAGATCATAATCGCTCACTTAAATTTGACATTATTTATTTAATATTTATCAAACATTAATTCTGATTGATGAAAATGATGCATGATTGATGATGATTGAGTTTCAAACGTTACCGCTCCTGGTGGTTCTGCTACTCCTTTGAGAAATGCTGCTACTAAACCTCCGAGAAGTTGTGCTAAGTCGATGCCACCTTCATCGTCTCCCTATGAACAATTTTAAAAATATTTAAAACCTATTATAACACATCAAGCACTAACAACATAATTTTTAAACCTGAAAATTAATAACATTATCTACTTACCTACGACGTACCTCATAAATTCACGAATGTGAATTATAATAACTATAATAATTGGGTTCGTTAATTTGACTTGTATTAAAAAGAAAGTACAATAATAATTAATCATATTTATCCTAACTGAATACGTACCCCGAAGAAACTCATTAGCAATTCAGTTAAACCACTGAAGTCGAAAGTACCGTCTTCATTTTGCTAAAACAGAGCAGTATTTTAGTTAAAGGTATAATTAATTTATATGTAACAAAAATACCGCGCTCAAACTTCCTAGAAGACCGGTTATAGCTTCAATGTCTATAGTTCCATCAGGCTAAAAAGTAATTAATAAATCAAATTTATAACTGAACTCATGCATAATGTATAATATTAGGCCTACGGTTATAAAATGTTGCATAAACAGGATAACGTGACGGAAGATTTTTTAGTTACACTTTACTCACCCTAAAAAGACCGCCTAGGAAAGCAGAGAGAAGACTAGTCAACATATTTTCATCTTCCTCTTCTGATTCTTCTTCACTGCTTTCTGCCATTTCTGAGTCTTGGGGCTCTTCGCTATTATTGGCCTCATCTTCATCTTCCATGCTTTCTGCACTTTCGTCATCCTGTCTCGTCGGGCGAGAACTTTTAGCCGTGTCTGATGAATTTGCTACGAAAACTGGGTCGATTTCAGACCTAATGGTTATTAAAAAGTGTCATAAAATGATTCATACTAGCGAAACGTCATCAGAAACTAGGATGTAGGTTAAAAGAAACGTTAATATGCAAATGTCGCGCATTAAATTAAGGAGTTCCATACAATAATTATTTTTCCTAATTCAAATGAATTTCTGATTTTTTATCTTACCTTGATTTGTTTTGAAGATTTAAGGAATTTGCTCTTCTTCTTATGAGGGGGATTGTTCTGTTATTTCTTGCCGCTTTAGAAGCTCTTCTGAATATATCTTCTATTGAAATTCCAAAATATCCCTAATTGTAACGAGTTTAATATTTAATATGTACATATTTACAAATTATTATTAAGTATTTACATGATATAACTGTGGATATATTTACATGATTGCATGTAGAGGTGCAGAAACTATGTTATTGTATGAGAATATTCCATAAAAGCGTTACTACGAATATTCGGTTAACTATTTACAATATTTGAAACAATTTACAACTATGTTCATACAATATACACTAACTAAATAAGAGGCAGTATACTAAAGTAAGTAGAAGAAGGAATATAAAAAGTAGTTGAAAGACAGTTACACCAGTTTATATACAGCAAACGTATGTACAGTGAAAAATTTTTTGATAGATCACCGGGTATAAAGTTGTTCTTCGCATTTTGTTATAGAGCCGTCAATATTAGAAAAAATCGATGAAAAGATTTTGGAATCAAAAAAATATTAAAAAGAAATATAACAAAGTTGCCTAGTAAATGAAGATGATCCATCAAATCGGAACAAAAAACGTCGATACTCCAACACTTTTTATATCACCAAATTAAAGCTTGTCATTTTTATCTTTTTGAAAATATCCTTTCATCTTCTTGCTTATATATTTGTTTATGTTAATAATATTTTTCTTCATCTTTTCTATTTATTGTCTTATTGTCTGAAATTATTCAAATTCCTTTATATGCGTTCTTAACATTTTTATCTATTTACTTATAATACTTTATACTGTGCATACGGTGTTCCTATCGTACTAGAAAGAAGTTTTTTTTTTGCTTGATCCACATTAGAATTTCTTTCTTTTTTTATTAAAAAAAAAGAAGTATACATCAGTCTTAACTATGTAGGTAAGACACAGTCGCTCCACTCTGATAATTTGGCTTCGAGTACTAGCTCATTTAGCCACAGACAATTTTTTTATAAATAGTTTTATAGACGAAAACAACACCCAAGGCCACAAGTGAGACTCGAATCCAAGCGGTTACAGCGCCAACAGATTAGTAGACCTCTCTTCTAACCCGCTGAGCTATCGGCCGGTTCTTCTTAAAAATAGTAAAAAAAATATTTTTTTCAAAACTGTTCCAATATATTTTTCGCAACATTTGATGAAGTGATTGTAAAAAACATCTGATTTTTTATCAAATTAATGATTTTTCAAATAATATAATTTGAAGAAAGATTTTATTTTTAATCCACGAGTCTAATTACCTCATTACCTATAATATCTTAAAATTTAAAGTTGTCATAATTTACTGTAATCATACTTACAGGCTTTGCAGCAGTTTTTTGTGATCCTTTAACAATATCGTTAACGTCTTGTGCTAGTTCCAGACCACCTTCAACACCCTAGAATGTTAATTATTATTAACAAATTGTCAATTAGATTTTATGTACCTTTGTGGGAATGAATTGGGAATTAAAAAGACCACACCTGAAGTTTTATAAATAACAGTTTTATCAAGAATTGAACCGCGTGCTTGTAACGAAGGGAAAAATAAAGGAATCTCTTGCTTAAAAAAAGTGGCTTCAAATGAGCGAAAATTGTAGAAAAGTATTATTGTTTAGAAATTGTTAAAATCGAAGTTTTTTAACCTCAACTAGTTACAAAAACTTTGTCGATTTTTTTTATTTATGGTTCTTACGGCACCGAATAATGCCAATTTATTATTATAAGAGACGTTAATAGGCGGAGTAGTCTTTTATTCCTTACAAAACATTAAGTTACTTTTCTCTAAAATTATATCTCAACTACTGGCATCAACACACGATATTTTGTAATTCCTAGTACACCTATATCTAATATAATAATTGTATGGGTAACTTAACACTAGATGACTGAAAACTATCAATTAAAAAACTTTCTCATATTGTGGGCAATTTGCAAGTATTGCAAGTATGAAGCGAAAATTATTGAATTTTTTTGTCGTTCGGAATGTATGATGTCCCAAATATTATTATAAAATTTTCAAAAATAAGGCTTTCAAATATTTATCATTAATCATGTTTTGAACATTTATTTTCAATTTCGTATGAATCCTTCAAAACTAATGAAAGTATCAGCTTGCAAAGGAAATATATTTTTATTGCTACTTTTTAATGCAGAAATATATCAAATTAAATTAAATATGTTCTACTTATATTATTATGAATATCTACATTTGTATAGGTTAAAATTTGACAGGTAATATTATACTTACATCCCAAACAAAATCGACAACTTCAGCTACTTCATCAAGAGTTTTTCCTTTTCTTTTCTTCTGATTTGCATTTTTTCTTCCTGTCTTCGTTTTTGTATTACGAGTCGTAGTAATTGTTTTATTAGTTTTTATTTTATTTTCTTCTATACTTGTGGAATTATTTGTTGGTAATCTCGAGTTTGTAGTAATTTCAGTACCATTTTTAATTTCATTATGACTTTTCAAAGCATCTTTATTTGTGGAGTTCTCTAATAATACATTAATTTCCTCTTTATATATTTTTGTATCATTTTTATTATTGTTTACTAGTTCTATTTTCACGTCTTTCTTTTCATATTTTTTTGAATCACTTTCGTTCAAAATTTTTTGAATTTGTTTCAAAATGTTACCTGTTGACTTATTAACGCTGGTGACTGTAGTAAAGTTTGATTTGTTATCGCTATTTTGTAGATCATTTTCAATAATTATTGTTTTATTTAATTGTACTTTTTTGTTTCTATCGTCGTCATTTTTCCAATTATTATGCTTTTCCATCTCTTTATTAATTTCATTTTCCTCGTCGAAGAAATCGTCGAGAGAATACTGATGATAAGTAGGTAAATTGGTCACTACTGGCAAATAATTATCGAACGACTAAAACAAACAAGCCCATTAACACTTTGCTTACCGCTGAATTCGTAGACGCTACCTCAAATTCTATATTTTCCGCTACGTTTTGTATCCAGTCCAATGGAAATGCGCACACACTCGTTAATAAAAAGATGTATAGTATTGACATATTAGAGTTTATAATTACATCCAAATATCTGTCGTAAACACTCGACGCACGTCACAAATTAAAAACCGATCAAATTAAATTAAACTTTTTACAAGCAGCTCAAGAATATGATGATAAAGCTAACTGTTTAACTATGTGGTGCATATATGTTTAATAATCCACGTTAGTATCAACGTCTGAGCTGCCGATGTTTGAACAAAAGCAGGTCTCGCATGCTTATGACGGATGGTTTTAAACTGTCACAAACTTATTGATACACAATCAAAAGGAAGATACTACATGTGTAATAATGTTATTACTGCAAATATAGACATTTGTTCCTCCGTTTCCAGTATTTGCTAAGAGACTCTTTCCTATTGGAAAAAGTCAATGTGTGTCGGTCAATTGTGTAGCTTTGTTGCTATTATACGGAGAACAATAAAGCACTTTGATGGCCAGCTGTAATGCGTGCCAAATAATTATATAGAATTTGACTGTTAAATTATTACTTGTGAAAAATGAAAGTGATGCAATCTTGCACATGACAACAAATTGTACGCGTAGTATATAATTTTTATTTTACAAATAATATAGTTTCAAGTCTGTAATGTGCAATTGATTATATCTGCCTTAACACGACATTCTCTTTATTTATTCTAAATAAATAAATATGAAGACGATTTGTTTCTTCCAGAATATGCAGCAAAAATTGTTACAATTATACTTAAATTATTCTAAAACCAAAATAATTTTCCTTTATTTTTTTACCATTGTTTTCTTAAGTAAGCTTAAGTTTTTTAATTACGTTATATTGCATCTAATCAAGCTATCATCCTCTCTGATCAATTGACATGAATTAGCTGCTTGGCAACAATAATTATTATCATTTATTTTTGAAATTTCCTCTTAGTAAACGCAGCATTTTAGATCACCTGAGGTTGCTATAATAGGTAGGTAATTTACTTTATACGAAACATCATTTTAATTAGTAGCTATTTTTCTACTAAAACATAATCATTATTATGATGAAAGCCGTGCTACTGTAAATATAAGAAGTTAATATACTACTGTAATATAAGAAGAAGACCACTGAAAAAAACCACATTAATATTCATAAAAAAATATCCAGAATATTTTTTTTTGCAAGTTTTTTTCTCGTTTTGTATATCTACACCATAAGCGATTTATACAGGGTGATCAAGAAATGGTGGACACGGTATACAGGGTATTGTAGATGATGTTCAAAACTTTTTCCTCGGCAGTCAACTTTAGGTAAAATTAGATGAACTTAGAATCCTTAATTTCGTCGTTAATCCACAATGAATGCCATGGCACTATCCGTGTCCGACATTTCGGGATCACCTGGTATTGCTTGAATATAAAATTCAATGTACCTAGGCGTGTATTAGATCGTTGTTCAAACTGCTATTCGATGAATGCAGAAAATTAAATAATTTAAAGAGAAAGGACTATGCAACGTGCCAAAACAGAGGCTATTCACAATCAGTTGAACCAATTTAATAATGATATACTTCCAGTTTTTTTATCAGCGTTTGCAAGAGGAAGAACCGTGTGCATATTTCTTTTCTCACTGAATGTTATGTCTTGACTGCCTTTCTTCTGTTTAATTTCATAACAGGCGATACAAAAAATATTCCTTCTCAAAGTCTACCATGGCATGTGTATATAACAACTCTGATTGAACTTACTGATATGACTATAATTTTAAGAAGAAAGCTATTCTATATTTTACATTTTGCAATTTCAATCAAAGATAAGAGACATACTCACGTTAGGAAACTATTGAATCACGATTGAACCACTAAGCTATAATCTTCCATTTCATGCTTGCTATAATAAATATTTTTGTCGATTTCGTGATTTTTTTTATATTTATTATGGTATCTTGGAGAATCGAAAAAAATTGACAGCACCCGCACATATAATCGATAAGAGTAATTTTGACAAAACTAAAACTTTGTAACGTGAAGTAGTTCAATGCTATCTAGCCCTTAAGACAAAGCAAAGACTTATATAAATCAAACAGGGTGATGAAGTTCCAGTGCCTACCCGAAGTTGCTGCCCCATTCTGTGTGTCGCTGCCACGTAATGATGGCAAAAGATGTGGAATTTATGTATAATTCCCTCATAATGCCGACGTTCCTCGATGTGTACTTAGTAATACACCCAAAAGTTCCTAAAGTAGTTACCGATACGTTTCAACCACCGATTGTTCTGTTGGGAAGATGCGACTGAATGTTAATCGAAAGAATAATACTTTTCAATAAAAATCCAAGACACATGTCAGGCCTTCATGTCACCCTCAGAAGTCCTCTTGAGTATTTCATTACAAGCAGGATAAATTTTGGGTTTCGTTACGTTAAGAAGGTTTTTCTTGCATGAAGAAATTGAATGAATTCTTCTTAGGTTTTGGAGAATAGCAAAATCTGCTTATGGTGAGGACTGACCCATAAACTGTTCAGTTTCTTGCAGTAATTGGCAAGAAAATTCAATTATTTATAAGTCTAAATATAAGTGTTTATTCTAAATCAAACTCAGGGATTAATTTTTGGAAATATTGAGAAATGCCCGAGAAAGATGCGACGAGAACTGAAAAAAATTTCAATACCCTGTATCTTTCTCTTAAGCTTTTCGCCGGACATATGTTTATGGGAAACAGGTCTTCTGTAAACTGTTGAAATCCTGCTACTGACTCACCCTGTATATCTTCCATCAACATGCCTAACAGTCAAAAACTTTCTGAAAACATGTACCAAAATCCACTTCGCACGATTTTCAGTTGAAATTTGGGGCCTGCCCTATAACTACCAGAAGTAGGATCCTTCAACATGCTTGAACTTGCAACAACATGATTCAAACTTGCTGCAGACCATCTATATGAAACGTTTGGCCGATATCAGCATTCGGTGTGAAGAGGCAGTTCCTTCTTCGAAATCCTGCAAAAACGTCCACAAGATGTTCAAAGATGGCTCAAGTTTGAGGCAGATCGATTTTTTTCTCATCACAAAGGAGCTCACCCAATTGTGTATTGTTCAAAGCATTTCCAAAATCTTTGCAACTTCTTCATCTGGTAGGGAATAATTGTTCTTATCACTTCTTTTTTAACCATGAGATGTTACTTGAAACTATTTTTATTTGCAAATTCGGGTTCATTTGAATCTTTGACACCCGTTCACTCCATTTCTTGAGCTCTAGCCTTTTTGTTAGATCTCCTGCAACCTTTTTTTTACTTCCTCCTGCAAGCCTGGTAAAGAAACAGTTGTTGCGTAAAGAAACAGGTTAGTTTCTTGATGGTCTAAATGATTCATTTACACTGTTGAAGACTTAAGAAAACGATTGTCTAATAACCCAAAGATTAATTTTTGCAGATTTTTACAGCACATCTTACTTATTACAATGATCTGAAATCTACTGCGTAAAAATATGCAAAACTTTACTTTTCGGTTCAAGAACAATAGTTTTTTTTTTGTCTTAAAGTCAACAGCGTAAATTGAATCATTTAAGCCATCGAAAGTGTAACTAACCTGTTTTCATACAACAATCTTGCAGGAGGAGGTTAAAAGAGGTTGCGAGAGATCTAACAGGAGGGCTAGAGCTCATAAAATGAGAGTGTCAAGAAGAGTCTCTCATTTATAAAACCAGAGACTCAAATGAACCCAATATGTGCCAGTAAAAATGTTTTAAAATAACATCTAATGGTCAAAAAATAAGTGGTGAGAACAATCCCCTCTACCAGATGAAGAGGTTGCAAAGACTTTATAAACTGTTTGAGCAATTCACATTTGGGTGACCTCTTTTGTGATGAAAAATATCGATTTGCCTCAAACTTGAGCCATCTTTGAACATCTTGTGGACGCTTTATCGGGATTTAGAAAAATGAACTGTCTCTTCACAACGAATGGCGGTATCGGCAAACAATTTATACAGAGAGTCTGCAGGAAGTTCGAAACAAATCATTCAAGCATGTTGAAGGGTCATTGAAGCTCTGGTGGTTATAGGACAGGCTCAAAATTTCAGCTGAAAATCAAGTCGATTTCATGGATGCAAATCTGGGAGTTGGAGAACTTGGAGGATACCCTTGCCGCTTGATTCATGTAAAATTTTAAAAGAACTAATCAAAGTGACTGGTTTGTTGACAACGGAACCCAAAAATGTGTTTATTGACGAATAAATACTTTATTTATTATTATATTTTTATTATATTTATTATTATTACTTTATTTATTTATTATCGCTAATATTGCTGTGTTGGCTGGTAAATTATATTTGAAACTGAGAAGTCATAATTTTTGAAAAATAAAATGTTAATTCCTTTAATTTGGGGTTAAAAACTATTTTTTAGGTAGTTTTTTGTTCTATTGCCTTTTAAAACCATATAAAATCACCTTAAGAATCTATACCAACCCTTTTTGTAATAATATTATGTATAAGAAGCCACTATCTTTTGTTTTTTTTTTTTTTGTTTGATCAGTTCAGTATACCTACCTAATGATCTTGAGATTTTTAAAACGTTGACTCGGCTTTAAAGATCTTGATCTTACTGATGAGAGCAACGGCTACATATAGTGTGACCCATTTGTTCTTGAAACACCCTGTAGAATCTTAATTAATGGTGCCATTTAAAAAAAAAATCTTTTAAATCATAGAGCTTGATAAACTATATTTTGGGAGCAAAAAGCGTCTCATTCCTACAAAATCCAGGGCCTACTAGATCAGTGTTTACTTGTAAAATCTCAAAAATTCATATCAGCGATTTTTTTAGAAAAAAACTGGGCACGCCACGGGATTCACCAGCCCTCAAAACGGTACTGTACTAAATTTTATTGAAAGTGTCAGAGTAAAAAGGATCTTGTAGTTATTTTAGAAATTCATAATAATACTCCGAATTTTCATAAATTAATTTGAAAAAAGGTCAAAAGCTATCATAAGTAAAAATTAAAATTAAAAAAAAGTAAAAAAAAGTAAAAAAATAAAAAAAAATAAAAAAATAAGAAAAAAAAATAAATAAAAAATTATAATTAAAAAATTAAAGTACCTACATTATCACCAACTAGACGTACAATTTCTATTTTGTCTCTCTTGACCTTTTCGAATAAATTAATGAAAATTCGGAGTTCTATTATGAATTTCTAAAATAACTGCAAGATCCTTATTACTCTGACATTTCCAATAAAATTTAGTACAGTACCGTTTTGAGGGCTGGTGAATCCTGTGGCGTGCCCAGTTTTTTTCTAAAAAAATCGCTAATATAAATTTTTGAGATTTTACAAGTAAACACTGATCTAGTAGGCCTTGGATTTTGTAGGAATGAGACGCTTCTTGCTCCCAAAATATAGTTTATCAAGCTCTATGATTTAAAATAAATTTCTTTAAAATCGCACCATAAAGTAAGATTCTACAGGGTGTTTCAAGAACAAATGGGTCACACTGTATATAAAAAATTTATTTTAATTTTGATTGTTTGGACTAGCTGATGACGTAAGCACTCCCTTAAATTATATTGTTTCAACAAAATTGAAAGTTCTAGTAATATGATATGTATAAACATATGTAGGTATAACAATATTGATGCAATTATTTCGAGTGTAGAGAAATTGATTCCTACTTTATTACAGATCAAAATAATCTGACAATTTTTAGCTTGAATATTTTCGAATCGCTTTCTTTTATTTAACGAAATCGGAACCTTTCCTGTTGGAAATTACCATATTGTTACATAAAACTTAGTCATCAGAATTACCTCTTACTCTCCGTTCTTGCACGTTACTTCAAGAACTTCTTGGTAACCCCATAAAAAGATTAATCGAATGACTAATCAATTTTTTTTTTATTTCACTAACCGCTAGTAATAATAATTAGTACCTAGTACCTATCCAGTATAATCTATATGCTTGCAACCTTTGTTAATTTAATATACAAATCATTAAGTCTTAATTATTTTTATTCAAATCGAATCAATGAGATATGAAATTATTACAATATACTTACGCTTTGAGAGTGTTTCTTATCCTTCAAGGCTGCTGTTAGTTATTTTTTACATTGCTCTATCTTTGTAATACATACTCAGTTATGTTTCGCAAGAGCTCTCCGTTTTTTTACTTGCAACTTCCAACTTATAGTTTAGAAAGTGCAATTATTACAGAATGCACCGAATGCGTTTTGTATGTTGACTTATCTTGGAGATGCCACACTGTTGAATAATACCTAATTGCTGGTAGTTTGGATAAAGTATTTCAGTATGTCTAGGTAGTAGACATCATCATCTCGAGATAAAGAATGAATGAGTTATGTAAAATTCTTCCGAGCATTGAATATTAATTCGTTACTTAATTATTGTTAACAGCAATTCCAATTTCTAATCGTAGTCCATTGCTTGCTGCAAATACCTAATATCCTTAAAGTGTAGGCAACCTGTACTACGACGATATGTATGTGTTGCCTAACAACCGCGATTTCAGTATTTGAAGAGACTTTAATGCTCAGTTAGGCAGGTAAATCGAACATAATATATTTATATACATACCTACCTACACCCGAGCCTACACCTGACTTCTCATATTATTCAACATGCTAATAAACTAATTATTTTTGGCTGAAAAATTATGTTACTTTGTTTACTTCTAATTATTTGAATATTTTTATTTATTTACTTTTACAATAATTATTGTTATTATTGACGGAAGAAGAAAAAAATATTAGGTACCTATAGGTACATATTCTCTGAGATTTTTTGGTATGGTTCCGGGTGATTCAGGTTTTGTGTTGATAACTTCAGAAATCGATAGAGAAAGTCATTTTAATGCAATTTTATGCTACATGAATATTTTTCAGAAATAATCAATTTCGGAGAAACGGCAAGCAGAAACTTCAGTTTGGGGAAATATTTCTCTTTTCACACTTTCTCCATCAGTGAAAATGTTCCTCCAAACTAAAGTTTCTGCTTGTCGTTTCTTCGAAATTTATCAAGTAATAAAGGTGCCATTTTAAAGAAGATAACTTTGATATACCGACTGATCTGCAAATACACTGCGACACTGCTACAAAGCTCATCACACTGCGAATACAGTTCGTTATAGAGCCCAATAAAATCAAGCAAAATCTACAAAAAAAAATTGAATTCGATATGTATAATTTTCGAGGAGTTTTCCCCATCCAAGTTTGAAGTTAACTTTTTAATAAGCACGATGAAATTACATGAAGATAGTTTCTATAGTTTTCTAGATCAAAAGCTATATGATTTGGCCATATGATGAGGTTCTGAAAAAAAAACTTGAAGTTTGGCAACCGCTCAAGTTCACCTTTTTACTGATTACCCTGTAATTAAAATATGGGACATCCTGTATGACCGAAAATAATTTTAAATCGTAAACATTGTGACCCTCTAAAGGTGAATTAGTGAAATAAATGAATTCACTACATCCATCGTTTGGCCCCCAGAGGCTGAACTCGAATGACGTGGGAAACCCTGGTAATAGAAATTATAAATTAAATTTTCAATTTTGCACATTTAGATTAGTGCGACTCTGAAGATGGAGATAGATAATAATATCCGAAATATGAGTCAGTATAAAAAGGATCAAACTCTTTTAATTGTCTTAGTTTATTAAAGCCACCCTTGATTTTATTCAACTGTTCTTATTTAACATAATGGAAAATAATGTGAATGATAAATATATAAACATAATAGGTACATAAGAAACCTATGAAAGTTGACATGAAGTCTTCTGAAATAATATTTATTATTAGTATAGGTAAACAAAAATACTATACTAAACTAGACAAGAGTCTTAATACACCCCTGGACACCTGTGAGTCCTGTGACATCCTCAGGCAATATAATTATTTATAATTAAATATAATTATGCTTTCTGGTTTCACCACTAGTAAAATCCTTTCCATCAACTTATATACCTACTTGAATTAAAAAAAAAAAAAAATTGAAAAAATCCATATTTTGGCCAACAGAGACCGACTGGAATGAGCTGTGAAATGAACTGGTATATTGTATAGAGATATTTCTACGGTCAGTATCCTAAAGACCTAAACGTATTTTTCCATTATCGGCTGCTCCTATAACAAAGTCTAAGAAGAGACAGCCTATACATGCTTTTTACATCCTTTTTCACAGGATTTACATACTGTATCTGCAAATGTCTAAAAGATATAATTTTTGCATACTTCGTGCTTTTGCAATTTCGTTCTTGTATATCAATTACATCTTCTCAGATACTCACAATTCGACATACTGATGCCTGTAGATATTCGTTAAACTCTTCAGCTAAAATAATAATAATAATAATTTGCCACAAAATATTCACACAAATTAGGAGAAAATAAATAAGTACCTATGAAATATTTTTCTTCTTCATGTAATTTCTTCTATCTAGCATAATATAAAATAATTATTATAACATCGCAGTAAGTACCTAATTGCTTTAATAAGATAAATGTCTACAATATAATTGAACATTATGATATTGCCAAACTGTCTACTCTTTATGACGCAGTTATTAGCCAAATAGTTTCTTCATGATAGTTAATAGTTTTTATTTTTATAATGAGGGCTAAACTTTTAATTGGGCTAGTTTGGCAATATGTGACGCATATAGGTTAGATAGGTAGGTATATTCGCAAATCAATAAGGAATTAGTTAGCAATTTAGTTTCTCTTATTAGAATTACTCCAAAAACATAACAAGAATTTAGGAATATTATAAAAAATTACACCACATCAGTTACCTATACATCTAAATGTGTAATAAGTCTAAAATGATTTCATTCGAAAGTGAACAAATATTTTATAAATAATCTAGTTTAGTGTGTGCATAACAACTTCCTAATCATTATTTATATGGTACCTCTACTTGTATTTGTGAAAACTGATTTCCTACAGACACAAAAACCTGTGTTGGTAGTTGTTAATAACAATATCCATATAAATATGTTATATTAGATAATTGTAAGAATTTATAAGCCTGCACAATAATTATTGGACATTTATTGCGTTGAATCAGAAAAGGTGTTATGATTTTTTGCAATTACTAAAAATTATGCGATACATAGCGCAATTATAGAAACAATTACCAAATCTTCACGTTACAAATTAAATTATTTTTAATACTTTTGATTTGTCTAATACACTCCAATGAATAAATGAATAATTTTACACAATTTAATAATTGCATTATGGTATAGATATAACAGTTCGTTTCATTTAGAGGTCATACACTTCGAACACTGCAATCTAGTAGATTTATATAGTCATTGTTGTTACATATAAATTTATTAATAAATATAGACAATAACGGCAATCTCGTGAGCAATTTCGTGTAATAATTAAACGCTTTTGCAAAAAGTCGGTCCTAAATGGTCATGCATTTTTGCAACCTTCCATTGTATTGATGTCTTGTATAATTCTATGAGAAATAGTCTCAGATCTTTTGAGTAGCGTATAAATAAAATTATTTTATTACTACCTTTATGATCTATTTCTTTACTGCTACTGTAATTTATTATTTTGATATTAAAGTTCCCGCAGCGAGTGAAAATTGAGGACGCGTCTAATCGTGCTGAAACTCCATGGAGATTCCTGTGAGGTTTTCAATGAGGGTCTCCCATGATATTTTTATCCAAAGATTCTGATACCATAATCCCTTATCTGCTGATATATCTAATTCAAAAAATTATTATAATGGTTATAATATTAACATAAATATTTATTATAATTCGACCGCGTATAGTTGGATTTCGTAGCGACATATCAATTTCTAGACAAACAATTAATACCTAGGTATCTAATAGTGACTCATGGATATATTGAAAATTGTTTCTTACGATCAAAATAAATATTTTTTGAAGTTTATTTTTTTGTCATAAGTTTGTGCTTTTCAAAATATTAGCACACTAGATCCGTGGTGTGAATTCTAGTTCAAGAGAAAATGGCCTTTATCTAAACTTCCAAATTACAAAAAGCATGATATTGGGAAAACTAGAAGCGTTTTGGGGAAATTTCGAAAAAATTCGTTAAAAACTCACCAAATGTAATGTCAGTAATGAAATAAATTAATTTTTTATACCCACCGGTGGGCTAAGGTGCCAACTTTTGAAATTTCAAATTGTTGCTCCTATTTCTCAGTGTATTTTGAATTTCCAATGTTTTGACTGCGATATTATTTTATATTGTTTTTAATAATTGTAAAAATTAACGGGAATATAATAGAAACTGCTGCCAGAAGCGAAATTTTCGAATTAAAAAAATATTTTTTTTATCTTTTTGGTACAAAGCGGTTTCGAGACGAAAGAAACCATCTGACAACTTCAAGTTTATTTTCAAGCTCATAAGAAATGGACATAAATTAACATTTAAATTCAATTGGGTCACGAAAAATGTTTGCTTGTGATTTATATAATTCTCTTATAATACGGAATTAATTCTTCGATTTGATTAAATTGTATTTTAAAAAAAATAGACCATTGTGACAACCGGTAAACATACTCATCACAATTCAAAAATGAATAATTTTAAAGCTCAATAGAATTAAAATCGTAATTACGTTCATTTGCTATGAGCTTAAAAATAAACTTTAAGTTGTTAGATGATTTCTTCGTGTTGAAAACGATTTGCAACAAAAAGATAGAAAAAATTGCAACGTATTTTTTTATACGAAAATTTTGCTTCTGGCAGCGATTTCTATTATTCCCGTTAATTTTTCTAATTATTATAAACATAATTAAATAATATCGAAGTCAAAACATTGCCAATTCGAAATTACTCTGAGAAAAATGAGCAAAATGAGAAATTTCAAAAGTTGACACCTCATCCCACCGGTATAATTTTTTTTTCATTACTAACATTACATTTGGAAAATATCTGACGAATTTTGACAAAATTGTGCCCAAAACATTTTTAGTTTTCGCAATATGTATCATGTTTTTTGTAATTTCGAAGTTTCGATAAACGCTCTGTAACTAGAATCCACATGGATCTAGTGTGCTCAAATCTAATCTTTTGACAAAAAAATTTCAAAAAAGATGGAAAACAAAAATTTCCTAACATGGTGTTAACTTTTTGGCGGACACTGTATATCACCGGAATCGATAAGTTCTTTTCCAAATATATTATTTCATTTTCAACATGACTACCTACCTTTTCAGAAAATAAAAATTTTTCATTTTTTTGTAGGCAGTGTACCTACAAATAAAAAACCTTTAACTTGAGGTATCACATAATAAGGGTCACAATTTGAAATTTTGGAGCTGGGTTAGCTATCCCGCTTAGGAGACAATTTAGAACTACTACCGCTATCAAAATGCTTCCCCCTTCAAACTACCAAAATGGTTTTTGTAATCCCCAAGACAAATTTCCAGATTTAGCGCTTTGGCCAATGCTAAGTATTCAGAGCTTTGGCCAATCAAAAGTTTTCAAATTGTCCCACTTACTATCTACATTGGATATTTTAGAACTTATCAAGATAACTCACTCATCCACAGCACCAGTACCAGCTGTGAACCATATGAAGGAAGCCTTCATGTAAGGTTTATGTCCTTATGTGTAAGGTTTATGATTAGAAGGATGACCCTCTTTTTGACAGAATCAAAGATATCAGGAATAGTGCACCTCCATATAGGAGTAGTATAGATTAGGTTATATTTGGCAACAGTAAAGAGTGTAGGTACATGTTGGAGAAGGTAAGAATCTTCAGACTCAAGAAAGTAAGCCTAGCTTCTTACCAAACTGAGAAGTAAAAATAAATAAGTCATGGTCATTCATGAGAATAAACATAACATATAACTGGACTTTCTTTTTATGCGTCAACAAACATGATTGGGTTGGATGTATACATACATACGTTTAAATGGAACAAGATTTTTGACACTGGAACAGAAACAAGTACAAGAGAGGCATTAGAGATTTTTTTTAAAGCAAAAAGTAAATATTTAGAAGAAAAGGAGTTGGTGTCAAAACTGAGAGCCCTGAGAGAATTTGTGACTGTCCATCACGACAGAAATTCTTCTGTGATCTTAGGACGTAAGCTTTTTGTTAAGTTAATCCTGCAGAACTTGTTGAAATACTAAGGGTATGTCAACGGCAATTATCCAAGGTAATTTAAAATGACGATATCAGGAATTCACCTAGACCAAAGGCATGCTTAGTATTGATGTATAAAGTGATCTCTTAACTTCTCTGACCTTTAGGAGTATTTTGAGATGGGATGAAGAAATTGAGAGGAGAGGAAGGTTTTGTCAGAATAGAATTATTTTTTTGGCAGGGGACCTGAATGATTTTCTGTCACTTAAAAAAGACCAACTTCTTTTGCGTTTGTGGAAAGTACTTTTAGTGATATGAATCGATTTCTTGACGTGATGAACCGACACTACTTTTGGAGCTGGATTATGAAGGAACTTTTTTATGATTAGTTTTCTACGATCCCGTCTAAGTTGCAAACCTTGGAAAACGAGGATGGTAATTTTAAATAAGTTAGAGACTCCTGACTTTATGCATAATAAAAGTCTTGATGCCCACTTGGATGTCTTCAGTGACTTGTTAACATATACTTCGGAAGCATTCTCTTCATCAGCCCATCAATATTTCCTGCACCTCGATACGTGGAGGACATAGTGTTGTCATTATTATGTTGAAGGTAAGAAGTTTACCATGCCTTATGGCCACTTTGAGAGAGAAATAATTTCTGCGAGGATTGTTTCATTCTTCGTATTCTTTCATTTTTTAACATTTTTCAGTTTAAGTTAAATTTTTTTAAAAAGAATAAAAAAAATTTTAGAAACAAATTGCGGTTTTTTCCTATAATGCTGCTAGCGCAAATCCAACTGACTATTTCAATCAAAAATTATTATCACTGTATAATTACTCACACCATCAAATTTGAACAAATTAGCCAATCAGATCGTTGCTCTAGCCTTGATTGTTTTAAAAAATCAGAACCGTGCGATATTTACGATTCGAAATGAAGTAAAAGTAGAAATAGAACGATTCAATAAATGTCTTACAATGTAATGCATCAATTTTATATGTAATTTGGGTTCGTTCTTCTGATAATTCCATAGATCAAGTATTGATTCGTGGGCTAGACATTAAAATGGCACCATCATCTATACCATTAGAGAATAATTACTTGTAATTTGCAATCTAATCTCGAATTCAACAAACAATACATCATTTTTTTAAGCTTACAAGATTTTTTTAACATAGGAGTTATCTCTGTTTATGTATTAACAACTTAATACATAAATAGGATAGGTAAAATTTTTCATAAAAAGGCAATGAACCTATGAAATCATTTTTACCATGCATCACAAGCTCATTCCGGATGATTTTTTAATAAAATTTATTTCTCACAATGTTAGTAGATAATCGTCTAAGGGTTCCCTCTATGAATAATTTAAAAGCACGTGAACTCTGAAGATAGTTTCAATAAGATCTATTCGAGCTATAAATAAGCGAGTGGTAAATACATAAAGCTCATAAATTATTTAATTGTGAAATACTCAATCTTTACTTGACGAAACCTTCTTCCTCTTCAGTTTTCCAACAACTATTTTCCTTTTTTTTTTACTTTTTGACATTTTAACTTTTTCAAACTTTATATTTATATTGGTAGTCTTTATTTATTCACCACTTCTAAACTCTTACGCAGCCAATTATTCTTTCCAAGTTTCGTATATTTTCACTTAACCTATTGTATGCATATAGCACAAGTGTATTGTCATCAAACTTTTTACTCTTAAGATTGTTGTTAGCAGGTACATTTGAAATGTGTACATAAATTCAAAAATACAAAAGTCAGGTTACACGGTTGATGCACTTATAACGAGATATAAAGAATATTTACTTACTTACCTTCCTCTGCTATTTCAATCATTTTATTTCTGAATTGTCTGTCGATTTACAAAAGCTTCGACTATTTGGTAACGAAGATTTCCAAGGTTTATTGTATGCAGCAATCTTTGATGGCTTGTCACAAATTAAACGCCTGTAAACATAAAGTTTCAATTTGATTAAATTCCTAAGCACTCTAACTAGGTGCAACAATTCTTTGGCAATACCGTTTACAATTATCATTACATTATTATACATTTTAAAGATTTGCTTAACTGATAAACTTTGTTAGTAACGCCAAAATGCTCTTGTTCTTCATGTTGTTGTCCTTCAGTTTCACGCAAGTATAAATTATAATTAACACTAGGTATTTAGGTACATCTATTGTTTACAAAAAATAATGGCTATTCAATTTCATTGGACTTTTTTGATGAAAGTGTTATGCACCGGTTTCTTCCTACTGTTTACAACGTATACGAAGAAACTACTTCATACTATTATAACTGATTGAAATACAGGGTGACGCAGAAACAACCATCATTGATATAGCGTCTTACGGGATCAAACACAAGCAATAGAACAGATTAAACAAAAATTACCTTTCATTACCGAGATAAATTTCGTACACTTGGATAATTTCTTATTATAGATAAAGGTAAACAAATAAGTGTGAAACATTTTAGAGGGTGATTTCTTGTTGAAGCACTATAGAACTTTTTTCGCAAAATTCAACTCTCTGAAAATTATGTCATGTTAAAGTGCTAGAGTGTTTTGAAAATTATTTTTGAATTCCTTGTTGACAAGTGTTGAAATATAACCCGATATAACCCTTCCCCCCCCCCCCCTTATAACCCAAACGGTTCTTGATATCTTTTTTATTTTTTAAGATATCGCCAATGGAAGCTTTTAAAAATATCGCCTTGTATGCATAGAATCATCAGTTAGCATGAATAAAATTTATTTGCTATTCACGTGCCATTTATTTAAAATTTTGATCAAATAATCATGCGTACGATCATCTTCATGAGAGATAATGATCTCTGAAGGTGTTATCGCCACCAAATCCCTCAAATCAGTCAAGAATACGTTCACTCTCACTTATCCTAAAAGATTCATTTCAATTTAACTTTTCCTTTATATTCAAATTGACATAAATACAGATTCATGATTAGCATATTAGCAACGAGGAGTTAACATTATCTTCTGATCGACTAACCTAATAAGTTTCAGTTATTGAAATCGAAAAGAAATAGCTACGTCATCTTGATAAAAATCTGCGCATAAGCGATGTAAACTTGTAAAAGCTCTAAGATTAATTGGATCTGACATGTTTTATAGAACGTGAGACGATTGACGTACGATTCGGCTTTAGTAGCAGAGTCGTTTAATTATTTGTTCTTTATTAATTCTTTTAAGATTATAATTTTCTAGACTTATAAAAATTAATATAACAACATGTTTGTTTAATATAAGAATACGCTGTCTGAGATTTTTTAATTTTTGGTACCGTAAAAAAATTAGTGAAAAAAGAGCATTCGTGGCTAAAGCGTTTAAGGAAATTACGTAATTTAAATAATTTTTTGACACAACTCCCCGAATTTTCCGGCATCACTCCAATATTTTTCCGCATAGACCATCAAGTAGTTATTGGCTCACATTCGTCGCTTTATAGAAAAGTCTCTGAAGGAAAAAACTGCTTGAACACTTCTTCAAAATCATTGAGCGAACAGGAACGCAATGGTTGGAATCCCAACGTTCGACACGCCGTCATGCAAATTATTTATACCTACAGCATAAAAAATTTTAATTTTACAGAGATTTGTATTAATTTGTAATTTTTATTATCGCTGCATAAAACTCTATATGTGAGGGGCAAAAGTACGAAGGCGTAGAAGCGCCACACGAGTTTTATTTTTAAAATTCCGAGTTTAAACTCGGAATTCCGACTTTAAACTCGGAATTCCGAGTTTAAAGTCGGAATTCTTAGTTTGAACTCGGAATTCCGAGTTTAAAGTCGGAATTCCGAGTTTAAAGTCGGAATTCCGAGTTTAAAGTCGGAATTCCGAGATTAAACTCGGAATTAGGGGCGGGCCTAGCAGGTGTGCTATGATTGGCCCGCACGCAGGCGGCAAGTTCATAGGGGCGGCGGGCGGAACTAAAAATCCGATCATAAATCATAACAAATAACAAAAAATATCAAAATATCATGATAGACTTAGTTATTACAGTGTAGCACAAACATTACCTTTATAGTATTAAGTTCTGAATCCATACTGCACTAAATTTTAAATCCATCAATAGTCACTGGCTTGTTCCCGGCATTATAGCCATCCTATGTATTATCTTATGAAAAAGGGCGGATAATTACCAGTCGCCCTTGCGGACGCCGAATATCTTAGGATGGCTCTGGCCGCGGAACAACCCGATTCAGCTTGTTTTATAATAAAAGTTTATAACGAAGGCTTTGACCATATTGAGACCAGATGTTGGCTCTAACGTAACTCCATTCAACTCTACAGGGTGTTTCACCAGCAGACCGCGACATAGCTTAGGTAGGTATTATAAGTTTTTCAAGTCGATTCGGGATCTGGTATTGAAATTATTCTGAGACCCTTCCATTTGATGGAATTTAATTAAATTTCGTAGATATGCTCTGCTAATGACACTTAATACCTCGCATTTTTATTCGATTCGAAAACTGCAGGACCATACTTAATTTTTCAGGTCTCTATCGGTTTTCTTAAAAAGTTCACCCTGTATTATGCATTTTCTTCAAAGTGTAGTACCATTTTCTACATGAAAAATGCTACAATTGCGGTAAAAAATTACTTTGCACTATTAAACTGAATTGAGACGAAAATGAAAAATTTTTAGTTTTTTTCAGAATTTCAATTTATGGTTGTTACTAATTTTCGAAAACCCAAATGTGATTTTTTTAAACTTATGTATTTTGTTGCTATTTCGAATAAATTTGCTTGATCTACAGATTTAGCCAAGATTAGGAACCACTCTAGATTTTTTCGAGCTAAAAATAAGTTTTAATAAGAAAAACAGCTAAAAGAAGAAATGGTAATTTTGATGATAACCCATAATAACACATAAGCGTATAAAAAATACAATTTTAGCACATAAACAAATAAGCGAAACAGAAAGAAAAATATCAAAAAAGTATGGTGGCCTGTTTGAACATTATCTGCACTGAATTGCAGTTTTTCTTCCCAATATTTTGTTGATATTTTTCTTTCTGTTTCGCTTATGTACTTATTTGTTTATGTGTTAATGGGCTAAATTGTGTTACTTATACGCTTATGTGTTTGTTTGTCATTAAAATTACCATATCTTCGTTCAGTTGGTGTTCTTATTAACACTTGAGTTTTTTCTTGTTAAATTAAAACTTATTTTTAACTCTAAAAAAATCTATACTTTCACTAATCTTGGCTAAATCTGCAGATCAAGCAAGTTTATTCGAAATAACTACAAAATATTTATGCAAGTTTTAAGAAATAATATTTGATTTTTCGAAAATGCAATAACAAACATGCATTGAAATGCTGAAAAATCTAAAAGTTTTTATTTTGTTCTCGATCAGTGTAATGGTGCCAGTAATTATTTTTATCGCAATTGTAGCATTTTTAATGTAGTTTTAGAAAATGGTTTAAACTAAACTTTGAAAAAATACATGCAGGGTGAACTTTTTGACAAAACCGATAGAGACCTAAAAAATTAACTACGGCCCTGCAGTTTTCGAATCGACGAAAAATGCGAGGTATTAAGTATCATTAGCAGAGCATATCTACCAAATTTCCATAAATTCTATCAATTCGTTCAAAAGATACTGCTCATCAAAAATTTCGACAAAATGCATGAATCACCCTGTAACATCGAAACGAAGGGCCTCAGAAAAATTTCAAAACCAGATCCCGAATCATTATCTTGAAAACCTACACCAACCCTTAAGCTATGTCGGTCTGCTGGTGAAACACCCTATACATATTGTCCGGTAACGCTAAAATCTACCAGTATGAATGTTGTTATTGCTTAGTGTGATTAACATTTTCGCACTTGTTTTTTCAAAATAATTTCTCGAACCCCCCTGATTTTCGGGGGATATATTTCGCATCAATAAGCCCCGCGGTGCAGCAGAACTTATACCTAATCTAAAATAACGTTTCTATTGGTGTTTAATTTTTACCAACAAAAAATTGGTTTTTGCCCTCCCATTGGTAGACATTTCTTCTTAAGAGGGGGGCGAGGGGCGGCAATTTTTGTATCGCCACGCAGACGGCAAATAATAGGCTAGACCCCGCCCTCTTCGGAATTCCGAGTTTAAACTCGGAATTCCGAGTTTAAAGTCGGAATTCCTAGTTTAAAGTCGGAATTCCGAGTTTGAACTCGGAATTCCGAGTTTAAAGTCGGAATTCTTAGTTTGAACTCGGAATTCCGAGTTTAAAGTCGGAATTCCGAGTTTAAACTCGGAATTTTAAAAATAAAACTAGTGTGGCGCTTCTACGCCTTCGTACAAAAGAGACATTATTGAGAAATAAAAAAAATAGGGAACAACTTTTTCGTTTGAGATTTTTTTATTTTTCGACAAAAACAATTAATTTGTGATTTTAAAAGTTTACGTGACTGCTATGTGCATTTATTTGGAACTTTTTAGACGAAAAAAAAATTACAAAGTCAAATTTTCTTTAACCGATTAGATTAAATTAGATTTAATCTTGAATTTCCTTCTGGAAGCTTTCTGGAAAGAAATTCACCCCTTATTCGAGGGCTCGTCTGAACATTTTCTCATACAAAGTCCACGTAATAACGAAAATTTTCACAAGAGAGTTGCGAAATAATCTTGGTATTTCTTGAATATCCAAAAGAGATTGCATTATTATAACTTAGGAGATCATATCGGGTGTTCAATTATTAACACTTCCTCAGTTGGCGGTGGAAATTGTACCGAGTGTCGGAAGTCGGAACTTAATTTTGATACCCCGAATATAGGAAATATTGCAGTATTCGACTTTCTTGAATAGTGATATGCAATCACAGTTGCACAGTAACTGTGATTCGTTTATAGGCGATCTCAAAGTAACTGAAATTTTACTGTCAGTTGCTAGTCTCTAATTATCGGTACCTACTTCATCCATAACTCTAAATCCTTCAGTTGATATGCGACAAATGAACGAAAACAGTGTTTCTCGCACACGGGTAATTTTGAGTAATGAGTATCAGATCGGTAACTAGATCTGTCGTTGCTCTTTATCTCGGTTCCCCATCTCTAGTCTCAGCTTAATGTAATTAGGTACTGTAAACAATCTGACGTTACTGACGTTTATTAACAGCTGATTCCGATGATTGATTTTCTCAAGGCCGTTTAATTTATCTATTTTAAAAAGAAAGGATAACAGTCAATATCAAGACAAATAAAATAATTACCGAAGTATAAAAATCATAAAATATGCCGTTTACTTTTAAAGTTGAAAGTGCGCAACGGAAATAAATTTGATGGAACTTTTTCGACTAACGACTAACGACTATCGACTAACGGTGGTGCAAGAGTTGCTACCTCAAGACATTCCTGAGCTTTTAAATTTTTGTCGATGATTTTCACAACATTAATAACTTAATGAAGAAGTAGAAAAAGAAGAAAACAGAAGGCAAGTATACTCAATGATTAATTCATAAAAGAGTGAATTGCAGGTCAATGAGTATAAAGCACATAGAGTGCAATTACTAGCCTGTTAGGTGGGTTCGGAGAATTACTCCATCGCCCATAACAGTTGTCATGCTGGCAGTGCCCGAAACTCCAATCGAGAGGAGCTTCCAATATCCAACAGCAGAGCCTTCCAGAGTACCAAATCAAGCACAGACACGTGTTTCGTTCTACTGGAACTCATCAGTGTGCTGCATCTGGAGTGTCTGGAGGATGCTGTCGGATGAACGGAAGTTGGGCCCTCTTAAACCAAGAATTAACACGGATCTCCGTGTGGTGTAAATAGAGCCACATCTAGCGGTCAGTTCAAAGAACTAACCGTGAGTTCACTCTAAGTTAATTGCAGTTCCAGACACTACCAAAGCCGGTCGATGACAATCGAATAATGAAGAAAGATGTCGCTCTATTTACACCACACGGAGATCCGTGTTAATTCTTGGTTTAAGAGGGCCCAACTGCCGTTCATCCGACACCATCCTCCAGACACTCCAGATGCAGCACACTGATGAGTTCCAGTAGAACGAAACACGTGTCTGTGTTTCGAAATTAGTGCTAGGCGATTAATTGAGCTAATCTTTTCTGAAGGGACACAAATGCTATACGGTACAGAAAAGAAATTCTTCAGCCGTTTATGAACCAGCTGCATGACGACGAACTGGCCAAAGGATATTTTCGTAGGATGGTGCATGAGCACATTGCACTATCGAAAAGCTCGATTTAGTGAGTTGAATTTCGACGATCGTGTTATCAGTCATAATACAGCCATAATATTGCCAGCCAAATCCTGCGACTTCACACCTTTTAACTTCTTTTTATGGCCTTTAATCAAGAATTCAATATTTGGGACATCAATTAATTATTTGACAAAATTACGACACACAATCGAGGAGAAGTTTATCGAGATAAAAAATACACCTGAATTTTTAGAGAGTGCCCTTAGTGGAGTGAGAAACAGTGTATTAAAATGTGTTCATGAGGGTGGAGGGCACTTCACTCACCTCTAAATTAATTGATTATTGATTTTAGGTACCTATTTTAGGAAAATACCGATAAATTGAATACCTGTTTCATCAACCTTCTTAAATTTTTTGACAACTCCATAATTATAATAGTATATTGTACCACGCGTCAATAATGATAGCTATTATTACCGAGAAAAAATTACGAACCGAGCCGCGTTAGCGGCGAGGGAGTAACATTTTGAGGTAATAATAGCTTTCATTATTGCGAGTCGTATACTCTACTTTATCTATGACTAAGCAGTATGAAAAAAAATACACAATTTTGTTATAATTTTATTTTCCAACAAGAACATTAATACCAAAATCCCAAATTACCAAAAGTCCTCGTACCAAAAATCTAAAAAATAGTTTTCGTTATGCTCCAAATTTTATGTTGAGTTCTTCAGACTAAACGTTCATTGTACCTACCCCGTTTAAATTACAAGACTTTTTTTCAGATTGATTTTCCACAGCTCTCAAAAAAAAAGGTATGAATACGGTGAAATTGGAGCAAGAAACTGTAGATGTCAAGCAACAAATCGTCAAATCGAAGATTTGAAAAATAGGCATAAATTTATTAAATAGATTACGATTCGGGAGAAATAAATTTGTAGAGTTTTTAAAGTTGGTAATTGGGTATACGTGTTGAAACGGGCGGGTAGCGTAGTCACGGTGTAGCTGTTTCGCTTGTCCTGCCATCGACTGGATTCGAGTTCCAGTCCCGCCATTGATGTTTTTGTTTGTCTATTTGACGATTTATTTCTTAAAAATGTGTCTGCATTTTATCTACATAGTAAAGGCCGATTTCCCGTTATTTATAGGTAATAATAAGAAAATGATGTATTTGAATAAGTATAATTAAGCAGGACCCATGAGATTTGCCCTTAGATGTGTGGCAGTCTATTGTAAAAAGAAAAGTGACTATCGTGCTTGGGAAGGCACGTTAAATACGGTCGTTCTGGGGTAGATATGCCTGATAGAAGAGTGTACAATAATACACTCATTTTTTTTTAATAAAAATGCCCTAATTAAATTGTGACGAATAAGTAGTGACACTGCCGTAAGATTTCTTAGCAAGCAATGCCAATACGATCATAAAATAGTTAAATAAACACCAACAAACTCCAATTAAGTCTTCGGATTTTTTCCAAGCAATGTCATAAAAATAGGCCTTTTTGAAAATTTTATAATTTAATGACAAAGCAAACTTAGTTCCAAATAATTAATTAGTTTATTGGATTTATTTCATCTGTACCGTCTTTTGAACACACCCACAGTTTACTCTGTTTATGAGTAGGCACACATGACCTATTAAAATTATGGTTAATCTCTGAAATAATTACTGACGATGGGGAAATAAATCCATGCGAAAAACTTTTCTATTTAAAAAAAATTTGGCACTCAACTTTTCAATCAGAATATTCAGAGAATTAATAATTATTTTTGAATATATTATTTATTCTGCATATTTTTCCTTAAAACCGATCTTATGGGAGCACGATCTGGATGAGAGCGACACTTCGTTATCAAAGGCTGCTCTTGAAGCGTCGGATCGTGAAAGTTGTGAATGGATAACAATCATTTCACTTATACCGATCTGGTACTGTTCTTTGGTGGTGGTTTTGCAGAGGACTGGCGGGAGAAAATCTTGGTGCATGTTAGAAAACGACCGTTGTTCAGTGTTGATTTTTAGTTCATTGCTCGTGTCAGTGCTGTGTGCATTTGTTGTTTTTTTTACAGTAAGTGTTTAGCCAATATGATATATCTACGAGTACACATTGTCATTCATACGTCATCCAAGGATTAAACCGTTACTTTCTATTGTTTGCCGGCATTTATCGGCAAGTGGAAGTGTCCACAGTCAAGTTTAAATTTTGATCTTCCTTAATCGAGTTTGTATAACAAATTGAATCGTTTTATCATTTAATTGATCGAAAATTAGCCTAAATGTAAAAGAACATCGTTGTGAGTTTATAGCATCTTCAATGTATATTATGGAAAGCGATCACAGTTTTATTATAACTACAAAATCGATTTAGTTATTAACATATGCGTGCTATAAAATCTTGAGTCGACAACCTAGATAAATGCATTATATACACTTTCGATTTTATTTTACATTGGTATGAGCGATCTTACTCGGTTATTGCTACATTCACTGTCTATCGTCTAGCATATTGTCCGAGACTTGTATTTAACTCTAGTTTCGACATCTATTAAAACGTATACAGGCTGTCCAGCTTGAAGCTTACATAATTTACCCCTTGAAAAAACAATTATCTTTATTTTAAAAATATAAAAACTGTATTTTTTAACTCTTCACCAGTGAATAGTGCATACCTATGTAATAATGTTTTTGGAAGGGATTTTAAGTTTGTAAACTTTAAGGTGTTAATTTCTGTAATTACTAAACTAGGAAATTCTGAAGTAATACCAATATTTTATTTATTTCAAAATTAGTAACTGATGCTTCGGTATATTTTTTTAGTAAACTTTCATTTCTGTCAATTATTAGCACCGCTAACGTTCTGCGAATTGTATTTTTCCCTTCGTAAAACTGTCAAACAATAATGTCAATGTAAATAAATGTCACATAACTTGTAAATATTTCAGGTGATAACATAATTTCAAACATTAGCTGACAAAAAGTAACTTCGCGCCATTATGTGGTGGTAGGGTCAAAAGTGGGGTGTTTCAGAATTGATTCCCTCACCTAATCACACTGAAACTCGTAAACTTCCTGTTCTTTAGCAACATGTGCATTGGAGTTTCAATTCTCAAATAAGACGTGACCAGGAACTGTCTCGTTTTTTTTTTTTGGAGCCATCTTTCATTTAATTTGAATACTGTTTCAAACCTCTGCCTTGTTCCTCGTGCATTTTCAAAAAATAATTTGTACAATTAAAAAAATCCCTGTTTGCTGAATTACACTATGCATGAGATTCATTAATAAATGGGCGGGGATAAAAGATTAGTACCTAACCCATGTAAACGCAAAAGCGAAGGGGATAAATCCCAGACGAGCGATGTTGTCTAAACTGTCAATTTTTTATTAATTTGTCGTGACACTTTTTGAAATTGTTGCCGCTTCCCTAATTTCTGTATCAACATAACAACAAGCAGATCCCCATCCTCTTTTAATGCGCATCACCCCGATATAATTCGTCCTGTGCAGTTCTACATGTCTAACATAATGCAGACAACACGGTATAATAAATTCCACGTACATACATTAGACAACTAATGCTGACGATTCCAGAGCATACTCTGCTACTATTGAATATGTGATGAGGTGATTTTGTAGTCAATAGTTTACGTAGAATCACCCCTTAGTTTTCTCCACATAATTTCCGGACATCCTGTATATATACAGGATTTGGTGCTCTATTAATGAAATATTGTATGCAAGAAAATAAATGTTCTTCTTACCTATAAGGGGTAGGAAGAAAAAGTTTCTTCATACATTAACCTTGATAAACGCTTTCATGACACAAGCAGTTGATTTTACTTTCATCTACCTTATAGTGGGTATGTTCCATTTTATAACCCAGTTTAAAATTGTTTGCCGGTAGGAGCATTGCGGACATTAAAATCACTGCGAGATCAACGTTGCGCTTGAGTGATTACATTATTTTGATGCAATCACGGACAAAAAACACGTCAGGTCAGGAATCTGTTTTGGTCTGTTAACATTCTCTTAAAATAACAAAGATAATCGAAAGTGGTTTTTCAAATTAATTATTATTTTATAGGCAATAAAACTATGAATTATTTCTGATGTACCTTATATAAATTAAGTCGACAATCATTAAATACTTGAGAGATTTTAAGCGTTATAAAAACAAATAAATAAGCCGGAAAATCTGAAAAAGTGGTGGAACAGCACCGATTTAAAAAATTATTTTTTTCCTGGATTTTTTATAGCTTCAGGAACATTCACCAGCACTAATCCCTGCATTACCTCGAAAAATGGGAAAATTAGGGTAATTTCCCCCTCCCAAAGCACCCCGAGTAGGTTGGTTGAGGGTGGTTCTAACCCCTCTAAACCACCTCAAATAGTTACCGTGATAAAAAAAACTCAAAATTCAAAATTTCAGCTCGGAAATCGTCTCTCGGGGGTTTTTGTAGTCGCCGATTACGAATCCGAGGTCCAATTTAAAACACCCAAAACCCAAAATTTTCACTTTTCCTTTTTCGATTGCTAACTGATTTGTAAGTTGAAGAATTCCATTTAAACTGAATATTTCCGAGATTCTAAAATAATTTTTTATAACACATCATTTATTTTCTTGTGGAGGTTCTGAGGGTTGGAACCACCCTTTTGGACCTAAGATTCGTGTTCACCGACCCCGACAACCCCCGAGAGACTATTTCTGAGGCGAAATATTATTTTTTGTATCACTGACACTTCTCGGGGTGGTGTAGAGGGGTTGAAACCACCCTCATTAACTTTTTAACCTCAGATTCGTGATAAGCGACCTATTTTCCAAGCGAAGAATTGATTTTTTTGTATCCTCCTTTTGAGGGTTGGAACCATCCTCACTTACTTTTGCATCTCATATTCATAATCAACGACTCCGATAACCCCCGAGAGACGATTTACGAGGTTAAATTTTTATTTTTAATTTCTTTATCACTGTTATTATTTGGGGTGTTTTGGGAGAGGAGCAATTACCCTAATTTTCTCATTTTTGGAGGTAATGCAGGGGTAGCTGTGATGAGTGTTTCTGATGGTCTAAGGAATCAATGAAAAAATAATTTTTAAAATCGGTGCTGTTCCACCACTTTTCCAGATTCTACAGTATTTTCCGACTTATTTACTGTTCGAATTGGGTGTCAATTTTTTTTTTTAATTTTGATGTAAAAAACTCAACAGTTGCGATTATTTATAGCATTAATGTTATGAAGAAAAACTCAATGAAATGATTTCGTTGAATGGAAATACGCAAAAGGAAATTATTTTTCAAAACAACAATCAAAGCAGACTGTTGACATTTGCCTATACACTTTATATTATAATATCAAGTGGGAACATTACATATAAAGAAATACTGAAACTGTTAAATTAAATTTATGAAGTGTAGATGAGATAGGTCGTTAGTGTGGAGTGGGTTAATAATGAAGCCTGAGGCTAATAATAGTCAAAGAAGAAGAGGATATTCTCAAACTCTCCATTAGTATTCCGTACTCTTTCTAATGTTATTGGAAATTAGATCCACACAAATATTACATCCATCACTGATAATATTTTTGCGGCAATAAACGTGATTTGAGGAACATGCAGCGTTCTTCATCGTTTGCTGATACTCTTCATCTTTAGTGATGCTTTCGATAGACCAGAAAACTTTTGACGCCACTGCATCTCATGTTGGGGTTGCTATGACCGCATGTTCCTTGACTGAGCAGCTTTCTGGTAGACTTTCAATATCGGACTTGTAATCCTTATTAGGAAATATGTAGTACCTCCGGGATGCTACAGGATTCCATATATTTAGGTCTTTTACTCCACCGTCTGTGTTGCCAAGTAGTTGTTTTAAATCTAATTTAAATCTCCTATACCGAGATGATACTGATATTTATAGATCTTTTGCTCCGAATGAAAATTCGTTGATTGTCGAATGTTGATGATACTGTCATTTTCTCCTGTGAAGAAGCAAGTAGCTTGGGCTTGACACTTGACAACCCTCTTCGCTATTGTATTGTATTGTATGTGTATTTATGAGGATTGTATCAACACGATGACTTGCAAGATCTTTTGTGTCTCTTGTTCTGGTGTCTTTTCGATTATAGGATTTTTCATTTTTTTATGGTTCTAAAGATGATAAGTCTTTTTTCGCTGCTTGGTAAAGACCTAGACAGCGGATTACTCTTTGTTGTACTACATGGCACTCGACGAAGAGATGTATTGGAGTTTCTTCCCCCTTCATTCAGAATCTAGATGTTTGGTTTCTTTGTAGACCAATCTTCCTGAGGTGTTCTCCAAGTTTACCACGTTACAAAAACTATTGGCAATCTGAAACCTTTTTTTGTTGAGTTTGGTGCAGGCTTCGAAATTTTATTAAGGATCTCTTCGCTTTATTACGTGTCACATGTTTTGATGCTAAAAATTTGGTTCTTGCTGAAAATGCTGTATTGAAAAAACATCGGCGAAAATGTACCTAGACACATATTTGAGCTATCCACGACCATCTTAAAACTTGTAATTTAAGCTTTAAGGGATATTATTAAGAGATTTATGCTAAAATCACCACACTATGTATTTGTAAAAGTTAATGCGAAACAAGATTTCTTGATATAACGTTCTTAAGCTATGTTTTAAAAGGTGAGATTTATATCACTTCCAAAGCTCTTTGTATATATAAAAATGATATAAGACTTTTTATCTGCAGTTTCATTTTCATTCAATTATTTCATAACTATGAATAACTTTAAGTTTTGATACGAGTATCCTAAATTTCTTAGAGAGGGCTTCAACGAAATAATAATAATTACCCTCAGGGCGCTAGTTAGCAGTTATTTTTTTATGACAATTATTAAGGTCGATATACGTAACTTCAAATCAATATGTAAACAGACGGTAATCTCAAAATACATCTTTTTGATTTTAATGGCAACATTGACACATTACTTTATTAATATACGTAATAAATCAATGTATGCAGTAATACTTTATTAAGGTACGAGTACACAGTTTAAAATTAAGTATACTTAGTGTGAATCGACGTTTATTAAAGTTCAAACGAAAATGATTGGTACCTACCTACCATTAAAAGTATCACATGCACTTTATATCACCAATAATAATTTAAACGAATGTATGTTGAGTATATTGCCACTGAGTGCACTAATGAGTTGAAAGGAAAAAAATTATAACATGAAACAATTTTTAATTAACCTTTTATGTTAGGTACTATTCTTTTCTAACAACTTAATGAGGCAGTGAAAGGTTAAATGAAATAAATGAATACCTACAAACATGAGCGAATATGTACATTTTATATACTTACACCATGTAAATAGATATTTATTATTATAAGTAGGTATAGCTGCAAATTGCTACCTGTATATTTATTAAATAAAAAACATTCATAAATGCCTAAGTATACTTATCTTTAGTTTGAGTGATAGGCGATTCTAAAACTTGATCTATTTTGAACATTCGAATTATCAAAATTCGTTGGTACATATACACGATGTTGAAAAATCAAAATCCTTAAATTTTATAATTTAATTTATTATTGATGCTGAGAAAATGCAGTAAATACGGTAAGAATGGTTGTCACAGTTGCAGTTAAAAATGAACAAGTTATGAGTAACCGAAAAGTTTTTTAGATTTTTCGATCGCGATTTTCACTTAGTGAAAATTGCAATTTTTCATTTTGAAAGAGTTGCACATCCCCCAAATATCGCAAGACGGCTTACAGTCCCTATCTGTATGAATGAAAAGAATATTAATCTTTTCAGGAAGAAATTAAACCGTTATCTAAAACTAAGTAATAATTATTGATGTACATAAAGCATGTAGAATAGAGTAAATATATAATTGTAAGTACAGATTAAGGTTTAGTCAATAAGAATAAAAATTGTTGTCTTTTGCTTGATATGTGGGGAGTGTTTTTGGGAGTGTATTATACATGTATTGTAATTCGGGTAATTGGTATAATTTATCTGTAAACGAAATGAAACTTATTTGTTTATGTACTAGGCAAGTCCTATTATAAATAAAGTTTATTATTATTATTATTATCTTAACTTTTCATTTGGTATCTTACAGTGTACCTACTTGAATTTTCATATGGGGTGATAAAAATCATCATATTTTTCATCACCCTGTATAAAACTTTCATCTACATCATAGATAGTACATGAAAAGTTAAAATAGTAACATGTAAGCCGATATCTTGAAATATTTAAAATTGAAAATAGCGTTTTTCATTTATTTATACGTATATTTCAAAAACTAACTCATTTGAAATTGTAACTTGTGGAAACCATTCTTATTGCATTTGCTCAGGAAATATAAAAATACAATAATATACAGGGTCTTCTATTTAAAAAAAAAAATGTCTACGTTGTCATTACTGAGCCAAGGAACACGCTGTATTTTTTTTACATCAGTAGACAGTAAATTAAATTATAAATATGACCTGTTTATTAATTTTTTTATGAAAACTCAAATTGGGGATATAGGGATTTTTTCAACCGCCTGTATAATTCAATTAATTCTAAAAATTGGTATTTTTGACAACATACCAGAATTAATATCATGCTTCAGAGCTCATAATATGTGGAAAGTATTTTTAAAGAGTCGCATTTAACATTCTTAGTAGATGGCGTAAGATTAGTGATTTTTAGGAGATTTCTAGGGTTAGACGATTTTTTTTTTGATCATAACACACTAAAAAGGTGTTCTTAGGGCTTAGGATATTGTCACACAATATTAATTATTGTAAACAGAGAATTACATGGATATGGTCGAGTTTTGTAAAATTATCCTTTCACTGAGTGACATGGAATGATCTTGCATTATCTTTTATTTTGCATGTTTATTGTTTTTTCCATAGAAACAGCGTTTACGAAACAAAGTTTCTATGTTAGTAATATTTTTACTAGGGAGGTATTACATAAAGTACCATTATCTTTAAACTTTATTCTTAGTTATTCGAGAATGTCTCATCATCCTGCATCTTATTTCATCACAAAACTATCATTGCGCAAAGGCTACAAGGGTTGTTTGGAACGAACATGAAATGAATATGACAATAATATTAGAATCGTTATTCCGTCTGATACTTACAAAAGGTTATTTTACAAAACAAGATGATATTAAACTTCATAATATTATTATATTGTAACTGCGAACCTATTATAAAGAGTGTCTGGTTAGGAATCTCTCAAATTAGAACTCAAAGTCAAAGGGTGGAGTGCTAGAACGCTAATTAAAGAGTTGTCAGATAATTATTGATTTTAAATTGCAAACTTTGAAAATAGGGTGAATATTTTTAATGGTGTTTCATTTTTTATCAGTAACTAACTCTTCTTAAAGGGGGTAGAGTTTATTTCCAGCAATATCAGACCAACATTTTGACAATACAGGGCATTTTAAAATCAGTAATTATCTGACAGATCTGTAATTAACGTTCTAGCACTCCAAAAGTTGTATAAAATATCTGCTCAAAATCTTAAAAGTAAGAAGTGTAATTTTTTAAGCCCTGTAGGAAATTCAAAAATTTGCTAAAAATTTACATGAGTCACTGGAGTTTTAGTTTTCGAGATACGGGGTGTTAAAGTTCGTCGAGAAATTTACAGTCTTTTGCTTTTGGTTTTCCTCTTTTGTCAATTGCTTTTCTTTATTTGTCAAATGAGTTTCTTATTTTTCTATCTATTAGTAATTATAGTCATTGATTTATCAATCAATTTCCTTATACAGGGTGCACCATGTATCCTTCTCTATACTGCTACCTCCTAACGCTAACAGATACAGGGTCGGTTAAACAAGTCCAAAGGAACGCAATTTTGTGGCCATCTCGATTCCGTCGAGACATACAAGATATCTGTGACCGTTCCTGAAATATCCTGAAAAAACTGAAAAATCGATATTTCTTATTTTTTCCATATCTTTTTTATTATTGGAGATTAATGAATAATTTTTTTGTTGGCTTACATAAGTCGTCAAGAGCTACCCATTTGACATTTCAAAAATTTTCAAAGCCGACTAGATCCCAGAATTTTCATAGTCAACTTTCGTTTTTCTTATGGCCACCATATTGTTTTTTTATATTGTTCAATATAAAAAAAATCATAAAATCAAAAAATTGTTAAACTTCAAAAAATAAATTTAAAAAATGTTTATTCTTCTTTTTTCTTTACAAAAAAGACACATTTTTGGACCGAATTTCATAGATAAATTAAAAAACCATAAGGCAAACACTATTTCGGCGTATTTTACAAATGTTGACGTTTTTCTACGATTTTTTAAAGATTTTTCTTTGAAAAAAGAAGAATAAAAATTTAAAAAAAATTTTTTTAAGTTTATTAATTTTTGGTTTCCAATTTTTTTTTCATATCGAACGACATGAAAAAATAATATGGCGGCCATAAGAAAAACGAAAGTTGACTGTGAAAACTCTTGGATCTAGTAGGCCTTGAAAATTTTTGAAATGTCAGATGGATAGCTCTTAACGGCTTATGTAAGCCTACAAGAAATTATTTATTAATTTCCAATAATAAAAAAGATATGACGAAAATAAGAAATCTCAATTTTTCAGTTTTTTTCAGGATATTTCAGGAACGGTCACAGATATCTTGCATGTTTTGATGAATTCGAGATGACCACAAAACTGCGCATCTTTTCTCTAATTTAACCGACTCTGTATCTCTTAGCGTTCAGGAGATAGCAATATAGAGAAGGATACAAGGTGCTGTAATATTTGTTTACATAATACCTATCTACCAATTGGCTGATCAGAATAACTCAAAATTTTAACAGTTGTAAGTACTAACTGAAGTATATGATTTGATACTCCTAACAAAAAATTTTAATTCACGGCGGAGATCTTGGTACCTATGTAGTTACCATTTTTTTATAATTTATACGCCACGGAATTTAATAAAAATATGAAATTTTTGTTAGATACCTACCTCGCGTTGTTTGGAGGAAATATTGCTCTTTTGATTTTGCCAAGTACTTTTTCCCTATCTTCAAGATATTACACAAAGTAGCCACTCGTTACTTTTTGTTTGCAACACGATTCAATAGCGAACACATAAATGATTAATTATTTCTGGAGGTACCTACTCAAAAAAAGTAAGGTGACTTTTCTCACCTTTCTCAAAATTTGACAATTTTCTCAAAATATCATATTTCCAATAAAGTCAGTATGCGTAAATTATTTGAAATAAGGTAACGACATAACGCCACTGGATTAAATAACGTTTTTTTGGGAGTATATTTTATAGGTACAATAACTGTCAAAATTTTCGAGTTATTCTGGTCAGTTAGTTTGTAGATATTGAAAAAATATTAAATTTTTGCATTTTAATACCATGTCCTTTGAGTTTTAAAAAACTACCCTTAATACTTTCAAGATTTTGAGGAGCGATTTTATAAAACTTCTTCACCTGTTACCTGTCACGATTATCCAAACTCATAGTCGCATCGTTTCTGCAGAGAAACTTTCAGCTTTTATAAAATAATGAAAATAATGAAAGTCTGAAGGCAGTCGCGGGCTCTTGCTCTATTACACTTACGGGCCAAAAATCATTTATGCAACACCAAACAAATATTTCGTACAAATGGTTATGTTAATTTTGATCCATTATTGAAACTACATGAAACTATGAAAAGTTACATTGGTTTGAAAAGCAGACATGTAATAATAATCTTGTTCCATAAAACTCTTTTCAGAAACAATTATCATACATAATTGATAGAATTAGGTATCAGGTAGTTTAATTAATAAATAACCTAAATATGTCGATCGTTACATATGCGTAAAGCAGTTGATATTAAAATAAACTGGTAGCAAAGTCCTCTTCTTGAATGGGTGTTTCTAATTTTTTCTCACATAAAAAACAATCCTCGTTCAATTGTCCTCAATGCTAAGTCCCTGAGTCATTAATTTTACGCAATAAAATTATTTTATCACCACTTCTAACTAACATAAAACTGAAAAGTAAAGTATTATGTAATTGTAATGTATATGAATTTAATTAATAAAATTTTGAGATGAAAACTAAGATAAGATACATTAATTGAGTAGTTAAATAATTTAATTGTAGTTTATTTGCATTATAACTTACAGTAATGTTGGTTTTGGGATGGCAATGAAAAATGCTGTATTATTTTAATTACACCTTATACCTAATTAATTAAAATAAATATTAATGACCATCATGAATTAATCGGAAACGAAGTTCTATATTTGTCCGCTACGACGATGATCTTGTTTGATCGAAGTTTTGTTCCCTAAAGTTTGGCATGAAACGAAAATGATGATCCGTCTACAAAAATTGAGAATATCAAGGCACACACAGCTTTTTTACAAACATTTAAGAAAAAACTTTATTTTGCAGATATTTTCACCGAAATAGTTTGAAAACTTCGATTTGCTTAAAAATTTTTCTCATCTCAATTCCAGATATTTTCAGATTTCAGGAATCTTGTAGGTTGGAACATCCCTTAACTATCAATTTCCAACTGGCGTATTCATTAATAATAATTATAAAAACAAGAAAATTAGTCCAGTAGAATTAGATTATGCAATCGATGCGGGAAACACAGAAGTTTGTGTGAATGTTGGGTGGTTGATGGTGAGCCTATATCCAAAAATGCGGCCTCCTACCTCTTGCGGAAAAGCTGCCATCTTGGTTTTCGCCTATGAACGACGTTAATTAACATTATATCGAAAAAAGTGTAAAAACTTACTTTACGGAGAAAAAACTTACTTCACATGTGAGTTTTAGTTGTGCCCACGGAAACAAATTTAACCGGGAGTTTCATAAAGATTTTTTTAGGGTTTCTTTTGTAGAGAATTTTCCTCAATTAATTGCCTGTAGCTAATCAACTATATTGCAAAATTTGGAAAAATTGTAGGTATAGATGCAAATTTGTAGAAAATTTTTTCTACTTTTTTCGATAAAAAGTTAAGTTTATCGTCGTAAAATGCAAACCAAATTTATTTCCTAAAATCAAAGTGGCGACTTTTCCAAGGGGTAGAAGGTCGCATGTTTGGATTTAAACTCACCATTGACACAATATTCCGTTTCTTCCGCTGTGATTGCATAATTGATTGCATTTTTCGTCTAATTTTACTGGACTAAATCAACATGAAATAAATAATTATGAATTTTGACTACTATCCAACTAACAAAGAATAATAATTCTTGAAAAACCTAGAAGTTATTAAAGAAAGATTCGGTGATTGAAATTATTAACAATTTCATTCCAGTTATTAACTCATAAATTTAGACAAATATTTTGCAGACATGATTTAATTTAGATAATAGGTACAGTTTAATAACAGTCGTCGCTATTTAGGTGCTTATAAAACTAATCTAATAGAACGGAATGGTCGTGGTTAGGTGCTTTCTATTTTGTGGTCTTTGATGCGGTGATTTGAACTTTGAAAAGCGTCTTCTCTTTAGCATATTTGGTTGTGCTTTATTTTCCATCTGCAAATATTCCCAACGAAATCGCAATAATATTTTTACTCTCTCTAAACTTTGTATTTTGATATCTGTTTGACTTCTTTAGCTCTTTTATTCAATCAGATATCAGAATATATAGAATTGAGCAAGTTCAACAAGTCTTCTCTCACTTCTCTCACAAGTTACAAAGCTACTTTTTAATGAAGTTCAAGTTCCTTTTTGATGTTAAGAATTCTTATACAGGGTGTTAGTAAATAAGTGCGACAAACTTCAGGGGGTGATTCTACATGAAAGAATAATGACAAGTTGCTATACAAACGTATGTGCGTATATTCTTCGTTTTTCAGATACAGGGTGTTACAGGTTTACTTAAAAACTGACGATCTATTTATTTGCTACGAAACCGGTCGAGATATGCAAATGAAATTTGTTGTGTCTTAAGAAGAAGTTATTGCGCATTTTTTGATATGCAATTAAGAGTTTTATGTTCATCAGTGGCGCGCGCACACGGGTAATGATCTCAACTTTTTTAAAGAAAAAATGGTACGCCACTGAGATGTTTTAAATTAAAAATATTTTTTTTAATTTCTCGTTCAATTTGTGATAAAAAACCTTTCTTGTCTTTTTTTCATATGGGGCGCCATTTCTATGCAAAAAATTAAACATAAAACATAAAAATAAAAATAAAACGTCTGAAGGAGGTCATTTTCAACATTTGTTAAAGTTTCGCGCCTATTTAAATTTTTATTGGTGTTATTTTTTGTTATTGTTCTCGTTTAATGTTATTGCATTATATTATTAGCAATAAATATTTTTTAAAGAAAACATTTGTGTCGGAAAACGAAGCATTTGCGCACATACATAGCAAACTGTCATTATTTTTTTACTTTTTACTAACACTCTGTATAAACAGGGTTGCGACAAACTTCAGGGGGGATTATGCATGAAAAAATAATGACAGTTTTATATTAATACTTATATTAATTCAGAAGTTGCAGCTATTTTAGATCTTTGGGAGAGTAAATTAAAGTTGTACAATGATGATTGATTAATCAGTACAGGAAATTCAAGTGAAGCTCAAATGAATATTTGAAAAGGGGGTAAAAAATTAACATTTATTTATTTTTTTAAAGTGACTTTAAATAAAAAGAAGAAATTTAGACAATTAAAAGCTACCTTGAAATAAAGTATTTTTTAAGTTTATTTTATACCTATGTTCGGCAGGGCACCTGATTTATTTTTTTCAGAAAAAGAGTGCTGAATTGACGCACAGTTTATGGGAGACAAAAATTATTTTAAATAAAACATGCTCCTAAAGTCCAAGTTTAAAAATACATAAAAAATATTAAGAAAAAGGTTTTTATAAAAAAAAATCTCTAATTTAATGGGACCTTTTTGACGGGAGTTTTTAAATGTCAAAGTTTTTTTTTTTAATTTCAAGTCGATTTAGAAAGAAATATATAACCGTGAATCGTACCCTAATTCAAGGAGATGCAAAAGGGAGACATGAAAATTTATTTTCTTCCCCCTCCCCCTTAAAATTTATTAAGAAAGCTTCATAAGAGTTACCTGTACTGAAGATGAATCACTATGTATATTATGCACGTTGGAATGGAGAGTAGTGTATAAAGAATATTTTCATTTGGTTACCGTGGCACGAAAATCGATATTGAAAATATGTTTCATGTGTTTTTAAACAGAAAAAAAACTTTTTCCAAGAATTCCCACTTATTAGAAGTATCCGAATAATTATTGTGAACCAATTTTAAATTTTAATTGATTGATATCTTTCAAATAGCTTGAAAGTTCTTCTTTCTTGCAAGAGAATATTCAGACATCTATCAAAGTTTAGTGTAATTCACCAGCATATTACCCAATGATAATATTTTACACGTACTACTTATTATTAAACTGCATATGTCATTCAAATGAACGATCTCCGTTTCATTTCAAAGCTATATTTATGAAAGGTTAAATTACTATATCGAAATCTTCTATTTCTTATTAGACATATTTTTTATGACGATATAATTCAAGTGGCGTTTTAAACATAATGACAGCTGAACACGATTGTTCTATTATCCATGCAGTTTCGTATATTATCTAACCTGAGGCTGAAAACTGCTTCACTGAATTTACAAAATCTCGATAGTTATATTATTGATAGTCTCATGATAGTATATTATTGTCAATAAATATAAAGGTGAAGTGTCCATATTGATACAACAAGATTTACAGCAGTAATAAATACAATCATACAAAACAATAAATCAGTTTTCGTAGGTGTACATAATATAAACAGAAAAAGATTGCACATGCAAATAAGATTTACCGTAGGTTAAATGAAAGTTCAAGTAGGTACCTAAAGTCAAATTTTACCTTAATTTAAAATTCAGAATCTCGTCCATATTAGTATAATAGTAAAATGCCATTTTAAACATCCTAATTGAAGCCTTAAGACACGTATCCACCAAAGCAACAAAGGGGAACATTTATGTTTCTGTTCCAAATTTCCGAAATGTTTACGAATGTTCCTAGTACGTTGCTCAATGTTCCGTGATGTTGCTAGTAGAAGTTGTTGCTTGTTGTATGTTGCCATGTGTTTGCACGCAATATTTTGCACTTGTTTCTCGAAGTTTCTAAAATTTGGAACAAGAAGCAACAAATGGAAACAAAATGTTCCTCTGTGTTGCTTTGGTGGAGAGGCACCTTTAAATTCCTTCATTGGGAGAATCCTCTAACAACCCCCCCCCCCCCCCCCCCTTAGGGAATTTAACACTCATTGGGAATTTGTTGAAAAGTGGCCTACTATCATAATTTTAACCAAATCTAGTGAACTCTTGTTGGCTTCCAACAAAATCCCTCAAACAAGACACTTTAAGGATTCTATAAAGAAGATATCAAATCTCATTTAGCAACGGAGACTTTAGTAGGTAAAAAAAAACTCACAAAATATCTAAACCAAATTGATTACAAAAAAAAAACAACCCAAATTAGTTAGGTATTAGAAAATAATTAGTAAGGTATTTCACAGTCCTACTTGATTTCAAAATGAATCACCTTTTTGATTTTTTGATAACACTTCACACTTGTGAGATTTTTTTCATAGGTAGACTGGTGAACCGGTTGTAGGTCAAAATTTTAATAAAACCATCTCCAATAATATAATGCTTTGAAATATTTTCATTTATTACCTATACTGAATTTCTTTCAATAGTTGAAACAACTATTTAATTTCAACACATCAAACTATACTTCATTTATCTCAATAATTATTATTAAATTATTGCTTATAAGTAGGTATTTAATGAACAGAGATACCTATATTGAGTCGAATAACAATAATTACTCCAGAAATTGTACCCCTGAAACAATAGTACCTACCTATAATTTTTATTGTTAATATTTATCAAATTTTAGTCGCTTTTAACCTTCACAGAAGTTCAAAGACACAACTTCTCTAGCGGTATTGAACCAGCTTAATTTTTATAAAATTCAATTGAATAACAATTAATTATTGTCTTAGCTGTAATTTATTGAATTGCTTTACTTTATTAAATTTAAAAGGTGCAATTATTAAGTTTATTATAGAAAGTGTTGAATTTTAAACAATTACGTACTCGACTCATCCAGAGTTGACTAATAGGAAAACAGTTAAGTTATTCCTTACTGTGATCAATGGGACATACCTACGCATTTATTTCCGGTTAGAAATTAATTTAATATTGATGAAATTTTCCATATAATAGTTAAAATTCGTGTGGAATACCTACATCTTTATTTATGAACTTAATGCACTGTTATCATCGCTCCAAGCTCATGAATTCTGCGTTTATATAACCGTTTGGCAAGAATTTCACTTCCAATTTATACCATGCTGGTAACGTGTTTTAAAAGCATCAAATACTATATAATCCGATTTAATTTTCACTATTTATGATAATTTTAATTTTTGTAAAGTGATATAATCTTGTTGAATTTAGGTGTGCGTATAAATTAATTACTCCGTAAGTGATCTAAATTAATCAAACTGTAGTCCTGGAAGCATTACTTATAATACTTACAACAAACATTTTTAATTGGATGTCTAAGCTGGTATTTTCTTTAATTTATGCGAAAGTGAAATCATATTTTTCCGCTTTACTACAAATATTCTATTACATAAGATTACATAAAATTTATGTTTGTGTTCAAAGATATCAACAAGTTAGTTTACCAGAATAATTACATTAAATAATACTCCGCTGATGAATGCCAAAATCGTCCCCCCGGTGAATAGTTTATTATGTCTGTAACTGTAATTTATATTTTATATAATTTTGATTTCACGAAATTGAACGTAAGGTAAAAAAATGGATGAAAACACATCATAGTTTTTCATAATTACCCTAATTTTTGTTTTACTCTAAACACTTCTCTAATTGTGACAATATTAACAGTATACAATTAACGCCTGCTACATTTTCCCTCCTCCTACAAATTTTCAAACTAGAGATGTTTGAAAATAAACGTATACCACCAAATTTTTATTTTAAGGCGCAATAACTTGAAAAGCTCTCATCGTCAACTACAATTAATAATTAGAAGTTTAACAAGATTTTAATTGTATAGGTAAGGAGAGCCTAACACTCAATCTTCGCCTTTCATGCTCTGTGGGCTTCAGTTCTTGTACCATCTAGTTTTAAGAGCCTAAAAGCTGCGAAATCTGATGGATCGGCTATATTTTTCCAGGATGACTCTCAGTCCTATCACCAATACTGTTGATCTCTTAAAAACATTTCAGTTGGCTATGAACACATTCACGCGTTTCGTTTCGTGCAATTTCCCGCTGCATAATTACGTCCCTGCTGGAATCGCTTTGCTCCCGCAGTGGTGCTCTGTGAACACCATGATCCGCGTTTCCTTTCATTGTCAATCTTATGATCATATGGTATAATTAATTCAGATCTAGATGACAAATCAATCGGGATCTAGAGTAGAGAACACTTTTAAAATAAAAACGTTGTCTTTGTTTACCAAACCCATATTGCTACAATCGGTCACGACTCTACACGTATCTACTAATGTCTGGTGATTTTTTCGAATTTCAGTGAACGGGTAACATTGTTCTGTCACTTGCTCAAAGTGAACACTTCATCAAAGTAATCAACCAACACAATCAATGTACACCTGAGTTGTTTACTCTTAATCTAGACGCCTCGCCTCTGGCATCAAGACATGCAATTCAATAAGATATGTTAAGCTTTTAAGCCAGAGGAGAGGATATTTAGAAAATCGTAATTAGCAATGGAATGCTAGTATAGTTGAATGGGATGACTAAACATTCTTAAATTAATCAAATTAGCTCATTAGAAAACAAATATATAATTTTTCGTTTATTTTGAAGCCTCATTTGTCTTTAGAGTTTTTTTTTGAAATACAATAATTATCGAAACCTAATACTCCAACAAAATTTGATCATATTTCCAAGAATGTCTTTTTTGAAACCAACAACCGTCATTGTGGTGGCGTGCTAACAGCCATTAAATGAAACTATCGTAGAGAAAATTTTATATTGGCCCTAATTTATATTCATCTACTTCTTTTATATGTTTATTCAATAATTAGAGGTTAAACGACTTACCTGGTAAGGAAGTTCAATCCTCAATTATACGAGATGATCACGTCCGAAAATATCACCCTGTAGTGACGTTCACGAGCTCCAATAGTGCGTAATGTTTTCAGTTTTTTAAAATCCCCAGGTAGGTACCTATTACTCACCCGCACGTCCGGCCGTTATCTGCTGTAGATAGCTCATTATCGTTCTGAGCTTTTTCAATTTTTTAGATCGTTATCAGTTGGGTATAGGGTGCGGGTGGGTTGTGATATTTTCGGACGTGATCATCTCGTATAATTGAGGATTGAACTTCCTTACCAGGTAAGTCGTTTAACCTCTAATTATACTTCGATGATCACGTCCTCAATATCACCCTGTAGATGTTTAAAGCACAACCGATCTAAAAAATATCCTGTTTCCTGGTAGGTGTTGCTTGCTGGAATATTATGGCGAATAAAATTAGGAAGCATACCTACTAACCATGCAGAGTAATATTTATTTCCGTTATCAAAGTTACATACTTTTTTCACAGAATTTAAAACCAATAATAACACTTATGTAAAACTGTGTTCCAACCAGACGAAGATTATGTAAATATTAATTACCAATTCAAGTAAATGAACTTATTTGCCTAAGTGCAAATAACTGACCTAAAATTATTGATTTGACGAAACTTGCCAGATCCTTCATTACAGGTCGATTATAATATTTATTTACCTTTGAGTTTTCTGTCCACCCCAGTGCTGTTTTTGTAAAATGCTTTCAACACTGAGGCCTTTCGTTGCAGCAGCGGAAGTAGTTGCATGTCGCGTTCTATGCGATTTGAATTTTCTGGTATTTATTCTGGCTTTTGGGCCAGCCTTAATGCAACGACTGATTGTTTGAATAGTCGCTGGATGATATAGCTTTTTAAAGGTAAGTAATAATTGATCTATCTCTCCTCTGAATTCTTTTGTTGAGTCTATGTAAAATATGAGTACTGACGAAGCGCATTGGTTTGACCTTTCTCTAAAATAGGGTAATGTTATTTTTGGTTGGCATTTGTTAGATGTGGAAGTTTTCATTAGATCCGTTATCACAACTTCAACTTTATCATCATTGGTTATGGATTATGTTTGATAACTTGATCTTTGCTAATTTTTGTACTCTTGGTGCCGATGATAATGCTATAGAAGAAGAGTAAGTTTATAATAATCAGTTGCAAAGACAGTGATTCCAATAAATTTAGCTCAGGATTTAGAGGCTCAAGATACACTAGTATAGGGTGCAGATCTCATATCTCGTTGTACCTTGGGAATTTTGGTCCTGTTCTAAAAGCCCCTTTCAAGAATCTCATTAATATGGTCTGATCGGTTGGTTGTAATAATGTATTCAAGGCAGACCTATGTCTGTTAAGGGTACTGTACTTTTCCCCCTTATTATATTCTTCCTATAAAGATTTAATTATTTTATTTGGGTCTGAATTAAATACTTCCACCCTTTCACAAAGCCACAATTTTTTGTACGTGGAGCTATATTGCTTCAACGTCTTTTCGCTAAGAGATGGTATCATATGGTTTTTAAAGCAGTTCCAGGAACATAATTTAAGATGTACGCTTCCCGGAAAACCGTGCTGCTCTCCGGGTAAGGCTTTCCCATAGAGGATGAGGTTGTCTCAAATAAGATGAGAGTAAAGTTTTATTAGTGTGCAAAATTGGCAACTCGCAGAAACAATCAATTTTTTCAATGCAGGACACCATGGCTGTGTTTTCCATGGTGGAAAAACAACAATATATTTTGCCTTATCAATCAAAAATTTATTTATCACCGTGGATCGGAGCGGGGAGGGCGAACTGCGTAAAAATTTATAAGTATTAGTCCATGATAATGTGAAAGCATCTACTGTTGCTGATTATGGATCTGGACGCCAAGATACAAAGTTTTGCATTTATTATTAAGGTGGGGGGTTAAATTTACGTTTGATAGGCCCAGTTCAGAAACAACATTTCCAAATTTATCGCCTTATGTTTTTCAATGGCCCATGCTTGACGCCGCCTATGCGATTTATGTAGGCTATGGCTGTAATATTAGCTTATCTTAAGAGGGTATGCCTGTTATAATATATATATTTTATTTTATTTATTTATTTATTTTATTTTATTTATTTATTTTAATTTTTTTTTTTTTTTCCGCAAAGCCTTTTAAAATTGAACACATTCCATTGAACACATCCATGAGTTCCAGCTGATTGATATGATAAGCACTCTCCTGTAAGCTCCAAACCCCTCGGGAGTTTGTTGCACCCCCTTCTGAATTGGATGCATCGGTGCAGATTATAGTAAAATATTGTTTGTTTATTTATTGCTCATTTTCGCATTTTTCAAGCTTTTCGACTACGAATCGATATCTATTAAGAGATAATTCAGAATAATTATCTTCTTATCATAATTTGAATTTTATTTTTTAAGTCCTAGATATTTTCCCTTTCAAATTGTTTCACATGCACCCAACGGTAGTTACAGCATAGCTGCGACAAGAGTTATTAATTTTCAAGAACATTGGTAACTGTGAGACAATTTTTTGTTTTTCATTTGGAATTGACATTATCATCTCCTGACTATTGGAAACAAATCCTATAGAAATGTTATATTTTTACTGTGATTTGGGCAACTTTTCTCATAATTTATAATAAAATCTAGAGATGTTATTTTTATTTTTATTTATTTTTATTTATTTATTTATTTATTTATTTTCTATCAATCAATATCATCAATATCATATGGGTCAAGGTATATTATTGAAACATGACCCATAGATCTCAAGCGATTCACGATAGGTTTAAAATATTTTGTAAAAACATATGGTGCTGTCGAAAGACTATTTGGAAGGCACGTAAACCCAAAAAGGTGGTTATCGTATTTGAATTTGAAAAAATATGCATTCTTGAGATCAACCGTAGGTACTCATATAGCACCCTTCATTTATTAGGTTTTTTACAGTTCTGAAATCCTCAAGTTTAAAATGTGGACAGTTCAGATAATTATTTAGTTCTTTGAGATTTATTTTGTGCTCCGGGAGGTCCTAAAAAGGGGGTCCCGGCTGCTTCACTGCAGTCGTTAAGTTATGTCAGAGGCCCTTATTGTGGCTACTTGAAAACTTCTGACACTTGGGCTTTACCACAGCCATATGATATTTATTTATTTTTATGAACCTATAATTCCCATTGGGTTTTATAACAATGGAGCTCAATAGCTCCAATTTCCCTAAGTTCTATAATAGACTGAAATAATTCAGAAGATGATTTTTGTATAGGAACTTTCCCTTGTTAGGTTTTTTCCTGGTTCAGCTTGCTCGGTCGCCCTTTTCGTTATTACAAAAAGCAACGTGTCCGCCTTTTATTGTACTGATATTTTTTGAACTGCGGCATTGACATCATGATTTAATTTGAATTTTCTGTGCGTAGATACTGTGTGATGCATGTCTGTCAGAATCTTTGCAGCATCCACTGTTGCAGATGTGGTCCACTAGTCAATGTTTCCGTTATTTGATAACGTTTTTGTAGAAACGTATCGTTAATAATGCTTACTGAACGATTGATGTTTAACGATTACAACAATCGGATTGCTGTATAGTTCAATTCGGCCTGTGACAAAAGTGTTTGCACCTCCGTATTGAGTCTTGGTTCCCTGAGAGTTTGACAGTTCCCAGGAATATTCCACTCTTTAACTAGCTGGCTGTTATTCTTCGCTAGTGATATCACACGAGTCACCTGCCTGTTGATCAAGGTACTTAAATTTTGTATTAGCTATTAATGCTTCGGTCGTGTTGTTAGTACTTTTATGCACTAGTAACCATTATTAATATGATTCTTTGTTATAAGTCATCACTATTGATATGATTATTAATATATTCGGATTATTACTATGTATTTTTTCATCACTCTTAATAGTATAGTTATTTTGACCTTTTCTCCCCATATCTCGATTAAGGGTATTAGTCCCTAATCGGTCCATGTTAGGACGGCTGTCCACCATTTAAGTGCACTTAACTATTACATTAAGTGAGGTTCTAATCATCCACACCTATTACAGTGAGCATGATAACCTGACAGAGAGGATTACTGACAGAGAAAATTACTTTATTCGAATTATGACTACTTATGTATTTTTCATCACTATAAGTATACTTATTTTGACCTTTTCTCATCCCCATAACTCGATTAAGGGTATTAATCCCTGTAACCGGTCCATGTTAGGACTGCTGTCCACCCTTTAAGTGCACTTAACTATTACATTAAGTGAGGTTCTAATCATCCACACCTATTACAGTGAGCATGATAACCTGACAGAGAGGATTACTGACAGAGAGAATTAATTTATTCGAATTATTACTATGTATTTTTCATCACTATAAGTATACTTATTTTGACCTTTTCTCATCCCCATAACTCGATTAAGGGTATTAATCCCTGTAACCGGTCCATGTTAGGACTGCTGTCCACCCTTTAAGTGCACTTAACTATTACATTAAGTGAGGTTCTAATCATCCACACCTATTACAGTGAGCATGATAACCTGACAGAGAGGATTACTGACAGAGAGAATTAATTTATTCGAATTATTACTATGTATTTTTCATCACTATAAGTATACTTATTTTGACCTTTTCTCATCCCCATAACTCGATTAAGGGTATTAATCCCTGTAACCGGTCCATGTTAGGACTGCTGTCCACCCTTTAAGTGCACTTAACTATTACATTAAGTGAGGTTCTAATCATCCACACCTATTACAGTGAGCATGATAACCTGACAGAGAGGATTACTGACAGAGAGAATTAATTTATTCGAATTATTACTATGTATTTTTCATCACTATAAGTATACTTATTTTGACCTTTTCTCATCCCCATAACTCGATTAAGGGTATTAATCCCTGTAACCGGTCCATGTTAGGACTGCTGTCCACTCTTTAAGTGCACTTAACTATTACATTAAGTGAGGTTCTAATCATCCACACCTATTACAGTGAGCATGATAACCTGACAGAGAGGATTTACTGACAGAGAGTGACAGAAAGGGTATTTATGTCCCTCAATTAAGAAAAAAAATAAAAACTTTTAGGTTATTGTACTTACTTGAAAGGTTTAGCTGTTTATCCATTTTTCTTAATTTTTTCTAACTTCCTTCGTGTTTTGCTTTTTAGTTCTTTCGGCATTTTACAGTAATTTTCCAGCAACACTCTCTTAAACACTAGCGCACGTATCGAGCGTAAGAACGATAATGAGCTATCTACAGCAGATAACGGCCGGACGTGCGGGTGAGTAATAGGTACCTACCTGGGGATTTTAAAAAACTGAAAACATTACGCACTATTGGAGCTCGTGAACGTCACTACAGGGTGATATTGAGGACGTGATCATCGAAGTATAATTATTATTATATTTAATATAATTATCATTGCTTTTGATTTTGTAGAGGTAATTTTATTGTATAAATACCTCTTTCTTGTCTGAACTATGTCAGGTCATGGTTGAATATACGTAATGAGAAAGAAGAAATTCCCTATTCTGCGAGAGTTTTTATTTTGACATGAGTCCCATTCTGACCTAGAGGGTTGAAAATGGAACCAAATAAAGCATAAAATATTTTAGTTTAAACGTAAACAATCTCACTATGTACGTATTGATATTTAGAAACACCCTGTGTATTACATTTTACCAGATAAATGGAATTAAAATGAAGGGACATTAAAAAAAAAAGTTCAAGGTTGTCACCAAGATGTAACTAAGTCATTGGCTCAATCAATTCTTTAAATTATAATTATTGCATCAAAAGCTGAAACACAAGTCTTGTGCAAAAATGAACTACTTAAAGATAAAATGGCCATGATTTATTTACGTTGCGCAACTTAAACCTGTTGTTAGTTCAAAGGTAGTCTTTAGACGGATATTTTCACTCTCATTCGCATAATCTGATTATCAGTATTGCTTTCTCGCGAGGTCAATCCACTTCCATATAAGATTAACATTTTGTAATAGTTTCCCTTTTATTAATATTATTTTTTTCACGATTAATTGAAAATGCACATTCACTGTCGGGGAATCCCTATGACGCTCTGGGAGCGGTGCATGGGCGGAGATATCGATTGACATAGACTGTTCATCGTTGCAAGTTGTATCCCCAGGAAACACAGCATACTATTCCAATGTGATAACTTTCTGCAGGCTGTTCCAATTTGTATGTTCATAACTCCGGTAAAAGGTAGAATACGTAACTATAATTGTATTTTTTTCCATAAAGTTTTCTTCTGAAATGCTTTATTTTCAAGATATAGGGTGTTAAACTTAGAATAAAAAAATTAAATTTTATAGTAGTTATGGTGGCTCTGTTTTCTTTAAAGTCTCAAAACGTCCACGCCGGACGGCGAGTTGAACTTGATAGGGATGAACTATTGCGGCTCGATGTTTCTTTCCGCCATGTCTCGGTCTAGATGGAATTCAACTGGTCACGTCTCTTGAACACTTCCAATACAAATTTCTGTAAAATAGACTCAGATCGGCTACTTTTATTCCATGCTGAAAATTATCTAAATTTTTAGTCAAAGTTGGGTGAATACACTTAAATACACTGAAAGACTCAACCGAAATATGGGAAGGAAGTCATTAAGAATCAGAAATTGGCCAGATTATAACGGCGAACAGATATTTCGAAGTGAAAGATTCCATTTGTTCTTCAGTCTATGACAAAAGAGTCATTCGCCACAACGTATTTGATAATAAACCGGTGATTGTTTTGGACCACGTGATAACCACCACCCTATAAAATAGGAGTGCTCTCTCTGTCATCCAGTCAGTTATTACTGAACATGACGAGTGGCAGCATCGCAAGCGCATACGTTCCGCTGATGATGTCTACCGCAGCTGTAGTTAAAACGTTCGTAGGAAATCTCCATGGACCACGGCACAACAGCCCGGAATTAATTACTATTTGAATGGAACTGGCCGTGAAAGCCTACAAACATTAATTATTATTAGTTTTGTAATAAGAAAGTAACAATTGTAGTGACTGCCTTTCTGTCCTTACTATTTTAAGAAGCAGCGTTACAACGTTTAGGATTATATCAAATATTGTCAATACAAATTAACGAAAACTTGAATGATCGATCCTGTTTTTATTAGAAAATTTTATGCAGATAACCGCCTTGGCGCAGTATAATGGGGTGACTAATGTTAATAATCGTTTACTTGATCTTGTTTTGTGCAATTTCTTCTGCCTTGTCGCCGATAACGATTCACCACTTGTCGCTGTGGACTCCCACCATCCTTCCATTGTACTTCAGGTCTCGATTAATAAGCGTCGGAACCAGTGCCCTAGATCTCATCCCCCTCGGAGGACATATAATTTCAAAAAAGCCAACTACCATCTCCTTTATGATCTCCTTCTAAAAGCTGACTGGTCACTCCTTCAGCAGACTCGCGATGTCAATTTAGCTTGTCATGATTTTTATGATGTAATCTACCGGATCTTAGACAATTGTGTATCATACCGTATTAGTGACCAAAAATCGAGTCACTATCCACCATGGTTTACCAGGGAAATCATTGCTAATTTACGTTAAAAAGCTAGAAAGCACCGTCTCTACAAAAAATAGAATATCCACTTCTACTACATGGAGTTCAAAAGACTCAGGTCCTTGGTCAAACACCAACAGGTGTCTTCCTTTTCCAGTTATATTGATGACATTGAGCAAAACATATCTAGTAATCCTAAGAGCTTCTGGTCTTTTTTGAATCGCAGGAAGGGTTCGAGTGGCATACCTGATGTGGTTGCGGATGGGGATAATGAATTTGATTCTCCGGAGGATATAACATTTGCCGAAAGTTTTTCTAAAGCTTATATCCACTCTGGTAATACGGATTTTTCTTACCGCCACATGGGTGCCCAGCCAAACCGGGGAGTTATCGACGTCCCTACTGTTACTGGAGTTGACATACTGGCGGCAACGAGGCGAATTAAATATAGGCTAAGAATGGGATCAGACATGATTCCCGCATTTTTAGTGAGGGATTGCTCTTCTGCGTTCATCGGACCCCTAGAGTATATCTTCAATTTAATTCTGAATACTTCTGTCTTTCCCGATATCTGGAAGACTACGCTGGTAACTCCGGTTTAAAAAAAGGGTGACCCTGCTCTTTCATCAAACTATCGTCCGATATCAATCATATGTAACTTTGCCAAAATATTTGAGATCACACTATACAAAATTATCTACGCCAAAGTCAGGATGATTATATCCCCGTACCAGCACGGCTTCATGGAGAATAGATCTACAGTGACAAATTTAGCTTGTTTTGCCCACTATTTGTGGTGATGTTTTAATGTTATTTCGTCCATTGTACTTTGTTACATATCCTACTTACGCTGCATTTTCAGCTGTTTTTTTATTGTTCCCTATACTGTATTTGGGTTTATCCTGTGGGGGAATAAATATTATTATTATTATTATTATTATTATATCGCCAAATTGTGTTAAATAAAAATTAATACGAATGTATCCACGATCCGGCTCGAAGGATCATTTAATTGACCAATAAACTGGGATGATTCTTGCTTGAATCAAAAAGAATGTATGGATAATGGATATTCCGATAGTTGAACTGATTTTTTGACACTATTCTCCTATCCTATTGCTATTCTAACAAGCAGCGGGGAGCGGGGTCACGTGCAAGAAAATAGCAGATATTGTTAATATATAATTATAAACATATAAATAACCAATGAAGACGTGAACGATGAATACTGAATAAACCTTCATGATGGTTAATGGCTAGAAGAACAGCTTCAATAAAGTTAAAATATTTCATTCTTCAATAAGATGAGTTCAAAATGAAGTTTGCTAGCAACTCTGAAAGCATCAATAAGAAATTAATGTTATTTTAGAGTCGGTAAAAATCATGCTGCTGGATTCTTTTTCCTCAATACAAAATCTTTCTACCTTATGGAAATATGAAAATTAGATATAATTTTTATTGACTTGAATAGGTATATCATAAATTCTATAGGTAAATACATATTATTGTATCAAGGAAAAAACTGTATCTTCCTTTTAAGATATTATTATTAAGTATAATGCGTCTTCGTTTTAAATTTAATGCTCTCAAGTTGAGAATAATTTATAATACAATGACTTAAGGTGATATTTTTAAAATTCATTCTTCCTGTTAATTTTACCTGTCGCGGTGCGGTGCCTGTCGCGACACGGAAGTATATGTTCAAGATTTATGAGATTTGACATCAGAGATTAAATCGTCGGAGCCTGTATAATATACAACTTTCTTTATTATTACTCTGCAACTTGTATAAAGTTGCATTTTATAGTATCTGGTAAAATATGAGATATTTTTGTATTTCAGTTAAAATAAATTATTAATTTAGTGAGGCACTTCCATTCAAAAAATGTCTTTCTCAATGTTAAATCATTAAAATAGTGGGTGCTAATATAGGTATGAAAAAGTGCAATTTAAAAATAATTTAATTTTGAATGGCTTTAGGTTCTAGTTTACTGAATGAGTAGGTAATTAAGTACCTAATTATTAAGACTTTTTTATAAATACTACAAAACATTACCGTAAATTTTTATTTCTTCAATTTAAATTTTAAACTTACGCAACCAATAACAAGGAATATACTTATGATATAAATTCAAGTGTTACGACATGATTCTTGAGCAAAATTTCCTTGGCTTATTAACCATTTCGCTGTAATTAAATTCTGTATCTGCTGTGTAACATTTTATTCAAGGTGATTTAATTTTCTTTTTTATACACTAATTGATTTAAATACTATATTACACATTTTTAAGAGCAAATATTTACAATTTGTCTGGTTATTTTCTCGTAGTAAAGCTCTTATAAGAATTGTCATTTAATAATCGTATATAACACTTTGAAGATATGATCAAATCTTGGCAACTCGGATACTTTAAGACATTTTTTACTGATTCTCTTTTTTTTATAATATTTTTCAAAGTAGGTACTTTTATTCGTGTTAAATCTAATTTAACTCTATTTTTTTAATTTTTTTTATTGATGAAACGTTTTCAAATTTTTAAGTTATGGCATGATGAAAAACCTTTTATTGTATATGATAATGCCTAATATCATCAAAAAATAAATGTTTGAGCTGATATTGAAGAGATAAGACACGCTATATCTTATCAAAAATAAAAATGTTTCATTACCAATACTTCTTTGTACTCTATGGACCAAGACGTTTAAATTGAGGTATTACAATCATGATTAGGAGTTACAATTTGAAATTTTGGAGTTGAGGTAGCTACCCCGCTTAGAAGACAATTTAGAAAACTATGCTGCCACTACCAAACTGCTTCCCCCTCCACACTGCCGAAACAGTTTTTGTGTTTCTAACATAAAATTCAATATTCGGAGCTATAATAGTCAATCCAAAGTTTTGAAATTGACGCACTGTATATCACTACTTGCTTAAAAGGCAAGTCGTGTATAGGGCTTCGAAAAGATGTACAGGATGTTTCTCAATATACAGGGTGGAAGTTGAATTTAGTTGAGTTAAAATTTATTCTTTAAAATAGTTTGAAAGATTGAAGAGGCAAGAACGTAAAACTTTCGGTATAGACGTTTTGCGGTATGAGAAATCATAATTTCATATCCGTTTTGATGTAGGTATGTTATGGAGAGCGGTACATAAGTCATGTTGATCGTGTAAGTGAATATGTAACTATTTTAACCTTAACGCCATCTATCTTTTTATTTCAAAATATTAGAGGCATATCATTATTGTTAAAAAATAGTTATACTGACCGTCATCCTCAAAAGTTGTCGTTTTCGATAAAATCGTATTTTAATAGTCAGCTGCATAATTTTCATTTTATTTATTATGAAAAATATTAACGTAGCATGTTTAGATATTGACCAACGTTTTGACAATTTACCATTTTTGACTTTGACGGATTAACAAAACAAAAGTTAACTAGGCAACTTTAATAAAAAAATATACAGGGTGATCCCGAAATGGCGGACACGGACAGCACCACAGCATCCATTGTGGATTAAGAATTCTAAGTTTTATTTACTGTTTTCTCCAGTATGGCTCCCTTAAGAAGATATGACCACTTTTGTGGAAAAAAAAAGTCACAACACTGCACTACCCTTCTTAAGGAAAAAATAATCTGTAGGTCTACAATAATACCCAGATAGATATTACCATGGAAACATATGAAATGGAAAGTTCAACAATGTTCAAAACAATAATCGTTGCGGGGAAACATATCCGATAATATTATTCAAAATCTATTTTAGTTGCATTGTTGAGCTCGAATTTGAACAACGATGCCACATTAAAAAATTTTGTTGAACTCAGGGAATAGGTAAACTTTGAATGCCTGTAATTCCGTTCCCGATAATAATAAAAATAAAAAGCAAACGCTATCTTAATAGTTATGTCAAATCATGTGCTTTGCCAGTGGAGGTTGTTTAAATTTGACCTCCATTTCGATTTAAATTTTAGAAAAAGGACACCCTATATCTCGGTAACGAAGGCGAGGAATCCATTTTTGTTTTAAATTTACAGTCTTTCTGAACATCCTCTACAACACCCTGTATACCGTGTCCGCCATTTCGGGATCACCCTGTATAATTAGGAAAAAATTATTTGTAAGTAGGTACTCTCATGTAATTTTTTCTTAGTTTTATTTTTTGTTTGAATTTGTCGAGGTTTTCTAGGTATTTTTATTCTGTCAAAGTGGAAAATGTTGTAAATTGTTAATTTTCAAAATTTTGGTCATTATCTAAGCCTACTACGGTAATATTTCTAATGAAAAATAAAATCTAACTTATGCATGAGACTATTACATAAAATGCTATTATCTCGAAAATGACTTTTAAGGGTGACTACCTTTAATGTTTTAAAATAAAAAACGAGCTAACATTAAGGGTAAAGTAGTTGATGAGTGTTCACTTACACGATCAACATGACCTATGTAGCGCCCTCTATAATGCACACCGAAACGGGTACAAAATTATGATTTGTCATACCGTAAAGTCGTCTATTCCCAAAATTTTCACGTTCGTGCGTTTTCAATCTTTCGAATTATTTCGAAAAATAAATTTTAAATGTCAAACTTTTCCATCCTCTATCTTTTTTATTATCAACAATTGGTTAAAGCAAGTTGTGTCAGATCGTAATATTTCGAAACGAAAAATCTTCCACTCAACCACGGACCATACGGACTCAATCACTTAAGAAACATCCTGTATCTGTCATCTCTTTTACTCATGTCATAGATTTCGAATAAAATTGGGAAGATTCGGTATGTTTAGTTTCATGTCCTTTACTAGTTAAGTCGCTCAATATACTCTGAGGTAAACTTATATTGAGAGCATCGTCGCCTCAAGAGTTTTAAAAATCGGTGCAAATTGATTTCAATTGCAAACCTGCCCTCCATCAAGCTAGCGTTAATGTAACTGATACTAACAGGTGCAGAAGATGTTCAAGTATTTGTAGGTATTTTCATGTAGGTCATTTACATAGGTAATAATATCTCAAAGATTATTTATTTTAAAACCTGCACATCTTGTTAGATCGCATAAGTCATGAAACGCTGTGCCCACAAAACGACTTAACATCCGAGATTCACTTCATAACTGGTAATTATATGAGTTAGAAGGTTGTATCGACTGTGTAGTTATCGATATATTGCTATTCAAATGTCATAATAGCAGTCTGTAGTGAAAATTAGGTAATATTTTATAGTATTCTACCGTTAAATCTTTTTTCTTTGTGAACTTTGCAATTTCTGGGGTAAAAACTTTTCTACTGACTGTGTTATACAAGGACATATATAATTGGCGAGAAAATATAAGGCATGAGACAACAGCGAATGCATTATTTGAGAAACTGGTAGATACAAAATGGCCAAAATTTGATCCTATGGAGATCAAGGCTAACTACTTGGGATAGGACCTGAACATGAACAAACATTTCTCTGCATTTCTTCAAATATTAAATTTTCTTGTACTCACTCAATATTAATTTCTAACAAATCCCATTTCTAATTCAAGAAACTCTTATTACTCAGCTTGTTTTTTTTTTATGATAATCTCGTCTTGTTATTGTAGACCTTATTAACCTTCTTATTGTGTTGTCTAATTATTAGTCTCCTTGAAACATGTAAAAAATACTTATACATGATAGTTCCATCTCATTAAGTGACTTTACTCGTCCAATTTGCAGGAATTGCAGTAATACATCTTCATCAAAAATAATCGTTTTGGTATTCCGTAACTTGTAAAAAATGATCATTAATAATTATCTTTTAAACCATAAACAGTATAAAATGATTTATACTGAATATAGTACCTAGGAGTAATTATAAAAGCTAATAAAGCTCACTGCCATGCATTATAATACGATTATATTTCCAAAACTAAGATATTTTCACGAAATGCGGGCGGTAGAATCGTTCATGAAGGTCATGGTGTCTGCCTCTGTATGATGGGTTCGAGTCTAGATCTTTTCATGGATATTTCCGATCACCTATTTAAATTATTGATACAGGCCGATTCATTTTAAGAATGTGGAACCTTCATATTTGGACTCAGTTCGTCATATTTTGAATCTTATTAATCATCCCCTATTTTAGAAATCTGTCTGTTATAACTAAGTGGATTGATTCTGGAAATCAAATTACAAGAGAGGGATGACAGTTGTTAAGATCATGTTTTCCCCTTTGTAACTTTACAAATATTTCGGGTCTTACGCAAATTTTCAATTTTTCATTTCAACAAATTTATTTATTATTTATTTCTGTGAACGTGTCTCGATTTCGCTGGTCATTAACAAGGGTACAACAGATTGTGTATTATGTAAATTAGTATGTTCCCCTCGGGGCATATCGTACAAGAATAAATATAAATGTCTGAAGATAAATTTTTCGGTTTATGAACTTAATAAAATTTATGGGGATGAAAACTGAAGCAAGCCTCTAGTGGCGAAGAAAACCCCGAAGTTAAGTTTAAATTTTTTATATAATCTGATGAAGCTGAGATAACCAGCGAGGCAGCTGTATAAATTTAGACAAACAAGTAAAAATTAATTAACATTAATTAAATAGGTATTCAAAGTATATTTTAATAATATTAAAAAGAACTCGTTTCAACCCAAAATTGACTCCTAGTTACCCTAATTAAATTCTCTATAGTATCATTTTCAAATTATTGATTTACCGGGTAATAATTTCCAAAAACAATGATTATTGTTAATTTTTGATAAGATGAAAGTTTAATTTATGCAAACGCTTACAATTAATTTCACTTCAGTACCAGCACAAAAAATAGTTCTCATAAGAAAAATGAAGTGTCGACATTACACTAGGTATAACACTAATCTCTGTATTAATCTAACAAACGCATTGAATTAATTAATGAAACAAAAATTTTCGCAGTAATTGTGTTAGTTTTAATGCGTTGTCTTAGATTTAGAGATTTGGGCAATATCCGTTGAATAACTACTCAGTTATTATTACAATTAAGACTATAGGTAAGAAGCTCGTTGAGAATGTAATAATTGCTCAATGAGGTTCCAAATATCATTGACTTTTCACACAAGACACTTTTTAGGTCTAGGTCTTCGTTCTTCAGTCTCAATGATAACGTCTTGCTCCCACCTCTGGACGTTTTGAAGTAAACGCAAGTAATTTCCAACCTACCTAACCACTTTTAGAAAGCGTTTACAATCCAATCAATTTTGTGGCAGAATTTTTAGCGTTCACATCTCTTGCTAGTGCGATATTACGAGTGCATGGTGTACCTCTTGTTTGGTTAGTTGTGTAATTATAATAATTAATTTCGCACGGTCTGTTCTGTTCTGATTTACCGAAATTTATTTGTTCATGGAAAGTGTTGACATTTTTGAGAAGCACTACGTCTGGATGAGTACTGCGTCTGGCCATCGACAGATTGAAATTTGAAGGTTGTGATTGCTGTTATCACCTCAAAGGATTCGATTGGGAATATTAAAAAAATTTGTTTCAGAAAAAATTTCTTTTACTGACTGATGGTCAACTCAACTTCATGAATGTAGTTCAGTATAACTTTTTATCATCCTTGCATAAGGTACTAATTCTTAAATTAAAAATAATAATTTTATGTTATGTTGTAGGTAAGATGAGTAATGAAACCTGATTTTCAAATTGATATTTAATTATAGGTTATTGTTATTATTAAACTAATTTTAGGAAAATTTACAGTTGATTTTTCTAGTTTACTTTCAACCAAACTACTTGCTATTAGCTAAGTATTCCCGTAAAACCTTGATCAAGTTGCATTCTTAAGCTTGAAAATTGTTGACCCTTAGAAATTCTATTTTTCCCAAAAACACATCAAGCTTACTCCTCACTATTTTTTGGTGCGCTACCGGTAAAGTTTTCTTAGTTACACATTGCGTATACACTTAGGTGATAAAATTCATAATTCAGAGAAAAATTATTTTTGAGAAACAACCTCGGACACATCAATTTGAGTTTTTGTCCTTACCAATATTCCTCCCACCATTTTGGTCATACTTTTTTTTAATGGCAACCTATACCGTTTTTGGGCTAGAAGGAAATCGATAGTCCGGACTTTTCTGAGTATGACGACACACACTGTACCTATGTATAACTCACACTGTACAATAAAATCTAATCTTTTTTATTTCTTGCAGTTTTTTAATTCTCTCAATTTGTTCAGGAAAATTTTTGAAAATAGTTGTTTTTATTCATCAACGAAAAAATTTACATTGACTTGCATTCCCTGCAACAAATTAGAAGTTTTAAATTTTTTCAAACAACCGTAATAACTAAACAAAGTTCATTCTGATAACCAATGGCCTATCAACGAACAGTGCGGGGTAAAAAAATAATTTTTAAAACCCTATGTCTCTAGATGTCCCTATGATCTACAATTTATAATTTCTAAATTTATTTTAAATCGCAACTATTTTTTGTGTGAGCTCATGAAAAATAATTGACCTGTCTTCTTGTCTTCTTGAGCATTCCCCTCTTAGACGGAATTTGTAAGCGTTAATAGCTATACCTTTAAGAAGGAATTTGCAATGATCTCAAGGGCAAATAGTTTATGAAACTATTTTACGGTATAATTATAATTGTACAAGAACTTAGAACAAAACGACAAAAAAATTAGGTGTCACTTTCTTGCGATCTAACAATATGCACTTTAATAATAATCATTATATAGAACAATGCAAGAATCACTTGAAGCATGAAAATTAAATTGATCTAATCATTCCAAAGCACTTTGTATGCACGATTCACATCTTGAGAAACCCGTAATTTTTTATAATATTTACGTCATTGCGACAAGTTATATTGCGTATTTAGGGTAAAGTACTACAAAATATGTCACGACGCGTATGTTTCAGTCATTTTATTGTTTACTGGAGAAGAAGTATATTTCTGTTATTTATTATTTTTATGCGTAATAGAAAAATTTTACATGAACTTTAGATTAGGACATAAAAATAAAGGATTCAAGATTAAAATCATATTATATAATTATTATGCATAAATATGTAAAGAATAAAAGTTCATGATGCGTATAATGAGACAGATTATTCAATATTCTTCCTGTTGTTAGAATTTTTGAAAAAAATATTTACATAAACTTATATTCTTCTAATTTTATAGTATGAATAATTTTTATTTACTAATTGATATATTTACTTTTCCTGGCGCTTAATTTTCTTACATAACATAAGTCTGAAAAATAATGTCCAGCTTTATAAAGGTATCAGTATACGTACAGTTCTGTTCAAATAAATCTGGGACTAACCTTTGATATTAAAATGCGCAATCTATTACAATAATTATTACTCTACACGCATATTGAATGTATTTTCTTGGTTTTAATTAAGAAATTAGATTCACGTTTCACGCTTTTAAGTAGATATCTAGTGTGTAAAATTCCTCTCATCGTCGTTCATTTGCCGTTTACTCCTTCCAGAATGACAATGATACTCGTATATTTATCCTTAGTTCAATTTACCTATTGTTCTTAAGAAATTATTTATTTTTATTCCATTACAATTCAAGTACGTACTAACGACTTTTTTCCTCTTTTTCAGAAGTGTTAATCTAGTCTAGTCAAAATGAAGTGTTTCGTAAGTTTCGTATGTGTGCTGAGTGTAATCCTGGCAGTGGGCTTAGCTGCACCGGCGCCACAATTAGGAGCTTCCACCGGCCTTCAGGTACAGTAAACTAGACAATTAAATTATGTCACGGTGTTCTTAAGTCATTCACATCATGTCCGCTTGTACGCATCTACCATTGAAATCAATCCGAATCGGACGACTCCCTTAAAAATATAACAACCTATCAATCATTGGAAATCAGATTCGTAATTATGACCAAGAGTGATCAAAAAGGAGCAATTCCCATGCAGCAGATTACGAGCGAGTCATGTGTTTTTTTTAACATGAATGGTTAACTCGAAAGAAATTAAGTCGAAGTAGGGGATTCTTGATTTACTTAAGTCTTCTGAAAGACTCCCGTGTAGTTGGCTCCCTATTTTGCTTAAAACACACTGTTTATGATATTTTTGAGTAGAATATGAATAACTGATATTATGTAGAATTCTAGGGGACTAACTTCACGTCACTCTTGTCTCAGAAGATTAGTTCCGATGCGATAAGTAGCGGCAACAAGTGGAGTTCTAGAGTTCCTGTACCTATATTTTCGCAATAATTCTGCAAAAAAATGTCTTGCAAAATTTTGAGAAAACTTCGGAACTGAGTTCTATTTAGTGTTCTCGATAGCCGCCGAGAAGTTCTATAGAATAGAATAGTCCTCTTCAATTTTGCTGAAAAAATAATTTAATTATTGTTGCTTTGTGAAAGTAATTGCCAACAATAAATAATGAATTTAGAGTTGTAAAAGAAAAATGTCCGATAATGAGTTCTAACTTTTAATAGTTTAATAATTGTTGTTGCGACGTGCTTAAACAAAAATCTCGAAAAATGAGTTCTGATAAGGGTTCTGGGTAGCCCTCGAAGAGTGCTATAGAGAAGTCTTCTAAGATTTTGATAAGAACTTCATAGTTCGATTGGTAAAAATGCAAATTCTGAATTTCTTAACTGTAAATATCGTTTTTATGGAAACTAATTTGCGCATTTAACGTTTAAACTGTTGAGTTCTTGATAACTTGGTCAGAACGTTTCTATAGAATTCTCAAGGGGCTACCCCAAACTAATTAGAACTCATTTTCGGCAATTTAGATACTTAGTTATTACTGGTAGGTAATCATTTTTGGGATTAATAATTAAATTATAGACTTCTCGACAAAGTGGTCGGGAACTTTTTTATAGAACTCTTCAGAGACTACTCAGAACTACTCTAATCAGGACTTATTTTAGGTGATTTTTTTTTAATTTTGCAAATAAAATACTGGCAGAACTATTTGCGAAAATTAACTCCAATTTTGGCTGCTGTTTATCACCTCAGAACAAATTTTCTGAGACAAGAGGGGGCCTCGTGAAGTTACCTCTCAAATCGAAGTTTCACAATTAAATAGTTTTACTCAGCGAAATTATTTACACTTTTCATATAAAACTCAATAGTTATTTCAGTCCTACTCAGAACTCTTAAAAACTTGGTATTTTCAGACAATTAGGGGTCAACTTCAGGGGAATTTCTGAAAGTATGTTTCTCATCGATACTAATAGTTATAAAATGCTATTATCAGAAAAAGAAGACGCAAGACGGAAATTTACTCAATCACCAGAATACAAGGGACAGCACAACTTGGGACTTTTTCCTAATCTTCAAGAGGTTATGGGACCCAAAAAAAAATTAAGTTCATCTGTCAAAAAGTAATAAAAAAAAAATTATCTACTAGAAAGAAAACGACACGACACTTTGCCGATTATTTTGTCATCTAGCCATTCCCTTTCCCTAACCTCTATATGCAGTTACCCCTTGTCTCAAGCCTTTGATTAAGGAGGTTGCTATAAATTGAAAATTAAGAGTAAAGTCACTGATTTCCAAGCCTTGGTCTTGACCGCATGGCTATATAAATGAACTATCGCTTCCGGTTATCTTAGTGCATTTTTGTAAATATCAATTCTAATATTTATATTATTTGCATTGTAGTGGCGTAAGAAGTCAATTACGATACTTTACTTGTAAATGAAAGTATTTACCTACTCGATAATACAATCGATCATAATGCAATTAAAGAATCATGTACATGAATTGGTGATACTCAAGACAGAAGCGTGCTTTGTCCAATGTAGACACACGCAGCTTTGCGTCAGGCTAAGGATTGCTGACATAATGCTCTGCCTTAATAATCATCACGTCAGAAATCACACTATATGATGATGTTCTTTGTAAGGAATACTTTCACTTACTTTCTTCCATGACCTTGAACACATTGGTATAGCATGTCTAAATGCTGAAGGCTTCTTATGTTATCCGATTTCCGATTCGTTATGTAAATGTTATAAGTCTTGCAGGAAAGCTGCTCGGTGTAGGAAGTTGTCTTCATTTCCATTCCAATAATAATTATTGTCCAATCGAAATTTTTTATTTGTCATATATTTTTATAACAATGAATAATTTTATATATTACATAGTTGCAACGTTTTATTACGAAATCCTTCACCACTCTCTATACGTCTAGCCTATTATATAGTATCTTATATTTATTATAGTTAGCGATTCTTGTCATTGTTCTTGCTTATTGTTCTTGGTGTTTTGCATATACGAAGCTATGTGATTATTTCTGGAATGTCAACTTTTTCCTTCTCTGTTAAATTATATTTTGTTATGAGATATCAATGGTTTGTAGCGCACTGTACGAAAATACACTCTATTTCTGAATGCAAAGTTGTTATAGAAACTTTTTCAAACATAATTTTTTTGTAGCGTAAACTGGTTTCATGGTGCTTGTTACAGCAACTTGTTTTAATTAAGTAAACGTAGGTAACAATCTTTCACGTCATTTTTGACATATTGATGTCGCAACTTGGCATTTCTGTGTAGAAGGTGACTATAGTGTGTGCAATCACGTAAGAAAACGATTTTTCCTATCAAGCTACCTTGTAACCGGAAAAAGAAGATTTCTTCAGTTCAGCACAAATAATTATTATGTTGTGATACTTTTCGTAAGATAGACTTCTTTCAAAATGAATTAATTGATTTTTAATCAAAACCCAGATAGCGTAAACGTACTGATAATCTGAGGATGAAAAGGATGAAGAATCAATTTCAAATGACATAAAATTCCCACTTCCTTAAATAGATATTAGACCCAAGAACACGGCTACTCAGCAATTTAACAAAAATGTAAGTACTTTGTAAGTAGGAAATGGCTTTCTCGGGATGTGACTATGCAATCTGAACTTCAATTTTTCGTCCTTTGCAAGTGGAGTGCTCTTCTAAACCGCAGTCTTCTTTATCCAATCTATTTATATGAGATCTGCAGCCATATATAGATCGCTCTTTAGGCTTTTGACTTACCTTCATAAACTCTCAAGTCATAAACCATTTTTGAGGGCGAGAACATAAGTAAATCAACTCAATACCTTTGTTTCCCTTTTTCCCCATTCTTAAACACGTTGTAGTGTATTATATTATAATATATTATAATATATTATATTATAATATATTGTATTAATGGGGATATTGCACTAATGTTTACCGCATCTAGGCTGTTTTCAGTCGAACATTTCTAATCCTGGTAAATGCTATGACAGTGTTTTTGCTGGATTTATGTTCAGCCCCATCTTCTTACCATGCTTAGTCCTCTTTGTATTATATCACAGAGAGTGTTTTGTCCCATCTTTGTTTCAGCTGTTCTTGCTCTTAACATCTTTCATATCAATTTGGACACTATGTTGTTTGTTATTGTTTTAATTAGAGGCCTTTTAACTACTTTCTGAGGAATATATCCACAAAGGCACAAATAGTTGTTTTATCTACAACCTTTCTAATCGTTTTTAATATAAACGATGTTAGGCTGATTGGTCTGAAAGATTTTGGTTGCCATATCCTTCTTTCATACTTTTGGAATGAAAGTAACTTTAGCCCTTCACCAATACTTAGGTATTATTATTAGGTATGTTTCTTGCAATTTTAACCAAATGTGGCATAATCACCTCCTGCACCTTTTGGAGCAAAGCAGGGAATATATTGTTCACACCTGGTGACTTGTACGGTTGGAAGGTGTTGATTGCGCCACGCAACTTTGCTGTAGAGAAGACTTGTAGTAGCTGTTTTCCAGTCTATGCTTCCTGGCATATGTATGATTTCTTCTACTTCTTCACTTGATCTTATCATGCTCACCGGAAAGTGTGTTTTGAGCACCATAAGAGCCCTTTCCTCACCTTCCGTGAAACACCGACACGTTAACGTGTAAGTATTTTAAATTCATCAATCTTCATCCGGGAAACATAAATTATCAGGGATCAGCTGGTATAAATTTTCGAAACGAAACCTTGACTCTGTTTTGAAGGTACCTCTTCATGCTGGAAGAGAGAGACATCAGTATTGCGTTCGCGACAGAATTTGACACAAATCAGCGTTTGTTAGATCGACAAAGCCTCTCAATTCTTGAGTAAATAGCTGATATTGGTTCTGTATGGGAACCAAGCTATTAGTTCTTCTTATATAGTATGTTTCAGTACTGTCCAGCTTCTCTAGATCTAGGGTTATTGTCATTTTTTTGTATCTCTCTTTTACCCATTTAATGATTGTTGAGTGATTCCGACTGTAGTGCCACCGCTTGGTACATTTAGATACTAAAATGGGTAATGTTGCCAAAATGAACATCATTTAAGTAAATATGCTTGGAATTATAACATTGCAAAATCGCACTTAGTGGTCATTCATTGAGGGATTCTCATTCGTCGGTGCTAGTGCTAGTACTTATACAGTGTGTGTATAAAGTAGGTATGTAACAAAATTCAGAATTCCGTTATATGCCGTTTCTATGAAAATCATTTCTAGGGTCGATTTTGTTTTTTTTTAAATGCCATCTTCTGACATGTAAAATATTATTATGGCCACTGACGTCATCATTTTTTTTAATGGCAACCCTCTACTTGTCATCGTTGAAAAGGTCATTTGAAGGAGCAAATTTATTATTTTACTTTTTATTGCTTAAACTGTTCAAGTAATGAAGTAAATTTAAATTTCAGTAAAATATACGTTATTACTTATTACATAAAACTTGTACATTTTTCATTAATGATCTATTTCAGCGACATTTTACTGTAATTGTTTCGTATCGTAACACTTTTCACTTAAGAATCAAGTATTGTAGGTGTACACGTACTTTAAAGCCTTAAAGTAGACATTTTCTGCAGATAATTGCTCCAGTTTTTTCCTTGTCATGCTTGTCTTCGTATGTGAAGTTTCCTGACTAGCTACATGATCGGTATCATGTAGATTTTTTGTGATAAGCTCAAAGACAGGAAACAAATCTTTATGGCAATTATTTGCTCATTTATTTGTCATGGGACAATTACCCACCTGGAATTACATTATTATTTTGTCTTAAAAAGATATATAGGTGAGCTAAGTTGTGTAATATTTTGCTCTCGTGAAGTGAAAATAACCATCTTAATTTCTATCTGTATTACCAATACTTGTGACGATAGAGATTAGTCCCTTTAAGCAAAAAAGCAAAAATAGAAAAATTTTTATGTAGCAATAATTCGAAATCACTTTCCGATTCAACCATCCTCATTATTACGTAGGTAGGTACATATCTTCTTGTCTATAAATTACGTCAAGATTTATTATTATTTATTATTTTTGACTAGATTATACAAAGCTCCATCTTTTTTTCTCTTATACACATAAATCCCGAATTCCTTGGAAACAATAATTCTCGTTACACTTTTTCAATTTCTAGTAGCTACTGAAGGGTACATTTTCATTTTTCATAAAGTTTGTGATAATATGAACAAAAAAAAAATAACAAGAAATTTAACTGTCATAAATGTAACAGCCACATTTGGACTGATGTTACTGGTTGTGCCGTATCCTCTTGACTGTTTAATTTAGAGAGCTTTTCAAATTTTGTTATGTTTTTATGTGATATCTTAAAGTTTTCTGTTGGAGAAAGCTTCATCTTAATTAATAAATACAAAAAAAAATCATTAAACTCTTATTGGTTTCAAGATGTTACGATATAATGTAATGCTGCTGGTAATTTTGTGATTAATATCAGAAAATAAGTTAACAATTACTAGATTGCACATCAGTATCAAGTCTTTATGGAACCAGGAACAACAACTGGCTCTGTAATGAGTAATTAGAGAGAACAATCGAACACCTTCATTGTTTACTGTGGCTTAGCATGATGCGTAATCCAAATAATGGGAATTCGAATAGGCTGAAGACACTTCTTATCGTTTGCTGAAATCAAACTACTCTAAACTAGGAAGTAAGTTCAGATACTTCAGTCTTCCGGAAAATATTACAGTAATAGTTCTTATTTGTATATCTTTAGATGCTTTATAAAATTCGAGAAATAAAAATTTTCTTTTAAGATATCATTTAACACAGCCACTGAGGTCCTTGTAGTCCTTTCAGTATGCGCGATCTTGTTGAGGTCCATCTTGTTGGCACACCAGGGCTGGATAATTTTCCACAGTTCAACAAATGTTTAAAAAACTCAAACTTAATCTCATGTTGAGCACTATTGATGCAACACCCTCTTCATTTTTAACGAAAAATAAACGTCCTTCTTGTCATGGTCGTTGATCGACTGCCATTTTCCATCTAATAAAAATATTCTTTAAAAAAACTTTTTTTTGATTTTGAAAGCATTTGCTATACGCTGCTGTCATGACTGAAGGTGTTGATAAAGATGTAATGAAGGATTTGTTTGTTTTCACTGCTACCATGCAATCTCTCGTTGTCCAACTGTGTTTACAAGAAAATTCCTCCAAATCAATCTTTGAGTAACAACCTCAATCAATGGTTTTTATTATTTTTTTTTACACATTTATCATAATATTTAGTCTTAATTCACATTTAACTAAGCGCCTATATTTTACAAAAATCACCCGAAGAGCTTAAAAGCACCCGAAGAGAATAAAGCTTTTTTTGAAGTAAATTTTTGGCAACTATTTCCATAGAGACTATAGAGGGAATTTTATGGATCGCATACAACAATCAGTAATAAAAAAAGGCTAAAAATATTGACGGAATAATATTTTTTATGTAAATGCGCGATCTAACAAATAACCATTTAATCATTTCCTAATTATTTTTGTATCTTTTACATACTTATTTGCTTATGTCTATTGTAATGTTCATAATGTGATTTGGAAATCATCTATCTCATCAAGTCTATGGCTATTGCAGCCGGACGAGTTCAACTCATTATACATCTGCGCATCCTCTTTCCAAAGGATAATTAACTGAGTATTCTATGTTAACGTTACATGTTTGTGAATAAATTTAGGTAGGAGCATCAGTGTCAGCTTCAGCAGGAGGAGGAGGGGCAGCTGGAGGCAACCCTATTACCAACATCCTTTCCAATATAGATCTGCCTGGCCTTTTGAGAGGCGTAAATAGTTTTGTAGGTCTCGTCAGGCAGTTATGTCCACCAGCCGGTCAGGTAAATATCTCTTTTTTTATACACTATTATGAACTTGTTTAAAAAATGATATTAAGTATGCAGGAAGGTACCTAATAGAGTTTCACTACTTAACAAGAAAGATTTATAATTATTTTTATTGAACCACTTATTTGATTATATAATCAGTATACACTTAGTAGTGTAAAGTTCATAAATCCATGACAACTCTACTGTTATAGCGAGGATAATACTATATAAAAGACACGCACGTTTCTCTGGTTGCCTACTTACTCATTTGAAATTAAAAGCCACTACAAAACGAAAACACCAGTTAGAATAGATAGAACTTCCAAATTTCGTATAGCATGTGTGGTTTAGAGCTGACTGATATGATATGCTGATGATTCCATAATAAGGACGAAACGGTACCGTCCATGTCTTCAGTCTTCTCCTCGCATGCTATACGAAAGTTTTTCTAATTTGTTCTGTAAAGAATCTTTAGTGGCAAATTTAAATTAGAACCTAAATCCCAATAAAATTCATCAAATTACTTAACAAGAAATGTATATTAAATATATAAGATCTATTTTATGAATTCTATTGTGCATGACTATCTCAATCAACAACACAAAAATCGTTTATTTAAGAGAGGATCTTTTTTTTTAACCATTCTGCTATAGGTAACATCCTTAAGGTACTAAGATCAGTAGCAGCCTAGCAGCAATTTCAGCCTACATATACATATGATATTATTGATGCATTACTTAAATGAATAAAATAAAATTTATGGATTGGCGTAAAGTCTATTTCAAAGACAACAAACCCTACATGTAAAAATTAGAGCTCGTGTAACTTTTAGGTATAGTGACAGAACGTCAGTGATATTTTTGGTGAAAAAACGTTTATACATAATTAGGCAACCCTGTTAGAGAAATTTAAAAGCAAAATTAATCATAAAAGAAAGAACAAGATATATTTGCCATTAAAAAACGGAGCAATTAAAAAAATTGAACAGATTTTTTACATATTTAATAATAACAAAGTAAGATATAGAATCGCCCTGTATATAGAAAGGGCCTCGATGAAAACTTGACATGGTGGATTTTATGATAATACGTATAGATGTAAAGAAAAGCCTAACACGCCATTTCAAGTTTCAAGGGGAATGATTTATTGCAGTTCTTTTTTTTTACAGTGTCATGTTAATCCTCGCTCAGTCAAGCGAACAACCCTTAGAACTTGAATAGGGAAGAGTAAGGTCCTAATCAATAAAGCCATATCGATTAGTCTCCTAACCGTTCTAGGTACTATAGAGAATTTTGAGTTCAAATATACCGTTTTCAAAGCTCAAGCTTCAATGCAATGATATTTTACAGATTTTTTCGTTTTCAAACATTTTTTAAGCGGGGTTTTTATTATTATTCGTCTACGTGAATCCTCAAAAATACAGGTGGTGTAAAATAAATTAATTTTTTCAAGTGATCTCGTAGAAAGAACTCTAACATAACCGAGAGAGTTATTCTATATCCTCCTAGTTCAACGATTTGCATGGGAAATATTAATCTAAATAAAGAGCATAGTGAGATGGAGTTCTGTCTTGTTGAAACATCAATTATTGATCCTCCAGATAATTGTGGTAATTTTCCATACTGTCAGTCAACATGGTTAATTGAGTCTTCCGGAAGTTTCAGAAAAGTTTGTTCTATTTGATTATCTTCTAAGAAAAAAGGCAAAAATTCCATCACTAAAATTAATTTAAGGGGATCCTTTGCATGGATTAGAATCAGATCAATATTGTCAATTATGATGGGGGTTATTCTATAGAAACTCGCCTCCCAATCCAGTTATTCGAGAAGTGTTCGATCGAATTAAGACAAACAATAGTAAGGAAGAGAGCTATCTTGTTGAAACACCAACTGATTCTCCAGATAATTTTGGTCATTTTATAATAATGTTGCAGTGAACCAGAAGTTTCAGATCTTTCCAAAGAAATTCATATATTTCTATTTTTTATGCTTGCTGCGCTCTTTCGATAAAATATCCGGGTATTAAAATTGTTAGGCCAAAACTTTAATAAAAAAACTTCCATATAGTCACGTAGCTTAAAAAAACAAACAAAAAAGCTCAAAAAATAGCCGCTTGTGTCGCCGAGCTTCTTATTGACAGTTTTATTAACGATATTTTTAGATCCAATTTTGTAAAATTTCCCAAGCAAACTCGAAACAAAAATCGTGACTAATTATTTTTATGTTGTTAGGATATAATCACAAAAAATCATATGTCAAGTTTTCGTTGAGCCACCTTGCACCTGATAAAGATAAAATTGGAATGAGAAAATATCAAGAAGATATTAATTTATTTTTATGATTTTTTTGGTTTGAAAAGCTCAAACTTATATTGTAGCTTCTTTTAGGTGAGCTTACACCCTTCGCCAATTATAAATTCAAGCAATAGGCGGTATAATGTAATAATATAATTGATTTGAATCTCATCTTCAATAACAATGACCACATTCAGTGGAGTTAATCGATTAGTAAATGTGATGAGTAATCCATGACCGAATTATTGTGTCATTTAGATGACTTTTTACATGCCAGTCAGCGGAAAACCATAAATAAAAAAACCTGAAATCGATTACTTAGTAATCGATTGCTTCTATTGCAAGCTGTTATTGAATGCCATTTGTTCAAATTGAGAATTGAGAGAGTTTTTATTCCACAAACATTATTGTAAAGTCATAACAAAATTATTTTTCTACTTACTTGTCCTTTTTTGAAATATAAGTTATAAATATCGTAAAATTTTTGGACTTGGGACGCCGGCGTATTTGGGACATTTTTCTGATGACCATGGCTATATTTTCATAAACTTAGTTCTTTATTATACGAAGGAAAATAGTAATATATGTTAACTCTTAAGCTCGAGATGTGATTTCATCCCCGACGCTTTAGCAGAGGGGACACACATATCAAGAGCTAAAATCGTACTTTTTCTTGTGTATAATACACCATTTTTTTCTCTGACAAGAAAATCCCAGTGTTAGAACATCGAAGAACATAATTAGATAACGGAAAATAATGTCAGAACGTTGATATATGTTGAATTTAAATTTTCACACTGGTCGACTATTGTAGTAATCGACGTTGCCTAATAAATTTAATTAAAATTGAAAAAAAAATTGCCAAGGTTTCACTTGAAAGTTTGCAATGAGTGAATTTAATAATATTATGAATAATTATGAAAATTCCCTTTATAATTGCTATTTTGACATTAAGGGAATTAATATGTGACTTTCGTGTTCGTGTTGGATATAAATATGATTTTTTCTGAGTGTTAATATCAGAGAAAAAAGTACTCACTTTTTTCCCTGCTACGTTACATTTTCCCCGGCCAAAAAGCATTGTCATTATTATACCTGACAAAGGGGAATAAATGTCATACTTTTTTCCCGTCGAAAAAAAAACATATATATTTATTCTGTTCACGCAGTTAGGTACGATACCATGCGAATGATAGGCTTTTTTAAAAAAATATACGAATGTCCCATATAACCCAGGCGTCCCATATTACCCAATTTTACCGGTACCTACTTATTCTTCTATTTTTCATTGCAAGAATAACTAATAATTATTGATATTAGTACGTGTAACTACCAATATCACTGATAAGGATTTTATGTGAAGGAGAATTCTTTGTATTTCCCGAAAATAGAATAAGTTGATTATGAAATTTTGAAAACTCACCCAGATCACATTAAGATAAAAGTGATCAATATTCAATGTTTCACAAATATTGCAATTCATCGGCATACCATCAATTCAGAAGGCTATATCGCGCCATTTCGTAATGTGCTATATTTCTTTTGCAATTCACTCAATACCGTAGTAGAAAACATCTTTAGGCAACCTTTAAAATTTTAACACATCATAAAATGATTAGCAAGGTTTATAGTATTAATCTTACATTATTAACAAATACTTTGCATATCTCTAAAGCGTTTTAGCATAAATTTCGACATACTTCTTGTTTCTTCATCATATAGGATAAAAAGGAGAAACTACAATACAAAACTTGCTACTAAAACGAACAATGCCTATCTATCACTTTCGTTTTATTCATCAATAAACCGATACTGCTAAATATGTTTGAATGCTTTCACGAATCAGGAAATGATGGTCAACCTAAAACAAAATTAAGTTATATTCATAAAAATCAATTGTTCTGAATACTGAAATTACTTGCAAGTAAATTCTAGCATAGAATAAAATTATAGTAGCCGCAATAAGATTATTCTTTTAAAATTTCGCCTCTATTAAGGCTCGTCAGTTTTTTTTATCAGAATAAGACATCATAATATGTGGTGTAAAGACCTTTCATATATTGAGTCCTGGTAACAAAAAACATGCCAGAATAATATTTCTTTTAATCTACAGATATACAACTGAAATAGAATTTTTGGGTCAGATTATAATTTTTGATTGATCAGGTTTGGTTTATTATGTGATGAGAGGTTTCAATGATCATTTATACTACATAATGTAACAGATAATAATAAATAAATACCTTTCCATTATCATATATTCAAAAATAACGTGACAAGACCATTTTTAATTACCATATACAATGAAACAGTCATTTATTCGGACTAATATACGAGTTATGTGAGTTATATGCTCTTTATAATCTATTTTTAGTGGTATTTTAATTTGACTTGTTTACATTGAAGAAAGTTAAACAATACATGTAGAGAGCCTCCTCCTTAGATAATGAACTTGGCGAATATAAGCAGCTTGATTGTTAGCTTCATTGTTTCTGGGAAACCCGAAAATTCGTATTAGGAGAAATTATTAGGTTTAAAAACAATGCATGAAAAATTCTATGATATAACAAATTTCTAAAACTACTTATTCTAAGCATTTTAAATACTTAATAACGTTAAATGGATAATAAGTAAAATACCACAATGATTTAGCAGAATTTTTTCATAATACTCTCAGGTTAATTGTTAATTCTAACAATTTTTGCTGAAAAGTGTAATATGACCTGGAAAAAAATACAAAATAAAGTGCCTGATATGACCTTCCTATATTTTCTTAGAAATTATAGGGTAATTGCTTAGAAATCATAATTATTGGAATAATAATTATCGATACTTCGATATAATTAAAGTTTATTTATTTTATTTCACGTTTCATTAGTATCAAACATGTTTTATTAGGCGACACACTAGATAATTTCCTTGAAACTCTATTTTATAGTTAGAGAGATGACGACAAAAATGTCTTGTGTCTCTCAAATAGAAGAAAAGTAGGTTTTTATAGTTTGAGTCTCCTTCTCAAAATCCGTCTTGTCAAGTAGGGGTTACGGCCTTTTGCCCAGATTTGCCCGAGCGATCCCAAAAAATTTCTACAATTTGGAATTAAATTACTGGGGGGCATCTAGACAACCCCCTCAAATGGAGCGAAAAATATTTTTCTAATTTGCTCCCTGCAAAGATCTCTTCCGGGAGCTCCAACAATGAAAAAAAAAAATTGTAAATAAAAAAAATGCAAATCCGAACTTGAGAATTGACAGGAAAGTTAAGTTCGTGACCGAAAATATAGAGAGAAAAAAATTTTGGCTTCAAACAATTTTTCAAAGTATAAATGGATTTGTGACTGTTTAATTTGTACTGGAGATTACGACAAGGAGCAAATTTGAAAAATATTCTCTCAATTGAGGAGGGTTGCCAAGATGTGCCCGAGTAATTTTCTTCTCAATGGTGGAAACTTTTTGAAATCGCTCGGGAAAATCTGGATAAAAGGCCGTAGCCACTCACCGCAGCAAAGGAGACATCAATAAATAAAAAATATAATCAATTATAAACAAAACATAATATTATTATAGTGTAAAATAAATATACCAACTGACTATAACTTTGATAAATCAACAAAATAACTTTGTTTTTGCAATTATTAACAGTCTCTCAATTTCCCAGATTCTGGATAACGTGATCCAGAACGTGACCTCCACGGCCTTCCGTGTGTTCGGCCGAGCCATTTTACAAATGGGCGGTCTTGGAGGCGGTGGTGGTGGCAGCGGAGGCAGTAGCGGAGGTTCTAGAGTTAGCGTTGTACTGCCAACCTTCCCTCCTGACGAAGACTATGACGAAGAAGATTATGACGATGCCTCCGGCCCGGCCCCGATCCCTGCCTCAGCAGACTCCTCGTCTTCGTCCTCCAATGCCATCCCTCTATCGGCTACCAATTCAACTAGTGCTGGTACCACGAGTATCACGACCACCACAACTACCTCATCTTCAGTGGTAAACACTACCTCGCAACTCTACACAGTGAGAGCTTTACTATCGCACGAGGATATCAGGGATTGTCACCGGGAAAGCATTGGGTTTTATGGATTGAAAGAAAGGAAATGTGTACAGATTAGTGTGCTGGATAGTATGATAAATCGATGATTAAAAAGAATGTAAGATTGTGATATTGATTCGGTCAACTCTTTTGAAATTTTTTCGTTACGGCTCAGAGTTTTACTGAATTTTTGTGATTGTTCACTTATCAATGAACAAAAAATTACTTATCAGTTTTTTCCCGGTTTAAAGTAATTGGTCAACATCTTGATATTAACATCTATAGTTAGGTAGCAACTTCATTAATTTTCTGAAAAATGTTCTCTGTCCAATTTTCAATTGTATCTACTTTGACAGATTTTTCTGCGTTAGGTATAATATCAACTATAGTATACAGAGTGTTACAGCACTGTATTCAGGGAAAAAACAGAGGTAATATTATAAGATAGAATATTGAAGCTTGAATACAAAGAATACAAGCATAATAAATAAAAAAAACTCTATAGTGGTGAAAAAAACATCAAGTTTCATTCGAAATGAATGCATCGATCCTTAAAAATCAAAATTGCATAAAACTAATAAAAAATAACTGAGTCTCTAAATCAATCAATGATGATGGTTCACCCTATAAGTATGTACAGTTTACTGAGTTTTTCCACAAAGAAAAATTATCGCTGTAGCTTTTATTATTTAAAAATTCTAGAGATGATCCAGCACACTGATCAATCATGCATTTTTACCCATTTTTCAATGGTGTCATATAAAATTTAACAAGATCATTCGAACATTATCTCGTCTGTATACCAACGAGACTATCATCAAATTCGATCGATGCACACATGCATGTTCCATTTATGTAATTATTTAAGTTTAATTGTAAGTACTTACTTAATAAAACGGTGTTATTCTGTTAATAATATTTTATCATTATGTTTTACGTTTTTCATTTTAACCTTCTCTTCTTTGATTACAGCTTTTCAATTAACAAACCGATTCAACCCATTTCTAAGTAATGGAAATCATCGAAACCATTCATTGACAAATGGTCCTTTTTACATTTCATAAATTTATTTCATTGGTTGTATTTTCATTATTTGCTCGTATATAATATAATAAAATGATGATAGACAGTTTGTGATAAAAATAATTGAAATTGTTTTCATTGTTTCAGTCTTCTGCAAATGAAAAGGATAATTTAGTTGAAAAGAGACATGTAAGGGTTCCGAGGGAAGCGCAAGATGAAGAACTGGAAGAAGACGAAGAGGATCAAGATGGTGCGGAATCTGCGCCACAGCCACAGGAGGATTCTCAAGACGAGGATGATCAGGATAGGAATAAACGCTTTTCTCCGTTTGGTGCGGGAGGGGCTGCAGGTGGATCGGGAAACTTCCTCTTCGACATCATCAGGGTAAGCAAGCGGTACTCTGGACGCTTCTAACTGCTTTATAACTTAAAAAATCGCCTAAAGTCTTCAGCGAAGACAGCTCTCTAAATTTTACAGCGACTGAAACTTATTCTATTAGAGTTTTTCGAATTGAATTGGAAAAATTTATGTTAAAAGGAGTTTAATAAATATTCTGTAACAAATGTTGCCCAAATTTTGGTAGGAAAGTGATGTTTATAATTTTTTTTTCGACAGGCAATAATATATTCTCTTTATAATAAGTGATATTAATTATTTCCACTTTTTGACAGGCCAGGTGAGTTGAATAAATTGCTCACGTAATATAAATATTCCTACCTTACTGCAATAAGGTAGGATTAACACCTTATTAATACCTGTCAACATGAAAATATCTGCTTAATCTCCTCCATTATAACATTTTGCCACAAAAAACTCCTTTTTTCATAAAATAAAATAATTTTTATTATCAAACAAATTATACAAACATTTATGTGATACCTATGTCTTAATTTAGACAATAACGTCATTACCTTATCTAAACTAGTTATTTTTTTAAAGTCTTTATTAGATGTTTAGTGTACAATCGAAACTGGTTGCAAGTCTTTCTTGCTGTTTCAAGTTTTGTTACTGTCGTTTAAATAATAATCGTTATATTGTATATCCGATCCTTTGGACTGAACATGGCACATTCAGTTGTTTTCGAGTGTACAGTAAAATAAAATAAGTTTGGTGCATAGTTAAGAAATGACTTGCGTATGCAATTTTATATATTTTTTTAATTTACTTAGTAGCTGAGCGGTATTTCCATCATTATCATTGCTCGATTAATAATGATATGCATTACCTTTAATGACATGGTACTCAAGACACGCATTTGGCTTTCCAATGAAGTGATACAACTTTGAGCTTGCAAAAAAATAATGTAAATTACGTGTAAAGTATCCATGCTAAATTATACAATAATACAATATAACAGCCTCATATTCCACTATTTCATTATCATTATCGCGACACTATTATGTAAATCATTATCATAATAAGCTATTTGTCTTCCTCATCCATCAGCCATCACGTAATACTTTAGCTGTACCTATCGATTATTTTGCCCTATTTCATTTAATATAGAAACAATTGTATTAATAAATAAGTTATGAAAATAAAAGAAAAATCACTTTATACAAAGTTCTTTTAGTGATCTTGCGTTACCCTTTGTAGGTGAAAATATCCCTCGACTGTTCAAAATACACTTACATACCTATTATACTTAGCATATAAGGCAGGGTTACCTATATTATGTATTACATCGGAAAATTGTATATTTTGAACCAATTGCCGTAGATGAAGTAGGTATATTATTATTTTGTTAATTGAGTTTTATGTTAATAGTAAGCCGGAACCTAAAACACAATTATTAAAATAATAATATACTTCATCATGTATTACGTAGGACGATGAAAGTTTTTTAATCATTTCAAGTAATATTTTATATGAAAATATTGATTTTATCTTATGATGATATTCTTAGTACTTACAGTATTTTACATAAGACATACGTTATGAGGAATCTTTCTACATGATGTAGGTACATGCAATTTTTTTCTAAATGTTCAGAAACATTTTATATCCAGGGGCAAAACGGAGGTTAATTTAAAATCAATAATTGATATTTACCTAATTAGATGTAATTATTGAAAAGGGGGTATTTTTATTCATGACTAAATGCTCGACTCAACAGTTTTGTGTAATTAAGTAAATTATTCCTCTATTGAAGCTGAATTTTAATTGAAATGTCATACCTTAGACTATATTAATAAATATGGACCGCGCCTTCCCTATCTTAGCTTGAAATCAGTTTGGGTTTGTTGATATTCTCTCTCGCATTCATATGCTGTTTCTGGCGGGGTAAGGGGAACGACGTAAAACGTAAACAAACAGAACGCAACGGCAGTGGCGCGCTCGAGTTCAGTTATAGGAAATGTAATAATTACATAAATTATAATAATGATCATAATATTCATAATATTATTATTTTATTTGCAGTTTTTGTTACAAAAAAACATAAATTATGGGAATACTAATAGATATTAAATTAAGAAAATATATACTTATACCTACCTATACAAAATAAAAGGTACAAAAAGGTAATAACAATTTAGCAAATAAAAAATCGATAGGAAAGTCGGAAAGCAATATACATCAGTAGGTACCTACCTAAAATATTTTTTCAATTTCTTACATATTTAGTTGATTTTATTCTAAAAATAAATTAAACGAACCTAATTGAAAATATGTCAGATACCTAATCACTAATTTTAAAATGCCCTGTATTACTAAAGTTTTGTTCTGATATTGCTGGGAGTGAATTCGTCTCAATTTTAGAAGAATTAATTGCCGATAAAAAATGAAAGATCATGGAAAAAGTTCACCACATTTAAAAAATTTGCAACTTAAAATTAGTAATAATCTGAAATTTTTTTAACGTTCGTGCAACCTGGTCAACGTCTTCTATTTCATATTCTTTGATGATATTGTTTGAATATTATTCCCCCTCTCCATATTCTGATTATCTTAAATTAGAGGTTGACAATAATAATAAGGTTTACTTTCAAAAAGTCAGTATTTTTTATTTATTTAAATGGAATAATTTTTCCAAGTTGCATTTTTCAAAGTATTCAGTAGGTATTCAGTATGCTTTCGAAAATGAAAAAAAACTGTCAAACGATAATTATTGTTTCAGAAATTAAAAGATAAAACACTTACACTACGCTACGCCCATGACCATGTATGCTTTGTTTTGATTGACGGCTTTGCGTTGCTTACGTAGGAAACTGATAGACTTACCTTCTTTCGAAGTTTTCTCAAAAACAGAACACGTTTTCGCCACTTTTTTTTAACTTAATTGAAAAATTAATTATTAAAGCTTAAAACGAGTGAAAGCTAGAGCTGAAAATATAAATAACAAGGAACTTACAACTGTTTGAAAAACACGAACTCTTATTATGGTATTTATGTAAACAAACGGTCTGACAGGATGTAAACATTCATGTTGCCAGATGTAGCAAAGTAAAACGGGTATAAGGGATCCATCGATGTTTATTGCCCACCAATAACACTGGAGAGGTTGCGCTCTTTCATTGTAAGTGCCAGTTTCATTATTGATCTGGCATTCATTGTTTTGAACAGTCTTGTTTGGAGAGAGAGGGATGTCGGAACACTTTTTCAGTGTTTATGTCTTGGTTCATATTTATTAATATAGTCTAAGTGTCATACCTACTATAAAATCAGACGACATTACATATTTATGAACTCCAAGAACATTTTAATAAAGTCTCTCACAAAGAATTCAACTTGGAAGGTCTATTTATGAGAAATAACGGCCACGTCTAGTTCTGAATCACACTAAAAGTCTCTGATCTTCAATATCAACAGCCTATTACTGTCTTTTTTGCTGATTGTCTCTTGAGTTAAATGGACTTATAGGATGGCATAAACTAAATCAACGATCCTATTAGTATTCCTATTTTGGATTTATATTTATTTTGCTTATCTAAGCTTATAATTGTTTTTCTGGTTTCTTTGAGTGATTTTTATTCAGAACATCGATTTTTACACTTGTATCGAAAAAAAACATGTTTTTTTTTATGTTCGCTACCAAATCATAGTTTTCCATTTATTTCGCCTGTATTAAAAAAAAACCTCGAAGATTAATTTTTTTTCTTTGAAATTAACCTCGACTTTACCTCTGGACAAAAGCGATGGACCACGCTATACCCACAAGGTGACGCACAGTACAAAGTGTTTTAAATAATGAACAAATCCTCTTGATAAAAATAAATGAAGAAAGTGTCCTCTTTCTTGATCTGCAAAAGAGAGATTAGGATGTTATTTTAGCTTTAAACCAGGATGTAAGATAAAAAATACCTAAACACCGTGCTTTAAGCCTACTAATGAAAATAATTAGGGAACAGTGAGATCTGGAGAACAGGGTGGCAAGCAATATTACCAAAACGTCCAATTCAACCACGAAACTGATTACGTTACTGGTTACTGCTCCAGGGTTGTTTGGCTTTATCTTGTTGGATATGCAGATTTATGCGATTTATTCCTAGTCTTTCCAATTCTTTTGATTGAAAGTGTTTGTAGCATGTTGAATGTTGACGATAGATGTTACTTCGGCGTAATTAAAAAAAAATACGATCCCGCAATGCATACTAGGAATATTCCAATTCACATCAAGTTATCATCAAAGGGGTGAGCGACGTTTTTTTATGTTTTTTTTTTTAATTCTGCAAAGATCAGTATTGTGAACAAAACCAGATAAAATACGCTTCATAATGGAAAATTCCAGCCGGGTCAGCTTATTTTGATGCATATTTTCTAGAATATTTAATTTTAGATGAAAATGCATTGTGTACGGAATTGGTTGTAGGCAATTTTCTGGAAATAACTGAAAGTTCAGCTTGTTACCGTAATGAATGATGTGTATTTAGATTCCTCTGGAGGGCTTCTTTCATGCTTTAAGCATTTTCAAGACTATTCCTTGTTTTCCACGCTTGAAATGGGTACTTGAAATAAACGCATTTATGTTGCGCAACTGTTACTTGGACATAATTTTCCAAAAAATAGATCCCAATATGCCAGGAATATTCTAGTTCGCATCACACTGTCATCAAAGGGAAAAGCAGCTCCAATGATTTTTATAAAATAGAAATAATGATCATATTAGAAAATCAACCGGGTCAGCTTATTTTGATCAATATTTTCCGGTCTATTTGATTTTAGATGAAAGTGCATTGAGAGATCGATTGATTGTACCTACACTTTTCTGGAAATAGCTTCAAGTCCAGCTTGCTGCTGTAGTAAATGATGTGCATTGATATTGCCCTGAGAAGGCTTCTTTAACGCTTTATTAATCATTTTCAAGAATATTCCTTGTTTTCCATGTTTAAAATGTTACCTAAACCTTTCATGGGTACTTGAAATGAACGCATTTCTATCGCGCAATCACACTATGCATGCTGATTCTGACTTTTAGTGTATTTTTTAATAAATTTGATTTTCCAGAGTAAGCAAAGGGTGTCTCAGAAATACAATTTCTCGGGGATTTTTTATCCTAACATTTTGACTCATTTGAAATCGAAATCATATAATATTCTGAGGATCACTAATGCCATGCCTCACGTGAATAATACTTCGAGTTGGAACGTTCAGTAATGGTTAGATAACGAATAGGTACTTTTAGGCACATTCAGTCCTTTTTTGGATCCACGTAACACCTTGAAGGGTCTTCTTCACTACAGTTTTTTTTTTCTAATCGGTCAAATGTCTTGGTGCCAGCTTGTGTGATCGAAAGCTATGAATGACACCTCTGTGTGTTGATTGCATTGCTCTTAGCAATTATGGTATTATTGAATGATAGGTAGTAGAAAAAAAATGTTAATAATAAGATTTATAACAAAAAAATATATTTAAATATTTGGCACATAAAATTAGAACAAAGAATTAGAACAAAATGAAAGTTGAGTAATCAACTTGAATTGAACATTACAAAGTTTATATCACGTACTTATTAGGTGTATGTAAAACATAATTATTGAAGATTATTATGTAAGTAACAGAAATGCATAATGTCGTAATTTTAATTAAGTTAAATGTCAGGAGGATGCTCTATAATCCATCGTGATCTATCGTCTGGAATATTTATAATACAGGTATTATAGCGATTATTAAATATCTATATTACGTGAAAAACAACCAAGTTATTTATTGCCAGCTAAGCTATGTACATATTTTTTGTACGAAAACACTTTCTAGTCTGAAAGAAATTTTCAATGATTTTGAATGAGCAGTTTTGCTAGAAGATCTATCTGCTCTGAACAGTGGATAGGTACAATATAAAGATTTTACTTTCACTGTCGTAAAAATTCAGTAAGTAATTGAACTGAAATGCAACTAGTGCAGCAGTTATACAAGAGATCACTTTTACCTTCCGTTAATTTCGAATTCTCTCTGATTTTAAAAGGTTACCTGCTACATTTATTTTATTATACTGAAACTGAGAAATTAAAATAGACGTAAATTTTAATTATGATGCGTGAGCAAATCTCAGGCAGTTCATTAGAAATCATTATTTTCCTGCAGAAAATATGAACAATTTTCTTACCACTGCCTAGTACTTCAAATAATTATTCCAACTAATAATTATTATTGAACACAAAAATTTGGTTTAATTATTAATTCCAATTTGACTTTCTTATTACTTAATTTCGTTATTACGTAGAGCTATTACCTACATTTCATTTGCATTCGAGTTAGGTTGGTATAGATATTTGGGGAAACACTGACACACTTGTGATTTAAATCACGTGATATTATGCGTTCATTGTACCCAAATACTCGTATATAAGAACTCGAATATGCTACAAGAAAAAGGAGATTTTTTGGTCTAATACAAAAACTCAGAAGATGGTCTATTTCTGAAAGTAAAAAAAACACAGATATTTTTCAAAAGCATTGAATTCTACGAAGTTCTCATAACAAACGAATTGTCATGCATTTTTTTGGAAATTGTTTAATCATTAAAATAGATCGTAATGCATAACGACTTCATTACTTAAAAGTCAACTAAGTACCTACTTTTCTAAATTTGAGCTTCATTGACAGTAAAATTTTCCACGCCTTCAGTTTTCTAATTCTTAGATAGCATATCCGCATAACTTTTCCAGTCTTATTTACCTAAACTATATAAATCTTCTATGAAAAAAGTTTTTTTACGTAATAATTATTATAGTTCAGGATATTCTCCATACAATCTGAGGAAACCAAGCAGAAGGAATAACATAAAGTCTGTAAATTTATACATATAGGTAACCTTGCTCAACTCGTTTTGGACAATGGACAATTGGATAATATGTAAAATTTTGATGGCTATAAAATCTCACATTTAATTTGGCATTAATTACACTTTCTCTACTCTTGTTTTATTATTTAAAATTGAAATCTCAAAGTTACATTCTTTTTTAATTACTGAGTAGGCAGGTATCTTTGCCAGAAACCTTTTTTCGAGTTTCAGATCAGATTTTGGTTTTTTAAGCTTTGTAAAAATTTTAACGAGTTAGGATATTACTTCAAGTTTTGTATTACCGATTTATTAAGAAGTAGGGATACTTCATGCCTTATTAATAGGTAGGTATACTTACTTAAAAAGTACAGACAAATTCCTTGAGAGAAAATACATAATTCGAATTGATATTCAATTTTTTATAACAAATTACATAATTTGTTAGCCTCAGAGTAACAACTTTCAATTCCATACAAGTGGACGTTGATTAAAGTTGATTAATCTGGATATTGAATTATTGAATGATAGATAAAACACTATACCTAAATACCTACCAAAATACCGTGGAGTACGTTAACAGTATAGCGCGAAATGATGAATACGCAGCGGCAAATCAAGATACCTACCTGTAAAATTTTGAAAATGTATTAAAATATGAACAAATTTGCCGCTATCCATGTTTAATGAAGATTCGAACTATGAACAAAAAAAAGGGAAATGCGTCAAGCTCAGCAAAACAGATAAGGTTTTTTATCATTATTAATTTTCTTTTCATTTTCTGTCTTCTTTTATTTAATGATAATCAAAATATTTAAGATCTTCGCGTTTAATTCAGCATACACCTGGCTATGTTACCTAACTACAGTCAATTATTATAGGAAGGCGAATAAGTTCTTACTGCGCAGATGATGAAAGAGTTAAAGCTTGCAAGGTGCGTAGTTCACGCCTATATTTTCGACTTCCTATAACAATAATAATTGGACTATAACCTCTTTCACCAAAAGCTAAAATAACTCCAGTAGCTTAAAAGGTAAAAATCGAGAAATGGTCAAAATATTTTCACGTAATCTTCGAACCCCGCCTCCTTTCGACGAACGGTTTTCAGTTTTGTATTCATCGTTAATTATTTAAAATTAAAAAAAAACAACAACAAAACACCTAATTTTTCGATATAAGTTTTATTTAGTTCATACACTAGCTAATTAAAATGCGCGCGCCTATGTAATTGTCACCTCTCAGACGCAGAAATGTATTTTTTGCTTCTTCGCAATATTTTGGTATTTGCGTAGGTACTTATATTTTAAAATTTTATGGTATATTGATGAATATTAACGCAATTACACGTGTTCGCTATTTTTAAGGTAGCATCTTCAGACATAATGACAATAATGAATATTGAAATTATTGATATAAAAAAACATAGCAAAATAGCAGCCATTATTATAAATAAATAAATCCCTTATTAAGCCATCTACTCCAACTTCAGAATTCAATGCACTGATTTCAAAAACCTCACAGTAAAAGAGCATATTATAAAAATGACGATGGATTGGTATCAAAATAAATACTAAAGATTATATTGAAATGCATGCATTGATTTCTAAGTTTTCTAAGTTTTATAAAGGTACCTATACCTAAGTAGAAACGGAATAAGGTTTGCACTTTGCAGTCTCCTTATATGTATAACTTAATAGTTTCCATATGATTCTACCGTATTTATATTATAAAAGATTAGCAAAATAAGCCGCTTGGATGTTTAGAACACCGCTCAAGGAGCAGGAAAAGCTGCAGCCGCTGTTTCCAGGATGGTTCAGGGAGTTCAGAATTTAGGCTGGGGTTTGACAACAACAGCAGAAACAACAAAAACCCTTACTCCAGCTACAGGAACGGCAGTAACAGCAGTCAAGGTACTACAGAATAAAATATAAAGACACGGAGCCGAAGTAGCTGCTTGATGCTTCACAATAGTGTAGATTTGTAGAGTGAAGAACGTAGGTAATTACGTAGAATGTAAAGAAAGAAGAACTACACAATCATGTAGATGAATTTTTGAAGTAGATGTTATGGTTTGTCTACTCTACATATAACTTACAGTAGAAAACGAAAAGGTATAAAGGTATTGACAGGGCTCAGAGATTACTTTGCAGCTGAAGAGAAGGTTGAAGAAATGTAGGGCGGTTGTTGGAAAACTTTGTTTTGTACTTGCAACTTATATAAAAGTGTTGCTTTATTACTTATTCACTTGCACCATTATTAGTGTATTTTTAAGTTAACCTAACGAAATTACAGAATAGACGTATCTACATTATGATTATTATGATCTTGATGGATCTTTACTGCATAAGGTATGATTTTAGAAGTAGGTGCCTAGCTAGGTAACTACCTCTTTCGAAAATCTATAATTTCGTTTTGATAGTTTTTAAGTATGTAAGTAGTAGATTTTAGATGTTAATAGTTCTTATTTTGAGTATAAATAGTAGATAGTTATTAAATTGTTAATGGTTGAATAAAACCCTTGTTTTCCTGGAGTAAACCTCTTGTTTTTTATATACTGAGTAAGTATGAATCGAAATGTTTAAAGGAATCCAAAAAAAATCTAAAGAGGACCTAAAAATATTTATTTTTAAAGAGAGTATAGTTTGAAATGTCTAAAAAATAATAGAAGAATTTTTAATAACGCATCGCTAAAATACTCATAGGTAGACTCATGAACGAGTCATAATCGAAAGTCAAGTTTTTTTGGCTTGTAATAATTGGTTCTTTCTTAAAATTTAAATACTTAAACCACACAAGATTGCTATCGTTCATTTATTTCAAATTTACCTGTTATTTTACTAAGTTTTTTTTATTAAAAAACCTCAAAATATTAAATTGTGAATGTAACTGTAAAGTCAAGTTTACAATAATCAAAATTATTTTTATTTTATTTTGAAAAATTTTCCACGGAGTTGCTTTTACTTCTACCCACAGTTTCTAACGGTATCCCATAAGAGTAAGATATGGGATTATTTTTTTACTTCCCTATAATGAAATAATAGGGAACTGAAAAATATGTACAGCAAAAATACTTACTTTTTTTTCAATAATTTAATAATCTTTGGCTATAATACAAGTTAGCAAGTCTGTTCCTCTTCCGACCTAATGAAAAACTCTAAAATCGAGGTAAATAAAAGACAAACAAAACATATATTTATTTATAAATTTGTCTTGAAGAAAACTTTAAGATAAATAGAATTATTAGGAAAAATGTCCTTTCTGCTAGATGTTTACCTATTTACATTTCACAGCAATGAAGAATCCCTGTAGAACATCTTTCCAGGAAAAGTGTTTGTACAAAGTACCAAGTAATTACTGTAGTAGAATCGATTGTAGTTACTACTAGAATATTGCATATTTGTGTCAATAAATGATAGGTGAACAAAAAATACAATAATATCATTATATTTTTTTGATAATTACCTGATTTTAGTATTGAAAATAAAAATTTTCAGATTATTCAACACTATGTAGATTGTAGAGTCTTCTTCATTCAATATTCAATATTCAATATCAATAATATGGTAGCAGGTAAATATCTGAAAAATATTAAATAGTAGTTAGTAGTATTAAAATTATACCCGGTAGAAAAATTATTGTAGAATATAACTTATTATTGCTATAAAACTATGTTAATTGCTATATGTTATAGGACAAGGTATTTTTTAGATTGTTGTAAATATTAATATATTTTTAACGATACCTAAATGAGTTTATTTCGTGTAATATGGTAAGAAAATGGTAATGGTTTCAGTTGCTTATTAGATAGATTATAGAATTCAAAAGTGATAGAAGTAATTATTATTGCAAAATAGAACGATCTCATAAGTTATAAAATATGATTTGATGTAAACGTGAATTTTTTATGTTCAAAGATTATATTAATAAATAAATTATTTAATTCGTAAGAGAGATCTACGAGGACTTTTTTTGGAAATATTTGACTCAAAAATTCTCTACGTACAATTAATTTAACAGGTGATTATCCGATGGTTTTTAAATTATTGAAGGTTCATATAAAGATGGGTGCTTCAAATGCTTCGTTTTCAAGATATATGGGGTGTTAAAACTTGCTTAAAAAAAATAAATAGCTTTTCAGCTAATTTAGCTCTAACTTGATTAAATGTATTAAGTCCAATGGTGTCCCGAGTGGCACCTTTTCGACAAATAAAATTGAACGTCACATTTTTTGTATTTTTATTTAACTAAACAACTGAAAATAGAATTTTTTATGACATACATAGATATAATTTCATCCAAATTAAATAATTCATTAGACACAACCAATTTTTTTATTTTTCTAATTATGACTAGAATTTTTCCATTTTAATTGTTTGTAACACAAGGTAATTAGGTGCCAGGTATAATTAACAATACGCAATCGTTATTTCTTGTAATTTCAAGGAGAATGAATACGTCGTCCTTTTCAAACATAGATATCGTCCTCGACATGCATGTTACATTAGAAAAACACACACAAACTAATTTAAAAAAATAGTGTTTGTTGTTAGTACGCTCTTAGTTTCACTAAAAATTCTACTCGGATCTCTCTCGTTCGTCTGTTACACTGCACTTATTAAAAAAAAAAATGCTATAATAATAATAAATTATGAGATCGTGAAATTATGAATATTTTTTAATTTTTGCTAAGTCTGTAAGTTTAGTGATTATTAATCGTTATAATTCTTGAAGAATTACAGGATTTAACAAGGATTATAATATGAATCTGAAATATGCGTTCTTATAGGGGCTAAATTTATAAAATGTAAAAAACATATAGCGATTTTTAAGACAGGCTTTCATAAATAACTTGTAGATATGCAAATACTTAAATAAATCCTATCAAAAAATCGCTAATGAAAATTTTGTTCTATTTTATTAGCCCCAGAGAGCGAATTCTGAAAAAAATTATTACAAAATACTATTTAATAAAAATTGTACTTACATAAAAATTATATCCTGCAGTTGGTAGCTGGTTCGGGAGCAACAGAAGAAGGTGATGAGGCTGCGAATTCTCCTGGAGGAGTGGCACAATTAGACATCACTGGTAAAGGACACGCGGGATATCAGGAAACCATTCCAGGACCTATCACTCGTCTTTTCGTCATAGCCAATCGAGGAATCGCTAACTTGGTGCAAGACCTCATTCTGGTAAGTAACTTTATATCAGCCGGGAGGTTCTATACAATTGGAGATTTTGTAATTCATAGACAATTCTGCCGCAGGATTTATGCTTTGTGGTAAATTATTGATTCCCATTTAGATTAGCAGGTATTATTACGCAAATATTCACTTTTAATAATAATAGCTATACAATTGTACATAACTGAGATAAAAGATTACCTAGCCCAAGTTTACTTGAACTGAGACATTGTTATACTGAGAGTAAAGAAATAAAAATCAAGTGGGTACCTATACCAAGCCTTATTCATACCTACTTACCTGTTGCAGTATTATGTCAAGGATAAACAGTAATATATAAGGTGGCTATACACAATATTATAATCACGATTGCATCTTTGTGAAAATGACTCGTTTGTCGTTGATGTTCTTGGGTAATCTTTAATAATCTACAATTAACGAAAAAAATTTATTATCATGATGACATATTGTTTTTATTATTACAACAGGATTTTGTGAAATATTTTTAACATTTTGCTTTGAATGAATAATAATGACATTAGAATAGCAACATTAAAGAAGACACGAAAAACTTGACCAATTCAGACAAGTACCTACTTATTAGATGAATTTTTTACACTTACACACTGAAATGAATCAAATTTCCCCCATTAAATTTTCACTTCTCTATCATTTAACCCTTCTCTCTGTCTATGTTTTATAATATTTCTTAAATGTTGTAACTAGCAGGTATTATGGTTAAACAGTAAATTAATAATTCTTCCAGTTTGATGGGAGAATAATTTTAATTCTTTGAAATAGGTTGGTATTATTGTTGACTTCAATCCCGAAAATATTTTTTTATCACATAGGTAGGTACTTAAGTATACGTAATGATAATTATCTAAATTCAGACATCAAAATTTGAACTATTCAGAATTCAGTCATTTTTGGAGAATTTTCTTCATGAATTTTCTTCAGTTTTTAATATCTTATATTTTAATAATTAAATTGTCACAATGATATTAGTTGAAATCTACCTTCCTCTATCTAATTATTCTTCTTTTTATTAACCCCAAGAAAATTATTTAAATTTAAGCCAATTCTTTTCTTAAACTTCTTCTTTTCTCTCGCAAATATTGTCATTAAAACTTAGTCCTTAAATAAATACATAGTGGGAAATATTTATATAATATACCTAGACCTACAGTCTTTTTCTCCTGGTTTCCCTCTTTTGTCAATTGCTTTTCTAGTATCTCAATGGATTTTCTTATTTATCTCTCTATTAAAGATTATAAATAATAGTGACTGATCTGTCAATCAATTTGCCTTTATGTCAAATTAGTTTCACTTTTGATCAATGGATTTTCCCATTTACGTCCAGTTATCGTATTTATAAACATTGGAAAAGCATTTAGTATAAAGGGAATCTAATTTGACAAATTTGGAAATACAATCATGGGCAAAAGATTAAAACTAAAAGAGAAAGACTGTAATTTAGTAGAGTTTTGGCGCCAAAAATATTTTTTTATAAAATTTAATAAGATTTTTCAAGGATTACATAGAAAATAACTCATATTTAAAATATCTCACTCAGACTTCCTTTAAATTACTTGATTATAACTGGAACTAAAACGCTATAAATAAAACAATCCACTAACAAGTTCAACGGGCCAGCTAGGACTGCTTCAAGTTGTTTTTCCTTGACATTTTAACCACTGTAATTAGGTAAAGATCAAGAACTCAGGTTGCTAAATCAGGGAGTGGTGATGGCGATCATGGTCATTCTTAAGACCGATGTACCATTGTCGACTTTTCAAACTTTTCGACTTTTCATTGTCAATTATTATTAAATACGTGAGTGGTAGGTCAGGTCAGGTACCTATAAGAAATAATTACCACAGAGCTCGAGCTCATAGACATACATAATTCTGCTCACCGGTTTTTACACTTCTTATTAAAGATTTCAAGGTATCAGTTCCCGGTAAAATACAGTGAAAAGAAATCTAAGGTGTAATAGGATTAACAAAACTAATCTAACTGGATAGTCATAAAACTTAGGAGTACTACTACTCTAGCATAAACTTGTTCAGGAGTCATTCCCATTTTTTCTTTTTTCTTTTGATATCGAAGAGTTCACCTATCAAAAAGTTTAGCTGACAGTTGCTATGCTGCTATATTGCCTATAGCAACTTTTCATACGGCTTTTCTAAATTTATTTAACATGTTATGTTATTACACTTTCATTATTTTTTTTATATAAAAAAGGTACACGGGTCATTTTTAAATTGTTTAAGTTGTCTAAATTATTAAATTTCCCACATAATTTCTGATATGAGTTCATTCTGAAAAAAAAAGATCCACAACTTTTTTGTAAAGCAACCAACTTTCTGACAAAATTCAAATCACATATTTTCCATAATTTATTTGGAACATGACGTATCAATGAGATAATATGATGAGTACTTACGTCAGAATTAATTACATACCAAGCAGGCGGTTCTCAATACTAGTTGAAAATAAATTTAACTCTCTTGGATTTTACTAATTAACAGCAGTTTAGGAACATTCCTCAGGTACACTCATCATGTAATTTGTAATTGTGACCTGCAATTTTTAAATAACATATACGTAAACTGGCTAGGTATGCAGATACATAGATATAAGTGATAAATGACAGATATACCTGTAATAATGGCAATGTTTATTTCATTTCAATTTAATTTTACTGATTTAAATACCATTGCAACTGTAATATGGAAACAAAAAACTATAAGAAGTATTAAAAAACATTTGGGCAATTTCCTAGTAATTGTTGAAAGCTTCAGTTGACCTTGCATGCAAGTCTTTGTTACCTATTTCTAATTTTTCTCACATTTTCAATGAAACACATTTACTTCTCTGAGATCTGTTAGGTGATATGGAGAAGATCTTGAATAGTGATGTGCATAATTAAAAGTAACACTTCTTATGGAGCATCAACTGAAATTAGTACATACAAACCTTGCATTGCAATTAGATAGAAATGTGAAACTATCTTTCTCATATATTATGAGTGAACTCAATTTTTACTAGCAGCAATGAGGTATTTTTAATTGTGGTATGAGCAAAAAAGGTGTAGTTATTGTTAATTGTTATTATAAATCGAATCATGCTCTTGTAAAATTAACTATTTACAGTGGATTAATGTAGATAGTCATATTTTTATGTCTTTATTTTGTAAAAATCTTTTTCTTTGCAGCGTTTGGCTCAAACAAGTGAGAAATTCGTCAACTTCAAGGCACGTCTGGTAACGTCCCTTATATGAAAATTGAGTTCCTTGTCCTTGCAGCCATTCGTCACAACGCATCAGAAAATTAAACGATAACATCACTCTATGAAAAACGTATATAGCACTTGAAAAAGACATCAAGTTACCATCATTATTGTAGAGAAGACAAAATTCAGCATGACGTGACTGTATTAAAAACGTATTTATCGACTTTGATTTGTTATTTTTTGTTTTATTTAAATTTTGTATATAGTTTCATTTTCACTTGTTTCTCTTATTGTATCTATTCTTTCGCATCATTGTGTTCTTGCCATTTTCTCAAGTATCCAGCTGTCTCTTTGGTTAGGTACTACTGCTAGGTAGGAGAAATTGTTCAGTTAAAAAGTAGGTTAATTTTTTCCAATTATTAATTACATTTAAAAAATGTAAATAGCCTGAACATTTGCTCACAATTAAATCTATGAATTATTATCCCAGTTATTTTTGTAAATAGAAAAAAAATTAAAAAATTGTTATTTTTTGCATTTACCTAGTTAATCTTTCCTTCAATATTTTGTAAGTAATGTAAATATTAATTACTACAAAAATGTTAACTTGTATTTTTGTGTATTTTTTACGATGAATTATAGATAGTTCTAATTATTCTAGTAATTTGTATTGATAATATAAATTAATAAAAATACTTTTTGTACTCCTCTGGAAGTCCCATTTTTTCAATAATTACCTACCCTACAATAATGATCCAAGTTCACTAAAATAAAATAGTTTGATGAAAGAAATCCATTTGGTAAGAATATTTTATTCCATATCAAAAGCTACATATAATTTTATAAATATATTAGAAACACATTACTCTATGCTTATCTAACTTTGGTGATGTAAAATATGAACAATAAAACTTAAATAATTAATAACTAAAGAAAAATGATAATTTTTTTATTAAATTAATAACAGAGAAAGACATTCATAAAACAAACATGTGGATACAAACAGGCAATAGTAGAATAATAATAATTTTGAGATAGGGTGAAAGTTTAATTAAAAATAAGAATAATCTGAAAGTGAAAGGATGGATTTTTTTTTTCAAGAAAAAAGTTCAAGAAATACTGAAATAAGAAAATACAATATCGATATTTTCCACAAAACCAAAACACTTCCAACAAACCCAAAATAAAAACAATAATTTTGAACAACCTTACTGATCTATTATTACTAAGAGGGTAAAACGGTTTTATCAATTCAATTTTGATTTCTTTTTAATAAAAATTTGAAAAAAGATATGCAATAAAGTAGTCCCATAATTAATATGTAGATTATTAAATAGGCAAGCCTCTACAACTATCATTAACTGAGCTAAATGAAGCAATGCCTGAAAAGGTATAGGAACTTAGGCACTTCAAGTATTATTTTCAAGCAATATGAGTCAAATGAATTTTATTGTCTTGACTAAATAAAAGGTCGTTCAAAAAGTTCACATCCAACTTTACTTACTCTTCTCATGTAGGTTCTTTAAGTAGGTATATGTTGCGAGAAATTAAACTATAAAATACTTAGATTTATCCTAGGTATTCCAGTTACTTAATAGTTAAAAGTTCAGTCTCCCACATAAGTACTGATTACTAGTCGTAAATTGCAGATACTTACTAAAAATACTTTTTTCTTACAAATAAACTACAGAAATAAACATTTATACAAATTAAAAACTATCGATGAAGCTTTGGCTACACGTCTTAGATCTAATACAAAATCAACACTTATAAGCTATACAGCAAGTACCTATTATACCTATATCGCAAGCTACATTATTTATTTTGAAAGAGATCTTTAATAAGAAAGATCATTTTAAAAGGAAAAGCTTATATTATTTTTCTTAGATGTTAGTTAAAAATTTATAAATGCTACATTTGTCCATTCATTAAAAAAATACTCAACTTGCAAAGACAATTTGGCACATTTAAGTATCAAGGTTTAAGTACTTATTTAATATGAGCATTATGCTATTTTAATTACCTTTTAATTAATGGTCATGGAATGCTGATAAAAAGGTGATGCGATATTTAAGATAAAATTTACATTATAAATGTTGCTTATAAAACTAGACCGCTGAGTTTTTTCCAATTATTTCACCAGTTCTGGAATGAACATGTCGTCCATCATATTCAGCAGATAAGTGCTTTTCATTACCGTTTGCTACTGGATAGTTCTCCTTTTTCAAAGGCTCCAACTCTCCTTCCCTAGAAAGTATATTTTTGTTAGAAAAAATTTAAAGCTGACATTTAAACAGAACTTGCAGAAAAGCTCATTTTCTATTTACTCTAGAAACAAAGCATTCATTATTAACATCTAAATATTATAATATTTAAGATAATATGGGCAACTTTATGTTACTATAGAACTGTATAGATAGATTATACAGGGTGTACCAGCTCGATTTAGACAACGGTAAGGGCCGTGTAGGTCTCGTCAAGACGAAACGTTTTTTTATTTGAAGTTTTTGGATTTGGACCTTCGTTGCGGAAATATGGCCGACTTCCGGTTTTCAGTTTTTTGGCTCCAGTTTCGGCATTTTTAGGTTCTCGCCCAAACTGAAACTAGTTTTGGAAACTCCTTAGCTTCAGTTACAACTTTCATATTGAAGTCAAGGTTCTATCTCTGCTGGATTCAAAATGGCGACATGCCCAAAACTTTAAATTTTAAGTCTTTGAATCAATTCAAATTGAATCAAATTAAACAATAATTAAGATTTGGAATATCCAAATAAAAAAACGTTTCGTCTTGACGAGACCTACACGGCCCTTACCGTTGTCTAAATCGAGCTGGTACACCCTGTATAACGAGCGCAATGTAGACGAGAACAAGCCTCCTTGTAGAAGAGCTCAAGAAATATTGAAGTGTGTTGACTAATGAGTTTTAAACAAGATTGAGCAAGTAATTATTATTAGAGAATGAAACATGCATCTCCCATGCTGGCTGGCAAAACAATGAAGAAACAAAAGTCATCCGAATATAACAAATACTTCATTATTCTTAGTTCATTGATATTACTTTAAAGATTCCAATTCCTAAAAAAAAACTAAAGGACTTAAGGGGGAGTAGATATTCTCAAATTCTACATGAAATAGCAGTGCTTAGAATCAAGACCCCTTTAACTAATATATCTCACTAAGTTTGGCCAATTAAAACATCCGGTAACTATAACAGATCAATCAAATGAAATCATATAATAACATACACCAAACAAACAAAAGGGCTGTTTTTTTTTAAACTATGTAATGAGCCTAATTATTTATTATTACTTTCAGCATGCTCATAAGCACTGATCATGATCATGCAGCACAATGATTCTTACGTGGGTGTTGAGACCAGTTTTACGGGCATCGGAAGATTGAGACTGCTTGGGTGGGCGGGGGCAGCTTTGTAACTGCAATAAGGCAGCGGAAATCGCCAACTGTATAGACTAAAATTTTCAACCGTATGTATTGTGTGCGTGTTTCACCTTCTCATTATAATAAATGAACTGATTTTTTAAATTAAAGTTTGAACAAAAATAGCTGTCTCCACAAAAAATTAGTATGACGAAAAATACAAATCCTAGAGGAGGTTTTCCAGTTTTAGACCAGCACACATCAAAAGCATAGCCTGATATGATCAAGTATCCAAAGATTCCGTAAACTTGATATTTAAATCATTTTTTTATTATTACTGTATTGTTTCTATATTTTCTTAGTATTTGTACTATAACCTAGTAAAATAGCCTATTTAAAACCACCATATAAAATTATATTTTCAGGAATGAACACAATTTAATTATGTTTAACATGATGTAACAAAAAATACTAATACTACTGAGACTGAGAAAAGTGATATAATAATGATAACAAATTCATGAAGAGTAATACTAGCATAAAACGGGGGGGGGGGTCTTTCTTATAATATCTCTTACCTGCTAAGCTTGGGATCTTCATCTTCATGTTTCTTGCATTTAGCTTTATCACAAACCATAGCCAGGATCCCCGTCCTGTTGATACAGAAGCACATGATGTCGACCAAAACAATGACAACAACAATACTGGCAACGACAATTCCGACAATCATCGCACTGGATATACGTGGTTTTTCCACATTCACTATCTGATCCGCTCCTAAATAATAAATTAACTCGTTAGATTATAAAAAAATAAGCAGAATGAAACAATTAGGGGTAACAGTAACTAAACGTGTTATTAGTATGTTATGTATGGATATACCACCGTATAGTAGTAAACCGTAGTGGGTATAGGTACTGAAGAATGTGCCATTAAGAGTTTAAAAAAATGATGTACTTCAAGTTTTGGCTCAGGCTCAGAATTACACACTTGCCCAAATTAAAACTATTGATTGATTGATCAAAGCAAAAACTTGAGATTCATCACTTCATTTTAAGACAGTTATTATTGTATGTATAGTATGTACATCTATGTTTATAATTATTTGTAATAATTGTATGATAATAAACAGGGTAATTAATAATTACTGTTTCAGATGGCATAACAACTTGCAAGATGTTTTTATTGAAAAAACATTATAGTTTGAGCGAAAAAAAAAAAAGAAATTATTTTCCTGTAGTTTTACTTGCCGATTTTTTTTTGCAATTAAATCCGGGCGATACTCCTGTGCACGCCACTGGTTAAAAAAAGAACTTTAAAATACTCCTCTTAGCTAGGATTAGGTGGAGCAACCTTGAAATAAATTGTCAACATGTTTCAACATATTATTAATTTCCATTTTCCAGTTACGTCTTACCTCCCAATCTACCCGCGAAATGGAGGTCAATTTTAAAGATAAAAAATTGAAATTTTGACATAGAATGGCATAATCAGTTTATTTTTTTGTTCGGGAACCAGCGATAAAAAACTGTAATTTAGTAGTAAAGTGTAAAGTGGCCAAAATAATTCGATTTTTCCCTGAAAAGAATATCAAAAAACTAGTTAATTAATAAAATAAAATTACGTTATATAGAAATGATAGGTACAATGACTGATTTATGGTGCGTAACGTAATAGTGATCAATATAATCTGAAAAGGGTATAGGTATTATCGAGTAAATTGAGTAAATAGTCCCATAAGGAATTTCCATTGTATCGGAGTTCAATTTCCATACCTACTACTCATTTTACTCAAGAATTTATGATCCCTTCCCTTTTCAGATTGTATTGATCACTTTATTGCGGACCAATTATTATAATTACCAATCATTCTACCTGTCATTTCTATATAATTAAATTTTATTTAATTAAGGACTTGTAATTAGTTTTTTGATATATTTCTTTTCAGCGATTTTGATTTTATTATAAGATTTCTATCGATGTATGGAAGAAACTCCATGTTTTTCGCCACTACTTACAGTCTTTTATCAATGTAACCCAGCAGGACCGGTAAAATAAACAGCTCGTAAACAGACCGGGGAAATCTATTTATTTATTTGTTTTCAGTCGATGGTTTTCAGATAGGACATGTGTCTTAGGTTGGGTCGGGTAGGGGGGAGGGGGGACACGCTTCTAAAATTTACCTGAAAATGAATTTTATCGGAAAAACGGGTATATCCGAGCCGGATTTGATCTGACAAAAAAATTATGGTATCGAAAATTGAAGAGCTTGACTAAACACGGAAGTTCGTTCCGACCTGAACCTTTAGCTCAACTGGTTCGCGAAATATTGCGATATTAAGGGTAAAAATGAATAAAAATTTAACTGACTTTTGCTCGGCAGGTGGTGGAGTTAGGGCGTCAATTTTTTGCGAGAGGAAGGGTGCCACCGAGTACTTTGACGGGCCGGAGGGAGGGGGTGGTGGGCCAATTAGAAGGGGAGATATGGGGGCGAGAAAAAAAACGCTCGTAAAAAGTTCATTTATTGACCTACACAGACCAGGCACCGCATTTTCTTCGTTTTTTTATCTACTACCCGGTAGTCATGGAAAAAAAAAAATTCGCAAATGCGCGCAATTTTAAAAAAATATTTTTTTTCTCTCGCGTTTTTGGGGGTGAAGGAAGGGGGTGGGGAAATTTTTTTTCACCACTGAACGGCATTTTTTTTATCTTTAATTTGAGCCCCACTTGAACCCGATCCGACAATAAATAAGGGCACAACGAACCGGCAAAGTCTAGGATTTATTGCGGGCGAACGGAGAGGGGTGGGGGGTTCTTGTTAGGCTCATTGGAAAGAGTAAACATTTATTTATCAATTTATTTATTTGTTTTTTCATTCCCGATCGTTCAGCGATCAAAAGCAAGCAAGAATTTTCAAAATCGATCCATAATTGAGCGAGGTACGAGCGAACAAGCATTCGAAAATAAATTACGAGCGCGCGTTCCCGGCCGATCGTGACTGTGCGTGCCCGGAGTATAGACAAGCGGAGAGCGTAAGCTCCGCCCACGGCTGCTCGGGTATCTTTCTCGCCCGGTTTAAAGAGAGATCTTCATGTATAACTCGCGCGCGCGGGCAAGATACGCACGAAAAAAAAAACAAATAAATAAATAGATAAATAAATGTTTTCTCTTTCCAATGAGCCTAACAAGAACCCCCCACTCCCTTCCTTCACCTCCAAAACGCTTAAAGGACTTTTTTTTAAATTGCGCGCCAAGCGCGCATTTGCGAAATTAAGTTTTCGCAAATTTTTTTCATAATTTTTAAAGAAATAAAATAATTTTTCGTCATGACTACCTGGTAGTAAATAAAAAAACGAAGAAAATAAGCGATGTCTAGTCTCTGTAGGTCAATAAATAAACTTTTTACGAGCGTTTCCGTATTTTTCTTCTCACCCCCATATCTCCCCTCCTAATTGGCCCACCACCCCTTGCCTCCGGCGCGTCAAAGTACTCGGTGGCACCCTTCCTCTCGTAAAAAATTGACGCCCTAACTCCACCACCTGCCGAGCAAAAGTCAGTTAAATTTTTATTCATTTTTACCCTTAATATCGCAATATTTCGCGGACCAGTTGAGCTAAAGGGTTCAGGTCGGAACGAACTTCCGTGTTTAGTCAAGCTCTTCAATTTTTGATACTATAATTTTTTTGTCAGATCTAATCAGGCTCAGATATACCCGTTTTTCCGATAAAATTCATTTTCAGGTAAATTTGAAAAGCGTGTCCCCCCTCCCCCCGACCAGGACCCAACCTAAGACACATGTCAAAAGACAGGGAAGGTCCGACTCCATCGACTGAAAAAAAAAAAAAGATTTCCCCGGTCTGTTTACGAAATACCGGTCCTGCTGGGTTAAATGAAGCCAAAACGAAAAAATAATAATAATAACTAAACTGATTAAGTATGCCATTCTATGGTCCTATACATATTTCTTACTTATTACTGACTTACTTAGGTCTCAAATTTCAAAGTTTCAATTTTTATGTTTAATGTTATTAACCTCCGTTTCGCGGGTGGATATAATAAGTGATGGACCAGCCTGTACAGTGAAGAGCAAAATAAACGAAGCAATTTACATAATCTATAAATTTTGAGTTTTTAAAAGAATCCAAAAACAGGTGAATTTTAAAATTTAATTTTAAAAAGTTCCAAATAGCTTGTAAATAAAAATGTCAGGTAGGAACACGTCAATAGAAATTAAGAGAATCACTTTTTTCAAAATGTTCCATTCTTTCCAAAATGCCACAAATTGACAATTAAAGATCACTGGTACCATTCAATAAAACAATATTTTATTGCTCGTTGAAATAGTCATTATTAATTCCCTGGTTTCATACAGAATTCAAATACCCTGAATGAAGATACGAGTACAAGTATCCCTAATTGACCAAAAAGTATTATGACTTAAAATTATTGTTGTCAAAATGAAATGTTAGTCCGTTTCTTCCTTGCAGTCTTTTGAACCATCAGAAAAGCGCACTTTTGGTGCTTCTGATTAATGTTATTGTTTTTAATTTTAAATATTTTAGTATTACCCTTGACAGTAGATAAAACAATGGAACTTTAACTGTTCCAAAATTAAATCAAAGTATACTTTTTGGTCCTAGTTTTTGAAATAAAACTATTTCTTCATAGTTACTGCGTAACACCAACTTATTCTAATTTAAGAGCAAATAAAGAGTAAATAATTTTGTATTTACTATAATATAACCTTTATCTATTACATCTGTAGTATACCTTCATACTTTATCTTGATACATACAGTGTGATCCATTTGTTCTTGAAACACCCTGTAGAATCTTAATTTATGGTGCGATTTAAAAAACAATTCTTTTAAATCATAAGTTGTAGGAGAATTTTAGAAGAAAAGATTGAGATGAATATGTGGATGATAGGAGTGGAAATTAAGTTGGGTAGAGACAAATACAACATCATAGGTTGTTATCATTCACCTAGTGCAAGTGATGCAGATTTTCTAATGGGTTTTGAGGAAATATTGATTAGATTAATAGATAAGAAAAGTAGAATAATAATAGGGGGAGATTTTAATATAAATATGGCAGAAAACACATTTTATGCTGATAAGATGGGTAAAATAATAAATGAGAGTGGACTCAAACAGAGGGTAAATCAGTATACAAGGATAACAAAAAACAGTGCGACAATGGTAGACTTGGTTATTACAAGTGAAAGGGATATAGACGTTGTTGTACAGAATAGCCCAAAGATATCAGACCATTCTAATATAGTGATTAAGTTATTTGGAAAACATACAAAAGATGTGGATAAAACAATTAAGGTAAGGATATATAAAAATTTTAATAGACTGGAGTTTCAGAAAGAATTGATGGATGATGAATGGAACCCAAATATATATGATGTGGACAAAATGGCAGAAAAATTATTAGATGATGTTATGAAAAAAGTGAACAAGTATTTACCAATGAAAGAAATAAGACTGAGAAGCAGAACAAGAGCAAAAAAAGGTGGGATGAGGAAATAAAACAAGAAATGAAAGAAAGAGACATGATGTACAGGAAGGCAATAATTACAAGAGAAGTAAATGACTGGGAGAGTTATAGATATAAAAGAAACAATGTTGTGAAAATGATAAGATACAAGAAAAAGAGACATTATTATGAGTTAATTGATGATAATAAGGGTAATGCAAAGAAAATGTGGAAGATCTTAAAAAATATGGTATGCGGGAACACAAATAGAAATGTAAGACAAATATACTATAAGAACACAAAATATGAAAGTGAAGAAGAAAAAGCAGAAGCTTTTAATAACTACTTTATAGATAGCATAGATGAGGTAATAAAGGAGATAAATAGAACAAATGATAATGAGCATGTAATAGATAACATGAAAGAGTATGAATGCAGAATAAAAGAATTTAGAAATATAAGCATGTGTGAATTGAAAAAGATAATATATCAGATGAAGAATAAGAAAGGAAACTTTGAGGATATAAATGTAGAGATGATTAAAATGATAAATGAATGTATAGGAAATAGGATATTAAATGTTGTAAATCTAAGTTTGGAAAAGAGTAAAATCCCAAGAAAATGGAAAATATCAACAGTGATACCGGCACAGAAAATCAGAGGGACCAATAAATTGAATGAGTTTAGGCCATTAAATACACTACCAGTGTATGAAAAAGTATTAGAATTAGTTGTGGACAGTCAGTTGAGGGAATACATTGAAAATAATAATATATTAACTGAGCATCAAGCAGCGTTTAGGAAAGGGCACTCTTGTGAGACAGCACTACAAACAGTACTGATGAAGTGGAAGAATGCACTTGATGAGAAAAAAATGATTGGAGTGGTATTCCTTGATTTTCAGAGAGCATTTGAAACGGTAGATAGGGAACTAATGATATTGAAGATGAAGAGAATGGGTATCAGAGATAAAGCGTTAGCTTGGTTTCAAGACTACATGAGAGATAGATATCAGAAAACAAGGAGCCAAGATAAATGTTCACATGAGAGAAAAACAAAATATGGGGTACCTCAGGGATCTGTGCTTGGTCCACAGCTGTTTGTATTGTATATAAATGATATAGTAGAAGAAGTAAAAAATTGTGACATACAATTGTTTGCGGATGACACACTTATATACAGGGTGTCCCGTAAGTAATGGTCCGTGGTGAAATGGGAGATTCTTGGTTTAAAAATATTACGATCTGACACTACTTGCTCTAACAAAATCTTGATAATAAAAAAGATACAGGGTGGCAAATTTGAGACTTAAAAATTTGCTTTTCAAAATATCTTGAAAAATTGTAAAGGTACGAACGTGAAAACTTGGTGATAGATGTTTTACGGTATGAGAAATCATAATTTGATATCCGTCTCGATGAATTTTATAGAGGGCGCCACTTAGGTCATGTTGACGACGTAAATGAACACATAACTTTTTTATCCTTCAGGCTATCGCGCATTTTATTGTGAAATATTAAAACTACATCATTGATGAGAAAAAAAGATATACCGGTTGTCAGTCTCAAAAGTTAGTGGTTTTCGAGATAATTGACAGTTAATGATTTTCTCTACTGATACTGTTCAGAATTTTTTGCTTACTGCTAGTAGTTGGAAAATTAAAAAATGCCGAGACATAATAATTTTTCAAATTCAGATAAGAGAGATATGATTTCTCTTTATTGCAAACAAAACTTCAATGGGCAAGCTGCGAAGCGAGAATACCTGCCACGATATCCAGACTATTTGACTATTTCAGAATCTGTATAGGAATTTAGGTGAATATGGTTCATTTGTTTGCATTTTTAATATCTCAAAGTGAAAAATGTTTAATTTCCAAAATGCTGGTTATTATCTCAGCCTACTGCATTAAGATTTGTGATAATAAAAAAAAATTGAAATAATGCAGGAGATTATTAAAACGTGATTATCTCGAAAACCACTAACTTTTGAGACTGACAACCGGTATACCTTTTTTTCTCATCAATGATGTAGTTTTAATATTTCACAATAAAATGCGCGATAGCCTGAAGGATAAAAAAGTTATGTGTTCATTTACGTCGTCAACATGACCTAAGTGGCGCCCTCTATCAAATACATCGACACGGATATCAAATTATGATTTCTCATACCGTAAAACATCTATCCCCAAGTTTTCACGTTCGTACCTGTACAATTTTTCGAGATATTTTGAAAAGAAAATTTTTAAATCTCACTTTGTCACCCTGTATCTTTTTTATTATCAAGATTTTGTTAGAGCAAGTAGTGTCAGATCGTAATATTTTTAAACCAAGAATCTCCCATTTCACCACGGACCATTACTTACGGGACAACCTGTATACTGTGGGAGATAATACTGACGACATTGTAAGTAGAATGGAAGAGGACTTAGAACGGATATATAAATGGCTGTGTGACAACAACATGAAAATACAGGTGAAAAAGACAAAGTACATGATAATCAAAAGTAAATATAAAAGGAGTAACAGTGATAGTGGTAATAATAAGCTAAGAATAGATAATAAGGAAATAGAGAGAGTAACACAATACAAGTACCTGGGAGTGATAATTGATGAAAATTTATGCTTTGACAAACACGCTAGTTATGTGGCTGGTAAAATAGCTCAAAAGGTAAATCTGTTGAGAAGAATTGGAAACGAAATGACAAGGGAAACAAGAATAATGGTGTATAATACAATGATAAAGCCACATTTTGATTATTGTGCGACGATGATGCTGATGATGAGAGACTCTGATATAGCGCTGTGGCAGAAGAAACAAAACCAGGCAATGAGGGTGATATTAGAATGTAGTAGGTACACGAGTGTGAAAAAGATGATAGAAGATACTGGATGGCTGACAATAAAACAACTGATGGTGTACAGTGCAAACGTGTTTGTATACAGGATGGTAAACAAGTTATTACATGGGCAAATGTGTGGAAAATATACAAGAGTGGAAGAAGTACACGATTATGAAACAAGACACAGAGATAAATTTTACATAAAAACTGTAGCAACAAAAAGTGGACAGAAAAGCATGTTTTATGAGGGACTGAAATTATACAATGACTTGCCAGATGAAGTGAAAAACTGTGAAACTATTAGAGAATTCAAAACACGTGTGAAACAGTATGTTAGGATTAAGTATTGGTTGTAAGAGAAATTAAATTATGTTAGAAGATGTAGATATGATGTATGTGACTTTGTATATAGCTTTGGCTAATAAAGTGTGATTTATATTTATATTATACTCGTATTATCATAGAGCTTGACAAACTATATTTTGGGAGCAAAAAGCGTCTCATTCCTACAAAATCCAGGGCCTACTAGATCAGTGTTTACTTGTAAAATCTCAAAAATTCATATTAGCGATTTTTTTAGAAAAAAACTGGGCACGTCACGGGATTCACCAGCCCTCAAAACGGTACTGTACTAAATTTTATTGAAAATGTCAGAGTAAAGAGGATCTTGTAGTTATTATAGAAATTCATAATAATACTCCGAATTTTCATAAATTAATTTGAAAAAGGTCAAAGGCTATTATAAGTAAAAATTAAAATTAAAAAAAGTAAAAAAAAAGTAAAAAAAAAAATAAAAAAAATTAAAAAAAAATTAAAAAAATAAATAAATAATGAAAAAATTATAATAATTATTAAAAAATTAAAGTACCTACATTATCACCAACTAGACGTACAATTTCTATTTTGTCTCTCTTGACCATAGACTATATTAATAAATATTCGAATAAATTAATGAAAATTCGGAGTTCTATTATGAATTGCTAAAATAACTGTAAGGTCCTTATTACTCTGACATTTCCAATAAAATTTAGTACAGTACCGTTTTGAGGGCTGGTGAATCCAGTAGCGTGCACAGTTTTTTTTCTAAAAAAATCGCTAACATGAATTTTTGAGATTTTACAAGTAAACACTGATCTAGTAGGCCTTGGATTTTGTAGGAATGAGACGCTTTTTGCTCCCAAAATATAGTTTATCAAGCTCTATGATTTAAAAGAAATTTCTTTAAAATCGCACCATAAATTAAGATTCTACAGGGTGTTTCAAGAACAAATGGGTCACACTGTATACAAAAACATTAGAGGAATAAATCACCAAGAAACGTTCTTAATAAATTATTAAAGAGTATTTTATTGTATATAAATCAAAATGTAGGTAATCAATAATATAATCTCATAGTATTTTTTGATACAAGTGACCTGAAATGAAAACATATGCAAAAAAAACTCTCTAGAAAAGTTTTTCTACTAATAACACATCACACCACATCAAAATACTATCCCCCCATTGAAAAAATATTATTTCATTGAAATCATATAATTTTTTATCAAAACTATACCGACTGTCCGTTTTTCGCGTGCCACTATGGGGATCTCGCTTATCTTAAGAGATACGAAGTGGGTTAAATTATGGCAAAGTAGCGTATTGTTGCGCTCATTGATAATCTGAAAAGACATTTGAGCTGTCACTATGTCACTATTAGTTGTCAAAACATTAAGAAAAAACTGAAATTTTCAATTTTTGATTTTTTTTTTTACTCAAAAACCAATCAAGCAAGCCATTTTCAACTGAAACATTGTTAAGATACTTTTCAACAAGGAACCCAAAAATAATTTTACAATAGCTCTAGCACTTGAGATGGCACAAAATCGATGGTCAGCTTTGTTTTTTCTTATGGGCGCCATATTGGATTTTTACATTTTTAGATTACGTTAATTTTTCTCTTTACAACGATGTATCACACATGTTATTTTATTATTGAATGTTCGGCGAAAATAAAATTTCTCATCTTGTGTGCAGAGTGCTTTGAAAAAATGTCAAGGGTCTTTTGTTTTCAACAAAACTTTGACAGTTTGTATCTTGTATTAGTGTTGTCGTTACGTTTATAACGCGAAAATGCCTTTTTCAAGTGAAGAACAAAGAGATATGCTACAAATTTATTACACTTCGCACCTAAATTCCTTCATCACCGCAGAAACGTATTTGCGCCGTTATCCAGAGCGGCAACAACCGTCTTTGAGATATTTTTATCTGCTGCACAGAAACTTGGGCCAATTTGGTTCGTTCAAAAAACCAGACGATATGGCGATAGGCCCAATGAACATCAGCAAGAAATTTTGCAAGCGGTAAGGATTTTTCATGTTTTCGATATCAAAATGTGTATAATTAATTCTAAATTAGGTGCAAGACAATCCATCTGTCTCTACAAGGGAAGTTGCAGCCCAGCTGGATTTACCGTCGCATCAAACTGTTTGGAGAACGTTGAGAAAACAGAAATTTCGTCCTTGGAAAGTTCGTATTTCTCAAACACTTCACCTCGGGGATCGTGAACGGCACGTAGCCTTCTGCACGTTCTTGAATAATCGTATTCAAGAAAACCCGAATCTTCTTAATGACGTGATATGGTCCGATGAATTCAAATTCACAAATGCAGGAATGTTCAATCGTCACAACGAACATTACTGGTCGATTGACAACCCGCATCGATTCCAAGAACGTCGACCACAAATTCGTTTTGGTCTTAATGTGTGGGTCGGATTATTAGGCGATACAATTATAGGTCCATACATCTACGAGGATAATTTGAATGCTGATCGCTACCTAAATTTTTTGAGGACATTTTTAACAGATTTTCTCGAAAACTTGCCTCTTAATCGTTTGAATACGATCTGGTTCCAGCAGGATGGGGCGCCGCCTCATAATGCTGGTAGGGTGAGAGAATTCTTGTCAGAAATGTTTCCCAACCAAGTATGTAATTGCAAATAATGGCGACGTACGCTGGCCAGCACGGTCACCTGACTTGTCCCCATTGGACTATTTTTTGTAGGGGACAATGAAAAATTAGATTTATAAAACATTGCCGGCCGACGTCGATGAACTTCGACAACGAATTGTTACCACACTCAGGCACGGCATTAGAAGGAGAGACGTGTTGAGAGCTGTATCGAATCTTAGGAAAAGGGTGCAATTGTGCTTGCAATTGCCAGGGGGGAATTTTGAACACATGCTGTGACATTACCTGTTGTTATAATTTATTCGTCTTTGTTAACCATTGTTTAATTAATAATTTTATTTGCAAAGTGGCTTTTTTCTCGATTAATAATTCAATGTCGACGCAGACTACTGGTTGAATCGTCAAAGTTTTTTTTTTAATATTTTGACAACTAATAGTGACAGCTTAAATTTCTTTTCAGATTATCAATGAGCGCAACAATACGCTACTTTGCCCTAATTTAACCTACTTCGTATCTCTTAAGATAAGCGAGATCCCCATAGTGACACGCGAAAAACGGACAGTCTGTATAGACCAAGATCAAAATTGTTGGCAGTAACTGGACATTTCTAAAAAGCAATTTCGGAGAAGCCCAAGCAGAAACTTTTCCTCGAAACATAAGTTTCAGCTTGTCGCTTCCCGAAATGGCTTTTTTTAGTAATGTCAGTTATCGCCAACCATTTCAATCTGGGTCTATTATATAGGTGTATTCTCATTTCTTCCACACATGATAATATTAGCTCTATAATAGACAAAGGGTATATTCTTTAATAAATAAATAGATTTGACATTTAGTATGTCATTTCATTTACCTATACAAAGTGTTTTTAAATTACGTGGATCAACATAATCTGGTCAATATTTTCATCACCTCTTACATGAATAGGTAAACAATTAATCAAAATGTCTTAATCTTAGTACCAAAAAATTTTAGTATGTGTAATGATTAAGTTTATAAAAAACGTTCTCAGACGTTCAAGATATAAATTTAATGATTTTATCTTTTTGAAAATAAACAAAATTTTGATCGTAGTTTGTACGATAGTTATGTACGTAGTGTATGCACAGAAATGTTATTGACCAGAATAAATTGATTGGACTATGTTTTGAATGCATAGTATATACATAAATACGGTACAGATCATGCCGGTTTTAAATAAATAGCATAAGTAAATATTAAATTAAATAAATAAAAAAAAAACAGCTAGTTGGCAGAATAAAGTTATAATTCAAAGAAATGGGGGTAAATAATGAATAACCCGTTTTTATTGTGTATGTCCAAGTGCTAAATGTGTTAGTAGGTATGTTAGAAAGACAAAAATTTATCATGCAAATCAGTATATAAGAAGCAGGATGCCTGTATATCTAACATTAAACTACTTCTTTATATTCCAAGCAAAGTAATCAAACTTTATCAAAGAGATATCGGGTAAGATATATCATTACCCGTCTTTAAGTAATTGATTTACATACGCAAGTTTAATTTATTAAACTCCATAACTTCAACTTACAGTCACTTTAACAGGAGTTCAAGCTAACGTTTAAAATAAGTTGTTCAGTTCAAAATGAGATCAATCAAGCTGCCAATATAGCAGGGATAAGATTTTATTCTTCTTATCATTGTATACAGGTAGGTACTTCTGTATACAAAATACCGAAATAGAATACTCATGTACTCACATAATGAAGAAAATATACAATAATTATTTTAGGGCAGCTCTACTCAATTATTAAAAACATCACATAGGTAAGTACTTTCCTAAGTTCAATATTATTATTTATATTCTTGAAAATGACCATCGAAGTTATTGAGTTCCTTGAATCAAACGTGTGAAATTTCCTTATTCAATGATGTTAGGGCCTAATCAGCAATTATTACTGATTAAAAGTTTTTGATACTTTTGCAAGGAATATTGTTATTCTAAAATAACTACCTACGTACATTTCTGGGTGTTTGTTTCTTCCATGAAAAGCGTTCGCTTGTAAATGTTCACTTTAAGCCACTTTTACGTCACTTCACAAAAGCACAAAACACAAAATAATTTCGAAGGAAAAGCACATTCAAACAAAAGAAAAAGTTTAAAGTTTTTATATTACAAAACTTATTAGAATTGACAACTGGGATATTAAAACATTTTTGAATAGAACATCATGTTTTCTTTTTTAATGGACACAATTAAATTAATTAGATTTACATATATCACACTACTACTAAGGGGTAAGTATGTCTTAGTCTCTGTAAATCACAATCTCAATTATTAAGAACTATGAGTCAACATATAAAAAGTAGAAAAATATAAAAATTCTATAATGTTCCACTTTCCATCAATAAGACTTCCACTCACTTTCATTAGTCACTTTACTATAATAGTGTAGTAAAAGCTTTATTTTTGAAGCAAGTAATTCGGGTCAAGTTTTACTAATTTACCTTATCATTTTGTTCATAATATGGCTATAACACTTTTCAGGAAGATGTGTCAAAACTAACTTGTTTTACAAGTACCTACTTAATAACAACTAGGAATGCATTTTTGTAAAATTAGTAAATTACTGTAAAATTATTGAGAAAATTTGTTCCATTTTATATTACTTGATTGAACTATATAAATATCTTTTTATTAAAAAAAAAACTTTTTTGAAAAAAAGCTGCTTTTGAAACATTTACTTTTTATTTACCATTAATCAATATCTCTATAATCTCTAATAACTCAGAAACAAAGCTTTCTTCTCATACAGCTTATGAGCTTTTATTCTTAAAAAATTTGATCTGTATAGCAGAAATCCAAATGATACCGAAAGTGGAACACCTGAAGAGTAAAATAAAATATAACTTGCGATGCGTAAAAATCATGCTTTTGTGCAAAAATAATATAAGTGGCATGCATGTTATGAAAAAAAAACTTCATAAATCTTAAGCAAGAAACCTTCCCTTACGCAACACTTGATGAGATTTTTCTTAATCATCTTTTGTACAGCACAAGCAAAGCTTAAAAGGCAGTTTATTGACAGCTTTCAAAATTTAGAAAAAAATTCTGGTAAACTAGCAAAATAACACTGCGAAAAATAAAACTTAAAATTTACATAGGTAACTCAAGCAAAAGCATCAATCCGTTCCATGTCTATAAAACAATAAACCTGAAGATTTTAATTTAAAGAAAACAAATTTTCCTGATCATAAAACCAACTAAACACCAAAGAAACCCTGCCCCAACGAACTGACATTTTCAATAAACAATCATATTTAGGTGTGTAAAAAAATTTAAAAAATCGTATTTGCAAACTTTTCGTAATGTTTTTTCATGCAAGGTAGATTTTTTCTGATTTCTATAAATCTATATGTTTTATATCTACCATACTTGAACAGTTTGTAACTTTCAAACTGAGTTTTTAATTAAGAAAAATTATTTACACAAAATATTGAAAAAACTTCAATCAATGAATTGACATCATAATCAATAAAAGGCAAAACAGAAAAAATATGCATAAAATAATTTAACTTCTACCTTGGATCCTTTTTTTCAAATACCCAGACAGTCCAATAAGAAAATAAATGTTACTTTCTTTTTATGACAAACTTGATGAAGTTTCCAGAACTTCACAAGCAAACCATTTCTATATCTGAACCTGTCGCATTATTCAAATTTATTGAAAACAAATGTATTTTCTTAAGCATTAGAATTTTGAAGGATTACACTTTGCACGTTTCCCACCAAGTCTTATTTTTGCTCCTCGAGAAAATATAACTTCATGAATAAATTAAATATGGTTACTAAAATGTAGCATCTTCTTGAAATATGTAATTCAGTCAATTCGTACATAGTTCTTGAATTGATGAGAAATTGATGAGAACAAAACTTGGTTAATTTTCAAATATTACATCTAACAGGTCACATTTATTGAAAATAAAAATTTATGTTGATATAGAAGAAAAAACTACTTGACTTTAAAAAAAATGTATGATATAAAATTAATTTATGGTTATCATCCCCTCTTACCATGTATAATACTTCTGATTTTATCATCTCAATTATTGCTTAGACTACTTACCTGTAGTATTTTATAAAATTCTACTTCATAAAATATAATACTAGACTTATAGAGGCTTGTTCTAAGACTAAAAACTGAAAGTTATAATATAGGCCGCAATTCTAATTTCTTCTATTCACATTAAAAATATCTGGCGAGTTCCTTATTTTTCACCTGACCTGATAACCGAAGCTAATAAAATTGAAATAAAAAATTTCTACTAAATAGTATTATACATAATATGCCTACTTATTACCATGACAAGATTAATTAAAACAATTACGCTTATTACAGAAATTATTTATGAAATAATTTTAATGATCCATAAGTACAACATATTTAAGAAGTTTTAGTTGATCAGTAGTTGTAACATGTAGGTAGCTTAAATGTTCAACATTGATTGATACACTGTATTACTCTTTGTATGATTATTATTAACATAGACACATTTATTATTCACGAATTTTATAAAATGGGAAATGTATATTGTAAATGTATCAATACCCTGCACTCTTGTATCTAGTAGGTATTATCAGACATGTTGAAAGCATGCATAAAAAATTGACAAGACTATGAAAATAGAAACAAAACCCAATAAAAACGGATTTTTAAAAGCTGCCATAACAATTAGAAATTAGTTTACCTCAACAAAGAAAACAGAAAACATGCACTGAACGGAATGTTATGATAAATTATTAAAGAAAATATGCCATCCATGCGAAGCTCTGTTAAATTTTTCTAGTAAGAAGTATATTATCTATGATAATGAGAAATATTTCAATAAATTAATAACGAATTTAACAATCCTAATTAATACTTTTAATATATGCTCATATTCTGGGTGAGAAAATAATTTTTTGGAATTTTTAGACTCAGGTGGAAATTTTTTAGCCAAGGTCGAATTAACGGCGATATTGTTATGAAATTCTGATAAAATTTCTTCACATTTTCATAATAAAAATTATAAAAACAACTTATAAAGAAAATAGGAGAACTAGGATATTATTATGAACTGAATTTTATGAGAAAACTGATGGGAGAAAATAGATACCTAAAGCATTGTATTTATTGACAAGTTTGCAATATTTATTTAATTTCTTCTTCATCAGGGAAGAATATGAGAATGATTCGTAATTTATATTATTTATTCATTTTTAGTATTTTTTTAATTTATAAAAAATATGTGCCTTTACAACATTCTAAGATTTTACCACCCATTATTTTTGACCCTTATTATAGTACTAATAATTGTGAATCATTCTCGCATTGATCACAATTACTCATATAAATAAGAAATTTTACGACCTCATCTTGAGCTAAAGTTCGAATTTATCAATCTCGTAGATCGATTAAAGGAGGTAATGATAATCTAACTTGTATTTATAAATAGAAGCAACAAAAAATTTGTACAGTCTTATATTACAGAGATGTATAAATAAATTTATGCCTACAAGGAACTTATAAAAAAAAAGTAATCAATGAACAAAAGGCGTAGTTTTTAAGTAATTATTAAGTCAGCCTGGTAAAAACAATCAAAAATCATTTCTCACCCAGCCCATATCATTATTTTTTTAATAAAATCGATATTATTCAACCAATTAAAGCATTTATTTCTTAAAAACAATATTAGAATAACATACTTCTCAGAATTGTCACAAAGAATAACAGTAACGTATCTTTAACAATTATTCTAGGTACCACACATATACACATATAGTTTTGGAACACCATCGGTTGATAATATAAGCCCCTGTTTAGCACCGTGTTATTTGGAAAGCACCCATCGCAACTACTATTATGGTCATTGTAGCTTGCAGAAGTATAGAGACAGTCGCTCTTAAAGCTCGAGCTTTTCCAGCATATACTAATGAATTTTTTTCATCCCCTAGAGAAGGCATGAATAGTTTTAAAGGCATAATATCACTGTAGATACTTAATAACTTTACACTTATGAAAAATAAGCCCCTTCAATGGACACGTAACTAACCAACAAACGAATTTTAGCTGGTATCTAGTTATTCACTATAAATATCTGTAAATAATTAAAAAAATATAAACGTATTTCCTTTTATTTAATATTATAATAATATTCTCATAAGGTCTCCTAGGTCATTTTATTTATTTTTTTTTTTATTTTTTTGATAGTTTTCCCATCTTCTGTTCTTTTTCTTACATTTCCTGGGTCAGGCCCAGAAGGTCATCCTGAATAACAGGAACACTTTTTGATTAAAATACCAGCTAGGCATCGAAAATTTTTGAGGTAATACTGTTATTTATTACTTTATTAATTCATAAAGAGGCTTATCATTCTTCTTTTAAATATGAATATTAAAAACAAAAAACACAAAAAAAAACTATAAAAAAATTATCTGATAAACGGACTACAAACAAAAACGATTATACAGTAAAAACCAAAACTTAAATAATTATGAATCGTAGCATCATTTACATAATTGTCTACATTATTATTATACGAATATGAAAAGTATTGTCTGATCTCACCTCTTGCAGTTTTTATTCTAATCTGAGCTTTAGTACTTGGTCCTATCGAATTTTGTGCCCAGAGTTCGATTTTATAAACAGTGTCCGAAGAAAGACCGTTCATTTCGTAACTGTTTAATTTCGGAGAGAGAACAACTTCATCAGAACATTCTGCGTCACTCCAGGAGCCAGTAACTCTTTCGCTCTGGGAATAAAATGCGTCTTTATATTTTGAAGAGAGAAGTTCACAGAACAAAACTAATACAGCATAACATCCATGAATATTACTAAAAGAGAAACACAAATTTTACTCACCTTGCAATATTTGACAACGTATTGATAAATGGGATCACCATTATCGTTAGGAATGTTCCAACTGAACTCAAAATGGTCCGAATAAGGACTAAATGCCGTAATTTCGTCAGTTTGCTTTTTGGTTGTATCTCCGATAAGAATTTTTGGCTCAGCAGGCTCCGACCTTCTAGGCATAGAAAGCGTTGCTGTATTTTGGAACGGTCCCAATCCTATATCGTTTTTAGCTGCAAATCGGAAATGGTATGTCCTTTCTGGTACCAACCCTTCCAAAATAAACGGTCCCTCTGAAATTAAAATAAACCTGTATTAACTACTTGAATTCTGAAAAGTAATAAAGTGTCTTACTGGCACTCCATGTATGATTGAAAGCATTATCCCAATTCAATTCTCTGTCCATCTTATATTGCACAACGTATGCTCGAAGTGGCAGTTCATCAAAATTAGCGGGTGGTTGTATATTGAATTTCACTGTTGTAGCAGTAATACTTTCTGTTCTCACTTGAGGTATTGAAGTCGGTCTGGTTGCCAAACGCAACTGGATGTTCTTGGTTGCTTTGCCCAAGTTATTTGAGGCTTCACATTCATAATTCTTAAAGAAGCCTTTGTTGTTATAAGGCCACACTATCAAATGAGAAATAGGTCCTCTGCCTTCAATTTTAAAATTTGGACCATCGATTATTTCAACCCCTTAAATGATAAAAGTTAATATCCAGTTCAGTTGGGATGCACCATAACTACTTACCATTAAATTTCCATACGATTGTAGCATTGGGTATGGCTTCTGGATAACAAGACAGATTTCCAGGTCTGTTGTCCCACGTAAACACCGGAGGGAAATTTTTCATCTTTTCAAATGATGGAGGAAACTGTACAGTTATGTGTCCATTTTTGTAACCTTGACCGGCACTGTTTTCTCCCATACATTCGTAAAGTCCATCATCGCTTCTTTTCAAATAACTAATTGTAAGCACCCCATGTGTTTCATCTTTGTCTGGGAAAGTGAAACTCTCGAAAAGAATACGTTCATCTGAAGGTTGACGTCCCGTTATGAACGGTACTTTCGAAGAAGTTTTCCTGAAGGAAACTTTAGGAAGAGGTCTACCCTGTATTTTGCAAATTATTCTAGTTTCAGACTGAATCGGCGCTGTGACATTTATCAACTCATATATTTTAGGCTTGATAAGAACGTTCACTTTGACTGTTGCTTCTGCCCGTCCAGCAGGATTTTCTGCAATGCATTTATAAACGGAGTCGTCGTACGCCTCTACTCTCGTCACTTGTAACTGGCCAGTGTTTTTATTCACTTGAAACCGATCCGTTCTGGATAAATCTTCCAATGTACGTTCTTTGATCCAGGTGTAAGTTGGCGGGGGCTTCCCAGATGCTTTGCAGTAAGTCGATGCGCTTTCTCCTTCAACAATAGATACATTCTTCAAGTCTTCTATTTTTGGAGCTACTTGCACTTCAATCTGGAAAAAATCAACGAATGTCCAGATTAATCAACACAAGCACATACAAAGATACGATTTAGAATCAGCCTGACAAGTACTTTTTTCCCTAAAGAAAATTAAAAATAGAAAATTCCGTCGCAAGCGGATCCAGGCTCGAATATGGGTAACTTTCCAGTGGATTTATCACGTTTTCAAAATATCCGGTTTAGGGCGGATCCCGGATATGAAGACTATACTTTTCTTCTTTGTATTGAAAATAAATCTTATTTAGGATCAATTATTATGAGTTTATAAATTTACGTCTCAGAAATAAATCTCAGAAGTAGCTGCTCTTAATTACCATAGGACCACGCAAAAGGTATGGAAGTGAATGACACAATAAAATGACAATGCAAAAAAATATCCTAAAAGACAGAATCCGGTTATGGTACTCAGTTTTTCCAAAACGTGGATCCGGCGGGGTCATCCCTAATGCGGGGTCATCCCTAATAAAAATATTTGCTTCCCTGTTGTAGTGTATCCTACCTATAAGAACTAGACTGATATGGTATTACACTACACCCCGCCCTATTATATGTACATATAATCAATAGTAAGTACCTTTATGTCTCGAGATTTGATATGTCCAGTGTCCAGAACTACTGCATTACACTTATATACCCCATCGTCAGATTCCCTGACACTTTTAATCAGTAAACCGTCAGTATGAACAACGTATCTGTCGCCAGTGATAATGCTTCGACCATCTCTGGACCAATCCACGGTCGGTGAGGGATGTGACTGAACTTCACATTTAATTTTGAAATCTTTTCCCGAAACCGGGTACTGAGCTAACGGCGCATCAGTGAACTCAATGTCAACTGTAAGAAAACAGAAAAAATGCTCATTAGTACTCGTGTCTGAAAGTAAAGAAGTAACCAAAAAACTTACCATAGGTATTTATATTAACACTTTTTTGCAGTGGTTCGGTATTTGCGTACATGGCAGTGCAATTGTATTCTCCCGCAAGTGATTCGGTGAGTTTATTAAATATCAGCCTTGCGCCCGGCTCGTCTGGCAAACTCTAAAATAAAGTCAATTATACGTACATCACGTGTGAAGATCATTAATTACAATTAGTTATTACCTGCACGTATACGCTGCTTGCTTTATTTGTAGTCTCTATTCTTCTACCCTTTGGATCTTTCCATTCGAGTTGAGTTATCAAGCTGATATCATCTACATTAGGTTTACAGGTTACGGCTAGTCCGCTACCCACTTCCCTCGAGATTGGTGGTTTTGGTAAAATTTCTAATCGTGGCTCGGAATGCACACCTAAAACGAACAAAAAATGTTAGAAAACAAAGTGCAAAAGCTGAAATAGAACATGATACAGAGGTAATTAATGCAAGCAATAGGGCTCTATGATAATATTTGGATTATAATTATTACATAATATCTGGATGCGGTGATATTTAATTTCAATTCCTGAGAAACCTGCAAGACTCCCACCCACTTTTAGTTCGCCCACTACCTCGAACTACCACAATAGCTTATCTAGCTGCAGTGTCAGGGGAATCAGGGGATACAAAACCGCCATGTGTAGGTACCTAATACCTATCAAGTAAGCATGTTCGCAAGGAGCTAGCATTGTTTGGTGGTGAACCCTCTTAGTCAAAGGACAGAATAACAGACTTAATTCATGGCAGTGCTACAATTACTAAACATGAAAATCCCTAAGGGCATTTGAAAAATCAATTTTCTAGGAATTATCTAGCGGCGAAATTATAATATATCTACTTAAAATATAATTCATTCGTATCGTTATCAAATCGATTATAAAAGATGTGTTAGGTAGGTACTTGATCAAATAAATCGTGGGTTCAACTTGTAAGTCGACATATAGCTGAGGATCTGTTCCACGCTAGATTATCAGATTTTCCGTTGCCAGTGATTCCAAAATGTCCCAATGCCCACAACACCGCTGCTGTTGTTGTCCCTCAGGATGCCAAGTTCATCACGCATTCCAGATTCAAACTGAGAGCCACCTTAGGTTTCCCAATGCCCTCAGGGATGTCTGTCTGTCAATTTATTGATCCGACTGGTTTCGGAGATCTCTGCACCTATAGTTTTCCACAAAAGTTTCATGGAAGCAAATATGTTATTATTATTATAAAGATGGAAATTTTTTTATTTATGCCAACAGATTTTTACTCTATGAGTAAATAAATACACCTCCAGATTCCAACTCTTCCGAGTTAACATTGTTCATATGTTTAATACAAATTCTTAGTAAGATCTTGAACCATTTACAGCAAGAGATTTTTAATGTTGTTATCTATCACTGACGATCAGAAAAACTGATAAATGTAAAATGATGATGGGAACCAGTGGCGGTTTCTCCATTAGGTCATTTGGTCAATGACCTCCCAAATAAATTAACCACCTCAAGTAATTTTATAGTGTATCATAAACTAAAACTAATAATAATTATATTATAACTATGTAATAATTTCTGTAATTAACTTTACTTATATAGGTAGTTGTTATTTTGTAATTCCCGGGAAGATAGTGGCGAGGATCTGGGACGTGGGTCAACGAAGCAGTTGACCACCGTGGTTTAAAGAGTAAGATGCCTTTGCCTATGTGCTGGAGTGAGATAGGTATAATAGCAACTTTGCCTGTATTTAAGATGGTCCCATTCTGTACTTGAAGGTCAACGCCCAGTGGGGGCGGGACCAAAGATTCTAACCACAGACCAGAGATTTCGATGTGCAGTGTTGCCGCGGTGGTACATTTGTATCACATTTGGTACATTTTATTTTTGCTGGTACTACATTTTAAAGTTAAAGTTCAATGCTATTCTGGTACATTTTTCATTTTTGCAATTTTATTATTTAAACTTGCCTATTATTGTATGTAGGTATGCAATCACATATTTAAATTGTATATTATGTCTCGCAATGAACATTTTGTAGCTTTAAATATTGATCGAATGAACCATTATGAATTTAAAATTATGTCATTTAGGCTAAGTAATTAAATAATAAACATAGTTAATTGGCAAAAGTACCATATATTGGTACATGTTTAATTTCTCATCAAAAAACGTACCGCGGCAACACGGGAAAATCACTGTCGGTCGCGTTACTGTCGTGTCGACTGGGGGGGGGGGGGGGGGGCGGTTGTGCGTGATGTGTGGGTTGGTGGTTCGGGAAATCGGGATTCGGTGTAGACGAGAGAGAGAGACGCAGACGAGACACAACTCGACGGAAATACGAACACGTGGTGGTGCTGGTGCTGGTGTCGGTTTACTCGGTTTCTGATTTTTCGGTTTTTTATTGAAAACTTCAATGAACTTGTAATTGAAAACTTTGCAAATTGCAAAGACAGAAGAATAGACCTCAAGTTCAAAACTCTTTAATTGTTTATTTTAAACTACTGGGAAATTGCGTGACCTTGAACACTCAAAAAATTTCGCCTGCGGCGCATTTAGGGTGTTGTTTAATTTCCTTTCTTAGGTGGTCGCCGATTTTTAAATGACCTGCCTGTGAAAAGTATCACCAGCCGCCACTGATGGGAACCAACCAGTTTTTTAGAGACTACTAGTACAGATAACATCGCAATAGTAGCCACTAATATATTCAAGCGTTTGCGTATTTTATTAAGGAGATTGTCGTGCTACTACACAGATAAAGCAGCTTAGTGAAGTTGGCACCCCTAAGTGAAAATTTTATTAAAATTCAAACGGAATACGTTTGTGCAACAAAAATTTTCGTTTGTCCACCCTTCAAAAAAAAGTTACGGTAAAATTTTAAAAATCGTTTTCTTTTTTGAGGGTGGACAAACGTGGACAAACGAGTTCCGTTTGAATTTTACAAAAATTTGCACTTAGGGGTGCCAACTTCACTGAGTTAGATAAATCACCATCAACGTGATTGGAATGTTTATATACTCGTAACCTCTGGCTTTATGTTATTTTCGTTTGCAGTTATTTATGCTTATAGCAACTGTCAGAGAATTAATGACATATACAAATTATACCATTTTGTTGCTATTTTCATTTTCTTTACTTGATATTTCGTAACATTGATCCACTGCATTGAAATGCCCACCATATCGAACAAAAGTTTCCATTTGTCCAGAAAATTCTGCAACGATTTGGGTTTTAGCAACGATTTTCGACCACGACAAAAGCATCTATAAACGGTGCACTTCGTTCAATCCGTCAAATTTTCTGACTTTTGAGGCTTAAGCCACTTTAATATCAGTTTATCGTCTCGTAAAACATTGCAGGAGATGCAAATATTGCAAATATAAAATTTGCAGAGAGATTTTTCCCCGATCTGACGACGCCCTAACAAGGCCTCAAAGAACTTATTTAACATTCCTGGCACTTTGGTATAATAACTCACCTAATGAATACACACGCTGTTTCTTATTAAGCCTACTGACGTCGCTAATACACCCGGGGAAGCATAACCTCTACTTAAACTAGTTAATTTAATGTCCGTAATAGAATTAATAGGATTAGTAGGAAGACCACCCTAACGTAATTTCCATTGTCCGTCTGAAACGTTACATCTATCTTAATTTACACAACTTTCGGCAAATACAGTGTTTCCCATCTTTCTGCGTGATGGACATAACTTGGAAAATCTAATTTTCAGAGCTGGAGACACATTCTACCACAATTTGTTAATGTCTCATATTTGGAACATTTGAATTACGTACTTTTAATTACATTACACATGTAAATTAAACAGGCAGTTTCTAAGGAATGTCACATACTATAAGAGTGTATTCATCTGCATCAAATATTGCGCAAATACGCTCAACTAATAATACTGGACGCTTCTATACCCAATGCTTTGTGTTAATTTAGAACAACTGCAGCAGCGCCGCATGAAGGGTGAAACTAAAATCAAATATTAACTTTTAAAACAAAACTCGTGAGCTTAATCACACTGATGACGACAGCATTATGAATTAGCTCAACAATACATAACAAAATCTGTAAGATTTTTATTAACAATAAGTGACACCCATTGCCGCATGAGGGCGCTATAAGACTTGTCCGTGAAATTGTTTTCTTCTGTTAAGCTGATCATGTACCCTTTTTAGAAAAACTCAGTGAAGTTCCTTCCTCTTGAAGCTAACATAGTTGATTATTTGGAAGGTCATTGATAGGGAAATTTTTGTTTTCGTTTATCATCAATGTAAAACAGGAAGACAGATTCATGAAGAGGGATATTATAAAAGTAGAACTACACTCGTCTGACGGTTTAAATAATGGACTGAATAATTGAATTTTAATTCTCCCGGCGCCCAACAATAGGGGATTATAAATAAACTGTCAAGAAAGTCTCTCGGTCTCTTCTAGCCAACTTTATCAGACTTCATCAATCTATGGATGGGGAGATGAACTTTCCAACCAGCACTGTAAAAGGTCGGTCAACAGATCTAAAACAAGTCGACGAAGGACGTTCCTTCCAGCTATTCGCAATGTCTCCCGCAAGTCCGCAAACTTCCCAACAATGTCGGAGTGCAAGTAGTAGTAGTTAACGATAAACATTATTACATACACATACACATCAAAGCGGGACGGATAAAGAAGCTTAAAGTTTGCAGGTAAATATTTTAAAATCCTATTTCATATCCTTTTTACACTTTTCTATACAGACAGATTTATGTATTCATATTATATAATGTAACATCAGAAAGAAACTTTTCTGCAAACTTTGAACTAAAATATATCAGGAAAACGAATCTGATAGAAAACGTCACAATTCGTTTTTTTTTCAGTTCAGAATTTAACACGGAAAAGGAAACTTCATATTTATTTCGTTTCATCTAAGACCACTTTGTATACCCGCAAGATTTATATGCATTTCATCTCCCGATTCCATTTTGTGGCCGTAAAGCGAAAGAGTTATTCAGTTATTCGGCAAAGAGTACAACAAAAAATAATACTCCTGCATGTAAATTGTAAACGATTAATTTAAATATTATGTCCCCTATGTCAAAGCAAGCATTCTACAACGAGTTTTTTGTCTACTTACCTAATATGAAAATTTGTATCTTTTTCTGAATTTTCATAAAATTCAATATAATAGTATAATAGTTTCTTAAAAGAAACTAAGAAAAGACCGCTTGCTTGACAAGAAGTAATAAATTTTATGAAGTGTTGCAAAAAATTTCTGCAATAAAGATGAATAAAGTTGAAAGGCAAGAAGTTGAATTTTTGATAGAAAATGCCATGTCTTTTGATTTACGGTGAGGTTAATGGTGTTACGGATAATATAGCATAAAATAAGGGAGGGAAATGGTTTGTTACTTGCAACTTCAACCTCCTGCTGAACATTGTTCCACACCCCATCCACTAATTTATGTTAACGTCTTCTTGACTGAAGTTCCGCTCATGCAAAACGTGATGGTGCACTTTGATATAAGGGCTGCTACTAACTGCATTCCGAGCTAATGCTCCTTCATTAAAATTAATTTTTAGACTTTTCATTTTCCACCGACGCATTTCCGTCCATTAAAAATCGCGCACTAAAACATCGTTTTGTCGTAAATTCATAAGCTTTCAAGCTTAATATCCAACTGCACAGTAATATCGGGAGAGTTTCATGGGATTCAATTTTAGGTTTCGGCGAATTTGTTAAATATTTACGTTCCCACAATGCGATTTCAGATTATCTGTTTGTTCGTACATCCGCAACATTATAAAAAAAGTCTGGTAAATCCCATTGAACTCCGATTTGTCCATGAAATACACAAAAGAAATGTCAGATTAATTTTTAAATCCGTTTTACGTCCAGGGTTCGAAGCATCAACAAAGTATGTAGTATCCAGTAAGTAGTCCCAGGTATAAGGACCAGGCAGGGGTTGATAGAACTTAAAATAAGGACGAAACAATTGCTGCTTCTATCTTTAACCGATATTTACCGCCTCAGAACTGTCCTACCGGCCATTACTGAATGATTTTCAGCCACCAAGGGTTGCAAGGGTTGCCGTTGTCGAATATTTTCTGAATCTTTGCCATTGCTTGCTCCCTAAGAACTGTATGAACACAGGAGTGAAGCTTTCTTTTAATTTTGCAGTGTTTGTGTGTTTAACATTTTCTCGTTTTTAAATTATAAATTATGTGAATATTTAGTTGAATGTTCATAGTTACTTTTTTTGTTAATTTTGTGAAGGTAATGAATTATTAACCAGTCTTAAGTTAGCTCTAGTAGATTTTATTTGTAAGTGCCCCATGCACAAGCTCAAGCACCCTGCTGCATTGGTTGGAGGGAGTGTATATTACTGTCCATTAAGTTAGTATAATAAGATTAAGTTGCACACCAGTAAATTGGCTTTAAATTAATTGCTCACGGAATTCACCTGGAGAAGAAGCGTGTCTGAAGTGTAGTTTTGCAGCGAACTACTACAACGAAGCAGAAGGAAGGACAGCTATCGACAAAAGGAGGTACAATGGTGCAGCGAACGTCACAACTGGCAACTGGTGGTAGTAAGAAGCTGGAACCTCTGTTTAAGGGTCCTTATAGAATCGTAGCAGTGCTAGGAACGATAGGTATGTAGTGGAGGACCTACGAAAGTCCAAAAAGTGTTGCTGCGGTAGACAACTTAAAGCCTTGGGTTGTGTTCACTGAACCAGAGAATGAACACGAATTATAAGCAAAAGGAAGTGCGCTGCACTGTCTTGGAGTCTGAGTACTGTCAACTCTGAGGGAGTTGTAATGCCTGAGAGGAGGAAGGGTGTTCTCTGGGGAGAGATGTAATGCCTAATAGGAAGGGTGTTCTCTGAGGAGATGTAATGCCTGAGAGGAAAGAATGAGGTGTTGTACTCTGTACAAATGTAATGCCTGAGTCTCGGTAGGGAGTACTTGATGACTACTTGAAACAGATAAGGATGGTAACCAATGTACAAATTTCTTTTTAGCCATATAAACAAGTGAAAATCGCCAGTTTACTGAGTCTACCAGTCTACAATAAGTCTTCTATTCTATATTAATATAAAATTAAGTTATTACTATGTTTCGATCTCCAAAGTCAGCTCGGTACGTGTTAATTATTTGATATCCGATATTATTTTGGATGTTTTTTTTTTTAATAAAAATAATTTTTGGGATCGAAAATTAAGCTTTTTCCAACCAACCTGAATCAGATGAAATTATGTACGTTAATCTAAATTTTCCTTCAATCCCATGGGGATTATCTTGGTACTGGCCTAAGTTGCCCAATGTCCTATATTTAGTGATTTGATGTGGAATTATATCAGTTTCCATTTTGTTTATATCTTATTACAAACACTTTGAAGCACGTCAATGATTTGGACACGGATATTGTACCTATAGACTAAGAGTGAATTATGTGAGGTGGGGGTGAAACTAAGAAAAGGACCACCACGAAGCTGGATGATGTAAGGGAAGTGCGAATTTCCACTATTGTGAAAGGAGTCGGGTACTAGCGGTGCTCGACGACGGTGTGTAGACCCTTTCCTGCAAGAGAGGCAGATCGGTGTCTCCTGCGTGTATCTGTGGTGTTAAGGTCCGGTCAACTGGAAAAGGTTGCCGGAATAAATAATATACAGAGTGTTAATTTTGATAATAAATATACAGAGTGGTAATATTGATAATAATTGATAAGTGTACCAAGCAGTATAATTAGGTATACTTCGTGCCGAATCTATAGTCCTCATCGTCAGTTATCAAGAATTGTAAAGCAGCATATACCTATTCTTCAGTTTAACAACCGAATCTACAGTCTTCATCGTCAGTTATCAAGAATTGTAAAGCAGCATACTCGGCAGCATATATTCTTCAGTTTAACAATAATTATAACGTGGCAGTCAAGAGCCCCAACCTTGGATGGTACCGTGAGTCTTTAACCGAAATTGATTTCATTCTAGAATTTAAGTTATAATTTGTTGGTGACAAATTTGTAATTGTTTTCTTTTTATGTCATAATATAATACTTATAGCGAAGTATTATTAATTAACTCTTCCCTTAATTGATGCAAAGTAATCCTCAAAAGAACCTCCCTGAGAATTAATCAAAAAGACAAATCAAATGTAAGTGTCCCCAAAAAGGGGTGCTACAACTTCTAAATAATATGAGTAGGTAAGTGAACATCGACCACAAAAATTAGCTATCCATAATCATTGAGCCCAACTCCAACTGCAATTCAAGGGAATCTAGAACAAATTATGGCTAGAGTTTCGAAAGGATTTCGCAGCTCAGGAAGAAGGACTCACCCCTCTTGGGAGGTCAACAGGACATTAGGGTTAGCCGTATTTCAAACTCCTGTTTCGGGAAGATTGCAAAGTTTAGCTAAAATTACCAGCATTCCTTAACTAATAATATTATAAAGAATTAAAGTGCATCACATCTCTCATAGAGGATGAGAGATCTAATGATAGAGAATTGGAGTTTATGGCCACGTCTCGGTGGTTCTCGTTAGTAAACAACTCAGAGTTAGGTAGTTAGGTTGAAAGTTCAGAGTTTCAACATGTAACATCATCACCAGCACCTCAAATATCTACTAGTCAAACCAGAATTCAATTAAATCCATAATATATAAAGTGTATAGTTCGCGCGTTTGTTGATAGCAAAAGTTGGAGCAGTATTGTTGCATTCAATTTCATTCCCTGAATTAACTATCCGTCTGTGCATTTAGAATGTTCGCTGGGAGTCTTTGAATAGCCGCAAAAACAGGAGACGAAAATCTGGTACCGCGGGTAGAGCTGAAAGCTAGTTTTCAATTACTCTAACTCTGCACATAAAAATTTCAACAAAGAGTATTGTTTCACTCCATTGAGTATCTTCCTGAGTTTTCTCTTGAAATGTACGTACAATCTTACTTATCAAGCCACATATTTCTTCGTCCAAAGTGATGGATTGCAAGGAAAGGAGTTCTGTACGTCAAGCTCACTAACCGGGGGCACTTTGTGTTTCTCTTAGTTTGTTTAGTCACGGAGTTAGCCCCTGTAGGAAAGTTTCGCACGTGAGGTCACCTTTATTTTTAAAGCTTTCTGTATTGTTCTCTCAACTATGGGAGCATCATTTTATTATAATAACTAAGTTAATTAAAGTTCCTAGAGACAAGGGTTATAATATGCTGCATGGTAATATACCTCCCGACGTATAATATTCTATATAGAGTGCTCTGGGATTAACTAGATAGAACTTTCTCCACATTCTCCTTTTATGAGAGTGTCTGTCGTTTTATAGGTAGTTTTGGGTGGTTTGGCATCTCAAGAAGCGATGCCAGACATCAAAATATGTCAAAATATTTGGATTTGGGGACATGCACCGGATTCCTGCATGAGTAGAGTTTACGAGTCCACACTGAACGTTAAATTTGTTATGCTTAAATGCATTCAATAAATAAAACATTTTTAATTATTTTCTGAAACATTCAGTAAGAACTAAGAAAGTTTTTATATTTCAATGACATAAAATATCAACCTGTAAAAACACAAAGATCTAGACAAAATGCACACAATTTGTGGGAAATCGTGTGAGAGAGCGAAAAAGACTAGTAATGGATTGTCCGCAATAATTTTAATTTTTTACATACAAGTGGAATGTGTCCTAACAGGTCCCATTTGTGCACTGGTGTAGCTTTAATTTTTAACCGATATAAAACTAACATATTTCATTCAATTTATTATTGTTCGATTCTTCGGAAGGAACGAAATTACAGAAGGCGATTCCTTCCGCTCTGTCGTTGGGGACGTTAGATATCCACCCTTGACAAATGCAACATTTCCAGTTGGTGGGGTGAAACTGATCTTCGTCGCGGGGACAGGTCGACATTGCATGGAAAAAAAATAAAAAGCAATTTATACATATAGACAAGGGTTGCATGATATACCGTACAAACTCAAGGAGCACGTTCCTGAGGGCTTTTTATAAGTAGAAAGATTCTTAAACATGAGTCCAATATGTTACCCACCCGCTTATAAAAGTAATTTCAAAGCATTTGGAATGATTTATACTAAAAAACAAAAAAAAATCAAGCAAAACGTCAATTCAACTTAACCTGATCCAATTACCTAGAAGCGACCGCGTTTGGGTTGGAAATCAGATCCCAAATAAGATTTCTCGAGTAAGCTGATTTAAGCTTTTTTGCCAAAATCGTTCCAAATCAAAGTTTGCTTCGTGGGTTTTTTGGAAGACTTCCGGGAAGCTGATGGAAATAGTATATTGTGAAACAAGTGCGGAAAAGAGAAAATTTCTCACGAGTGTGAAACAATTGTGACACGAGACGAAGTCGAGTGTCACAATTCACACGAGTGTGAAATTTCTTTTCCGCACGTGCTTCACACAGTACTTTTCCTACGACCACAATTTAACAGATTAATTATTTAACAAATTTAACACATAAATTATTTTTTCTGACAATGCTCTGCTTTTATGACCTTTTCTCCAATTTATGAAATGTTTATAAGCAGATTCGTATTTTTCTCTCGAAACTACAGGTAGCAAATTCAAAGAACACAAACCTGCTTGTTTTCTGACTTCAGGTGGTGTATTTTCTGCTTCAGATTCAGAGGAATTACAATCCATTATAATGATAGGTACCTAATTAAAGTTTATTTTTTCAGACTACCTACCTAGGTAGGTATTATTTTCAATTCTACCAATGACTTTTTAATATTACTATTATATACTGTAAAATCATTGAATTCTACCGACAATATTATTATTATTTATTATTAGACTCCGTATAAACTAAAAAAACCTTCTTGCGCATCAATCGCAGAAACAGTGTATTTTTATGCGATTCAACTATGAAAATTTTTGCCGCCTTTTAAATTGGCTTTCTGAATTTTTCAATAGTCAGGTCGAATTTGCGTAGTGGTTTACTGAGAAAATTTCATTTCATTTCGTTTGAAAGCGTGCCATAAAATAGATTTTTACATAATAAACCAAAAAAAAATTGGCAAAATTTAACAATTTCGTCTCTTGTCCTATATACCCGCCACTGACTAACTTTAAAAAGTTACAGGCGAGTTCTGAAAACCGAACATTTGAAATTTTAGAGAAATAAACATCATGTAAAAAAATTCGAATAACTCCGCCATTTCTCTTATTTGCTTCTTTAAATTTTGGAGAGTTACAAGCTATTAGTGTAGTTGTCTATTCCGAAAATTTCAGGTAAATTCCCTCAAAAATGTGCTCATAATCAATTAAAGAAATTTAGCCATTTTTACCATTTTCTTACCCACGCCACTAGCTTACTAATGAAAATAATAAAAATTTTATTGCATTAATTCAAATTTCAAATCATTTTAGTCCAATCTTGTTAATACAGGTTTGTAGGAGTTTTTATTTTTTGCAATTGGGGTTGGCAGGAGCAGTCATATCTGCATGGGTGGTCCCGCCCGAGCCGAGCGCGATGAAAACGGTGCGCTGGTCTGGTGCTGGTGCTGGTTTTAAATCAAGCAGTCCCGGGTCATAATATTACATTCAATCGTTAAGTTATTAAACAAGTCTTTAATTGTCATCCTCATTATTTTGTTGTGAAAAGTTTTCTTTCTATATTGCTTATACAGGGACTAAAAAATAGCCTTTTTCCCTAAAATTCAAAAAGCCGCCATTTTGAAACGGCTCGATCGATTTTGCTCAAAAAATGCAATACCAGACCACTACTTGTGGATAATATCTTCCTCCCATAAAAATTTCAGCCTCCTAGATTGAAAACTGCTACCAGAAAACCGTGCCACAGGACCGGATGTTTCGAAATTTTAAAGGACACCCTGTAGAAGTAACGCGACTTTTGAAAAAAATTTCAACGAAAATTTAACGTCATCCCGAAGTTTCACAAGAGTAAAAAATTTCTTCCACTAATCTTGAAAGATGAAGCTACTAGAGCGTTTTTAAAATTTTAGAGAAATTTACATCATGTAAAATAAATTTAAATATCTCCGCCATTTTTTTTATTTGATCCTTGAAATTTTTGAAGATTAAAGAGTATTAGTATAGTTGTCTACTGTAAAAATTTTAGTTCAATTCCTTCAAAAATGTGCTCAAAAACTGTTTTAGAAATTAAGCCATTTTCACTCTTTTCCTACCCACGCCACTGGCTTATTAATGGAAAAAATTCAAATTTTTTTGCATTAACTCAAATTTCAATTAATTTTCTTTCAATCCTGTTAACTTGATGTGAAAGTTTTTTTGCCATCTTGCTCATACAGGGATTCAAAAAATAGTAAATTTTCCGAAAATTCAAATGGTCGCCATTTTGAAACGGCTCGGCCGATTTTGCTCAAGTGCAATACCAGACCACTCCTTGTGGACATATTACTCTCACAAAAATTTCAGCCCCCTAGATTGAAAACTGCGGCCAGAAACCGTGCCTCAAGGACCGGATTCTTGGAACTTTGAAAGGACACCCTGTAGAAGTAACGTGACTTTTGGAAATTTTTTCAACGAAAATCTAAAGTCATTCCTCAGCTTTACAAGAATCCAAAATTTCGTTCACTAATCTTGAAAGATAAAGCTACAGGAGCGTTTTGAAAATCGAAAAATCGTGATTTTGGAGAAATAAATATATATATAAATATATATATTTGAAAATTAGGTAAAGGCAAGCGGTGTGTCGCAAATAAAAGGTATGATCCTTTTTTGTTAATCTCAATATATTTCGATCTTAATTTAGATCTTCATCAGGAGAACTGTAATTATAAGAAATCAATATTTTTTCAAAAAATCTTAAGATAAATACTTACAACAAATGATCAAAATAAAATTAGCATCTTTAAAATTCTAAAAATCTTCATAAGGTAATGTTAATAAAGTTCGTTTTGTAAATTTATGCCAAAAAACCATTTAATATTTATAAATATCAACATTTAAGAATAATTTTTATGAGAATTTAGAAAAAAAATTTTTTATATATTTTATGACATAAAAGTTTTGAAGTTTTTTAACATTGTGAATAATGGATTATTTTCTCAAAAATCAAAACAAAGGAATCTAAACAGTACTACTTTAACAGTTATTTTTATATATGTTCATTAGTTATTTATTTATTTATGAAATTAGGTAGGTACCTGTCTATAAATTGTTTAAAAATTTTTGTGTTTTTCAAAGTCTAAAATATAGCTATATATTCTATTTAAATTTTGTATATCTGATTTTAAATTTATACAGTTATCGATATTTTCATTTATGTGACAATAAATTTAAGTATTTATCTTAAGATTTTTTGAAAAAATATTGATTTCTTATAATTACAGTTCTCCTGATGAAGATCTAAATTAAGATCGAAATATATTGAGATTAACAAAAAAGGATCATACCTTTTATTTGCGACACACCGCTTGCCTTTACCTAATTTTCAAATAATTAAAAATAACGGTGTTTTACTACATTCATAATTTAAAGATTAATATGGGCTTCTACAATGACATCCTTGTAAGATATGGAAGGGAATCAGTAGATTTTTTAAAATCAATCGCCAAAACCAACACCAAGTTAGCATCTTTCAAAAATAGAAGAATCTTTTTACTTCAATGTAAAAATAATGGAATCCAGCCAAGACACATCATTCAAAATTTAAATTGCTTATTAGGAAGCTTAGAAGTTGATCCAGAAAGAACTTCTAACAGGATTAGAAACTTAAATAACAGGTTAGGATTTAAAATTATTACTTTAGAAATTAAAATAACTGAAGAACAAATAATAAAACTTTCTAACCAACTAAAAAATCTAGAAACACAAGTTAGATTAATTTTACCAAATTATATTGTAAATAATTACATTTTTAAAATGACTCATAGATATAATATAATTTTTAACAAAATAAAGAGGAATAACATTAATAAGTTTAACAATTTAAAATCAAGTAAAATGAGTGAAATTAAAACCAAAAATAATTGGTTTAAAAACTACACTGATGTTGTTTTTCCAGATTTTGCGAAAAAAATTATATCATTAGGTCCAAAATTTTCTTATCAACCAAAAACTAAAAATGTAAATCTAAAAAGAATTTTATCTGAAATAGAATATACAGTTTCTTTAACAAATAATGATAAACGTGACATACTTAGGGCACAATCTACCAACATCATAACTAATTTTATACACAAAAATTTAGAACACAACACCATTCTTAACACAATGTACATAAAAACTAAACAATTTCTCAAGGATAATCCAAACATTATAGTTACTACTGCTGATAAAGGAGGAGTTTCAGTAATATTAAACAAAAATGACTATTACCAAAAAATGAATGAATTAGTCGAAGATAACAATGTTTATAAAATTATAACAAATAATCCTACCAACAAAATTCAAACTGATTGCAACAAACTTATTAAAACACTCAAACTAAGGAAATATATTGATGACTTAACAGCTAAAAGATTGACTACATACAATGGAATCACTCCTAAATTATATGGTGTTCCTAAAGTACATAAAGAAAATTGTCCAATGAGACCAATTGTTTCTAGCATAAATTCCCCAACTTCATCTTTATGCAAGTACATTGCAGATATTTTAAAATTGTCTTTTTCAAATTATAACAGTTATTCAGTAAAAGATTCATGGAATTTTGCAGAAGAAATAAATGAATTTCAACTTCCACCTAATCATATAATTGTATCTTTAGATGTTGTTTCATTATTTACAAATATTTCTTTACATAGAACAATATTAGTTTTAGAAGAAAATTGGCAATTAATTCAATCACAGACAAAGATTCCAAAAAAAGAATTTCTAGAGTTAATAAAATTTATTTTTGAATCCAATTATTTTTTATACAATAAAAAATTTTACTCACAAATCTTTGGATGTCCTATGGGAAGCATTATAAGTCCAATTTTAGCTAATATAATTATGTCAAGCTTATTAAAATACTGTATTCCAAAACTATCTTTCAAATTACCTTTCATTTACCAATATGTTGATGATTTAATTCTTGCAATACCTGAAGAAAAATCAGATGAAATTTTATCAATTTTTAATATATATGACACACATATTAAGTTCACTATTGAAAAAGAAAACCAAAGATCTGTTCCTTTTTTAGATACAAAATTGATAAGAAGAGAAGATAATAAAATAATTCTAGATTGGTATAGAAAACCAACAAGTAGTGGAAGATACATTCATTTTCACTCATACCACAGTCATAAAATAAAAATGAATGTTATTTTAGGCCTAAAACAACGAGTAACTAGAATTACACATCAATCCTTAAGAGATAACGCACTAAGGAAAATTAGAGATCTCATGTTAGAAAATGGTTATCCTAAAAAGTACATTAACAAATTAATTTTTAACACACCTAATTTATCTAGTACCTTAACAACTACAGAAATTAACACCAATCAAACAAACTTACAAGTTACACAATTATTAATAAATCCTGACACCACACAAAATACGGTTAATAACATTAATAATAATCAGTTCAAATTCACTACTTTTCCTTACATTGAAAACTTAACACACAAAATTATAAAAAATTTTTAAAGAAAATAATATAAAGTTTGCTCTTTATAATTACTTGACAAATAATACAATTTTTAATAAAAATAAAGATAAAATTCAAGTTTTAGATAGATCTAATTTAGTGTATAAAATTAATTGCTTGAATTGTAACTTATCATATATTGGACACACTTCTCAATTGTTAAAACAAAGAGTATCTTTACATAAAAGTGACTCTAGACTTAGGCCAAATAGATGCACGTTAGCCAACCATGTACATAATACTAACTGTGAAATGGATTTTGAAAATATTAAGATATTAGAAACAGAAAGTAATCTTTTTAAAAGACAATTTTTAGAAATGTGTCACATAAATGAAAATATCGATAACTGTATAAATTTAAAATCAGATATACAAAATTTAAATAGAATATATAGCTATATTTTAGACTTTGAAAAACACAAAAATTTTTAAACAATTTATAGACAGGTACCTACCTAATTTCATAAATAAATAAATAACTAATGAACATATATAAAAATAACTGTTAAAGTAGTACTGTTTAGATTCCTTTGTTTTGATTTTTGAGAAAATAATCCATTATTCACAATGTTAAAAAACTTCAAAACTTTTATGTCATAAAATATATAAAAAATTTTTTTTCTAAATTCTCATAAAAATTATTCTTAAATGTTGATATTTATAAATATTAAATGGTTTTTTGGCATAAATTTACAAAACGAACTTTATTAACATTACCTTATGAAGATTTTTAGAATTTTAAAGATGCTAATTTTATTTTGATCATTTGTTGTAAGTATTTATCTTAAGATTTTTTGAAAAAATATTGATTTCTTATAATTACAGTTCTCCTGATGAAGATCTAAATTAAGATCGAAATATATTGAGATTAACAAAAAAGGATCATACCTTTTATTTGCGACACACCGCTTGCCTTTACCTAATTTTCAAATAATTAAAAATAACGGTGTTTTACTACATTCATAATTTAAATATATATATAAATATAAAAATTCAAAATAAATTTAACGGGCATATCGCTCTAACCTAGGGCTTCCTGAGGCAGACCTGACACACAGAGCCATCCAGTCATCTCGAAGCTGCAGACAACGTTGTTTCGGTCTCTTAGACCTCATCAGTACAGCACATCGAGAAATAACTAGAGGATGCATGCCAGGCCAGCACAGGAAGCCAACTATATGAATAAAGAGGTGACACGGAACTCCGTGACCTCAATAGTTGGTTGCCATCTACCGACGGAGACAAGAACTAAACGGCAGCACGCTACCAGCTTTGTGTCCATCGGGAATAGGCAGCCCACAATTCGGGGCATTACCATCCGTCGGGCGGTGCTGGTTAGCTACCGATAGATGTCTCTCGCCAAAGCCCATGGTTATTACAATAATAATGATGATGTTAATGAGCGCAAAGAATTAAAAATTCAAAATAAATTTAACGGGCATATCGCTCTAACCTAGGGCTTCCTGAGGCAGACCTGACACACAGAGCCATCCAGTCATCTCGAAGCTGCAGACAACGTTGTTTCGGTCTCTTAGACCTCATCAGTACAGCACATCGAGAAATAACTAGAGGATGCATAGCACTAGAGGATTATTTCTCGATGTGCTGTACTGATGAGGTCTAAGAGACCGAAACAACGTTGTCTGCAGCTTCGAGATGACTGGATGGCTCTGTGTGTCAGGTCTGCCTCAGGAAGCCCTAGGTTAGAGCGATATGCCCGTTAAATTTATTTTGAATTTTTAATTCTTTGCGCTCATTAACATCATCATTATTATTGTAATAACCATGGGCTTTGGCGAGAGACATCTATCGGTAGCTAACCAGCACCGCCCGACGGATGGTAATGCCCCGAATTGTGGGCTGCCTATTCCCGATGGACACAAAGCTGGTAGCGTGCTGCCGTTTAGTTCTTGTCTCCGTCGGTAGATGGCAACCAACTATTGAGGTCACGGAGTTCCGTGTCACCTCTTTATTCATATAGTTGGCTTCCTGTGCTGGCCTGGCATGCATCCTCTAGTTATTTCTCGATGTGCTGTACTGATGAGGTCTAAGAGACCGAAACAACGTTGTCTGCAGCTTCGAGATGACTGGATGGCTCTGTGTGTCAGGTCTGCCTCAGGAAGCCCTAGGTTAGAGCGATATGCCCGTTAAATTTATTTTGAATTTTTAATTCTTTGCGCTCATTAACATCATCATTATTATATAAATATATATATATATATATATCGTGGGCAGGTGAATTTTGGAAAACCACTTTTTCGTGATCTGGGGGTCATGATCGGTGGACATTTGATGAGTTTGGGTGATTTTCGAAAAGTGATGTCGTCCTCAATAGTGTATTTTTTTGTTAAAAAATACACTAATAAGTGACGTGAGCGTGGAGACGTGGTAGATAATAACAATGATTTAAGAGAGGTTAGTATATCATTGATATGCAACTTCTACACAACGCAGGCGCTGTGCGTCGTCGATGGAAGTTAGTAGAGGTGTGCGAGTTATTTTCACGATCACGTTCGTGAATTTGATTTGAACGCTACGAATGCTGTTATTAGCGATCAACTCGTAAATTTTAATAATCACTGCCACAAGAGAATAATGAGTATATTTTATAGTCTTGTCGAGTTCTATGTTATCCCATTTGTGCTTAATTTTTTTATTTTCATTTATTACCTTGAAGCTTTAAATGAATAGTTATTCCATTAACAATAAGTAACAGTTGAGTTCTCAGTTACCGCCCATCACTATTGTTTACATTAAAACTGTACGGAAACGATTTTTGGCTATGCGTTATGTCACTTTGTCGCACAGTTTTGGATACGTGAGAAATCTGTTAGTTTGCGCACAAAACACGATGCGCAAAGTAGTGTTTTGTATAGTGGTCGTAGGAAAAGTTGTTTTTATGGTTTAAAACTCTCTCGTTGATTTTCTTATTGTAGCTCAATGAAGAAATGGAAATAGCCAGGGGTTAGATAAGACACACGGTTACAACCTGATTAGGTGAGAGGTAAGGTGGAGAAATTATTTTACTTAATTGTCAGAATTGCTTTCAATAATTTGTAAAATTTACTTGATTGCCCAAATTTTGCTACTCGACGTCGACATCTTCTGGAAACTGTTGGAAAACAACCGGGATTCTATACAACAATTCTCTTCGTAGTACTTAATAAGTAGAACATTAATCCTGCATTTTTTAATGCATTTTAAAGATAATTAATTCTGTAGTGAATGATTTTGACCAAAAGCATTCAACGTCAATTTTCTGACGTTATTCGCTAATTGAGCAACCGGAGAAGTGTACAGACCATGCAACCCGTCGGAAGTTAAAAAATCGGTTCTTCGGTTCCTAAATTCGTCCAAGCCGGCCAGGTCCTCTGTAATGATCTTGATGCGCTTAAAAATTGCCCGTATCTAGAGCACGTAGTAAGTGGAGCAACAAATTGATGGGGTCTACGTGCTCGTCTATTCGGAAATCACTCAGCATAAAACTAATTTGCTACAGTTAGATTTATATTGCAACACTTCCCTACAATTTTTGCTCGTCCATAATTTGATATTGGATTTTACTTTCCAGACAATGACTTTAAAATATTTTACGAAGCAGTTTGAGGTAGTTTCAAATTCCGAAACGATTAGTCCTGTTGAGTGTTCAATAATGTTCATCCACGGATGGAACTGATAACTAAATTAAGATCGCCTAATAAATCCTTCAAAAAATAAAATCATATATTATTAAATCAAATCGAAATTTGACATAATTTATTCAGAAAGACTTTTAATAATAAAAAGAAAGAAATTAGTCAGCAAGACTTTTGTAAATTATATAAACTATTATAGCACCCTGTATAACAATCAATAGGTATTCAGGAAAACTCAAGAAGAAAACGATGCCCATCCAGTTCCCAACGATAGAGAAGAATCTTCCAGACGCCTAGAGCAAATGCTTGGAAATTTATATCCGCAATAAATTTTCACACTAGTACGAATTGTGTGTTTAAGGAGTCCATTTATACGAACGCAAATTTATTGTTTCCTTGTTTGTACACTATTTGAGAGAAGGTGGAGTGGGAGAAGGTGGAGCAGCTCGCAAACTTTTAATTGCCACTACTATATATTCCACTCGGGAAATCAATGATACCACGGAGTACTTTTGAAAGGGTTCTAATATAAATCTATCGCTATTGTTACAGCCATTCCGATGCTTTTATTTACACAATTAATGAAACTGTATACAACAAAAAGTGGGGCTGAAGTATATCTCTCTTATTTACTAAGTTGAAATTGGATAACTTACGATCCCGAGTCATGTTCCGGAATGCAGACTGAACTTTTATAAGTTCTTTTTCCTTACCGTATAACAGCCACATTATAAAATGATATAGTTATTCCATAACGTGTAAATCCCGCTATGCCAACAAAGCATAAGTAAAAATATATTTTTTCTTCAAACGTCAGTAAATCAGACATTACTCGACTCAGTAGCCGGTCTCAAAGTTTCACTTTTCCTCCGCCGGAGCTAAAGTGTTGCCAAGCAACACTTTACCTCCGCCGGAGCTAAAGTGGTGCCATAGCAACATCAACATACAAACACATAGCTACCTGTATTAAGAATCAACTATTGAAATTTTATTAATGTAGGCCCGTATATTCATCAATAAAATTCAACCTAAGATATGAAAACTCTCTAGTTTATTATTATCTAATAAGGTTAAAAGGAATTCGGTATTAATCAAACATAATCTTTGGAAAATCTACACCGAAACGAAGTAATTCTGTGAAACGTCATAATTATTATACTCGAAGCCGGACGGTCGACAGTCGACTTTAGTCGAGTCGAGCTCGTGCTCGGCTCAGTCGGCCACAGTCGGCTCAAACGTCAGAAAAAAAGTTGGGTTATTGCGAGGTAAACAAAAATAATAATTATTCCGTATTGAAATTTGAATATTGAACACAAGGATAATAATAATTATAACCATATAGGTACCTAGGTACATAAAGGAATCCAACATCTTATATTTTTATTATTAGGTAAGTATTAGTGCACAGTTATGACCTACATATTTAACATTCAACTTCTGACTGACTGGCATCATCATTAACAGAAAATGAAAAAATTGACCAAGCAGGGTCTAGCAAGAGGTAGGTAGATGTTATCATTAATTTTATAACTTACTTACAAACTTTTATAACGTTTTTAATTTTGATTTTGCGATGATTAGTAGTTTAGTTACATAATTATTATTTTATTATTTTTCTTTAATAATTTCAATAATAATTTCTCGATGTTCACTGACGTTGATGACAGTGTCAATTTGACAGCGCCGCGTTTCTATAGAAGCAGCCCATACTCCATCCATACTCACCTACTTATATACCAGTCCAAACCTTTTGAAAATTCGCTTTCCTTCAATTAAAAATGATGTTCTTGCTTAAATTTGCCCACGTTTGAAGAAAAAATAGTATATTTTATTTGGAGGAAAAGTGACTTTTCATGGCTTGCTCTCTATTATCAGCCTCACTTCGTTCGGCTGATAAACACGAGCGCGCCATGAAAAGTGTCACTTTCCCTCCGTATAAAATAATATACTATTACGACGAAGATGCTACCACGTTACATCTTGCTTCCCAATTTGAAACAAACAGGAACTATGATAAATTAAATTGAAAAATCCATTACAACTGCATGATATACAGGGTGTCCCATAATATGTGGGCAATCTCCCGGATTTGGGTAAATTTCGTAAAAATAAATTAAAAAATAGCTGTAAAATTATTTCCTCAGAGACACCCCTACAAAGATATTAGCTGTTAAAGTTGAGGGTTGAAAATCAATTTTTTGCAATAACTTTTTTATTTCTTGACCGATTTTGATAATTTTTGGTTTTATTTTGTATTGTTTTGGACTGTTTAGAATAGTGTTTCATAATCTTTGGTAGCTCATACATAGACCTCGGGAGGGCATAACCCCCTCATTCACTTGAAATAAAACAATAAAAATAATAATTTTACAGTTTTTTAAGGTTAATTTGCTTTTTATTTGATATTTTTTACATAAAAAATGTCTCTTTATTTATTTCGATAGAGCGAACCGTTACCGAGATAAACGTCCTTCTAATAGGTGATGCGCCGCAGGAACTTTCCAAATTTCAAGTAAATTTTAACAAGATGGCTGACCTATGACAGTAAATTGAGCAGGAAACAAAACAATAACTTAATTAAATACACGTCAAATAGTGTCAAAGATTTCATTTCATGCAGATTCAATTCTAACTGATTTTAAAATGAGTTACAAAAACGCTGAATACGCAGAAAATCAGTTAGAATTGAATCTGCATGAAATGAAATCTTTGACACTGACGTGTATTTAATTAAGTTATTGTTTTGTTTCCTGCTCAATTTACTGTCAAAGGTCAGCCATCTTGTTAAAATTTACTGGAAATTCAGAAAGTTCCTGCGACGCATCACCTATTAGAAGGACGTTTATCTCGATAACGGTTCGCTCTATCGAAATAAATAAGGATACATTTTTTATGTAAAAAATGTCAAATAAAAAGAAAATTAACCTTAAAAAACTGTAAAATTATTATTTTTATTGTTTTCTTTCAAATGAACGAGGGGGTTATGCCATCCCGAGGTCTATGTATGTGCTACCAAAGATTATGAAACACTATTCTAAACAGTTCAAAATAATACAAAATAACACCAAAAATTATCAAAATCGGCCAAGAAATAAAAAAGTTATTGGAAAAAATTGATTTTCAACCCTCAACTTCAACAGCTAATATCTTTGTAGGGGTGTCTCTGAGGAATTAATTTTATAGCTATTTTTTAATTTATTTTTACGAAATTTACCCAAATCCGGGAGATTGTCCACATATTATGGGACACCCTGTATACTTCCTACAAACCAAGAAAACTTTAAATTACAAATTTTGCATAAAATAATATAACTCAAAAGAAATAGATTTTCTAGTTTCAAACAAACTATTGCTTTAAATTTTTTCCTAGCCTTGAATTAGTCAAAATTCAGGTCATTCAAGAATATGACTATGGCATAGCTCCTCTCACAATGGCGATAGCAAATCGGAAAACTTCTTCATAGAACCTCAGGTTATGGGCCCTGAGCATTCTAATCAACCGGTAAATTAAGAGTGAAATGATCAAAAAAAGATATGAAACACCCCCGTTGAACTCCACATCGAAAATATATACTATGGGAATAAAATAAAATGTAGTGAACTGTAAAAACAAGTAAGTAAAAATTAAACACTCGCATACTTATTATTAAATTAATTTGTGAAAATCTGATTAAACTTATCAAAGTAGTGGAAGCTTCAGGTATTCTGGAACATTTTTACAGAAACATACTTCGGACATTGTCTAACGAGCCATGCCTACAATAATTACCATAAATATTGCTTTTCAACTGCCCCCATAAACGAAAAGCTGGCACCGGCAATCTGGTGACCGTCGAGCCATTAACTAGCACATCTCCCTTCGATCCTTTGACCCGTAAACCGTTTATCCAAATACTCCATTCAACTCCATTCTGCAGGACTGTTGGAATACAAACTGATCCACTCCGCAATTCCAATGAACTTCGATAATACCTACTCTCAACGTAGTTTTTCTGCAACTCCAAATGCGTTCGAAAATTTAAATTTCCTTTATTTTATAACGTGAGATGAGAACTGGATTCATTATTGCGGTTGAATGCAACTATAATATCATATCATATCATAATATCATTATTACTTTATCGGAATAACTTCTTTAGGGACATACAATATATCAAACGCGAGAATTTCCCTTAAGAATAGGTTCTTTTGTCTTCCTATACTTTATACTTGAATTTCCTTGAAGTAATTTTCAGCTACCAGGATTTAACAATAGACTCGGTAAATGAATGGGAACGATACAGTTTCCCAAACGAACCGCCATTATTTGAAGTGTCACATCCCGCGACAGACGTGGTGTCAAAGAGTAGAATGAAACAATTGAAACCTTCAAAGAAATTCGGAGAAACAACTCAGTTCTTATCTGGATGTCACATCTAATATAGAAAGTAAGACCCATTTCGTAATAAAATTACAGTTACTCTAAAATTCAAAGCCTCAATAGTTTAGAGTGACTCTAAGTAAGTTACAGTGACTTACAAATTTATTACGAAAGATACATACTATCTTTCTCTTCGCCCGTCAAGCCATCAAGTAATACGTTCTTTATACTGCTAAATTCAGTTAACTAATGACGAACATTCCCCATGCGATGACGGAAAGTGTGAATTTCCTCAGCTTAGAGCCAATCAGAGCTCCTCAATTGGGAGAACTCATTTTTGGAACTCATTGCATGACGTCAACATGTTAAAATAGGTAACGCATTAATATCTCTCGACTAGAAAAACCACGATCGATTGCACTCCGCTCTTGGTTTATGTCCGCATCTTAAACGTAAAGTCCGATTATCACTCGTCGAACTCTAATCTACGGAACTGGGAAGGACTCGCATATCAGGACTCAATATCAATAAATACTAAATCAAAAACCTAACTGAATTAATAATTATGTTTTCTGTTTGGAATTTTGATAAATTTCAGGAGCTACGACGCAATTTCATAACAAATACATAATATTGCGTATGCCACTCATTTCGACAATAACAGGTTTGTGAATTCTATACCTTTTCTCTCATGGTCATGAGGTTAACTTATTTGCATTATTTGACATATCGAGTGTAGCGTGCGCTTTTCCGCATCAGTTTCGAATGAATTTTTCGAATAGAAAAGGCACAAGAAAATAGACCTGTTGGAATGTTACTCTCCGCTGGTTTTATACCCCGAGTCATTGTAGCGAGATCGAATGATGGGACTGTTAGTTCCAGTCTGTCATCTGCCAGTCAGAAGGGCTACACGTCAGAGCAGTAGAGGAAAGGAGGATGCGTGAATGTATCGATTGAATTGTGCATGAGGTCGAGAGGGACGAGATTGGTGCTGGGTCGCCCTTGCTGTCTGAAATACTGTTGGGTAAACATGGTTTAATAAGTGAATTATTTAGTTTATTGTTTCGTGTAGTGGCTTGTTTAAAACTCAGGTATGAAGTTGTTGTTTTAGATTTATTTAGCAAAGCTAATATTCTATGTCGTTTCTAATTAGGTAGAGTGAGATCTGTGATGCTGATTACTATGGAGTAGATTAAAGGAGCTCGAAGAGGTATAATGGCGTACCTGTTTCGGTAAGTTTCGGTAATATAACAATGACATTTAGTAAATTTTCCGATTGTAATTATTTTAATTTAATTTCAGGGCTTTTCCTTTTTGCTTTTGTTTTCCGTTTTCGTTTCGGATTCTTCATTAGGGCTATTGTGCTCTAAACTAATCGTGCTATTGTGCAAAAACAAAATAAGGGCTATTGTGCTCGAAACTAAATCGGGACTTGAAACAGCTGTTTCAAGTCCCGATTTAGTTTCTGTTCTGGGATCATCATTTACTCAAGAGTTTTGCTGATGTGAGCAGTTTGGATGAATGGCGTCCCTTGGGTAAAGCGAAGCCATTCCATTTTTTTTTTCGATTTGGTTTATCTGTCTGGAACATCGAGGAGGATGACGTAAGCAGTTGTGCAAGGAGGCAGCGTCACTTTCCATCCTACTTTTGGATCTTCCCGTTCACTCACTTTTCAACTTGAAGTACGAATTGGACTGCAAGGTACCTTATCAGATTTATATTGTAATTCTTTTACGTTCTCTAAAATGAGTAAAAGATCCAATAACATCAACCAAATGATGTTATTGGAGTGATTTATTTGGATCATTGTTACCTGTAAATGAATTTAAGAATATCTAATTGATATTACAATTTTGTATATTGCTAAACTTAATTATACCAAGCCGGTATGTTTTCATTTTTTTATTAATGTAAATTTTTAATTTAGTAAAGTTATTATTTAGCCAAATTAAGTAAGGTTAGATGTGTAAATTTTAGTGAATGCCTATTGAAGGTGGTATGGGGGTCATTTATAGACCAATTATCTTTTAAAATGAATAATGATTTTGTCTAATCTTTGATATTATGTATAATGTTTAGTTGATAAGTGGAAAAATCCTAATTTTAAGTAAATAATCTCACGATACATTACTATCAATTTCTGGAAAATTTAATTTTATTTACTTGTAACATTCCAATAAACTGTTAATTATTAGTGTGTCTTTTATTTTAGTGTTTGTGTGATCTGTAATTTAAATATTCACAACGTAGGGCAGGTCAAGCTTTTTGGAAACTTTTTGGAAACTTTTTAGAGACAAAATTGATCTAGACGATCACTTAAAAATTTGTAGCTTCATTTTAAGATCTCTAACACCCTCTGTTCCGCTTTGGGTTCAAATAAATTTGAAAGTACCCGAACGGAGCCAGAGGGAATAGCATCCTCTGCTCGCACATTTTTCTTTTGGCATATTTATTCGAAATTTTAAATCAAGCGAGCAGAAAGGGCTACACGAGTATCTATTATACCTATCCCTGGCTACTTAATCATCGTTCTACAAAAGCCGCTACTTTTTCTCTGGTGGTTTATAAAATGTGTTGTAATAAAAAAAATTACAACATTGTTTTGATTCTCATTACACAACAGGTATGTGCAAAAAGCTCACTTTCAGGCTACGCAAGCTGTTTTGTAATAATTGTCAACTTTCATATAAGGGAGAAGATAAAACAATACTATGCACCTCCAATGCCTTTAATATAGTTGTTTCATGAAATTAGGGAGCTAGCAAAAAAAAAAAAAACAACCAGGGTTGAATTTAGATTCAGTGCATTTACATTCATAGTTTCATCTAAGATTGTACTAAATTTCACTACTTCCATCAAAAACTATTTAATCTCTTCTGCTTTCGATATTTAAGCATTTTATTATCCAGATCATTTCAAGGGAAATCTTATACGATTTATTTGGGCGATTAAATTGATGAAATGCAGGTTATATATTTCCATGGTCAATAAACTGTTGAGTGCATGAACCTATTAAGACAAAACTGTAAGGAGAAAGACATTTAAGGGTGTGCTGCTCTATTATATACTCTACGGGGCGTAATTTTAAGGGAATTGCTGCGTTACAACCCTCCTTTTCGCCATTAATTTCCGAAACATGAAGTGTGTAATAGTCTCGCAGCAAGATGATAAACTTTTATGAAGTATCGTAAAAATAAGTTTGACTGGGGTATCGAGTACCGAACTATCTCTGTACGTGCAATAATGAACCTTTTATACATCATGCAATATGAGGTAAACTTTAGGTGAACGAAATCGTTACAAAATTGAGTTGTTTCAAAATAACTGTAATTTTAATGCCAATTGTTAGTCTCTTCGGTATCAAATCATCGGTATTTCATCCGTATATCTAAAGCCTTCAGTAGATAGGCGTCAAATAACTCAAATAGTCGTAAACAGTGTTTCTCGCACTTGGATATTTCAAAGCAAACGTGTAATTTAGATCCAGCTCAATGAAATTGATGTAATGTTAGGATAGGAATATGACGTTTCTGACATTTAGCATTATGATTATCTAAAGGCCGTTCAATATCATTTTTGTTAAAAGAAAAGTAAATATTTTTTACAATTTAGTCAAATTTCAAATATGCGCCACTTCCTTGTTTTTTACAGGACGCAGTTCACCTGCTGCAATAATGCAGACACATAAAGTTTATATGAACCCACGTTTTTCAGTCGGTCTTTATCAAGCGTCAGTGTAAAAAATAATGCTAATAATATCGCGGCTCTAAATTTCAGTATGTCTCAATTGAACACGACATTATGAAGGATAACCTTGCTCTAGCTTGCTGGACATTCGAGCATTCAGTAATTTTTTTCTTAATCTTCCTTTTATGAGCAAGTTATTGTTCGAAGTCGACATTACTTACCCTTGTGATAAGGCAAAGCAATAACTTTGGGGTTTGTGTGTGTGTGGGGAGATTAGAACAGTGAATTTTCAGCCCTAAAACTTGACATATTAGAGCCTTTTGTCATCCCTCGGTCCGACAACTTAGCAGACCGTGAAATTGATGGAGGTTGCAGTTGAATTTATATTCCCGGGTTGATTTAGATGACTATGGATTCCGATCAGGTCTCACGGCAGCGAAAGTAATTGAAGTAATTAATAGTAATTTATTCCGGTATTACGGCTCTACATCTGTGAATCCGTTCGATTGAGCTGTGATAGCCATCTTTTGCGCATTTCCATGTTTTAATAAGTTATGCTTTCATATTATGTCTCTGATTACAGTTAATTTCAGGAGACTTTCACATGCATAATGTCAACTATAATAATAGCAAACTAGCAAATTATGAAAGTAATTTTCTGCGCCCGTTTCATGTCCCAAAGTAGGTAGGATAAAAAACCAAAATCAGTTACGTAAAACTAAAGAATCGATAAAAAATAATGTTATTTCTCAAAATAACCTAATTTGGAATAAAAAGAATCGCATACCTATGATCGGAATTTATCTCGCCAAAAACAAGGCACAAAATGTTCCGGTACTTCCGGTTTCACGCTTTAACTTCACAGTTTGTCAGTAAAGGATTCATTTTGGATTTATATGATTGATGAGAGGCAACAATGGGCACAAGTGGCACAATGGCCCTAATGGTGGATTGAGCGTGGGACCGCGCCGGATGTCAAGTCAGGCTAAAAATCCGAGGATGCTCCAGGACGAATCCAGAGAGGACAAAGTAAACAAAGAGCAGAGTGAATATCACTGTACAGTGAAACAGATATAGTGACCCTTGGGCGATATCAAACTTGGATATATTGAATGCTTTAGCAGGAAGAAATCGTATAAGAGAAATTTAATGGTGTCATGATTTAAATCTTTTTATACCCAACTTTGGAATACATAAAACGAATAAAGAGCTACTGTACACATTTACTTTTACACCATGCTCAGTTAAGTTGGATCACTTCAGGTAAGTTTCGCTTGGATCGCTTAGTACGAAATTAAAAAGTCTATTTAATTTATACTCGCATCAAGGCACTCAGAATAACTTTATGTAATTATTGCATTAATGCTACGCAAGGATAAAGTTTCAAGGCTCCAGGAGGGTTAAAAGCAGTTTAGTTAACCGATTTTATTACCACGAGACGACTTCATATTTGACGTTTGCATTACACTCTCTCTGCAAGTTTCTCTGAAATTACAGTCGTTCATTTCTAAGGATTATTAATAAAGTAGATATAAATATTTGGGGCAACTTTTAATTCGAAATCATTAAAAAACACTTAACTATTAAGAACTTTTTGCGAAATTGAAAAAAATCATAAATAAAAAATATACCAGGGCCAGTTTTGGGTGAAATCAGAGAACTCAGATTAGACTTTCTAAAACAATAAACAAACCAAGCCAGATTGTTTCCAATTTTATATCAAATTGAGTCAGAATCAAGTTTACTAGGAACGGTTGAAATTATTTTCTCAATTAATAGTCATTCTCATCCTCTCGTAGGAAGAATTAATGTTCAAAACAAATCGGATTCATCAAAAAGAAATCAGTAGAGAATAGAAAAGTTGTTAAAAAAAAAATAAGTGCAAGGGCCAGTTGATTTTATCGAATTAACTCGGGCTTACTCTAAACATCAAAAAACATTAAAAAGCACGTCTTCCCACGACCACCTGCGAAAATTACAAATAGCACACTACTTAGGTACTTCGAAAATGACACATATCACCACCCTATAGCGTTGAAAAGTAAAATATCACACTTGAGTGGTATGTATGTGTATTAAAAAACTGTCGATTTAATTAATAATCCTTAGGTTAGGCAGCCCATAATACACATATGTATAGGATTTTCGGACGTATAGGATTAACTATTTTACCTAATTTTAATTTCTACAATATCTAAAAGTAATCGTTATTTTAATTTAGACAATTCTATTCTACAAGAGTCAGTGCGCAATCTGACAACTGAGCCCTGCGTCTTTGTTTGTAGCTTGGAATATTTTAATAGAAAATTCAGCTCTCTCCTTTAAATAATTCCCCCACTGTAGTAGTCATCAGCTGAAGTCAAGCAGAAAATTAAAATTAAGTTCAAGTTCGAATCCTACAGGAGCAGGTATTCAATGGTCGAGATGTAGATTCAAGGATGTACGCGAATTAATTCCTGGGACAGAGCGCCTATAGACTTCTCGAACGATCTGTGATTCAAGTCCATTTCTTGAACACGAGAATTATAAGACTCTGAAATAAATTATTCACCCAACTAAATATTAAAAATTTTTGAGGTTGCAAATCATTCGCGAATTATTTGACTTGCAGTGGTCATGGAACTGATATGGAATTTTAAACCCACTGTGTGTTCTTGAAGGCTTTTTGAAAGTGTATCCAGTTACTCTTGTTAATATGTAACATGTTGAATAAACATGGCTTTGGTTTTCATCATGAAGAGCAATAATTGTTAATAAATATGACTTATTGCAAGAATACTACAAAGGATGCATTTACGAACATGATATTATGTTTGATGAGATTATGATAATTGATTATAATCCTACCGGGTACTATCCGTGACTACTCTTGAAGGTGCTAGTGTTAGCTAGCACCGAAACGTGTCAATCTTAATAAATGTTTTGTAGCAAGCAGAGTCCTTTCTGAGAGAAAGTCCAAGTTTGATTCTTGCACAGAGACGTTGCATCATTCACCTCATCACCTCAAAAAGAGGGGGACTCAGGTGATGTGTCCACTTATCAGGAAAATAAAATATCGATATCTTTCCATCAGCAGCTCACCACCAAACATGATTTAGAAATTATCCATTTACATGAAATCCAGATGCATAATAATTATTATTATCGACTGACTATCAAACAATCAAACACTATTATAAACAATTATTATCTAAAAAAAACTGGTTTCAACAGAAAGTTTCTCCTTTATTGAGGCTCGTCAGTTCGCCCTTTCAACATTATGAGAGATAAATCGATAAGAAAGTAATATTTCAGATCAGACTATAATAAGCATCTGCTTTTACAGATTCAATGAAAGTGACATACACACCTTAACACCATCTAGTAGACGGTAGTATCACTAACACTAACCGTAAACGACTGTATTTTTAATCCATCTACGGATTCAATCAAATTGTTATTTCAATAACCAGAGCATGTAACTTTCTGCTAATTATTTTTATATTCATTCATTTTTACCTTCAAAAGACTTCACACAATCAAATGTATGGAAACGATCTAGGTCGTCAGCTCTTACCTGAAAAAAAAAGGTAGATATAGTCTTCATATCATAAAGATTCTCATCATCTTTGATATAATCATCACAGTAATATACTCAAGCATGACGTAAACTGTAACGTAGCTAGCTATGTAAACCAGTTACGAACCACACCACAAATAATTAACAACGAAGTATGTATTTATATGCAGTTACAGGTCTTCGAAAATAGAAATAAAGTCCTTTCACAGTATGTTTATATGGTACGCTTTGGCATATTAAAATAATAATTGATACCATATCAACAGGCATAACATAACACGCTACATCTGCAGAATTTAGGGTTTAATTAACTTTTAGTTTGAAACTGTTATAACTTCAAGCATCATGAAATATGTACATGGCTGGGTGGGTGATAATAACAACTAAGGAACATTCATTTTAATTAAACAGCCAGCATATTACTAAACTTCTCCATTAGCATTTATTCTCAAAAATAGGTCTGGATTAATAATAGAGATTAATGCACTTTTACTTATAAAAATATTACGAGGAATTCTCAAGACGATATGTGTTACATTCATGAAGGATCAATTCCCCGGAAGAACACATTCGTCAGGTTTATGTTCTCGTATACTATAATAGCTTACGATGTTACGTGCATCCTTATCAAAGATCGCCCTCGGGAATTTGTCTGCTATTCCCTAACATGGCCATGATATATTTTGAATAATTGAAATACTGAATACTGAATTTTTGTTGTTGCTTGCTGGTAAAGGTATTACCTATACATTTTTATTGTGGTTGGGATGGTGAAAACATTGAATTATTTTATGATCAATTTTTTCTCAGAATGATGAAATCTCGAAAATAACCTCAGAATGATTATTATTTTTACAGGGTCCTACATTAGTGCGTTGTTCTTTCCTATAACGATTCGCCCATTGGAGATAGAAAAAAAGATGTGAGAAAAATGTGCCAAAAATATTTTCAGCAATATCGCCCAATGTCGCTGTACAACTTTGTTATTTTAAATAGGACACCCTGTATATTATTACATTTTTGTATTGTCTGAGAAAAATCAGTAAAAATGGTTTTCACAGTTGGAGTTTAAATTGAATAGCTTATGCGTTATAAACAAATGAAAATCGCCATTTTAAATTTTCAAAGCAGTTCACAATGAAAATGGCTCAAAAAATAGAAAAAAAGTTTACATGTCCCTGGGAATATACTCCAAAGAAGCAGAGAAGAGGGGGCACAATAGATCTGTAAAATAGGTCGCAGCGCATCTGGCAGTTCTGGCACCCTCAATATCAATATCAATCAATACATGTCCCTGTCTTTCACATGGTATCCCATAGTGTTGTAAAAATTGTTATACAGGGTGATGAAAAATATTATTTTTTTTCGATTATTTCGTTGATGCTGTAACGAAATCCGAGGCTTTCGTTGTTAATTATTATTTATTTCATTCTTAGACGGATTCATCTCGATTGATACAGTTATTACGACAGTGATTAGCAGGTTATCTCCACCAGCACCGGCTATATAAAGAGCGCCAGCTGAAGAATCACGCAGAGTATTGCTAAGTATTGACTGGCAAGCAACTCTCTCTCCTAGGTGAACTGAGCCTGGAGATTCCGGGGCATGCAGTGAGTGCCCGTTCCCCCCCTGGATAGGTGAGGTTGATGAATTGAGTCGACCGAACTGTAATCCGACATCGGAATCGTGGCCAGGGTGCATTGAGCTCTGGCAGGCGACCGATCATAACAGGCAATCAGCCGGCGCTGTACTGAGGTGCCGGCGGCCCCCTTTATTCCCTATCAGGCCTGTATTGAGGACCGGATCCAGTAACAGTCGTCCCGAGGTCGCAGTGAGACATCGGGAACGGCTTTTGTTTCAGAGAGCGCCTGCCGACGGAGGACGTTCCCCGAGCGGCTCCCCGACGCGTGTACCGGAGACGACAGAGGTCAGTACAGACCCTCCGACTGCGAACAAGCTACTGGCGGTGGTACCAAGATTCTAGGACAGGTTGTTTGATCGATATAAATATAACCACGATATGTTGTAAATATGATTGCTTGTGAATAAAACTCATCATTTTTAAATCGACTTGTCACGGGTACAAAGGGGAAAATATCCATCCCTGGGAACTCACCTTTACCCACAGGAAAATCCCGTTACAATGCGATGAAACTACCAAGGGTACTTCATCGATTGGCATACCAACATTTAAATAATAATAACATTAGAACATAAAAGCACGTGTTTATCGGTGAATATGAATATGAATAATTCATGCTAGTGCTAGCCTGAGTGGAGGGCTCGGCAGAGCTAAACATTGCGACCGAGCGCAACAACACACTTGGATCAACTTGAGGCCATGCGACGATATCTGCTCGCGCTGAGACCTCTCGTCCCAACACCCTATTTATCTTCCATCGTCAACACTATGTCTTTGTCGTCACGATAGAAGTAACCGACTCATAACACTCGCTCCGTCGTTCATTCATTTCCAGTATGTTCCCCAGTTCTCGAAGTCTACGTGTTCTTTTTGTCAATCGTTGATGCGATTGCGTTTTAGTAAATGATCGGGCTAAATAAATTATGAATAAATATTAGTAGAAGGTTTTTCTTGTTGAATTGGTATTGAAATATTTTGTATCATTGCAAATTAATTTTCACATTTTCTGTCAACAATAATATTAATCTTGAACTCTTTTAGTTGGGTGTGGGGAACATTTATGAATATTTTGTGTGGAAGATAAGCTGAAAATTTATAAGAGAAGATATAAACTATAAAGAGACGTGCTTTATTTCACAACACATTTCATTTCAGCAGCTGCGATTCTTAAAACTTTGGAAAGTAAGTCTTTCAGGTTGCTTTTACAACGTTTATAAATGTAATGTGTCACTGAGCTGTGAGTTCAAGAATGTCTTAGGCAATATATGTAGTTTAGTTCTAAATGGTTACAAAAACATCTTCAGTGAATTTTCCTTCACGTTGGATTGTTTGAGACTGAGGAGTAGAAATGGATACAAAAAATATATGTAGGTCTAAATAATACTGAAAAAGTTTTAAAACTTTCTGGACTTGGTTACAAGGACTCAATTCATGTATTGTATTTCATTTTTCGTACGACCCATAAAATTTTTAACAAACTTCAAAGCTGTTGACTTCAAATCAGAATCTATACTTTATTCACCATACATTTTAATAACGACATAACAAAAATGGGCTTTTACAGTTCATGTTTATAGCCAGTACCTAATTTATGAGTTATAAGCTAATGAAAATCGCCTTTTTTATTTTCAAAGTAGCTTACATTGAAAACGGCTAAAAATACAAGAAAAGATACACCCTGTATCAACATTTTTACTGCTTTAACACCCTGTATTAGCATCAAAGAAATCCGTTTTACTGCCTCTTTTTTCTATAAGTAAGCTGCTTTCGAAATGTGAAATTGTGATTTTCACTCATAAACTAAATTGAATTTATATTCAATTAGTCGAAAACCTTTATTTGGGAATTTTTTCACTCATTATATGAAAAAAGAATATACCAGGTGTCCAATAAAAAAAAAATAGGCGATGACGTCATTACTGAGACAAGGAACATTGTGAGAATAAAAAAATGTTGTTTCGGTAGAATAATGTGAGAAGGTGACGCTATTTTCTCTGTGATTTTTTGAGAAAATCATCCTGCAGCTTAAAAATATTATATTATTACAAATTGGCCTGTTTTTGGATTTCATCAAAACTTAAAAAAAAAATTGTTCGAAGTTAAAGTGTTGCGTTTCTTTTGGCCCTCGCTATATAGTGTATATGTCTGTAATTTCTTATGCACATCATTATGAAAAAGAGATTACCATAATAACAGTTTTTAGAAAATTTCAATAATGTTGAATGACACTTCAAGCAGTTATGTTCCACGAATGACGTATATCAATCATTAATAAGAATAATATGCAAAATGTATAAGCCCTTATTTTCAAAACAATGTTTAACAGTTCTCGACTGAAGTTTGTGAATCGATTAATGCTTAATCTAGCGAACTAAAACTTTTCACATTACAGTGTTTACGATTCCCCCTGCTTGTCTGTTGAACTCTGTTGTCTGGCACAAGTACTTTATATAAATAAGCAAAATTCCATGGCATCCCCGGTATCAAACTGTGCGGGAAATCGCTAAAATGAACAACAAATGACGCATGAGTGCATGGCCTATAATAGGGTAGAATCAAGATTAGTATCAGAGTTCACTAGATTAAGTGTCTGCAGTCTCGCTAGATCCCCACACATCAGCAGGGTAAATGTTTGCTTTAATTGCGATAAGCGCGTTCGATAAGATATAGAAATCCAGCATTATACGGCGTATAGGGAAACGCGGAACTTCGGATGAGAAGATGGTAAACAATAATTCGCTAGCGGAAATTGAGAAATTAAATCTAGCAATCCCCAGAGATTTCCAGTTTCCCAATTTTTATCGCATTTGTCATCCGGAATAAATGGAGACTTCAGCAAAACAGAGTTCCTCGGCTCCGGCGTTGCTGAAATTTCCATATAAGAGCCTCGATCTTCCCTGAAAATACCTGGTCGCTCTCCGATAAAGCAATACCTGAAATATACCTTTTTATGGGTTTAGAGATTTATCGAAAAATATTGTGATATGTAATTGTGATAAAATAAATAAAATTATGTATAATATTTATAAAAAAACAACACGTTTATATTTTGCCATACACAATTTGGGCGGGATCAAAATTAAAAGTGACAAGTGACAAGTGAAAAGTGGAAAGTGACAAGTAACTTCACTCCATGAGAACAGGTAAAAGTACAATGATTGGTCTTGCGAGCGTCAGCGAAGCAGAGACTTACATCAACCTTCATTTATTTTATTCACGTAAAAAAACAAAACCAACCACCACCTCCACCATTCGCTAATGCTGTTGTCATTAATCAAAAGGTAGAGATTGTAAACTGGAAACAATCCCGTGTGCAACCAGAATGCGGAACGCCATCATTGAAAAGAGGCATCAATAATGGAAAGACAAGATACGAGTACATGGTTGGTTGACTGGCGTGGGCCCTTCAACGATAATTCTACAAGCCATACAATAAAAGCTCAAACTCATTCATGGAAAGTTTCAAATAAATTCGATTGGCAGAATGGAGTCAACAGAGACAAACAGAATGTGTCGTCGTGCGTGTAAGGCAATGAAAAATGCTGACGCTTTTCTGGCCTGTACACAGCCCCGTCCTACTTTTTAACTCTCTTAAAATACTTCAAATGAACTCTCTTTTGACGAATCCACCTACGCTGCTATACCACCACCATCATATGCGAGCTGGGTAACCAGTTTTCTGTAACCTCTGTAAGTAAATGCCAAGAAAGTAACAACAACAAATAATCTTGCTAGTATTTTCTCGAAGTATGAAAATATAAAAAACAATAAAAAAATTATCTGAACAATATCGTCAAAAATAAAAGAATGTCATTTCAAAACAAAAATGACATGAATATGAAAGAATAAATTTAACTAATTGGCCGCGTACCTATATATGCCGCCCCTAGGCCGCTGTCCCTAAGCGGCGGGCTATATGACTTATTGGCAAATCCAGGGCTGAACCAACGTAAACAAGAAAATCCTAAATTAGCAAAGCACGTAATTTTCCAATATAAATGCGGCAGTTATTTTGTCAGGCCATGGTCACTATGACTGAAACAATGGTAATAACCAGGACGGAATTCAATATTTTGTCAAAAGCATTTTGAATTCGATATATCGTTGGATTCTGTGTTATTTTAAGTTGTTTTTTTTTTTAGCAAAATCGTAATTTTTATGACTTTTATGATTTTACTTGGGATTTTAAAAAGAGCAATTTTTAGTTTGTAGGTACCCGAATTTTGAGAACAATTGTATAGATATTCTAGATACTTTCACAATTGCAAGTTTTCTACTGTTAATTACATTGAAAGAATATTCAATGTCATTGCCATACGATGTAAAAAAATGTCATGCAGTGAATCAGTGTAAAATCAAGTCACGACTTTGATCATAATAATATTATAATCTAGACTTATTTCTGTCACAGGCAGGTATAACCAAATTTCCTGCATAATTACCAGCTGCGAGAGGCCTGTTATTCTGTCTTACGTTAACAGGAAATCTTATGCAAATTGGGAAGATGTCTTCCACGGTAATTATCAATAGGAATTACAATCCGGCAGACTGACTTGAAGAGCTTAGGAGAACTTTAGTGGAGCCCTTATCGGTGAAATCGCTGACACGAGGTTGTCAGCACTTTCCGGGGAACTTTGGCGAAATTTCCCTCTCCTTGTTCTTATTATTGAGGGAACGATGAAATTTATATCTACATCTACATCTGCAGGAATATGCCCTCGTATGCTGAAAATTCAAACTGGCTTGTGAAATATTATTGTTATTAAATAATTCCCCGGTCGGAGTAGCTTAAAGCTTACATTACTCGCCCGGAGAGGAGTTAGCTATTTATTTATTCTAGGTCCATAAGGACGACTTTTGAGTGTTGCGTTCGAATATGCTCAATTTGAAAATTTATTCCAAGGCGAGAAAAATACATTCGGTGAGGTCCTAAAAAAATATTATGTCTCCGGAAATGAGAGTTACTGGACGTATCTTTATTGTTTGCACAATTCTTCTACCTACATGGATTTGAAATTAAAAGTCATCATGGAAATTTAAAGAGTTCTTAGGTACCCCTATACGTTGTTACGATAATTAAACGTGAAAACTAATAATCCAATTTCTAATTTATTTTCATCTGATTTTACACTCTGTCGGTGCCAAAAGAAGCAATTCTATTAAGGAATGAAAAACGTGGAAAGTGAAAATACCGAATTTCAAAAAAATTATTTGAATAAATCTATCAAATTATCTGATTTACTGAGAAAAGGGCCTCGCCGTGCTTTGAAAAGACGAAACACGAAAAGGCCCTCTTATCCATCTCAAACCCATTATCGTTAAATTAAATGTGATTAAGCTCTACATCGATTTTTCTTATTCCATCTTACGTTCGTTCGATTTCGGTTCGACTTCCGGACTCGGCAATTTACGTTCAATGAACGAAAAAAATTATACGGCGGCATAAAGTTAAAATCTGCAATACAATTTCATTCTCCTTCTCGACTCGTGATGAATTTACCAAGCAGCTCTAGGCAAGGTGATATTTACAGAGGAGTTTCTTATACTCTCACTAAATTGAACTTCAATACGTGCCAGCAATGCTTGATCAGTTACTTATTGCCTCTACTCAGCCTTAACTATAATTACTGAACATTGCCATCAAAAGATTACTTACTGGAGCTACATTCAAATGGCCCAGCTATTTCTATGAGTGTAATAATATAAGAGTGCATAACGAAAAAATATAATGATGTAGGTAACTTTAAAGATGTGTCATTAGGAATATTAGGATGTATTTAAGAGCTTTACTTTACTTAAAGAACCCAAGTCAAATTAGCCACGCTTTCGGCCAGGGAGAGGGCTTCGATTAATTTCCAGCAATTTTTTTTTTTTCATTTGTTAAGTGCGTGGCCGAAAGAGTGGCAGGGCATTATTATAAAATTTCAGACTTCTTTCAGCAAATTTTCTGCGAAAATGATTCTCTCAGTTTATAAAGTTCGTGGCCGAAAGTGTGGTTATATAGTTTCAATTTCTGACTTCTTTCACCAAAATTTCAGCAAAAATGAATTTTTCAGTTTTAAAGTTCGTGACCGAAAATGTGACATTATTATAAAATTTCAGACTTTTTCAGCAAATTTTCAGAAAAAATTATTTTCTCAGTTCATCGAGTTCGTGGCCGAAAGCGTGGCTGACCATTATTATAAAATTTCAGACTTTTTGAGTAAGTTTTCAGCAAAAATGAATGTTTCTGTTTATAAAGTTCGTTGCCGAAAGTGTGGCTGGAAATTATTATAAAAATTCGAACTTTTATTAACAAAACTTTATCAAAAGTGTTTTTTTTTCAGTTTATTAAGTCGTGGCCGAAAGCATGGCTGGCCGTGATGTTTCAATAATTACAGTTTTTTTTTTCAGTTTACGATGGTTTTTATTGGGTGAACAAACCAAAATATTTTCCACTGAAGACGTGAATAACGAAAATAAAAATTTGTTGAAAATTATTTTAAGTCCCTCATCCTGGCCGAAAGTGCGTGGCTGGCCGAAGCGTGGCTAACTTGACTTGGGTACTTAAAGAAGCCGTTTTGCGCCAGTAAAACGATAATAATTTTAGCTCCAGCATGATTAATGGAAATTTAATCCGAGGTGACCAATAAGGTGAAACTTTCAAAACTGATCTTTTCAACATTATCTTTAATTATCAAACTACAAGCAAAACTTATCAAACTTGCCAAAAATTTCTATACGAAAAATACCAAAATAAATAAAAATAAATTATTGTCAATGAACAAAATTTTCCACAAAAAAACAAAAAAATAGTGCTCCTCAGTCCCTGATGGAAACTGCTTGGTTTTATAGGCCAAGCTATTTTGAAGGGAAAATCGGAAACAGCTACAAATAGCGAGAACCGACTTACCTCTACATGTCCCTATTTTAACTTTTTATGTATAGTCCTATGATGTAGATTAAATTTTTATACAGGGTAATTATACAAATCTGGCAATTGTTTTTGATATTTGGTGTAAAAAGTGCTATCTATACTCGATCACAAATATTTATATTAAAGAATTGTCCGTTTCGTCGGCATCTTAAAAGATTCTGTGGAACGTAAGTCCCCTGAAAATAAAAAAGTTTCAAGGCAGTTGTTCCGAATATTCAATTAGTGTTTTGTACGCAAGAATCCGAAAATAAAAGCTGACAATTCACTCTTTTATTTCCAACTCGTATAAGAAACTTACCAAGAAACATACAAAGTTTTCCTTAAGTCGCGACATCTTTTCGTATGTTAATAAAGGACCCGCAGACAAAAGACGAGAAAAATTCATTGCTCGAGACTAAATATAGAAGTTCCTTTCTTCCTTTCAACAAGCAGATTTAAAAGAATCTACCAGAAACAAATCATAAAAGAATGAAATATTTTAAGATTTATTGAAAACTTTAACCTTTAACATACTGGAATAAAATGTCTCACCATTCCGATCATTCTTACGATGAGTGAGTGATAGTACGAATTTTATTTAGGACCAATTTTATTTAATGTAATTGGACAAACTTTTTTTAAAGTAATTGAATATAATATATCGCAGGAGCCATTCGAATTTTAGAAAAGAAACAGATACCATCCCTGAAAGAACAACTCAATGCGAAAATTGTTATTTCCTCCTCTTTATTTACTTCTGTCCCGTAAGATTTTATATAAAAGATAGCCACGTAATATATCAAGAATATGAGCTATGCGAGTCATTTATCTTGGCCAACAGGGCTGTTATTCTTTTTACTTCTCTTGCTATTAAGAAAAGCCGAACACGACAAAAATGTAAGATGAGTTTGCATCATGATAGATGGCGAACTTGAGAAAATTCGCGCACACCGCTCTAATGATCCCAAGTTTTAATCCAAATTTTTACAAAAAATCCCAGTATTTCCTATTCGCAGAAAAACTGTTTCATAAACTTCCCAGTATGCTAATTCTGAAGTTCGTGCGGTTTTATTTGAGCCCTAATATCTGAAATGATAAATTGGCGATTTATTTCGGTCAAACGCTATAGTCTATTTCGTAGCCAGTAAATCACCTTTTTGGACTTTTTGGCAAACAAGTGGAACTTTATTGTACCAGGATACATAGAACTGAAAACTGTATAAATTACTTCCGCTTCCAGAGGGACTTGAATTTACGTTTTGGGGTATTTATCCTAGTTAGGAACAGTAATATTATATCTCTTAAAAACAGCCCGATAAACTCATGAAATTCTGTGGAACTTTCTTCTTATAATATTATGCTATTGATTTTATGATGACGTATTTCTGCGATACTAACGAACGACGCCAAAGGCAAATGCGAACGAAATAACATATCACCTTTTTGACAACTCTTGAAAATATTTATTCTACGTACCGAGTCATAAATATTTTATTACGTTTATGCAGAGTGAAGGCAGAGATAAATACAAGAGCGACTGAACTTATAATTTTAGATACATTTAAGTACGACCAATGTCAAGACTAATAATTCATAATGCAAAATGAGAGAGAAAGGGGACTGAAAAAGCATTAAAGAGCTGGCATGATTAGATAAAAATAAAGTCAACTGCTAGGATACCTACATCTTTAGATAGTTAATAAATATAACGACTTTTACAGATAATCGTCGAAGGAGAGACAAGATGGCAGGACATGAACAAGATGGAAGTAGATGATAGGGGAGAAAAAATCGAAAACGTATTAGAACGAGAGAAAAATCTGTATAATCTTACAAAATGTCGAATTAAAGAGGTAAGGCAATTATTGTATAAACAAAGTTTTACAGTATAGTAAAATAAGAGAGAACTGGACCGTGTAATGGGTTTAAAAAACGTTGAAGAACCTGTTGGAATTTTTGTTGCGTTCATTCTTTTACGTTCATCTGAAATTTAGAGATCAGTCTCACTGTCTAAGCTGCTGCTTATTATTTATTAAATTATTTATTTCAAAAACTCCCATGAGGTTCAATGTTCCATTTTACTCAATCTCGTTTCCAAGATAAATAAAAAGTTGAAAAAACTCAGGTCTGGAGAACCTAAAATCAGATTTATAAGTTACTTCACCCTATTATAACATACGCCACCATTATATTCAGATACCTATTACACAGAGTATCAAAAACAAGAAAAATTACAGACCGAGTTCATTTCTGATCACAGTTCGTTGGAGAAATTAGGATGGTTAATCATTTCGACAGTAACTGTACAAAAAGCTCTGCCAGTGCATGGTAGATGTTGGTTTACGTGGCGCCAGGCAGTCGCGACGGTTTCCCTGGTTTCCCGTTCCGGTTTCCCAGCTTTCCTGGAAGCAGGGAACTTCTGTCGTTGCCCTTCAATGGGGGAGAAACTGACACGTCTAAAGTCGCTGTCGTCTGCTACGGGAAACCAGACATCTATGATTCATGGTTCAATTTACAAATAGCGAAAGACCTCTCTTCTCATACGCGGGATTTATTTTCCATGCAAAACGTTCTCATTCGCTTTTAAAACATTGAAGCTTCCTAAAAGCAAGTAATTTTCTCTTCTACTACAAATAATAATCGTCGCAGAATTCAGCAGCCCTTGAAGCCTTAAAGATGTGTTCTGTGCATGTCTAGGATTAGGGATTCACACAAAGGATTTTCACAAGCTATAGTGCTTCATTTTACACCACTTAAAACCTTCCATAAAACTCCTCCATCCACACTATAAACGAAGAGTTTTCCTGCACTGTCAAACAATATGTATTTGATTATGACAATTCGTTCTTATTTATTGAGCGCCTTAATCGTCAGATTATTTCCAGTTTTTCCCCACAAAATTTATATTTAAGAAGATTTTCTGGTAGAATTTTCTTCTGAGTGAAAAGTTTTATATTAAGCAGCTATTCTTAAATAGTAAGTAAACTTTTCAACGGTATACAGGGTGTTACTAAAGGGTATGAACTAAATTTAAGACCGTATTCCTGGGCCAATTTTAAATCGAAAAGTTCATATAAATGTCTAAAATATCTGGTTTTCAAGATACAGGGTGTTTTTTTTTATCAGTGTTTTATTAATATCTCAAACATTCTTTTGGCGATATTGCTATTAAATTTGGAAATGTTATTTGTGGTAACTGGTAACTATCCTTTAGTCTCAAGTAGATTAATATTATCAAGTACAGTGGCGTCCAGAGGGACCCTCACCAATATTATTGCAAATAAAATGAACGCCACTGACTTTTTTTAAATTTTTATATTTTTTTCAGATGAAAGAATTAAATGAAAGATTAAAGACTGTAACATGTTAAGGACTTCAAAAACATACTGAGTTTATAGAAAAAATTTAACTCAGATGAAAGTTTATTAATAATGATACATTTTGCGGGGAAAAACTGGGACACCTTGTATAATAAATTAAAAATAAAACGAGTAAAATATCCAATGAATAAAACTTTATTTTATCTCAAATGAAGCAGCAGTGTTCGTGGACGAGTTTTGGGATCGATTTATAAAAAAGCTCCATCTATAAATAAAAAGCGCTGTCTTTCCAATTCATTTCGACTCTCTAAGCCACTTTATCCGAGTTGATATTTTCGCTCATCCGCATTCAACATTTTGTATTTTTTATCGAATGAGGTGCTAAATAAGCCCATCATTTCCTTTAAAAATGTAAACGTAAACGTCACAGTCGATGTATTTTATTTTCACTCTACAAGCGAACATCAATCATCTATTCTATGCGGAAAACTAAAGTGAACATTTCCTCTTGACTGCCAGGGAACATACAAATTGAATTTAAAAGCGTATACCTGAACATGAAGCAGACAAACACAAAAAAATTACAATTTTTCAGGATTTGATGGGTATCTCCCAAACAGTTCCATTCGCATGTACTGTGTGGATCATCTGACTAAATTCCTCGACGATTTCGTTATTCCAATCACACCCCTCTACCAAACCATCATAAAACATTCACTTGATAATTAACAGTCCGACTTGCATTAATCAATTTTCGTCCTGGTCGACGATACGCCAGTTAACTTACCCCATTCAATGCCAGATTTTCCTATTTTAAATTTACCGCCGTCATTAATTTTCACTACCCCGACTTCTGCCTCATTTTACTCTAATTAAACTTTATGAAACCTAAGTTACCGTTTTCCACTCGATTATTGGAACAGGGAACTGTATTTGCGTAGCATCAGATTGCTTCCCGGGTTTCGGAGGTCTCATTCCTTAAAAGAAATATTACAATTTTAAATGAAAACTTGAATTTCAACGGAATTACAAAAGGAAAACGACACTAGGTAAGTAAGTAGATAAATAGCTTAGGAATGATGAAGAAACTTAATAGAATTTAACTCGAAATAACGTTTCGCTCGGAATATTATTTTGAGGCTTGTATACACGCACACACCGGTTAGGAAACCTACGCCCCAAATGAAAACGAGAGACAATTAAATTCCGAGCAGGGTAGAAGTTAGTACCTTATACTACAAGAAGAAGGCATTGGATCTCATTAACTCGACAATTGCTAAAAACCTACTTGCATTCTCAAACAAAGCCTAAACAATTAACTCAATTACGCAGCCCCACCACTTGTCTACTGAATAATTATGCGAAGACTAAAGAAACTGAATTAGTAAACGCCTGCACGCGTCTCGAGACCGCTCACTATGTATAAATAATTGAGGGTCTTAAACTTGAGCATCTTCATTTATTGTCGCCTTGGAAAACGGCTCAGGAGTGTTCCTATACACACCCCGGAGGAAACAGTAAGTGAATGCCGACATTCAGCCCCTAAAATATTCAATTTCATAATGGTAATAGGCTCTAAACCTCGACGGTAAGAAAATTTCCAGGCAACATTAGATACTTAACGTATATTTCATTGTCAACTTACGAAGACTTGAACGTTCAAAATACAAAGAAAAACTTTTTTTCAATAATTATATTCGTAAAAAGGTCTAATACTTAATTTGAATCCCTACATTCAATTCAAGAAATTATTTATCCAGAATAAAACTTGCCAGTTAATACACCAAGTAAATCTATACCGTTAATACAAATTTACATTGATTAATGCCTTCAATTCTGTTTCCCCATTACAATAATATAATTAGGCAATTACAGAATTATGCATAAATTATTAATTTGAAAGGAAATGGTAATCTGTTAACAATCGCTTTAATTTACGATCAATGTTAGAATAATGGCTTCCGAAAGCCGCATTAATAACGATTTGTAAATTTCCCCAAAGTTTGATAGATTCCTCTAGGGACAACGGTTATAATACTCTGATGGCTAGAATAATGCTAACAGCATTAGCAATACCGCTCAAATTTATTGAAACGTGCATAATAAGATCAGATTTAGTCGGTCAGCTTTAAAAACGAAATTGCAAAATTCTTGCACCTTCATCAAATTAAATTTCTTCTCGTCATCACACTGGAATAGAGCAGATTTTAAAAATTAGGAAAAGAGATTAGATCATTAAAAATAACCATTTTCTTGTTCTCGTTTCAAAAAAACCGTTAAATTGCGGGCCCCAAACTGTCAAGGTTGCGCCAGCCAACTAATCCGGACTTTCGGCAAAGTCGTTTATCCCTATCTTTCAACAAGAAGCATCCGCTGCTATCGATTACCCTTGTAGGGAAGTCTGCGAGTTCAAGAATCCGGGGAAAGAACTTTAATTAGAATAAATTATCGAGCTGTCCAATTAATACCAGATAAGAGAGTATCCTTAGGGGGAATCGACTAGGTACATACAACTTCCCCTTTTTGTAGAATTCTGTTAAATCCAATCTAGTACATTAGATTCGATTTTGTTAGATGGTGATTTATCGCAACAGGTCACCATTACCTATTAATAAAATTTAAGCAAGAACGTAATTGCCTAATTTTATCATCAAAGATGCTGTCTTAAATATTTATTTTAGAAGAGTTTCTGACAAGAGCTAGATTTATAAATAAACTTTACGACAGAGCATTATGTTGAAATTATAAAGGTTTTAATGAGGATCAAGTATTTTCGTGCGAAAAAAGAACTCCGGTGAATAAAATATGTCAAGGTCAAAATATCAACCGCGACTCTATAAAAATATTTCAGTTTATTTTTAACTATATACCTATACCTATTAAAAATCAAATCTGAATCCCCAAGAGCGTCTTTCATAGAAATAATCAAACCGTTTACAAACTTTCTTTGGAAACTTCGCCACAGACAGACATCCAATATATCGCAATTTTTTATCAACAAACTATACCTAATTTTCTAATTCTATAATTCCTAGTTTACATAAGCATCGGCCCATGCAAGATTCATGCCTTTATAACGAAGATATAAGATTGAGGTCGAAAATAACGATGCCTCCAGGAAAAAAACAATATTCATTTAAACCAAGAAGGAGAAAGGACTTTTACGTACGTTTAATTCCACTAACGAAAAGAAAAACCTCAGACGATCAGCGCATGCAAAGATTAGACCGCAAACACAAACAGCAAAAGCTTCTTCCAATAACCCTCTAGTCTAATTTCCTTAATAAAGGGCTTCAGTAATTAGACCGCGACTATTTTAAAATAAGGAAATGTGATTGGTGTTGTTGATGTTCATCGAAGATCCTAATTAGGGAAGGATGTCCAAGAATAATACAGAGACGGAGCAGTTTATATGCCAATGGTATATTAACAGAATTATTTAATTACTGGACACTGAAATTTATGTTTTCAACCCTTACTTTGTAGAATCGCTGCATACTTATTGATGATGAATAAAACACTAATGTTTTATAAAATTCTACCGTATAATTTTATAAATTATATTTTATAATTTTACGGTAGAATTTTATAAAACATTAGTGTTTTATTCATCATCAATAAGTACTGGACACTGGACATATTCATGTATGTACCTAAGTGCATTTCTATACCTTAACCAATTATTTTCACAAAGCTTTACTACATTTACTTACAAATATCTCAATTAATTTTTACAACATTGCAGTGCTATTTTATTCACCCACTACTCACAAAAATCACTGGTTCATTTACTAATAAGTCGCCTACTAAATCGCTTTTAATACAAATGGTCGTTCAAAAGAGCAAAGGCAGTAATGTCAACAAGAAATAAAATAGGTCCTCAAAGCGGCCCTTGCAGTAGGTTGAACTAATAAAGTGCCTTGAATCTAATAAAGCCCGTGTATGAGAAGTGAGTAAGTTAAAAGCTGCAATAGACATATTTTGGGGGTATGGGGATAATGCCTTTTAAATCAACCACGCATGCTTGAACAACAACATTAGAGAAATTTTATTACATTTATAAAAATTACGTTTTCAACCCTTATTTTGTAGAATCTTTGTATACTCGTAGGTATACTGATGGATGTTAAATAAAACACTAATGCTTTAAAAATTCTACTGTATACTGATGGAACTTTATTGAAGAACTTTGCGAGGAAGTTGGTTAAATTATAATAAAAAAGCGATTCTTTTTCTAGGGCACTGAGTTGGTTTCAGATTTCAGAATTCAAAAATAGTTTACACAGCTCACTAGATACTGGTAAAAAAAAAACTAAAATTCGTAATTTTTTTTTCATAAATTACTTTTTCCGCATCATAGCTTGCGATTTGAAATTTGGTAGGTGGTACCTACTATTCTCTTGAACATGATCTGCATTTATTTTGTCAGTGTCAAAAATAATTTACGCACTCTAGATTTTGCGTAATAATTGTTGTCCCTTATGGCCACCATATTTTTTTTAAATGACATTCGGGCTTTTTAAAAATCCAGGAAACAAAAAATCTACCACATTCAAGTTTTTTAAATGTTCACTTCGTCTTTTTTCGAAAAAAAAACATTTTTCACAGAATGTCATAAAAAAAGCAATAAGATAAGCGATATTGCGTTATAAATGCATCGAAAATAAAATTTTGAAAAAAATAATAATTTATTTTTGGTCATTATTTACATCCGCGGCTCCTACAGTTTCTCTATGGCACCTATATAGGGGTGGAGGACATACCTATAGTAACACCAGGAAGGTATTAATTTGCTTTGCAAATGAAAGATAAGCGAACAAAAGGGCATCAAAAGAAGGTCTTCCTGAGTGCGGGCCTGTTTAGACCAGCAAAAATCACAATAAACATGCTAGGTCAGAGTGTCGAGTGGACGGAAACTCGTAATATCAACACCAGGGCCGGTCTGGTAATACGAACCGCATTCAAACGTAGTCGGACCGTAATAGCGAGCGATGTCACGTATATAAATGCAAAATTCAAAATAAAAACTGTGCTATTGTTAATCTCGAAGATATTCCTTGCCCTGAAAGTGAAAAAAAAATTCGACCGTAGTGCCAAAGAGGCCTTAGTGGTGACCTTGATATTAGTTTGCAATGGCTGTTTTTAGCTTCTTACCCACCCAGCACCCCTATTTCGCTCCTCGGTCCCGAAAAAATTGATGAAACTTAGGAGCCGCGGATGTAAATAATTACCTTATTTTTTAATATTCTTTGAACTAGACTTGCAAATGAATTCTTTTATATTAAATGACACGAAAAAACAATTGGACGGTCATAAGAAAAAGAAAAGTTTACTATTGTTATACGAAAAATCTAGAGTCCGAATTAAGTCTAAGAATCAAATTTTCAAGTCTCTAGCTGTCACAAGAAGAGTTTATAACAGAAAAAATATCATTTTTTGTTTGTTCCCTGTTATTGGTAAAGTATGGAAAATGTATAAACTCTGAATATGGTGCCCTCTTAAATGCGCCACTTTTCTCTTCCGTATGTTTTGAAAACTTCAACGAACATTTTGTTAGTAAAGATTTGCCCCAAAGATATTATAATAATAATAAGGTGACAAAAGTTATCTCATCATGTTCCGCCCTGCGATATTAAGGGAAAAGGGTCTCTGATTATATTTACAGGAGTGGTTCGAAAATATTTGGCAGCATCTTGAATTGATCTGTTCCGCCTTTATTAGCTTGTTAGTGAAGGGAACCCTGAGGGCGTGATCGTATGTGAATCATGGGCAATCTCGCCACGATTGTATCACACGCAAAGGCCCTTTCAGGGCTGAAATAATGGAAGCGGTAATTGAGTAAACTAACCCTGTGAGTTCATTTTCATCTCCTGCTGCATGCTTGTTACTCCGGTAGAATAATAATTCAAAGTCATTGCTTGTTAATAAACAAGAATGTTTTTCATGGAATTGCGAATAACAAAGTTTGAAAAAAACTTTCAATAATTGAGTTTATTATTATTTTAACTTTCGGGCCAAATAAATAACACACAGAGGAATAATACACTTGTTTTTTAGGGAAGTAAACAAAGAATCACCTCAAATTGGTATATCACTAAGCTATTTGTATAAAATGTTATTAAATTTTAAAAACGCTGAAAACAATGCTATACATTTCTCTTAATTCCCGATACTCACAATCTTTTTGTGCACCTCTAGTTATCGCTTATTTATATAATGTCAGAAAGGTAGAAATTCTCGAAACGCCAAGAGAGCTTTCTGGATGTCACTAGTCACGAGGATAACTATCCAAAACAGCTGATCCCGTCGAATCCTGTGATTTCATCGAATTTCTCGTAACAGTATGTTAAATACTTAGTCCTTATAGAATGTTTAATTTGCCCCACCCAATATTTAGCAAAAGTTGGATGGTTCAAAAATATTTGTATTTGGCATACAAAATAAATCGGAAGATATTTGTCGAGGTAATGAAGCAATACTTCTTGAATCAATCACTACAGTATGACCGAAATACACAGCATGTCCCTTATCGCTATGTTAATTTTTTTTTAGCATATACATATACATATTAGAGGCTGTCCTATTTAAAATAACAAAGTTGTATGGCGTACAGCGATATTGGGCCATCCTGTGTATCTTAAAATAATTTTACAAACTGCACTTTACCATCCCATTTACAGCAATTTACGTTGCCGAAATAAACATTAGTAGACGTTCCCTTGCTCATACGAACTGGCATTTGGATTCAAATGGACGGGGCACCACCTCAGGAGCACAATAAGCTTGTATTTAGCAAGGAGGAGGACATTTTGAACAAATGATAAACTAAAGATTTGGCCAATAAAGTAAGTTGTAAGTTAAATCTGATATTACCTAGACATTATTTTCTTAGGCCTGCAACTGCCTAACGAATGTAGATAGACCTGCCACTTTTGAGGTTCTTAGGCTTAGAAAAAAGCCCACTGTAAGTTCACAAGATTTGAATATAACGACACGCGGGACACCCTGTATATTTCATGTATTTTACTCCCCTTAATTTCCCTTTGAGATGAGCTGACTAATATTATTGTGGCCATCAATTTTCGTCAAGAAATAAATATACGAGTACAGAATAAGCGCTTTCCAATATATCCACGTTTTATAGGATTATAAGATTCCTGTAATTCTACTTATAAAATTTAAATCAAATAATTAATAAAACGCTGAAACGTTTTAATTTTAATGATGATTATAAATTGCTGTTAGGTACCTTCTATGCATATTACAGCCCTCTTAATTTAACAAAACCACTGAGCCGAAATCACGTCACCGCGAGAATTGATCACTTAATTTCCAAAGTAATAATTTGAATATTCACTCACTATCCATCACTTCATGACATGACATTCGAAAAGTAGAGAGGGAGGCTTTCATTCAACCCCTACGTTAATAAATACGAGAGAAATATTGCAAATCGACGTTTGTATGGAAAACTTGCAGGGGAGATCGACATTACAGCACATGATAACAGCTACAATTGCTTAAAATTTATTACTTATTACTTTATTTTTATCGTTTGTCTTATAAATCTCTGATACTTTCTCAACCGTTTATTTTTATTATGTTTATATTATCTTTCAGAAGTGTCAAGATTCTTCCCCTTCTATAATACCTCACTGGACCCGCATCTGACAAGAAGATCCAATATTACAAAGGAGAATAATAATTCTATTAATGTACACATTTATACAGAGGGATGTCACAAAGGAGCTCGGAATCTGATTTAAACAGATTTCTGAATTGCAATAAAGAGCGTTTTTTTTTATCTCTCTTATTCGGTCTCCAAAACTACCCGAGATATAAGATCGATTAAATTATCTACAGAAAAGGAAATAAATTTATCCTTTATTATAAGAATCTGAAACAAAATTTAGGCTAACTTCAGTCGTTCCTGAAATCTCTTGAAAAAAAAAACTGAAAAACTGAGATTTCTGATTTAACCATACCTATGTTTTTTGTATAGAAAATAAATCTGTCTGACATTTCAAAAATTTTATAAGTCGACTAGATCACAGGGTTTTCATGGAAAACTTCAGTTTTTCTTATAGCGGCCATATTGGTTTCTTACTCGTTTTTTTTTTATATCGTTCGGTATAAAATTTGTAAAAATATCAAGGACACAAAAATCCACAATAATAAAAATAATTCTTCTTTTTTTGAAAACAGCACAATGTTTTTACCAAATGCCATAGAAGAATAATCTTCTATGGTTTCTTCCTTATGGTTTTTCAATTATTGAAAAACTATAAGGCAAGCAATATAATTTCATATTGACGTCATTCGGTGATAAAAATTTCGTTCATTCATTAATTCTAATTAATTCCATAATTATTGTATAAACTATAATCAGTGCCTTTTCTCTTAGTCTTTTTTATCTGTCTCTGGTCACTTCTCTAACTCTCTAATAGCATTACAAACTAGACACTACTGCTTTGTAACTTTCTGATACCACTCTCCAATTTAGTTGTCTTTCATAACAACCCAGACTATATATACCAATTTTTATGCTCAGAACAGGCGCTCGTGTCGTATACCATGGCGGGTGTTTTCTATACAGAGTGTTAGTTAAGTACGGGGCCAAACTCCAAGGGGTGCTTCCTTGAGTGATTTTAAGAAGAAAAGTTCAAATAAACATGGGTCCGAAAATGCATATTTTTCAAGATACAGGGTGTCAAACTTAAAAAAAAAATTCGAATGTTCGTGAATAATCTCTAAACTCTTTTAATCAATTTTGTTGAAATTTGGCAGTTCTGTTTGTAATAACAAGAGGGTAATTTAGCCCCAATTAGTGGCGTCCCGGAAGACAGTCTAACTAATATTTTTGATTAAAAAATTGGGCGCCACTGACTTTTTTTAATTTTGTATTTTTTTTTCGAATTAAGCAACTAGAAATACAACTATTTTATCTCTTGAGTTTTTTTCATATCTTGCTTTGTTTTCGAGAAAAAAAATAAAAGTTTGACACCCTGTATCTTGAAAAATATGCATTTTCGGACACATGTTTATTTGAACTTTTCTTCTTAAAATCACTCAAGGAAGCACCCCTTGGAGTTTGGCCCCGTACTTAACTAGCACCCTGTATAGAATGACACTACGAAAGATATCTGTCGCGAATTGCCAGCTATCGCGATCGAAAGCCGTTGTTCATTCTAGAGTTATTCTGGAACGTGAACGTAGAGTCATATAATAATAGAACACGCCATGTCAACTATCTATAGAACAGCTGAAGAGTGTCTCAAAGAAATGTGGGAAATTCTTCTTCGGATCAGTTTAACACTGTCTCATGCTACGCTTTCCATTATACTCATAATAATAGTTTCCATTCCGTTTCTATTTTATGTAACAGTTAACAAGTCACAAGCACAAGTTTTTGGACATAGGTATATGTAAAGTCGTTATTAGCAACGGGTAATACGATCAGCCTTGTAATCTGAAAGAAAAACGAGGATACGATTATAAAAATACATAAAACGGGAAATGCACTCTAAAAATTAAAAATTTCTTGTATGTAGGTACAGTTACCTTAATAACTGAAACAAACCGTGTGTCCAAGCACTGGTAACATAACAGGAAATTAATCGGTTATTACAGCCGTTTATATTCACGGTTGGTAGACACTCCCGTGAGTTTTATAAGTTATAAAATTGTGAAAAATTACCCTATGTTATAGCCGGAGAGATATAGATTACAGGCAAAATGTCACAGGAACTTGCGGTTGGCAAGCATGAAAGTCGCGGTTCCGGGTCCCCTTGTCGCTTCCGCGCGGTCTGCAGGGAGGGTAGCCTGTATAGAAGGGGATGTTACCTTCGTTTGGCTTCTATTGTTCCCTTTCCGTTCCTTAAATTAGATTTTAAGCAGATCACTGTCAAGGCGAAACCACAGCTCTGGATAAATTTGGATTAATCTTATCTGTGTCAATGTCTGTAATAATATAATATAACTCACAAATTAAGCAATAGGCATTGAAAAAAGCAGAAATTATCCGATTGCGATTAGGTACATAATATACATTTATATGCACTCAGCTAATACAATTCAAATTGAAAGATGGCAATCTGCAAACATGTATGTAATCGGAATTCGAATACCATCGGGCGCACCGAATCCTAAGTGCTGCTACTGCTGCTGTAAATGCGAGGACATAAAGCGCATGTGTCAAATAATCATTTCGCAATCGGATTCCGAATTGTGCCGAAATCCAATTGGCTGTAAAATGTAACCTGAATCAATTATTTTAAACGACGTAGGTACATGAAGAAAATGACATCACAACATAATGAAAATAATTCAAATGACGATGGGCATACGAACATCATACCAAAGTCCCTATGATATAACCGATTTCCTAAAAAAAAGCAAAAAGAGATTTAAAATATGACTGCAGCAATAGAAGCAGCTTTCCCATCTTGACCCATTTAACGTTTCTCTCCAAAACATTTAAGAAAGCCAATAAGTAATTCAATTTACACTACTGGGCAAAAAAATCCGGACAGTGATAAAAGATTTCGATGTTTCAAGAAAAATTCATGATAAGAAAATTTGACTTTAAGCTTTGACTGTATAATAATTTTCAGTTGCGTTTTTTTGTTAAATCTCTTTGGTAGACTAATCGATTAGTTCGATTTAAAAAATTATAAATAATAACTTTAATTCGAATAAAGGTGTCCGGATTTTGTTGTCCAGCAGTGTACGTTTTGCACACCTTCATTTTTATAGAAAAATTCAGTTTTATAAGAGGCTTGAATGGTTAAAGCTTTGTAAACTCAAAAATTGATTTAAACCAGATATATTGTGAAATGTGAAGATTTTTTGCCTAAGAAATTTGCCTGTTTATCTCATTATTTAAAAACATCGATTCTCCAACTCTCCGTTTCCAAACTTTTTCTCGACTTTTATATTATAAGGCACTTACTGAGCTGAAGTCTAAGGAAACATATTTATGTGGAAAAAATCCATCAATAATTCCTTTGAGACGTATCTTTTCTGTGTAAGTCTAAAAATTTCATATGCAACTCGCGGATTTGATATCACAGTTTAAGCATTAAAAAATTATTTCTCTTTTATCGTAAAATTTTCCTTATATCTCCTTGGATGATATGACTAAGTCAATATCAAAAGCAGGAAGAAAGCTATTTTTAAAAATCGATTACAGTAGGGAGAGGCTTGCTAATAATTTAGCAAGCCTCCCCGGTTCTGTAATCGATTTATATTCATGTTTGTGATGAAACATCTTAAATTTTACATTAGAAAATGTTTTCTGCTCAATAAAAATTAGAATTTAATGCGGCCATTACTTCTAAATGAACTGTCCTAAGATACAATACAATATTTTACGGTTACATCGAAATAAAGAAAACGTCACGAAAGGCACATAAAAAGCGTCTGGAGTCGAGTACAGCCAACTTATATACGTGTGGGAGAGACTAACGCCCTTACACGCTTTAATTTGTTGAAGCTGAATTTTATCCTCATTGAACTTCGTGTGATAACCCACTGAAAAAAAAACTATTTTCTTTATATCGTTATTGGGAGTTGTCATCATTTATGTTTAAACCTAACTCTTCCTTCATGTGGTATGATGTTACAACAAACTACACCATTGGATCTTTCACGTCTTATTACAGTTGTAGCGCTTTAAATACGTACATCAAACGCCACGAAGTAAGTTTCCAGAATCTCGAATCAAAAATAGAAAGGACGCGAGAAGAATATTCCGTTCAATTCTACACGCAAGGGCTTCGAAAATGCTCGTGGACTGGTATAGACAACGCCGTTGTCTCGAATACTCTAGAATTCAAAATGAGTGCTATGATTTGAGAAGTGTGAATCGGAATTGTGTTTTAACTGTGGAATGATAGAGTGCTACGAAGGTGATTTCTTGTGTCTACTCAGTTGTGATTGGCTCTAACTAGTTTTTCTTTCATTATTTCGCCGGCTGAGCTGCGTTTGATTTCAATGCATCAATGCGCGTCTATTATCTTACGGCATGAGGAATGTACGTAATTATTAAACTGAAATTAGCAGAATAATGAACGTTTTATTCAATAGTCGTAGAGAAAGGATGCTTTACTACATTTTAATCATCTTAAACAAGTCTACACGTAATTACGATCGAAATTCGCCTACAGGTAAATAAGTTCATTAGATCAGTTCATTATAGGAACTTCTATACACAGTAGGTAGGTAGTAGGTACCATCATCAGGTAGGACTCCAATTCCAATTATTCCCAAGTAGCAGAGCAATTTTGTTGGATATTTTGATGTTCAGCCTGTTAAGAGATTGTTTTCAAACGTACCTTAATCGTGTTTAATTCCACGATTTAATTACTCCAATAATTTAATCACTAGCAAAGGAATCGGAAATGTTCGTGGAATGCTACAGCGACGTCCCCTGCATTCTTCGCGGGTTTCGGGCTAAAGGCGAGTTTTAATACGTTACTCCATTACATCACACAGTGGCATAGTTAAGGGAAGTTTTGAATTCAATGCGGCTTTATTGCAATTTTCACGTCGGTCGCCTTGGCTTTTCCAAGCTCTGAATTGGTGTAATCTGTTCACGTCAACTCCTCTACAGAACCTCGTTCAGAGTAGCATCAAAGACCGATTATTGTGAATTGTGAATATTGCATATTCGACGAGGGGCATTAGTTCACTCAGTCATTTTGTCAATCCTGCATTCAAATATTTGTTATTTGGGAAGCGAATTGTTACTATGTATTTAGTGTAAGCGGTCATCGAGGTCAGAGTTGGAGTTTCACCGAACTGACGGTTTCAGTTTCACCGCCATAAAACCACAAAGTGGGGGGGGGGTTCCTTCATCAGGCATGCTATTTAATGAAACAGGTAGTAATGGGCAGATTTTCCTTTAGTTGCTTGTGGATTTTAATTTTTAATGAATAATGATGTGAACTGAGATTTAAATTTTGCCTCAATTGAATGAGAATGTGAGTTGTTACTTTGATTGAATATTTCTGTACCTTTATTTTTGATTCATTTATGATTGTGTATTGCTGATTATGTAAATGTCTGTTGATTTCCAGAACTTCAAGAAAATTTAGTTGAAAACATAAATTACAAGGTAACAAAGACAAGGAATCATACAAACTAAAAAGTCTTCTATTAATAGGGGTAGTTTTCAGAACTATTCAGAGAATAAGAAAACCTTCAATTATTATTATTGTCGCACAATGAGACTAAGCTACATAATACTCAGCTGTCCGCCCACGCCAGACACTAAAGGCGTCGCATACTTTTAGATGTTTTTCTTTCAAGTCTTTCTTTTGCGCAGAATCCTAACAGTAGGTACTAACACAAGCACTCTGAAACTACTTTAAAAATAAGATCCTAGTCAAGTCTACTAGAAACTATACATAATAAATACTTGTATTCTACGTACACCTACCTACCTTGCGATAGCTATCACTGTAAGTAATCATTAAGGTTCTGTCATGAACTCGGACTCAGCGTCCGTCTGACAAGACAACGTTACAACGTAGTATCTCACTAAAATAACAATTTCCAGCGGAGAAGCGGCACCGGGAAATGTTATTTACTGCATCCGTGCAGTAAACTAGTCATGGGGGTGTACTTAGCGAGCCCTTCAGACGGCCGTTTCAACCCCCAGAATGACCCTTTTAGGGCACCTCGCAGTTAAAGTGATATTTCGTCGCGTCGAGGACTTCATCTAACCTCGTGCGGACCTTACAGTGATAATATTTGCTGGTTAGCTAGCGCGGGAGCTTGCCAGACCTTATTAGTTTTGCATGTTGATATAGGGGTCCCTAATCTCGAGATATGATAGGAAAGTTTCGAACATGGCGGGCTTTATAGGAGTTTTCAATAGCTCTAGTTCGTAATTAACTAAAGAGGTCATAATCTCCTCTACTAATATGTAGCTTAGCTTACCAAATGGAAATCGAAAGCTGTTACTAGGATCTTACGTGCATTATACATGTTAACTTCTCCTTGTAATGTGTATATTCATGCAAATATTTGCTAATGTATTCGTTGATTTTGCATTGATGTGAGATTTATAGCTACTGCAAGTATATCTATTCGAATCTATCCACTTAAGTCAGCTAAATGAATTTAATTGAAAGAGTTTACACATTTTGTCTGCAATTATATTTATTTTTATTTTTTTGTATAAGAAGTATGTATAAGTAAAACTGTAACTCAGTAACTTTTTTTAAAAGTAAAACAAATATCGTTTAGGTAGTCATATATTATTAGTGATAATATTCGAGTTTTTGAAGATAAGATAATGAGGTATACATTTAAAATGTACATAAACAAAAAAAAAAGTCGTGAAAACGCTTTATTTTGGCCACACTAGGTAGGTTCCTGCCCCTTGTCAACTCTTTCAGGCTTGATAGGGCAAACGAACTTGCTCAGTCATTTAATTTTTATTTGATTAATATTAAGAAAATAAAAAAAAATCAATTTTTTCCGAGAAATATTCACTGTTTCTGAAAATCACATCTCGTGAACTTGTTAAATGAAAATAAATAGATACTACTGAATCTACAAGGTTTTTTTTTTCAAACTTTTGCACCGACTTACAAAATTAAAATTTTATGAAGACCAAACACAGTAGGTACATATTTGACGTCATCGGGGAAGTGAGGAACGGACTTGCCACCATATTCGTTGAGTCAAAGTTTTGACAGGTTTCACTTTACCTGACGTTTTTCGAGATAAATCGGTTTTGTGCCAAAACACTCAAAGGTTATACTTAATTCGCCTAAAAATAGATTTATCTCGAAAACCACCAGTTTCATCGAAATAACTTGAGAGTACCTTTTTTTAAGAATAATGACCAAGACCAAAGAAATAAAGATCAAGAGTATTTAAAAGATTTAAAACATAAGTTGTCAGTTTATTTTCAGTTTTCAGACAGACTAAGTTTTTTTGACCTCCCCTGTATGCTCCCAAGAAATTAAGAGTAACTTATCGGACACCTGTATAAGTTCCATTTGTTCTCGTGTCTGAATACAAAGAAAGTAGAAACAATTATTATTTTTGCGCTTCGAGTGTAGGGTTTATGAATCTGCCTGACAGATTTGAGATCAAAAATACGGGGTGATACCAAAAAGTGTCGGAAAATGAAAGGAGGGATTCTTTGGCGCGTTCTAAGAAAAAAGTTCCTATATTAACATGGGTCATAGATCCGCAAAACCAACAGTTTTCGAGATACAGGTTTTAAAAAAATAATTTTTTGGCGATATCTCAGGAATCGTCTGAGATATAAAACTGAGCTTTTGTACACATTTTTTCATTAATATTGCTTACTTTTTGAGAGCTACATAAATTTAGAGAGCTAAAATTTAGAGAGCTACAGCACTGGGAAAAATGGCATTGTGAAAGCACATTTTGTGAAAGCACATCAATGTTTTTTACGTAAAAAGCTCTTGGCCAAAAGCTTTAATATGAGTTGTTGTCGATTAAAAATAGAATTTTATGATAAAAAACATAAAAGTAGCAACATTTATGTTTTGTTGTGACACAAACATCACTTGTTTGTGATAATTTTTTTATGATTTATGATACACTGTCACATCAAAAAAAAAAAATTAATTAGCTTAAAAGAGCTTAAAAAAGATGATATTAATGAGGAGATGTGTACAAAAGCAGGGTTCTGTATCTCAAAAGGTTCCTGAGATGTCGTCAAATAATTGAAAAAAAATTTATTTGACATCCTGCTGCTAGGTAGGTATCTCGTAAACGGTACATTTTCGAACCCATGTTATAAGAACTTTTTTCTTAGAACGAGGCAGGAAATGGCACCATTCATTTTCCGGCATTTGTTTTGAAAAACCCTGTATAAGTGAAATTGTCTGAAAAATTCCTCACCAACTTTGCGCAGAGTCAATGTTTTGTCAGAAATTTACAAAATATTCAAATACAAAGAAGAGGCGATCATTAATCCTAATAGAACATCAACATCTCCATTTCAATATCTATAAGAATTTTCTTATAAAAATAAAACTAAGTTTGTACCTACATTTTTTTACAGCTGTCATTTGTGGTAAATGTCAAACTTTTTCTAATCCTCGAAAACGCTCTGATATGTAATGTTTCTGGCAATACAAAAATGGACAAAAAAATTGGAAAAATTACACAAATGTCGGTCAATTTTTGCTCGACAAGAAAATCATAATGTGCAAAAAGTGCAAAAAAAATTAATTAAAAATATATTCAACGTTAGTGAATTGCTAGTTGTAAACATAGTTATGTAACATATTAATTGTAATACATAGTTTTCGCCTATGAAACGTAGACATGACAATCCATTGAAAATCTACTTGAAATTGATAATTTCTGAAAAAAAAAAAACACAAAATTGCCACTCTTAGACAATGTTGCTCTTCACAGCTGTCGCCTTTCGCTAGTGTCACTTTATACCATTTAGTTATTTTGATCTTTGGACCCCGACAAAGGTAATTTTTTGGCCGCACCTAAAAGCGCCGACTTTGTATATTCATACATAAAAATCCCAAAAAATCTAAGAACAACTCGAAAGGCGAGAATTTATCGAGATAGAAATATTTGGTCGGAAATTTCACGAAAAATCAATGCCACTAAAAAAACAGCCATTTGAGAAAATATGCTCAATGAAATGTTCCAGATGAAAAATTTCCCCGGGAGAAGAAAGCTCACGTAATAAAGGCTCCTGATACAAGGAGTATGAATTTAATACATGCATACAAGATTTTTTGGTAAATATGGAACTGCATTCCTCTGTCACAATATCTGCGATGCAGTTTTCTATAATGCCAGAACATAAAGGTCTTTCAGCACGCTGCAAATACCTATCACATATTTTAAAATAAAAAACAATATAAGACGGGAGAAAACTCCGCAGTTGTAGGTGTAAATATCACCGACGGTTAATATACGATTCACACAATTCGTCTACATTTAAGAAACCCCACCCGGAGGATGTGAAACGACGGCAAAAATTTCCATATAAATGCGTCCTCATAACGTACACCCATACTCGTATGTCATTTGTATTGAGATATTAGCTTTGTCTCCTTTCAACACTCAACAGGTCAGAGTTTGTTTCACTTTTGCCCTTCCTTCATATTTCACACCCCTGCCACAGAGGGTGAAATGAAAAATGCATTAAGGTATGCTGTCGCGCCTTGACACTTCTTGTGAAAAATGCACGCTGGGTTATTATACAGAAGTGAATATTTACAAAAAGTTTCCTACAGAACGTGGCAGGTATACCTAAATTCATTTCTTTAATTAAAAATTCCAGCGAAGTAAAAGCTAGGAAAATTCAAGTAACGGGCCAGCTATGTTTAAACGGTCTATAATTTTCTGTTATTTTGTCTACTAGGTATGTTTTTATTGCAAATCTTTCTCAACGCCCATGTAGAAATTTCCTATTTCTCAAACTTATTTGTTTAACAAATACCCCAGAGCTATAGGACATAGGGACACGCCAGGAACACAAAGAATCTCTGAGGGTATTATTTATTTACAAACTAACATATAGGAAGCATGAATGATAAATAATGTTGTCCTTAAGGTAAACTGACAAAGACAATTGCCCCGAGATCCAGATAAAACGGACCTTTGAATTATGCAGCAAGAGTCGCTGGTGAAAGATTTCATACATTATAGAACAACTTTGTGTTGCTTACTCACTGTATGATGTTTCGCAATTTAAGTCGAGCAACATTTACGAGCAAAACGCCTCTTTGTGGAGTTTGTTCCTCTAGATTACTTCAAGTTTCCTGGTATTAAAAGCAACGACATCTTGACAACATGGCAACCACAATAATTGAGGTGTTGATATTATGGACTATGTATATACAGGGTGGAGGTGGAGACTTTAACTTGAACTATTTCACTAGAAAATCAGGAAAAAGTTATTGAAAAAAAATACAAAAACACGTCAATTGAGATTTTTGTGAGCTACATTTTGGCACCAAGAAATTAATTTTTTACTTTCTAAATATTTGTCAATTATTACACCTTATTCAAAATATTACCACCAATGATCAAAATTAAATAACTTAGAGGATATTGACTGAAAACTACCGACAGCGATAACCCTGCAACTCCAGGATTTGTTTTAATAAAGCGGAAATCCAACGTGCGGTAGACAATAGGAAGTTGAATTAATTCCCTGACGAATGCAAAAATTTACCAAGTGATGGAGAAACCCCCGATCAATGTGGTTATCATTAAATAATTCCTGGCAGTGATTCCAACTTCCAAAATGAATAGGGAAACAAAATGAGGGGTTAGAAAATGAGATCGGATCTAATCGAATTTCAAACACTGAAAGGAGGAAAATTAAGAGAACAAATGTACCTAGTCAACCCTGGAAATGAAAGCGCCTGGCCTCAGAATAAATATTTCTCTCAATCTCTTAAATAGATGATAACGGTAAGTATTTCCCAAAAGAGACTCCTGTAAGATGAATTAATAAAAAGTTCGCATATGAATTAATGATAACTTTGGAGAAGTGAATTTACAGACTTGGAGCACCGGGAATGGAGAACCAACGTTATTTTAAGTGAAATAATTTATCTCCTGAACCGAAATTAGATTTAAAAGTCCATTAATAAATATCGATTTATAAATAAATACGTAAACGTAGTCTAATTTTAGCAATTGCTTGTAGCGGTCTTAAAAAAAAGTTATTTAATTATTGAATTGTCCTTATCAAGTTATAAGATAAATTGAATATTTTCTGGAAAATTTCTTCAATTAAATTTTGGTTAATGATTAACGGAGATGTACCTTATGGCTTACTAATGGTAGGAATCTAGACTTGCAAAAAAAACGAAATTTGAGCTCCATTCTAATAGTTATTTTCGGAAAACTATAATCACGTTTAACCCTTATTCTAAAGCTTAAAAAGCTTGATAAGCTTATAAATAATACCTCTCAATTAATGAACCGTCAGAGAAAAGAAGGAATGGTTCATTATTATTCCAAAAAAACGCCAAATTAAAATTAATTTTATTTTATCACAGCCAACAAGGTTATTAAAAAGTGAATCTGATATCAATGGACAGAATCCTTAACTTCCCAGCAAAGACAAAAGCCATAATTTTAACGCGTAGGAGTCTAAAATACTCTTTCCAGACATTATTGTGTATTCTCCACTGCGAACACAGAAAACTCTAATAACTTGAACTACTTCTTATTACGTGAATGATGATCTTGTTGTTGTTAACGTTAATTAATAATTATTTTGTTTATTCGATGTCTTCCTGAGGTTTATTAGGCATCTTTCAAACATGTTTTTTTTATCCTCGAGGGAAACAAGTTCCTTTTACATTTTACATTGAATGAAAACTGAAATAAAGGAAAAAATGGAAGGTTACCTAAAATAAGATCGAGTGTTGACAAATTGAAGTAAAGTTCAAGCTGAAGAGCTTCGAATATAATAACAAAACTTCGAATAGGGAAACTCCCATAATAATTATCTTATGATCCAATAATCACTAAATTTATAACTGCAATATTGTCTCTAAAATTAAAGTGTTTCTCTTTTGGTTTTCGTCTTTTGTTTCCAAATTTGTAAAATTATTTTCTCGTTTGTCATTAAACGTCAGTGTATAGGAAAAGGAAATTGATTAATAAATCAATGACTTGTCATTGATAGACAGTAAAATAACAAAATCATAATATGACATACTGGGAAAAACAATTGACAAAAGAGGAAAACCAAGAAAAAAAAATACTGTAATACATACATCAATAAATAACAATTTTTATACCATATAATTTCCTCATTATATGACTCACGTAGTGCAATAAAACGGAAAAAAAATCAAGAATTACCAGCTTCTAAAGTTTTCTCTTGATTTTGAATAACAACCAGGAAGACTCCAATTATCTTTTTTGCCTTTGATGACTAATTTCGATTTTTCCTTTAAGATTCCTCTTCTTATTTATAAGTTAATAACCTTTCTGATCCGAATGCAGGTAATGAGCTAGCAAAGATCTCCCAGTCAAAGAAAGGGAACTTTGTTATTAAACGTTGACGTTGTATTTTTAACCGTCATCGATTGGCAGTTACGAACTCCCTTTACAGGACGATTCTAATATTCACTATACAATAGAAGAGAATAATTTATCCGAAAAAATTGAAACGATTACTGAAGTGTGAATTGCAAAACCTTTTTTATTTAAAAAAGAACCGCTGTCTTAATTTCGTTAAAATATACTATACCTCCTATGTCCTCCTAATGAAAATACATACCTCCTATGAATTTGAGAATTTTTAATCAAGTGAACTTCAATTTTTATTTTTTTTATAGAAATAGACAACAATTAATATTGAGCGTATAAATGTTTCGTAACTTCCGATGTTCCTTTCGTTTCCACGCTCTTCATATTGTTCAGCATAAAATCGGAAAAAAATCACCGCAACGACAATAAAACGCCCTCCTAAGAACACTCTCTCGTTCCTGTTACATTTTATTACTCAGGAGTAACGAATCAATCTCTGGCATCATCGTTAGTTGCGGTCATATCCCTATAACGAGTATTGAAAGAAAACTATAACTGAAGTTGGCGGAGTTTGGGATAAGTTAGATTGTTATTGACATTGCCATTTAATGCACGTGGTCAGCGAGTCACGTATCTTCCCAATCAATCCACAAGACTTCCACACGACTTCAGATCAATTCGGAACATCGTAAAACGAATACGCCTCTAGAAGCCCTGGCGCACTACACGCCCCAAATTGCAATTTCTTGCATCTACAATAGTATTTACCTATACCTGATTAACGTTTGGAAAGAAGATATCAAACTACATATATGAAATTGCTCTTAAAAATAAGCTCCCTTGGATATCTTAGGACATAGCTGCAGGAATCAAAATAAATTAGGAGATTATTGATGACGACATAAACTGAAGTTATAGACATTCCAGTGTTAAAATATGTTCCTTTTAGGTATTTATTGTAAAAAAAAAACTTCAAAGGAATGAATTAGAATCTTTTTTGACCTTCACGTTCGAGTTTATCTCCAAAGTCTGCGCTAAGTCAATTTAGAAAAAGCGAAGGGTTAAGACGAACATTCCTCGAAAACCTGCAGGGCAGAATGTTTAAGAGAAAAATGATCAACCGCTTGGGTAAGAACGTGTAAGAGCCTGCTCCAAAACACCTTCCTACCAAAAACCAATTAAATTTTATGCGTGAGAATTTGATCATGTATCGGTTCCCGTTATAGTTACAGAGCTTTAGTTAGACCAGAGATATAACGAAACGACTTCTGTCATTTTATCAATTTTTGGATTATTGAAATATTGTTGAAGTCATAAAATATGACAGTTTAACAATTAGATCATTTCATTATATCTCTTGGTCGACTATACCGACTTCATTTCCGAAAAAAATCGGGGCAATCGCAATCATCTCTAGCCCAAAAAATACACCAAACAGTAGCTCCCTCGGGTTCGGGGACTTCTCTGGTATTCCTCGCGAATTTTCCTCACCCAAAGCCGTTTTGCTTGTTAATAAATTCTCCTAAGTACAGGGTGATTGATTGAAACGCCACATTAGAAAAAATTCGACTTCCAAATGATCTAGGCATCTGAAATTTGGAACTTAGGCAACATACCTAATAACGAGTCAAAATGAAATATTACCAAGATGGCAGCACATTTAAAAATGGCGAAAGCAATTGCCATCTTTGTTTTTTTTAAATGGGACACCCTATATTTTATTGCATTTTCAGATTGTCTGAGAAAATGTAATAACAATATTGTTTATAGTTGCATTTTAAATTGAGTAGGCTATGAGTTATAAACAAGTGAAAATCGCAATTTTCCAACTTTAAACCCATTTACCACGAAAACGGCTAAAGATATCAGAAAACAGCTTACATGTCCCTATCTTAATTTTTTATCTGGTATCCTACTGTGTAGTTTAAATGTTTATGCAGGGTGATGAAAAATCTGATAATTTTCACCACCTTGTATAAACATTTCAACTGCATAATTGGATGCCTTATAAAAAGTTAAGATAGGAACATGTAAGCCGTTTTTTGATATTATGGGCCGTTTTTGTGGTAAATGGGTTTAAAGTTGGAAAATTGCGATTTTCACTTGTTTATAACTCATAGCCTACTCAATTTAAAATGCAACTATAAACATTATTGTTATTACATTTTCTCAGACAATCTGAAAATGCAATAAAATATAGGGTGTCCCATTTAAAAAAACAAAGATGGCCATTGCTTTCGCCATTTTTAAATGTGCTGCCATCTTGGTAATATTTCAGTTTGACTCGTTATTAGGTATGTTGCCTAAGTTCCAAATTTCAGATTCCTAGATCATTTGGAAGTCGAATTTTTTCTAATGTGGCGTTTCAATCAATCACCCTGTATAAATGGGCTTATATTAAGTATAGGTATACAAGGTGCACCATGTATCTTTCTCTATATTGCTATCTCCTAACGCTAAGAGATACAGGGTCGGTTAAACAAGTCCAAAGGAGCGCAATTTTGTGGCCATCTCGATTCCGTCGAGACATACAAGATATCTGTGACCGTTCCTGAAATATCCTGAAAAAACTGAAAACTCGAGATTTCTTATTTTTTCCATATCTTTTTTATTATTGGAGATTAATGAATAATTTTTTGTGGGCTTACATAAGCCGTTAAGAGCTATCCATCTGACATTTCAAAAATTTTCAAAGCCGACTAGATCCAAGAATTTTCATAGTCAACTTTCGTTTTTCTTATGGCCACCATAGTGTTTTTTTATGTTGTTCGGTATAAAAAAACTCATAAAAACTAAAAATTGTTAAACTTCAAAAAATAAATGTAAAAAATTTTTATTCTTCTGGTTTCTTTACAAAAAAGACGCATTTTTAGACCGAATTTCATAGATAAATTAAAAAACCATAAGGCAAGCACTATTTCGGAGTATTTTACAAATGTTGACGTTTTTCGACGATTTTTTTTTGGTTTTTCTTTGAAAAATGAAGAATAAAAATAAAATAAATTTTTTTTTAAGTTTATTAATTTTTGGTTTCCATTATTTTTTTCATATCGAACGACATAAAAAAATAATATGGCGGCCATAAGAAAAACGAAAGTTGCATGACTGTGAAAACTCTTGGATCTAGTACGCCTTGAAAATTTTTGAAATGTCAGATGGATAGCTCTTAACGGCTTATGTAAGCCTACAAAAAATTATTTATTAATTTCCAATAATAAAAAAGATATGACGAAAATACGAAATCTCGATTTTTCAGTTTTTTCAGGATATTTCAGGAACGGTCACAGATGTCTTGCATGTTTTGACGAATTCGAGATGGCCACAAAACTGCGCATCTTTTCTCTAATTTAACCGACCCTGTATCTCTTAGCGTTCAGGAGATAGCAATATAGAGAAAGAGAAGGATACATGGTGCACCCTGTATATTATTATTTTTCTCGTACGCCCCGTAACTGACAAACGTATAGTATTATAGGTAGGCAGCCCTAATTTTATAACTATTCCTTAATGTTGCTTCGGCAACATATTCTTTATATGGGATTAGTTGTTACTTTATTGTGGAAACCTGACAAATTCAATCATAATAGATATTGTAGTTAACACCACAAATACCTAAAGCAAATCTCTCCTGAACGTACAGTAACTTCATATCCAGATTATGATTCCTTGGAGTTGAACGCCGTAAGTTTCGAGTCACTAACAAAGTCAATAATCCAGTGAAACAGCGAATAGTGAGCGAGTTCTCCTAGAATTACAAAGCGCAACATGATGAAGTTCTTGTTCTACTGTGATGCTCCCCTACACCCGTTTTGCCGACTTCTGCCCACATCCCGACGACATAATTTATACTGGCAACAAGCCTCATACTCGCGACACCACAACTAATTACATACACCCATTTAATTAATGTTATTCTAATTAAGCCTCGTTGGCACAGTTAGAACTGAAATACAAGACGCCTGGTAATTTCTAGAACCAGCACGAGATTATAGGTCGTATTACTAGGTAAGTTGAAGACGTGGAAAATCTCTATTTCGTCTCAATTAGACTCTTATCAATTTAGATTTGAATGAATAAGTTTCCTGAGTAGAGAAATCTCGCATGAATACTCTCCAAATGAGATACTTTGCAGTATGCTAATTATAATGAGCACTATACACAATTAGAGTACCTACCCTATTTACTTCAAACAGCAAGGCACTTGAGAGAGTTTGTACTCTCTGTACACTGAGAGTTGTCCGTTGTCATGCCACACTGATTCTGACTAAACAATTTCATTTAATTCGATTTGAATCGTACACTTATTTCTAAGTCGAACCAGATGTGGTATCGCAGTTCGTGTCAGTGGCGTGTGTTGATGAATAATGAATATCCTATAAATATATTATTTCGACAAGTTATTGACGAAGTAGTGCCTTGCAACTTTTTAATAACAAATATTATATAATGCAAGTAAATAAGAATGATAATAATTATTGTTATCATCATGATAGAAATATCATGTCACCTACCTGCTGGTTGCCGTTTAAAAGAAAGAATAACACCTCCGTTTTCTTATTCTGCAAGTAAAATATTCCAGCAATTTAACCACAAGACCACGTACTAGGGAGTTCAATCGTTTCCCAGGCAAAACAAGGAAATAGATTTTTAGGCATTCGCGAAATTAATTTACTCATAGTTTATCACACCGTACAATATAACACAGGAATTCTGCTAATTTCGTATTAAAAACGTTTCAAATAACAAATCTCATCAGTATATTTAGCGCTGTCACTGTCAACTGACAGTAGCCGATGAGCTGGACGACAATCTTATCGTATCAATCTAAAGCGTATCAAGACGCGAGTCGATACTTCCGTCTCACTCTCGCTCATCTTTTTAGAGTTGCTGACGATTCAAACGTATTTCTGACAATACGTCCCATTTTAACTCGATTGACTATGCAATGCAATAGAAGGAGTAAGAAACATAACGAGATGATGTATTCTTAGTTATCACAACAGACAACTCTCAGTGTACAGACTTTAGGTACATTTTACTTTCGTTTTTTATAGGTACGGAAATGGCATTCGCAGCGGCAATAATAATATTATTCTAAAATATTTGTAGCTTACAGAATAAACAGGTCTGCAACTATATACAGCAATGCAAAATACAAAATTTACAGTGTTTTATATTTCCGATTAAAGAGTACCTGCTTGAGTAATTCTTGGAAACGTCAATGCCTATTTGCGCTCAAAATTTACACAAAAGTATTCCATTAGCGTCATGATTAAATTTTTTTTTTTAATTTCACGTAAACGGTACAAAATCATCAAATAAGGTCGCGTGGTTCGCTATTTATCAACATTTCTTGAGCTAGTGCGGAGAAGTCATTCTATTTTCGCGTCGGGGGTGGCTTAAATTTACCGGTCATTGCTTTTGAAGATCCTCCGCCGCTATCCTGGAGGAATCAGGAGCGCGTTTAGTTTGTTTATTAAACGCCACGGAGGGTGGCGTTCGTGTACCCGAAAATTATGTCGAGGAGTCAGTCAATGGAGAAATTGAGGCCGTAAAGAAGATATTTCTTGGAACAAGTTGTCGGAGCAGTAATTATGCTGCATCAAACGCTCAGAAACATCAGAAACGGAGTTCATTAGTGCAGGAACATAAAACCGTAATATGAAAGTTGTCATAATGTTGAAAGTATCGTTTCTTCTGCTGATTTCAGTAATTAATTCAGGAATTAATTCCAAGCTGAGAAATGTTACTTATTCCTTCGTAATCGATGTGGGAGAATTATAAAAACTGAACAAACCGTTATTTTTGGGCTTTCTTCCCACAAAGCAATCGGAGAACTTCTTGCCGATCGTCGTCTAATATGCGGCGACAAAGGGCAATTTTTTCCCGATTGCTATGCAGCGTCGTTTTTTTCTTCTTTCCATGCATGTTTCTACAACACACTTCGAAATTTTGAGTGATGAGATCATCATCGATTATATTCAATTTTTTTTTAATCTACTGTTATATTCATTTCAGTGAAGTAATTTTCATCCAGATATTAATTGGCTTAATCTACTTATAATTTGAATTATAAAAAATATTATTTTCGAGGCCCTGTGTGTTCAAGTATCAACAATGAACACAAAATTTTAATATGCAAATTGCTCTGCCGGCGTTAAAATAAACATAACCGGGATTTGTATTGTCGAAATGGCCAGTCATAGAAATGATCCTGAAACAACACTTGCCTCCGTACAAATGTATAATAATTGAGTTTCGCTATGAAATTAATTGAAAATATTACCGGGTGATGGCTGTTGAATACTAAAAATGTTAACACTAACACCATGCGGGATGATGAGTGGATGAGTGAATTATTTGCATATTTTTAGAGTTATGAATAATAGCCCCACGTTTTTTTTGCGTTTGAAAGGTTTTGTTCCACGGAGCTATTTAAAATTCTTATACAGCACTCTGAAATTATTTATAGTTCATAGATTCCCCATACATTTGACATATTTCAGTCATCGATGTACTCATCAAGAACGAAAATTAAATACAACGTAGGTATTGGTGGGTTCTTTGGAGATAAACGGTCACAGTTTCAATTTCAGACTTAAATCTTTTCGCCCATTTTACCCCCAAATATTTGCCAGGACGGAATTTTAAACGTCGTTTAATGATGGCAGATTTAAATAACAACTAGCACGAGTTAAAAACATTTGTGAAGGCATTGATTATCTTATTCCACTGTTTTCTGCCCTTTAACCAGATAGCATTAGAAAGTTCTGGCGGAAATAAGTCTGCAATTATTGCAAGTGAAAAATACCTATCGAATTGGTTCTATAGATACAATTATTGCCTGTAGCATTCACAAAGAAATTCATATGGTTGACTTTTTTTGGGCCAATCAAATATCATAATACAAAATTTACAAATGAAAATAAACGTCATAGCAATTTCTATGGTATAAAATATCAAATGCAACTGTTGCCTCTGTCTGAACATTCAATATCATTTGGGGTGGGGCTTATTATAGCTTTAATCAGGTAACAGTGTAGGAGAGCTGAACAAGTTTCTAGTAGACAATAACAGGCCATATTCTCCACTGCTCCAGCCAGGTTTAATTATTTCCGAACAGGACGTTAATTAAATTCTCTTCATACACAAGTAGCAGAATTAATGGGGAAATAACAATTTGAAACGTGTCAAAACTGGAATACGATGAGGAAAGAGAGTAGGTAATCGTTTTTTTTTTTTTAATTGTTCGAATGTTCCTAGTTTCATATTGCTTCGTTTGTAGAAACAAATTAGTGTAAATTATAATCAAAAAGGTAAGCCGAGAGAACATCAATAAAAATGATAAGAAGAACTCCCATGCAGCAGCACCTTCGGAGTACAGCTTTTTTTAAATTATGACTCTATATCTCTCTATAACTGTCAGGAATTATTATTTATCTACTCCCTTATATGAAAGCTGTCAATTACAAAACAACTTGCACAACCTGAAAGGGAGCCTTTGCACATACCTTCTGTGAAATGAGAATCAAAAAAGTTTTTTTTTTTGCAATACTGCAAAATTTAATCTCATGAAGGAACATTTGTGTAAAATTCACAAACCAGATACTATCGAAATGAGTGGCGCACACAATATTATAGCTTTTTTTAACAATTTCCTTTAAATTACATCATAGTTACTGAAATTTAACAAAATTCCAAACAGAAATCAACACTTCTTCCTTAGGTTTTTGAGTTTCAGCTTGTTTTTAAGCTATTTATCCAGCTCATTACTTTTATTCTTATGGTGCAGCTCTCAGGGTTCACAGTAAAGAGTGTCTAGTGTCTGAGATGCCTCATTCCCTGATTAGGCTGACTTTCTTCTCTTTTGGTTCTAATGGTGTGAATTGTTGAACTATGGTGGGGGTAGTTAGTTGGGACAGATAGGAGAAATCAATTAATTCAATAATATTTTAAATTTATCATTGATTTGACACTGACGACGATGTGATTATTATTGACGTTTATGGCTAACTGAAATATTTGATTATAAAACATGAGGAAGGACGAATAATTCCAATTGACCGTTTTATTGAACGCGGTGTAAACTGCCCTTTTTAAACATTTAATAGATACTTCTTGTTGTTCAGACATTCACAGTTTTACTGTTTATTAGTTCAGTGCGTCATATTATTGGTTTGAATAACGGATCTGTTGTGTCCGTTGTATCCAAACAACTTCTGGCAGTCTCAGCTCCTTGGACGGTAGGTACAGTACTTCCTGATGTTTTATATTTGCAGATTGAAAAAGTGCACGATCTGCGTATAGTTGGACCAGAGGTATAACGAAACGATTTCTGTCATTTTATCAATTTTTGGATTATTGAAATATTGTTGAAGTCATAAAATATGACAGTTTAACAATTAAATCATTTCGTTATATCTCTTGGTCGACTACCTTAATCTTAAAATTGAATATTTACATCTTATGTTATTAGGTTAGATTAGGTAGGAGTTCGAATTATTTTATGATCAAATATTAAATGAAATGGAACACACCTCAAATAACAGCACAAGCTAAATTGTCAATGGAAAAAACTTTACCTAGTTGGGAGTAATGCAGATGTCTAAAACAGAAACCCTTATCGTAGATATTTTAACAGCTGGCCATTAACTATAGAACTTCACCCCGAGCAAGAACCACACATGCTCATTTTTTAACTTACGTAAACGCCATTTGAGTAGAATTGTTTCAAACTTGAAACTCTGTGAATCACCAGACATATAAACAAGATAGGAGCGATTAATTCTTGTATTTGCCGTTGTGCGATATTTTTGTTTAGTTGCATTAAAAGTTTCAGTTGTGCTCGTTTGCAGCAGTCATTACTACAGTTAACTGATCTGTTGATACGCTTTTGAACTCCACAAATTTGAATGCTTAGGTAAATATAACAAAACGAAAATCCTCTATGATGTGTATACTGTGATTCGTATAGTTTTTATTCATTATGAAACTTTCAATGCATATATCAACACTACAATGATTAAGTTGTGAATGTCCGCTAGTGGCCGACTATCAACAGAAAAACGACTTAAAACTCCGAAAAAAAGTTATTTAGAAGCGTGCTGATCTTATTAAATGGCCAAATTTATCTCTCCTCCCCTCCCACTACAGTCACACTCCAGTTTCACCTGCTATACTTGCAACCTGACAGTAAATTTTATAAAATGGGCTACATTAGAAACCTACATTCTCTCTTCCATCGAGTATCCAGACGATTCTGAAGTATGGTAGCTTGCTTTAATGTTAGAAGTCTGTCTGTATACTAGAACACTTACAGAGAAAAACAATAAATAAAATAAAAGAATCTAGACTAAAGATCATTTTCACATGCCCACAAAGTATGCTTCAGATCAAATTAAATACATAATTTATCTCCAGGAGTTGGAGAGTAGTTCAAATCTAAAGGACCTGGGTAATGATAATGTTTCTACGTTAAAGTTTCCCTAGGTTACGTACATAAAGCAAATACTTACACAACACGAACTACCAAGTTTGCCGCAACTTTTAGTCAATTTAAAATGAAAATATTATTATAAGTACACGCACTATGCAGTGACATAAAGTTTAAAAGAAACTCTAGTCAGATGAAAAATAAATATAAAAATTTAAATGATTAACGATCAATTATTCGTAAAAGCAGCATCGGTAAATATCGCGGAGTTATTTAGATCTTATCAAGATTAGTAAGGGGGTTTTCGGAGTTCCCCAGTAAGAGTGTATCCCCAGATTACACTCTTCAATGAAAGTGGAACCATCCCTAGTTTTATTCCTTTACTTCTTAATCAAATCCTATATCTAAATGTTAAATATAATCGTCGTCGCGTCGTTTTCCTAATTAAAACTTTCAGTTTTAGGAGAGAAAATTTACTTATCTAATTGAAACGCGACGGGGTCCTGCGGATAATACTTAATTAAATCGAATGTAGATTGCAAGCTGATGCGGTTCGGGGCCCTTTAAATTGAGTGAAAACTTGAGAATGTATTATTTCATCATCACGCTATCGTTATCATTGCTCTGGAAGTTTTAATTTATGTAAGATCCACGATTAGAGAATGTGTTGACTTTCGACCTATTTTCTTTGTTGGAGGAGTCACTTTCATGTAAAATGTAAGCTTTTGTTCCCGTGAAGTTTCGTGCGAAGATAACATCAGCAGAGGGAATATTTCACAAGAAGATATTTAATACCAAAGAGGTTCTCGGTAATATAACGATTCATGATTCATTCGAGAACTGAGATGAAAAGAAGACCCTGATTATTGCCTACCACGGAAAAACGCGTTTAAAGACTCATTACTTCTGCCTGACAAGATTTTTAATATTATGCCTAAATGTTATAGCCTACCTTAATGTTTCATTATTAATTAACTGATGGGAGATATTAAAATCAAGATGTATACCTGAAACAAAAAAAAAAAAACATTAGTCTTCTATATTAATGAAGATCAGAAATTTCAAATTCAAATTAAGACAGGGATTAATAATATGAAATATTTTAATCAAAAATATCATAAAACATATTCATGGTAAATAGAATATTATTATCTCATTCAAAATTGCTGTTCAACTTCTGAAATAATAAAGCTTAAATTCCTTTCAAACAATTTGTTTCAAATCGGGGCATATTTCTCATAACGTCTAATAAGGCGACGAAACAGTGTTCAGTCTCACGTACTTTGCGTTGGTGTGAAATATTTTATTTATTTATTTATTTGATTTGTTTAAAGCCAAATTTCATTATCGTTTTTTTTTTACTTCTGCCAATTTAAGAGAATACGACATACGACAAAACAACGTCAACGGCAAACTGGAAATTTTGCCTACAGCCACAATTTCTGTAAGTGAGGGATCGGATTTTACATTTTGCATGACAAATTATCCGGGATCATATTTTAAAAAGCTGCTGCTTTCCTACAAAAGACCCGCCTTTCACACAACCTAGCCCAAAATCATCCATTAATAGCATTAAGATCGCATTTGCGATCTCGTAAATGGTACTTAAGTGTTACAGTTTGGATTAAAATTAGAAAAAAAGTGCCCGATTTGATACTGCAACTCCACTGAGCAACGAAACTCAAGCAACGAATGCGGCGCAGCGTTCCACACATATTCGGGCCTTGCCTCTCTACTGATCTCTTATATTTCGGATTTTTTGCCACATATTATGGAAATATTTAAGTAAATATTTCCATATTTACTAAGTATAAGTATACTTAGTAATTACTATTAAGTATACCTTTAGTAACAAGAAGCGAGTATTATGTGCTAAAAGCGTGGCTGGTAGGAATAGTTTTCTCGATTTAATTTATTTTTTCTGGGAAGATGCGCATTGAAAATTTAAGAAAAAAATTAAAAATTGCAAAAATTTCAGTTTTTTGCGTAATGGGTAGGAGTCAATTTTCAAATTTTTTTATGAGAAACGGTCCTTGAAGCGATACATCATATAACATCCTATTCCGTAAAAACTGTCTCCTCACGATTTGTATTAAAAATCACGGTTTGTATCTTCTACAAAAAAAAAAAAAACGGAAACCCCTTTCTACAACTTTCTACAAAAAAAAAACGAAATCTGAAAGAATAACCCATGCAAACGACATAAATTTACTGCTAGAGTGATGTGGAGAAGTCCTCAAAGTTAAGCCACGCGATTTTAGCTAGATCGCAACTTAACATTATAAAAATCGGTTCTTAGTTCTTACCACTTCAACCGTTCACACAAAAAATTAAATTTTTTGGAATTTTAATTTTTTCTCAAAATGATGACGTCATGTCGGTTCATTTTCAAATATGTCGATCGTGACGTCAATGCAGGAAATCCGGAAAACCGGTCCCACCAGCAACACAACTTTTTTATGGATACCTAAATAAGAATTTTTGGAGCTCTTATTTGTATAGGTGTTAGGGGCCAGTGTTCCGGAATAAGATGTACCGGTTCCAGGATCGTCTATCATAAAAAACTGAAAATTTTGTGAATTCCAATTTCTTTCTCAAAATGATGACGTCATGTCGGCTTCATTTTCACATAATGTCAATCGTCATGTCACCATATTATTTTTCATATCATTGGCTGAAAAAATCAGGAAACCAAAATTGCAGCACTTATAATTTTTTTTTACATTTTCGAAAAAAGATTTAATATTTTCACCGAATAACGTCAAAATTACGACATATTGCTTGCCTCGTATTTTTATAACATGCGGTGTAAATATTTTTTTTTTAAAGAAGAATACTTACCTACATTTTTCATTTTTTTTTTAATAAAATTTTGTTTCCTAGACTTTTTTATATCTATTGGCATAAAAAACAATATGGCTGCCATAAGAAAAACTAAAGTTGGCTATAAAAACTTTGGGATCTAGTCGGCTTTGAAATTTTTTAAATGGATAAATCTGGCCGACATATTATGTGAACCTACAAAAAATAATTCATTTATTTTCGATAATACGAAAGACATTGCTAGACTAGAATAATCAATTTTTTCAGTTTTTCAGAAATTTTCAGGAACCGATAATCCCTGTATACCTACATGTATCATAAAAATATTAAAAACTAATATTTTAAAAACCGCAAATACGAACAATATCAACGATACCCCAAAACAAAAAGCCATTATTTGACTCAAAAACTTATGAAGATTTCTATTTACTTCCATTCTTATATTGTATTAACTTTCGCTTCGTTGATTATCCGGATTGAAAATCCTGACGCCTAGTTACACCCAACACGAAAAAATTTATTTTCTACAGGCGAACAAACAACAGCTCCATAGGAAATTTATTATTCCATTTCTTATTTTCATTTCACGTCCAATAATATCGTCCATTCTGTCACTCTACGATCATATCAGGTGATGTTTCTTCTGGGTCTTCAAGAAATAAGGGTCCAAATATCACACCTAATAGAATGAAATAACCCTCTTCTTCGACCTGTGCGTGTGCACTCGCACTGGGTTAACTCAGTTTCGAAGCACCCCAGGGGCACAACATCGGAATTGAGGGAAATGCGGGAAACATGGCAATGCAAAAGGGATAAGGGATAGGAAAAGACGCGCCAAGCCATTCGGACATCGACCTTCAACTAGGGACAATTCAATGAAGGCTAGCATAGCAACCGTAGCGAAGACGAGCGCGGTTTATTTACCCGAAACACTTCTGTATATTGCGGGAGATAGGTTTATACAATAACCGCAGGAATTTCCTCATTTCCACTTGACGAGAATGTCTTTAGTGAATTCACTTGTGGTAATGCAACTTGAATACCTTCCAAAGTGCATTGCTTCAGTTTCTAGTTCTCATAAACTCATAATGAGTTGCGAAATTTCTGCACAAATAACTGTGGTCACTGAGATTCAGCTTCATTTAGCTCCTAAATTTTAAATAATCGTAATAAAAGACTACCGTTTCATAATAATAGGAAGATAAAAATGAAAAATAGAATAAGTTCAAAAAGAAATAAACGTCACTTATTTGAAAGAGGTTCGCTGCATAAAATCTTTGAGCAGCTGAAAAATTCTAGTTTGTCTCAAAATGCGGGAGTTAGAAATTCAGATAAAGCGCGTCGAAATTTACCTCGAATATTGATGTCATAGAGACTGTAAGAAAAAAATTGTCAACAACTTGTTTTGAGCTAGGCAGAAAGATCAAGACACATTTCTTAGAACAAATCCAATTTTTTTCACAATCTCCTTTTTTGTCACAAAGAAACTATATAGCTCTAGCTTCATGCCTCCCAAATCCATGCCTCCATAACTCCATTGGTTTATTCTCCACGTATATTTTATCTTATCTAGTTACAAATGAACTTCTGTGAATTGATGAGAACAATAATTATTACCAATACCTAAGTTAGAAAAATGAGGATCGTTCAAGTTTTCAAATATAATAGAAGCTCTATAAGATCCCATTTGCGGTGGATGCTTAGGATTCAACGTGAACTTACAGGGAGCTTTCTAGCATCAGAATTCTCCGTGGATTTCCCATCATGTATTTTGTCACCATTCATGAATGCGAAGAAGACAATGACATCCGCCAAGATCCTTCCATGATTCAACACTTGGTTATAACGCAAGAATTCCCGTGTATCCTGTATTATGAATGTACCCACTCCAGGGGAATAAGCAGGATGCGGGCTAGCTCCAGACTCGACAACGAAGGACCCCTTCAGACGCGGAGCCTTTTATTCCGGACACGTTCGTCATTTGGCGTCAGTGTCCCCCATCCCTCTCGGGTTTCCCCCGTTACGCTCGTCTGCCGCAACAGTGGCCAGCCACTCTGCCAGGATTCTACAACGTTGTCGAGATCGACCGGAAATACTTGGCAACTTAAAATTTCATTCTCTAGTACCTAGGGTACCGGAAATTTTAGCAACGAAATTAAGTGTATGCTTCTTCGTAATAGCATCTTGAAGTCAAATGTTATTTCAATGAAACCGCAATATTATTCAAGAATTCTTAAAAAGCACTCGAAAAGACGAGAAAATTTACAAACATATTTCATCGTCGCAATCAGATAGGAAAATGCTAAAAAATTAAAAGCTAGTCTGCTTTCTATAGACTTTATTCTCTGCTTTAGTTTTAGATTGTAGACGATCACTTAATGAAATTGTACGGTTTTCAACTTTATCTAAAAAAAATTGTTTTAAAACAAATCGTGAATCTCGAAAAGAAAACGCAAATTCTTGAATGAAAACTCATTACTAGTAGGTATACAATAACATACTTTCTTGTAACTTTCCTGAGCCTTTCACTCTTCTAAATTAAACTTGTTAAGGCAAAAACCCTGCTAGTAGGGGTTGGAATAAATGAGTTCTTTTTGGAAAGAATTCTAGAACTTTACTCAGGTTAAACTTTTTTCTGCAATTAATTTATTAAACGGGTCTCAAATCCCAATAAATGCTCGACTTCGGTTATGAACGTATAAACATTATCTAGATCTGTCTTATTATACAGGGTGTCCCAAGATTTCTTTATCAAGGGATATCCGCGTTATTTTAAAAAATAAACAAATGAAATTCGGGAAATTTCAACCATACCCCTAAGGCTTTGCAGCTGCACCCTCAATGCCCCTTTACGCCTTTCCACCCCTAAGTAATCATCCCCTACTTTTTTTTTTCAAATGACACCCCCATATTTTTTTTGCTCGACAGGATTGTTGACTTCTTTCTGAATACAATGTCACACGATTTTTTTAAATCGGGACATATCTAGCACGCTAAAAACAATATAATATCATAACAAACGAGGGTTGTCAAGGAATAACAATTAACATTTAATATGACATTAAAATCACAGAAGCAATTATTATTAATAACACCTAATCCAGTAACACCGGTATTACTAGTTAAGGTGGTTGGAGGAAACATTAACACAAAAAACAAGCAATTGCAACTCCTTGCCGATCCTCGTTTGTTATGATATTCTATTGTTTTCGGCGTGCTAGATATGTCTCGATTTGAAAAAATCGTATGACATTGTATTCAAAAAGAAGTCAAAAATCCTGCCGAGCAAAAAAAATATGGGGGAGTCATTTGAAAAAAAAAAGTAAGGGATGATTACTTAGGGGTGGAAAGGCGCAAAGGGGCATTGAGGGTGCAGCTGCAAAGCCTTAGGGGTATGGTTGAAATTTCCCGAATTTCATTTGTTTATTTTTTGAAATAACGTGGATATCCCTTGATAAAGAAATCTTGGGACACCCTGTATACCCGGAAACCACTTTATTTCAGACTTCTTTCGAGTATCGAACCGCATCACTTTGGAGTAGTCTTCCAAGAGCTGTGTTTCCCGAGGAATACAACCTGCAACAATTCAAGTTCAGCGTGAATCGATTATCTCCGCTCATGCACCGCTCCCAGAGCGTCATAGGGATTACCATTCAGTGAATAAAAGCGTTGAATAAAAAAATACCCAAATTCGGCACCTATACGATTATGGTTCAATATCTGAATGATAAGAGTAATGTAAGGGAGTTTACCGATGAGAGTGCGGATTAAAACAAGGGGAACTATATACAGCTCAGTTTATCTGGAGATATGGAAATATTTCAAAAACTACGCATCAGATCAAAAAAAGTGGGTATTGAAATTTGTTCGCCTGGAAAGGGGACATCCAATGATACTAAACTCCACCAACCTATCCCCACCTCCTACGGGTGGGGGGCAGCAACTTTGACAACTTTGAAATCTTAAATGAGAACCCACGATTTTATTGCAGATTTGGATTAAAATACGTAGGAAATTGCTGCCCCCCCCTCCACTATGCAAGTGGAGCGGGGGGTAAATTTAAAACCTGCATGATTTGACTGAAATTAGTTGATTACAGCAGTGGGGGTAGGTTGGTCGAGTTTAGTATCATTAGATGTCTATACCCACTTTTTTGATGCGATGCCTAGTTTTTGACATATTTTAATGTCTTCAGATAAAATGGACACCCTTATAACGTTCAAAAATGCTGATGACCTGTGGTTGTTGAAAACTGAAGTCTATTAATTAGGTCTGTTAACAAACAGAGTATTCGGTAGGCTGGAAAAGATACATACTCAACCCCTTACATTAATCTAAAGTACCCTGATAAATATTACAAAAACTGTTCGAAAGCTGAATTAGGTAATTAAATATTTAGGAAACTAATGGAAACTTTCAGGAATAAAACATGTCTGGAACGTTGTTAGGAAGATTTTGAAAGGTATTTTGATCAGACGTAGTCTTCCTTTGCTTTAGGATATTTTCGTTAAATTTCTGGCTTATGAACCGTGATATGCTCTATAATACAGTATAGTCAAGAAAACAGGTGCCGGGAGAATATTATAGCGACAAAAATTGTCGCCCATAGCCGTAGGGTCTAGAAACTGTTTCGAGGCGGATTATTCTAACACGTCACTTTAAAAAATTGTAATTCTCTCCTAAACCCTAAACTAATAATTTGCATTGCTGATGATAATATAAAACTTAAAACTGCCTTCTGCAAAGAGAATAATAAAAAGCCTGGCAACGTCTTAAAATAGTTAGTCATGGGAAAACTCAGGCGCAGAAGAGGGATGCATCTTGAAAATGAGACGCGTCAGCTTGCAACCTAACTAAGATGAAGACGATCTATTACAACAACAGCCCTGCGAAGCAGCCCTTCAGCAATGCCCTACAACAAAGCTCTCAGCTCGCTATTTGCGCGAATGTTACTGTTAGCGAACTAACAGGACGTGACATTTGAACGCCTGATACTAATACGGTTTTACGGTTTTGTTTATTTCGGAATTGGGGATGGATATAACACTCGCGATGATTGGACGTGTGAAGTCGGCCATTACGATCCTAAACTACACAAAAGGGAAAGAAAACTGATACGTGAATCGGTACGGAACAACAAACCGTATCAGCAGAAGTGGTACTAATAATAATCCCTGTATTGTTTCATTTCAAAAGCGGATAAAAAAAAACTCGTTCAATAATGTATTAGTCATTGTCGGTTGCATATGTCTATATACATTTCATTTATTGAAAATGGAATGGAGTGTGTAGATTTCAAAAGCTTGTAACTTTTTATTCCTATTTTTAGTATACCCCAAATCCAGCTCATTGATGTAAATTTGATCAGAAAAATAATCATACATAAAAAAATGACCGAAGAAACATGAAGAAAAATTTTATACACTATAGTTTTCTGTTCCATTGGTTTTTTTTTTTAATAATTGCCTCTATTTGTTGTTCTTTTTAATCATATTTGAGATCGTATAAAGATTTATTCTCAAATCAAATAACTCTCATATTTTTTTTTTATAATTTGAAACCAAAAATCTCTAATAAACTTAGTCATGTTCTTTCTCAACAGTGAAGTACCTAATTCTTTTACAATCAATAATAATTACCGCATTTGGATGTCATAAATATAAGGTAATCATCTTATACAGTGCATTTATTTTAAGTGTTGCCATAGGGAATAGCATGTAAAAAAATACACCCTATGTTAACTTATGTTGTCTTGTACTTTGGAAGTCGTTTTTAATTTTCAATAATAGTACATGTCATCTACTTTACAATACGACCTTTCAGAAAAGCCTGTCATTGTTCAATTTTATGATACAGGCTGTCCCATTGAGGTGAAAAAACTGCAAGAAACGGTAAGAGATACGAAGTCGGTTAAATTATAAAAAAGTTGCGCTGTTTTAAGACGAGTATTTGGCAATTTTTTTTTCTCAATATTCCCAGAATTTCCTGAAATATCCTGAAAAAACTTGAAACATGCAGATTTATTATTTTAGCCATATCTTCTTTATTATTTAAAAAAAAATATTATTTTTTTTGTAGGTTTACATAAGCCGTAATGAGCTACTTATTTGACGTTTCAAAAATTTCCAAAGCCGACTAGATCTTGGGATTTCCAAAGTCAACTTTGGTTTTTCTTATTACCGCCATATTGTTTTTCATGCCATTCGCTATAGAAAAAATCAAGGAAACAAAAAATCCATTACATTGCAAATAAATTTGAAAAAAATTTATTCTTCTTTTCCAAAAATAAAGAAAATTTTTTTTACCGAATGTCAAAAAGTGCATTTTTTAAGTGTTGCCATAGGTATAATATGTAAAAAATTACACCCTATATTAACTTATGTTGTACCCATTGTAATTTAGAAATCGTTTTAAATTTTCAACAATAGTACCTACCTACATGCATGTCATGTAGGTACTTTACGATAAACCTGTCAAAAACCTTTATCAAAAACCTGTCCTTTTTAAATTTTAATATTTGTCCTCAATTGAATTATTAAACTTTAATAAAGGAGTCAGAATAAACAAAACAAAGTGAGTTAAAATTATTAATTTATTAGAGAACATGTGAACATTTTTTATTCATAAATAAAAAAAAACAATAAAACCCAAATAACTAAATTACAATGGTTACAACATAAGTTAATATAGGGTATAACCTATGGCTACACTTAAAAAATGCACTTTTTGACATTCGATAAAAAAAAAAATTCTTTATTTTTGAAAAAGAAGAAATTTTTTTCAAATTTATTTGCAATGTGATGGATTTTTTGTTTCCTTGATTTTTTCTATAGCGAATGGCATGAAAAACAATATGGCGGTAAGAAAAACCAAAGTTGACTTTGGAAATCCCAAGATCTAGTTGGCTTTGGAAATTTTTGAAACGTCAAATAAGTAGCTCATTATGGCTTATGTAAACCTACAAAAAAAATAATATTTTTTTTTAATAATAAAGAAGATATGGCTAAAATAATAAATTTGCATGTTTCAAGTTTTTTCAGGATATTTCAGGAAATTCTGGGAATATTGAGAAAAAAAAAATTGCCAAATACTCGTCTCAAAACAGCGCAACTTTTTTGTAATTCAGCCGACTTCGTATCTCTTACCGTTTCTTACAGTTTTTTCACCTCAATGGGACAGCCTGTATCATAAAATTGAACAATGACCGGCTTTTCTGAAAGGTCGTATTGTAAAGTAGATGACATGTACTATTATTGAAAATTAAAAACGACTTCCAGAGTACAAGACAACATAAGTTAACATAGGGTGTATTTTTTTACATGCTATTCCCTATGGCAACACTTAAAATAAATGCACTGTTAATATTTTGAAAACATGGTACCTTCAGGGGCAAGTTAAAAATTGTCTTTTCAGATAAAATAAAGCATAAATACTGATGAAGTAATCTGCCAAATTCAATTTCTCCAGATTTTTTAATTTTCTACAATGTTACTTGAAAAGCGAAGTTTCAAATGATTACGATCACGAGTGAAAATATGTTTTTATTCTTGTAAAACCCATCAAAAATATTTCTTTCTCTTCTAAGCACCTAATTAGCACTAAATCTTGCTAATAAATAATCAAAAATATGCTAAATTAGAGAATAAAAACAAAATTTTGATTCAAACGAAGATAACTAAAACTAAATTAAAGAAATAAATACCTACTATTCTGCATATTTACTACAAAATATGGAAATAGATGCAGATATCCATATACATATCTATCTCTACGTATAGTATATGACGGCAGAGGCTTCGATGGAAAAGAAGGTCAATTCTGCTGACAAGATTTGTCATGAAATCTGTATATGCAAGAAAATTCAAATTTAGCCTTCCTACTACTGAAATAACTCAATCGAAAACATAATATCATGCATGATGAGAAAAGTTGACTCTAATATTGCTTTAAGGCTTCATTAGGTATCAAATACCTTGAATATAAAATCTTTTTCCGTGCCATTCAATCATGAAAATTGTATACTTTAGTTGGACACAAATATGCTTCATTTTAGGCACGGTGTAAGATATCTTTACATCGTGATTTTAGGTGACACATAGAATATTTTCGTCGCAAATCGCACAGACTGTGTTCCTTAATATACTGTCAATGTTACGACGATAATAATTGGACATTGACTGGTAAAGGCCAGACAATAACGATAATAGCCAAAAACGGTTGTAGAATGTTGATAATCAATATTATTGAAACTATAGGGTGTTCGAAAACGCATCCGTTTTGGAGTAGGCCCTGACAAAAAGAGGTTTGTCTTAGCTTAATCCACTCTTTACAACTGATCGCTCTTGATTTTTTTAGGTTTGGTCAATTGTCTAAACATTCAAGGTCAAAACAACATAAAATAATCACTCACTTTAGCGACATTTTTATAAAACACATAAATAAAATCAACAATCAATTCATTTAAGGATTCTCCTGGAAAAACACGATTTCTCGCACTCCACTAAAGGCACTCTGTAATTGCTCGGATATCGGATAACTGCTAGGGTATATCGGTATATTAAGACAGATCGTCGATCTTCTCAGATCTCTTTCACTAAATCGGATGCTTCGGAACTTTTCAAAATAACAAATTCTTGTTCGGTAACTCTGGGAACTGATCTACATGATATTCGAAGCCATGCTGAACCTACAAAAACGTCTTGGTTAAAACTGTAAGTTTTGGGACGTAATAAAACAAAATTTACCTGCCAGGGATGTTTTTGGGTAGGTATACTTTCACTGCTATATCACTGGATAAGGACAAAAGCTCAGACAAAAGTGAGTACCTTTTCTAAGAAACTTGTAATAACAGGTTCCAAAAGAAATACAAGCACTGAGTTTAGTAATTTAGAATTACTAATAATTACTAATTACTAAAGAATTACTAGTTACTAAGAGTTATCTGCATTTAACGTGTGTTGACGTACTGCATTTTATAAAATAATTGACAATAATTTCAAAAAAACGGCGGGGGTCTTGACTTAACCATCCGGACTGCATGGATGAGGCACCACTATAAAAACCACCCCAATCTCAAGGTAGCTCAGTCTCAACGGCAAACATAACCTCGGGACACCCCATTGTATTGAGCCTTACTCCTTGCACGCGGGCTCTGCGGGGAGTGGACCAACTTTTCCCAGCCAATCCATGGAGTGTGTAAAGCAAATAATCTCCCCTGAGAAAAAGGAAGACGAACCAGGAAGAAGAACCAGATTACAAACCTTGGGGAGAGACTTTCTCACGCCGGAGGACCTGAATACATTAACAACATTCAAGATAGTCAGCTTCCTTAAAGATGCTGAATTGGGTTAATGTAGCACCAGCACGACTAGATGTGAGCCACAATAGACCTACGGTCTCGGTGGAGGTGTCACAATGGCCCACTCACGATTAATCTGAATCTAATACAATCTAACTTGGCTGGGCGTTACCGGCATTGTCCGCCCAATAACGTCATTAGCCAGATTATCGTGTTTGTTCGTAAGATCAATTTCTCTTAATGCCCAGAATCTAGTCCCTTGAAAATAAAATAAATGGGAACACATTTTCATGTGAACTTTCAGTCAGTCAATAAATAGGTCAAGCAAACAGCCTCCTGGAAATAACAAATCTTTCGTTGTAGAAGAAAAAGATTTTTATGTCCGTATTCTTAAAGAAAATGTTTCAAATTAATTCCGGAATCTATAATATCGGTCTCATACTAATGCGTATAAACTGTATTATCTCCATCCCATATAATATGTATTTATTAATCATTTTCGAGCTATATTCAGGCCGTAAAGCTTTGGGAATATGGGCAATAATTTCTTGTATGAGAGAATAATACAAAGCAAGTTTAATAAATGTATTCTATTTTTAAAAGCTCAACCTAAAATAGGAGTACTTCTTCCTTTCAGAAACGCAAATCAGTTGCGCCAAGTCATAATGGATCATCATCTATCTCATCTTGTTGGTGTCAAAGGTTTTTTACTCCTTCCAAACAAAGTCGTAAAGTTGATGAATGCGATATTATTGACGTGGAGCCATATTGCATCCGCCATTCAGTCCTATCACATTCGATGCACGTATTCCGCCGAATTTTTATGCACCCTCATCATCTCCCTTTTCCCGACTTTGTCAGATCCTGTCAGAGTCGGGAGTTTCCGAGTTACACGTGTAACGGGGAAACACGGCGTGTCATCAACCCTGCTGGTCCTATGCTTTCGGTCTAAGACTATTAAATGTCTCCAAATTAATAGACAGCCCCCAGCACTAACCCCTATCGGGATATCAATGGCAATACAACCCCAAACGCTCTATGATTTATGCATTGGCTGATCTAGCAAGGAGTTGCTGTTGCGGTCAACCACCGCCAGGCTGAGGGAAGTTCGCCGTGCTTTGATCAGTTTGTCTGTTTGCCAAACTGAATTAGAGCAGGGTGGAATGAAGTGAGGACATTGACGTAGTTACTTTCATGCAAATGGGCTGAGAATCTCATTAGACCGTATTCAAACTATAGAAGACAGGAAACCGGCGGATCAATACGCCTATTTTACCATTACAATGCAAGTACTTACAGTGGGTATGTATACCTACTTCTTATCTTCTATCTCTGTTTCAAATCACTAAACAGTAGGTAGGTAGTTATATTATATTGCATGGTTGAGTGAAACTTTTTATTTATAGTACTTACTTATTTATACCTAGTACTTTATATACCTACTTACTTAAAAGTAAAAAATTGTAAGTACCTTAATTTTAGATGTATTTTAAACCGTTGTGCGTCGTCTAAATGCTAAATCCTGGGAGTCGAATATGAACGACAAACAATAAAGCAAGGGCACGAAATTAAGAGACTTTTAAATTAATAGCTTCTCGCAATACCTTAATTAATGAGAAAAAATTACCTTCAATTTACTTACTTTCTCCTTATTCTCATTTATATAGGAAATGCCTCGGTCAACAAACCGTTACTCTGCGCTCCTCTGCTTTGTACGTATTATGGACTTAATTTTTTTTTCGAAGAAATCTAATTTAGAAATTTTTTATACGCTAAAGCTTGTCTGACGAGTTTTTAGATACTTTTCATTGTAACATTCTTTCATTATTACATTTGACAGCTTCTGATGTTTCATGTTCCAGGATCATAGCTTTATGGCAGCAGAATAATGAGAAACTTTTGCTTTGATGCCCTTCGAAAACCAGAAAATGCCAAATTTATTCAAGGGTACTAGTATAACAATGGGCAAGGGATTAAGCAGAAGAACGACAGCTGATACATTGAATTCATTTGAAGAGATACATCTAGACCTGAACCAAACCGTTATCGTTGTTTATTTTCCTTAAGTATAACAGTGTGAGGAAATGAAAATGAGTTAGGAGGAGGCTTTAAAACTATAAAATGAAAGTTTTTATTAATAGTTAATTTTTTAACCCTGCCTACAACGTTTCCATTGCCACTTTTTTATTGAAAAGGAACATTATTACGCTCTGGGGGCGTTGTATGGTGGTACGGGGTGTAACGAACTGAACCTGATAGGGATGAGCTATTGCAGCTCGACGTGCATTTCCGACTGGCCTTGTTCTAGGAGGGATTAAACGGGCCACGACTTTTGAACACTTGCCATAAAAATATCTATAAAAATGATCAGGTCAGCTACTTTTCTCCGATGCTCAAGACTATCTAAATTTTTTGTCACATCCGGGTCCCCTAACATGTGAATAACTCTTTTCTGAATGGAGTCAATATCTCAGCGTATGTTAAGGAGCTGAGTTCCAAACATGTGAGCAGTACTCCAAGGCGAATGTCGGATTTAAGCCTTGTATAAGAGAAAGAAGCTCTTGGTGTTGTAACGAAGTCGCGTATTTTCGACTTCGTTTTTCATTAGGTAACATTCAAGAAATTTAAATTCATCCAAAATGCAATAGTTAATTATCAAAGTCATATTATTCCAATCAAGTTTCGTGAAATAATCTATTTTCCATCTTCATTTTCATCGTAGGTAATAATAATGAAAATGTAATTTTTATGAAAAGCCGAAGAGTAATTATTATAATTTTAATAAATAGCATAAATCCGCGAGCCGGCGACACGAATTTTATTTTCATGAAAGTTTTGAGATTTTTTATACACGGAGTTGACATTTATTGCCAACTGAATCGGTGCAGTTAGCGACCGTGTTCGCGTAGCCTTTCCAGAATAATCTAACGAACGGTTCGGAAAAAGTGGCGTGCCCGTTTTTGCTTTTTGATAGCGGGTACAAGCAGATAGGAAGGGTATAAATATGGGTGCATGGATTGTTAGCGTCCTCTTTGATTTTCCGTCGTTTTACGCGGTGCATCTCTTTCATTTTTCCGTCGTGAACTACGTTAGTGCTATTGGGGTGCCGTTCATAGAAACCGCCGACCGACGTCTTCCGTACTAGCCGTAGCTAACCGTGCCGACGCGAACTATAGAAAGTCTCGATTTCCAGAATTTTGAAGGTAAAGCCGCGATAGTAGAGTCAGACCAGTTGATTTGATCTGTTTGTTTGAGTTTTTGCCGCCACATACTCGTGCCAACCAGTCCCCTACGTCATCAATACCCCGATATAAAGGTAGGTGTCCTGATTTAAACTATATTCATTTCTGGTATACCGCCGATTTAACCCTCCTATACCTCCCACACGTTAACTGTCTCGATACGCACCACGTAAATTTCCCCCTATTCTCCGAAGGCCATATAGCAGCGGGGTCACTAGCATTTCTAGCTGTAGGGTAAGCGGTGCAAGTGACCTCCCCTCGTGGCTGGGTAACTGGTGAATCAATTTTAACTCGTACCTAGTACCTTTCCTGAAAGCGCCCGTCATCTCCTGGAACCCCGCCTCGACGTTTGTGCGATATCAATAATTAGAGCCGCCGACCAGTTTCGATAGATAGGTACAGTTGGGTAATTTTTGACCGTCCTCTCACGGGCCAAGTCCGATTTATTGCATTTAAATTTGGTATTAATTGGTTGTCCTCCCAGGACACAGTGCCGCCTCACGGTGATCCCCATTCGGGTGTTTAATTGTAAATATATTTTCCCGTAGGTAGCTGTCTAATTTTGTATATATTGATTTTTTTTATTTTGAAGTTGAATTAGGTCTAGTTTGGCAGTTGTAAATATTTTTCCGTAGGTAGGTAGGTACTTTATTTTATTTTATAAATTCAAAATTTTTTTTAGGTTGAATTAGGTCTAGTTTGGCATTTGTAAATATTTTTCCGTAGGTAGATATAGGGACTTTATTTCGTTTTTTTTTAAGTTCAAAATTTTTTTTATAGGTTGTATTAATCAAAAAATTAGTTTTGCTTTCCGCACACGTTACGTACGTGATTTATTTTATAAATTTGAACTTAGAATTTTTTTTTGTAGGTTGTAGTAACCAGAAAAATAGTTTTGCTTCCTGCACACGTTACGTACGTGGTTTATTTTGTAAATTTAAACTTAGAAATTTTTCCGTGGTTCACCATAATCAGTAAAGTAATTTTGCTTTGCGCAGACGTCACGTACGTGAATATTTGCATAAATTTATACTTGTGAAAATTTCCAAGAAACTGTAATATTTGTGATAATAAATTTTTGTTCCCCGTAACGGCATTTAATTCTGGTGGCAAAATTCTGTGGATGTTATAACGATTTATTTTGTATCAATAAATAATAATTCAGGAAAATGTTGGTCTTTCTGTGTTTCCGAAATATTTCGCTCAATTGACCGAACGACCCGTCTTAAGTTAAACGAGAGTGAGGAAAAAGGTAAGGAACCCTCTCGCAGGAATTATAATAGCCAGTCGGACCCGCACCAGCACCGGCACCGCCGAACGATATTCACTTCGCTTACATCTCCGCTCCACGGGAAGGTACAAGGGACGTTCAATAAGCGATTAAAGCCCGTTTTATTGAATACATCGTCTTCAGTGATAACTTCATCTGACCCCTGGCGTTTCCGTTTCTCCATTGAGCTGACCTTAGGGACAAGGATACGATAAACGTATCATTTGTGCGACTCAGGCAATTGGGAAATATTTAGCGAAAACTTTTTCCCCAGGGAGTAAACCCTTACTAAAAATCTGGCGCCCGAGCAATCCGCCGAACTACATCTGCAGTCGATCCGAGAATTTCCCAGCGAGCCAGAGAACGTCACAGTGTATCAATTTTTTTTTGTGCGCAACAGTGTTTCAAGTTTTTGAGAAGCACTTTTCGTCACTCTGCAGACCAAACCTGCAACATGATCATGCCAAGACATGTCACCAAGAAAATCACCATATCTGGCTCCACAACTTTGACTTTTTTGGAAAAGATGATAGGGTGTTTTTTCTCAGCATTAAACTGCACTTGATTTCTATCGCCCCACGATTGAAACTCTTGCAGATCTGTTAAATATTGAGACTTCTTGCTCTCTGCAAAAATATGCGTCCGAAGTTCACACATCTAAGGTATAAGAAGATATAGAATAGTACTGATGTCATCGACAAAACTGTCTACATATTGGGTATTTATTTTTTTCGAGCAGATCGTTAATATATACCCATAAGAAAGAGGGTCGAGATAAAATGGATCACTGAGGTACGGCGGCATTGATGGAAAAGCTCTCTGAAAGAACTCCATCAACTGCCAACGGCAAAGAGCGATCTCCGAGGTAACTCGTAAGCCACAAGCAGAACTTCTCAGGCATGCCGAAAGCCCGAGAGATATCAAGCTTAACTACTCGAGACTCCCCATGGTTTTCAACTGCGCTGTTTCACAGTTCCGTTACGTAGGTGAGAAGGTCTCCATCAGTTGATCTCTGTTTCCAGAATCCGTATTGGCGGTCGCTGATTATATTAGCTCCTGCAAAGTACTTTTAAAAAGTGTTGAATAGCTTTCTGCATAATATACCTGAGACGCAGCGCCACTCGCCGATAGTTGTTTGGTATGGTCTTTTTGCCTTTCTTGGGAATAGACTGGACTCGTGCGCATTTCCAGCAAGAAGGAAATCTTCCTCTTTTATAAGATGTTGAAAAGCCGACAGAAAACAGGTAACCGCTAAGTCGTGAATTTTTTAGGTACGATCACTGGTAGGTCATCGGGGCCAGAAGCTTTGTTTGGGTCCACGGGTAACATAATGCGCTTTATGACACGCTATCGGAAAGCAATGTCTGACATTTTGAATTCCACGGAAGGGATGATTGGCAGAGTTTCTCCCCGAAAATCGACAGAAGAGTATGAAGAAAATATTTCCGCCAAAAGGTTGGCCTTCTCAGAAGCCGTCGATGCTGCAATAGTCCCGTCTATCCGTGTAGTGGTGGATTGGTCGATTTGGTAAAATTCTGGCTTATTGGCTTAGTGACCGACCAAAAAGATTTCGAACTGTTAGGACAGGAGAGAAGTTTGTTCCTAATTCTTTGGTTGTGAGTTTTCTTGGTTTGATCTGTTATTGCCTTGCATCTATTTCGAGCAAGGATGAAATTGTGGTAGTTTATGCCGTCGGGGCTCTCTCGCCATTGGCGAAAAGCCAGTTGTTTGGAGGCGGCAGCTTCCTTGCATCATTTTTGAACCAAGGTTTACTGTTTCAAGCCCGTTTTTTTTTTAAAGGAACGCAGGCTGCCATGCCAGTTAAGATGATCTAAGTAACTTCCCTAGCACAAACAAATGGATCATCAGAGCCGAAGCAAGCGCTCCGCCTTTGAAAATCTCGATAGTGTTTACTGGAAATATAAAAATAAATCGATGTTGTTCGTAAATCCACAGCCAATAGCAAAGGCTTCAGCTTCACGCCATTCTTCGTCATTAAAATTAGAGTGTTTAATCCAGCTTGTATTATGTACATTGAAGTCTCTCAAGATTGCTATCTCGCCTTTATGATAATTTATCCGCAGAAAATTAACAGTATTTATCTATACCATAATACTACTTGTTATTACAGCACGCAATCAGTGAAACTGCGAATTACTGGAACCGAAGTATCTTCGACTCGTCTTGAAAATTTAATTAACAGCAAAACTGGAAAATACTACAATCGAAATATTCTAGAATTGTCTTAACAATGTGATTAGCATCAGCAGCAACTAATAATCGCGAAGCGAAAAAAAAGCTGTTGATTTTGCCTGGCAGATAACTTTTTTTAAACGGGAGCATCGATTTTAACTGTGTTGATAAGGCACAGTCGCTCCACCCTGGTAATCTGTCTTCAAGATCGAGCTCATAAAGCCATAGACACATTTTAATTATATAAATAGTTATATTAATTAGCATAAACAACCATGCCGAGCTGGGATTCGAACCCAGACAGTGACAGTGTCAACGGCTAACAGTCAGCTACCTAAACCGCAACGCTACCGCCCACGCTTGCCTGCAGATCATCGTCAAATTTGAAGATGTTGACTTGTTAAAATGACAAAGCGACAGTTGAAACTCGTTTAATTATATCGTGGAATTAATAAGGAATGTGGTAACTATAGAGCGTAAATTTTCTTATAATTGAAAACTCCCATAACTATCGAGATACAGTCATCAGAAATTCTGAGCACTTTTTTTATGGATAAGTTATAGATAGATAAAGTTTTTCCATTAATGCGAGTTTAAAAACCCAAATTAATAAAGATGAGTTCTTTCATAATTTTAGCTCTTTGTTAACGGATTTAAAATCAAGAATTAGTTCCGTAGCTTCAAGAGTGCGCGGGTAGTGCACCACAAATACATAGAGAATAGACTCTTTCAATAACATGGTGAGTAGTATCCACTAAAAATAAACACATGTGGTACGAAGAGGTATACGTAGGTAATGATATTCGAAGATAAATTATGTGATGATACTCGTACAAAATTATGCACAATAAAGCTTATTCTATTGATAGAGGAGCTTGAGCATTTTTGCACATAAAATATTTAATAAACCATTAAGCCACATACACCTGGTAGCTTCCAGCCTGTCAAAGTGGTCATCAGATTTTTGCAGTAATCAAAATAACCAATTATTTTACAGGGTGTTGAATCACCACTATACATGGTAAAATGGCATGGGAAATAACATTCCTTCGAATTTCTGCTTTACTTGCAAAGAAGACGGCTGCCGTTTTCTGCAAAGAAGAAACAGTTTCAACGGAAAAGTGGCGTATTATTCAATTTTCAAGTGTGCGAGCGTGATCACCAATCACCATCAACGCAACCATAATCGACAATTTGGTGATTCGTTTTCCGAAACGAATGAGGAAAAATGATGAATTATGATAAGATTGATTAATTTGATTCCGACAAATATTTGTTAAAACTTATATTTTTTTAAGTTGCGGATGGAATCCACTATAATAATACGCTTCAGTTAATTTGTTCTTACCAATCAATTTCCTTTTTTTTTTTTTTTAATTAACGTATATGGCTTTGGCGGAGACCAATTAGCCAGAACTTTTTGAAAAGTAAAAACTGAGACATGAAGGAATAACAGTATTATTAGCAAGCCATACACCCCAGCACTCACGCAGGGGCTCATCCAACAAACGCATGGAAACTGTATAGCTATAGTCTAGTTAGTTAATAGTTATTTCCTTTTTTCGGTTTGTGCATGTGTTTATTCGCAGGTTTTTTTTTTTTCCTTTTTTTTTTTTTCATTCATTAGATCATTTTATTATATATATAATTTTTTTAATATTATGTTTTCTTTCGTTCAATATTTTTATTTTTAATTTTTTAATTTTTTTTTTAATTTTTTTTTTATTTTTTTATTTTTTTTATTTTTATTTATTTTTTTTTAACATGTATGTTTTTATTATATTTTTTTTTTTTTTTTTTTTCGTTTGCACGTAGAGATTATAATGATTATCGGTCGCATTACTGCTTACAATAATGATCGTTAGTATCTTATATACTAATTTTACCTCTAATAACATGACGATAGATACAGAACAAAATATCAATATTACCAGAAAACACTATAGAATTTAAATTGACAGGAAATTGTTGACCTTTAGTATATGCAAGTCACTATAAAGAATATCTATACTATCCTTTAACTCTTCACATTCCAGCAAAAGATGGTTCAAGTTTCCGTAATTACCACAGCTACAGTTGGGATTGTCAGCGATTCCTATTCTATGCATATAGGATGGTGTGAGTGCATGTCCCGCTCTTATTCTGTTAATAGCTATAATGAAGTGCCTGTTTGAAGTCGATCTGAACCATTTACTATTTGGGATTTTTCCCATGTTACTCTTGTAGTTAGAGCCAGTCAGGTTATTAGTATACATATTTGGTTTGCCAACTTGTTTTAATCATCTTCTTAAATATTGCTAGTAAATCTGTAGATGGGATGCAATTTAGCGTTGGAGGTACACCTGTTGTGTGGGCAGCCCTCGCTAAACTGTCTGCAACTTCGTTACCCTTTACTCCCGAATGTCCTTTTAGCCAAACTACTGTAACAGTTCTCTTCTGATTATTGATTTTATAGTATTCTTTCAGAAGTGCGAGCTCTATATGTGATATTTGTGTCGACAGGTGTATGTTCTTTAATCTATCTACTGAACTTTTGCTGTCAGTGAATATAATACTTCTTTTAAAGGAGTTGGATGATATGTATTCAATCGCATGGAGTATTGCATACATTTCTAGCGTGAAAATAGTAGATTCTTTAGGATATTTATAACTTTGTTTATGATTGAGCGACGAGTCAAAGAAAGCACAACCTGCTCGGCCACTCGACTTTGATCCATCAGTGTATATATGTATAGTGATGATTTGGCCACATTTTATTGACTATTTCTTGGAAAGGAACGTTAGGGTCCAGGTAAAATGTCTGTATTTTATTCGAGAATAAGTTTTTTAGTTGTTGAGAATGATATGGAGTAGTTTTGCTCTTGTATAGAATGTCTGTATATGATGACATCTTGGTGTAGCTTTCTACAAGAAGTGGTTCTTTTTTGACTCTCCAGTATGGATGAGTAAGTACTAGTAGTGATAAGTTGTGGATAGATTGCACATATTGAGCCTGTCTAGACATGGCTTTCGCTACGAATTTATTGCTTAAGAATTGTCTTCTGAGTTCTAATGGAGGTTCGATGGCTTCTGCTTCCATGATGTCAATGGGAGTCGACTTGAGGTATCCAAGACAAGTTCTTAAACATTTGTTTTTTTGAACTTCCAGTTTCTTCAAATGTACATTAGCTGCCGAACCCAGGAGATGACTGCCGTAGTCCAAGATGGATCTAATCATACTTTTGTAGAAAAAAATTTTCTTGAACAAAGGATGATAATAATGCTTTATGAAATAATAATTAAATAATAAGTTAATTGCTCCTAATCAACTAATTTGATGAGAATATGCAAACACAAGCGTCAAAGCAATAACATCCCCGCATACCACAGTGTACTCTGGTAAAATAACAAACCTCGGATAATGTTAAAATAGTTGGCTTTTTGTAAAGACGAGTCCTTTAATCTAAATGGGAAATTCGAGTGGAGAAAGTTCCTGCAAGTTCTGCAAAAGCCGGCGCGGGCAGCAGTGCAATAAGGCGTCTCTGTTGATTGCTCGGCGTGAAGGTAATTAAGCAAAATCGTTGCAGGAGAAGTCCATTCGCTAATCCACTTGCCGGAAGTTGGGGAATAGAATTATTGGGAGAGGATTTAATAATAGATCTGATAATTGGAAGAAACGCTTTGTTCCTGAAAGGTGAAAATCTGGAAACGATGGGTGTCGTTTAAGGATCGTTTACTCTCAAGCGAACCGAGATAGCGCAAAAGTACACCCGTCTCAAAATAAAATTATAAAAAATCATATTTATAGAAATATATTTCACATGAACAGTTGTAACAAAACTGTAATTAAAGAAAACACCCACTATTACTATTGTTTTTATATACGTATCAATGATGTTACTTAAACGCAAGGTCCCTTAAGTTATTAAACGAGGATTTTTCTTACGTCATAAAATAATTTTTTCGTTTTTTTTTTTCTCTTATGCTTCTGAAGAAGAGTTGTTTCTCGGTTGGTACTTTGAAATATTACAAATAACATACGAGGTCTTTTTAAATCTTCCTGTTGATCTATTGATCTTTTTCTATGCCTCTCTGCTAGCGAAGTCATTATCGAAGTTAATTAAAAAAAAAAACGAGAGATATAAATTCCAGTTGGAATAAAATGGTTTTCAAAGACTTGTCACGTTCTGCATTATGATTTCATTTCGTTGTGAGTTCAATTTATGTAGCAACTAAACGTAGTTGTTCAGATGTAAAATACTACTTGAATCGGTTCAGATAATCCAACTTCTCAACACGGGCTTTGTTGGAATTCATGACACGACTCTGCAAAGTTATTACTTACGAATTGAAACTGACAATGTTCGCTTCATGAAATTCGGTAATGATTGTGCTAATCCCTGATCATCACAAGTTCAACTTTTCACCATCCGAATCGATTCTACAATGTCATCAGGGACGCGTTCTAGGCAAGGAAAGCAACTACCTAGGGCGGCAGTTTTATGGGAGGGGGGCAATTTTTTGGCGGGTGGGCGGCAAAAAATATAAATACGTTCAAATAAAAAAATTCTAAATACATACAGGGTTATCGTAAGTAAATGCGAAAAATGTTAGGGGGTGATTCATTGGCTCATTCTAAGGAAAAAATTCCTATTTTCCCAAAGAGAGACGTTTTTTGATAATATCTCAGGAAACTTGTTATAGGTAGAAAGCTCAGCTTTTGTACATATTTTATAGATGTTAGCTACTTTTTTAATGCCAACATATTTTTTTCGTATCCCAGTGACGGAGATTTTGGGGTGCGTTATGAGTTTAGGTTTAGGAGTTGCGATTTCCCCCCCCCCCCATGTCTACGACACTGGGAAAATTCACATTTTAAACGGCCAATATTTTCTACACAATAAAGATATTGCTGACGTGACCATTTTCAAGAAAAACGTCCATTTACAATGGAAAACTCGCTTTTGTAATGTTTAAAAACATGTGTTGGAAAATGAAGGACAAAAAAACTTCACTCAATCATAAAATCTCCGCCAATGAAACGTGAAAGAAAATTAATTGATATCAAAAAGGTAGCTAAATATCACTGACATGACGTGTATAAAAGTTGAGCTTTGTACTTTGTATCTCAAACAATTCCTGAAAATATCTTAAAAAAAAAAACTGTAAAAATAATCATTTTAGCTATCCTGTATCTCAAAAACGGTGCGTTTTCGGACACACGTTAATGGGAACTTTTTTCCTCAGAATTAGCCACCCCTAAAAATTTTCGCTCTCATTTATGATAACCCTGCATAATAGCAAAAGGTGACATAGGGAATAATATGTACCTACTTGAAAATAATATTTCAACAATACTTTGACAATAAATGACATCCTTTTAAAAATACAGTTAACTACCAAGTTTCCTTGTACCTATGTAAGGATAATAACGAGTTTCCTAGGAAAAAATGCAGCTTTTAAACCAGAGTGACTTGAATCCTTGTTAATATTACCTGATTTACCTGTATCGTTTTCCCTGCTATTACTTTTCCTATGCAACATAGGTATGTATAAAAATTAAACACATTTACCAAATTTTTAGAGATAAAGATAAAAATTCAAGTAATAATATTCATCAGAAATTTGCAAGTATGTAGAAATGTAGATACCTATTTGAGAAAAAGAAAAAAAAACAATCTAATGAATTTCTCCGATTCGGCATCGAATTGCGAATTTATTTGGCAACTCCATGTGAGAGATCGTTTTCAAAACTGTCGAGGATTTAAAACCAACTTTAGATCGACACCACTAACATGTCCCGGGATGATTGCCGGTCTCTCTCTGGTACTTTCGTACCGGATGTCTCGCTCAACCAACAGGATAAAACTCCTTTAATAAAAAAATTATAATTTAAATTGGTTCAGCAGAACTCTCAACTAAACGAGACAAAAAAGAGCCTTGTATTTATTTTGAAATCTATTGATCGAGCTGTACATTAACCCTTAGTTGGTAACATCCGACTCTGAGGCGGATGCCAAGTTTTGATGCTGCGCTGAATCCAAACGAATGAATGTACAAAAATTTCGTATTAGGTATGCTCTAGTTGGTTGTCAAAAAGTCCGTAGCCGCCTTCGCAAAAATACGTCTGTGAGACGGGTGTTACTCAGAACGATATATTTCAGTCCATCTCTCAGTCGGCTGGTGGTCGAAAGTATGGTGAATGAAAAGGTATAATATATAAAAAAATGTATAAAAATGAAATAAGTCTTGTTTTAATAAAATATATTTGTGTTTACTAGAATACATTCGAATAAATATGTAATTATACATATTATTATAATACCTATTCCGACTGAGCGACGGATGTTACCTATAATGGTGGAACTGTAATATGATCCCCGACTGAGAGACGGATGTTACTTATAAAGTGAAAAAAAGTATGTTACCAACTAAGGGTTAAACGGCGTTACCTGTCGGAAGGAATTTCATGGTTGATATCTTATACCAAAACATATAGACTTCAATGGAAGGCCGAGAAGTGTCAACAGATTTTGTTCCACTTGCCAGGGTTAATACGTCAAGCCAAGAGGATTACGAAAGGATCGCTCGTGGTGAAATCTGCATACTAACAGCAATCCGGATGCCTTAAAATACGTGTGGGGGACTACAAACAAGCATTTTTGTCATTTTGGATGCACAATACATAAGGAAATAGAAATTTATTTTCTGGAAGCCTCGTATTATATTTATTTTGTAGGCGCGAGGGTTGTTAATCTATTCACATTATCAACATGTTAACCTAAATAAATAAATATTAACTCTGATTTTATAATACAAAACTATCCATATATAACGTAAAAATATGTAGATTAACAATGTATTATTATATCTATAGTATTGGACAACAACACCAGAAGCAAAAGCTTGAAAATTTACGCATACGAGAGGCGCCTTAATAAGACATAAAATTTCATTCCGCAAATCCCCTGGTATACATCGTATCATATCTGATATCCCACAGGCATATTGCCAAGCTTCACAGCGGAGGGTCGAGTTTAGAGGTAAGTAATATAAATATTTAGAGGAAGGATTTTTATCTCCCGTTTAAGAGGGGGTGAGCTGACACCGAGATGATATCTATGTAAATTTCAATTCTTGTTAATTTAACAACGGAAAGCGGGAGAGGTATTTGACGGTCTTCATTCAAACGAATGCTGCAGGGATGCACATGTTTGCCTTCATGTCGCTCTAATGCCCTTATTGTCAAAGTACCTCTCAACGTTCAGAGACAACAATAATGCTAATGGAAAATCAGCGCATTTGCATCATCAATACCGTGAAATGACGTATTGTGAATTTAGCGATGATAGAACAATAATAAATTATTGATGAATAGCAATAGCATAATAGCTCGTCACATCGTTAGTACTTATGAAAAATTATGAACATAACAATGCTTGTGCTCTACCCCTACATCACCTGTATTTTTTTATATAGAAAATGATAGCTGTTCCGGAAAAATGCCGTTTATCTAAACTTCAAAATTATAAAAAACATGCAATTTTGAGGTAAATCTGGGCGAAGTTCCTAAGATAGTAACTAACCTACATCCATAATGTCAGTTATGAAAAAAAAATGCATTTTTATTGGGTTGGCTGAAGGGTGATTATACAAGTGTCCCAGAAGGCATGGATCAAACAAAATCCAGTGGTAGAGGGGGTGATTTGGAAAAAAAAATCCCATAAGCAGTGTTCCGAGTGTTTACAGTTTTCGAGTTATTTGCCATTTTATGGTTTAAAAAAAATGTTACATTGAAAACAAAAAAAGGGAAAAAAATTGCTTCTTTTTTGTAAATAAACTTCTACGCTAAAATGTTAAAAAACAACGTTTTATTCTTCCAATATTTTTCTTCGATTTAAAAATAAAATTGCCGTGATCATGAAAAAATAGCGCACAGAAAACGTGAACATTGCTCAGAAAAACTTCTGCGTTTTTTTCCCTTACTGGCTAATGTCACGTTTTTCAGGCAAAAAAAAATTGGGAATATTAGGAACATTGAAAAAATTGACAAATTTCTGTCGTGTACTTCGAATTATTTACCATCATTGATATGAATTTTTAAATAAATATTTCTAGCAGTTTTATCTGTAAAATGTCACCGTCACATTCGGTAACATTTATAAAGCAAACCCTCTATAAAACTTGTTCCATCACAACTCTCTATAAAGCAAGCCATCGAAAAAATTGATTTTGTAAAACTACAAGTTCATTAGTATACAAAATGTATTAAATTACGGTCTAAGAAAATCCTCGATTGTTTATATTATTAAAAAAAATCTAAAAATTATCCATAATGTCAATTCAATAATAATTATTTTTGTAAGAAATATAGTAATTCAAGCATCAAATTAAATCTAATAAGTGAATGGATATTTAATTTATCATACTCAATTCAGAAAAATGATAACTTAATAGAAAAGTTGAGCCCAAACTATGAGCGCAAAGTAACATTTCTCGCACTAAACTCGTTCTTAAAATAATAATAAATTTTCCTTGAATTCCTTGATTTTACTCTAATTAGAAAAGCTAAATCAAATTCATGGGAAACACTTTTTTCCTCGAATTTTTATTACATAAGTACTCAAATTTTACAAGAGGATATTATTACCAAGGGAACCATTAATCTTAATTACAAGAAACGTGCCATAATACAAAGTTCTTCAAATTACAGAACTTTGAAGATATTAGGTACACCTGTACACATCTTAGTAAGCTTACGCCGATAATTTATTCAGTGCTCTCTACTTTCTTTCAATAATATACAGTAGAGAGAAAGCAGTTTATGTGTATAGTGAAACCCCGATAAAACTTTTTATTTATTATACCTACTACTACTTTTAGAAGAAGCTATTTAAAAAAAAACACGATTTGGATTAAACAAGAAAAATTACTCATACTTTTATTACTTCGAAATATTAATTTATATCGACTTGCTCAAAATTTTGTAGAAACGGCACGGCTATGAGAAGCAAGCAACTAGCAATCATCTATTCTCAAAATATGAATATCTTCTCATAGCCTAGCTAAAATCACACACCAATACTTGCAGCTTTTCAAATGAAAAGTGGACCTCAGCTAACAGAGCTCAAAGCCAATGCCCGGTCTATAATATTAAAGCCCATGGGGGAGAGTATTTTACTAAGCCGTCAATTAATCTTTCCGAGCTCGTACTGGCGAATTAAGGTGTAAACTTAGATGCAATAAAGTCTCGTTAGATCTGACAGTTTGTGTAACGTCCCTACGCCCGACTGAACACCTGTACACATAGGGAGTACACCCTGATGTATTTGGGGGGTATCTTTATTTATGGCCTCGGGAAATAGTAAAACTCCCAATGTAGAAAACCCTCGGAAAATGCAATATGAAACATCTAATTGGTTGCGGAATTCCTCCTCTTTATGGTTTTTCTTGAGGGGGGAAAGTGAGAATACTGCGCCAGTAATTTAAATGAAAAACGGCCTATTTTCTGCTCGGTAATTAACTTTGTTCCATTATGAGATGATACTAATAGAAAAAATATGAAAAATGTACAAAATATCAAAACTATTAGGTTACTTAATTAGTTACTTAGTTTAGAATTAATATGTTATTTTTCGTTATGACACTCGTCGTCTTAAGCTATAGCTTATACATATAGAAAAATTCTAGCTGGTGGTAAAATAAACGAATTTGAAAAACCTAATGAGTTACCTACATTACAAGGCGCCACATCTGACAACACCGACATAATGCCAACGTTCTGAGACTAGCAAAAACTTAATTGTTTCATGTTTAATTATGTAACGTGACTATAATAGCATTGTTTACTCTGAAAAAGCAGAGTTTACTACTATGGGAAAGTAAGTACTTTCCAGTTTCAAGAAATACCCATGCAGGTTGTTTTTCTGCCAAGAAAATATACTGCCGACTACACACAATTAGTTGATATACTTCACTTGAAATAATTGAACCGGAGTTGTCTCTCGGAGAGGAAAGATACAAACAACAAAGCTACATATTTCAGTTACTCGCAGCTCTAAATATTATTGAAATTATGATACAATTATTATTATATGAAAATTTCAATCATAAGTTGTCGTTTTCAGGATAATTACTATGAAGTCATTTTCTACTTAATCAATAATTATTATTAATTACATTCATATACAATAATCCATAGGTAACTACCAATGAGTTTCGTGCACAAGTCTTCTGAATTATTAAATTAATTCAGTTCAGTTTTGTATAATTCCCATATTATGATGAATAATATGGATATAATAATAATAATAATAATAATAAGCGGCGCGGCCCGGCACAAAAGAATGTACGTGACCTTTTCAAGGTCAAAATTGTCTCCTCCACTCCTTCCCTTCATGCCAAAAACATTTTGAAAAAAAAGCGGATTCTTGTTTCGCGTGCCAGCGGCGGATTTTTCACGAACGTTGCTTCGGAAAGGATTCATTGTGTTCCGGGCAAAAAAAAACAAAACGCCGTTTAATTTTTTGCGCTGCGCCTCTTCGGAGTCAAGTTATGGGGGTTTTAAGAAACTTTGAACTTTCGCTCTCCCTCCCCTCCAACTTATCCCACCACTCCTCCCAACGGGCCATGAAAACACATCAAAATACCCTTCTAACAAACATTAGCTGTACCCCCTACATGCACTACCATCCAAGAAAAAAACCATTCGAATTTTTTGTTCGCACCGAAATTCGATATATGTATTTCACGAACAAGTGTATATCCCGATCGACTTCCGCCTGGAACGAGCTTACGTGTTCTGCCAAGCTCTTCCTTTTTGGGAAGGACAATTTCTTCGGTTGGATCAAAATTGACGGAGCAATCCACGAAAAACCGATATCCCGTACTTTACAATGGCCCCTACCCATCGCCCTCCCGCCCCCTGGTTTGTTGGAAGGTGAGTGGGGAAATTGAGCTGGGGCTTCACTTAGTCGATCAGGAAAAAAAAATTGAAATAGGACATCCGCATGAACTCCAGGCTTTTTTTCCCGATAATACCATAATACAAATTGTTACAGAGCATCGATAGATCATTCGTTTTGAGACTTACAACTCGCTCGACTTACAGTGATTTTGAAATAACTGGTAATCGAATAACGGTTACAGTAAGTAACAGTTAAATCCTAACAAGTTTTATCGAAGCTATTTTAAAAGGGATGAAAATAAATACATTTGCAGGTAGAAATTATTTAAGAAAAATTCAGAGCACACATTTTGAATTTATTTCTATTTTTAATACTTCAAGGAGTGTGGGCGGGCTCAAAGCACGAAGAACTTATAAAAACACTCTGTTGATGTTGATACATATCATGGTGTAAGATATCTGCACCGTGGTTGATATACAATTAATGAAAATCTTGTTTTTTCGTTATATTCTGTTACGATTTTATAATTTATTATGTTTTCATTATAAGTATTATATTATTGTTATTATTTACGACAATTCTTAGTATTTTGGCACTCTACGAGTATATAAAAAATATATGGGAGGGTGTTTCTTTATACCAACATTTATTAATGTAAAGTATATGAATATGAATAGAAAATTAGATTTACCTACGTAATCTTATTATAATTTAATAAGTGATAGACATTATTGTTATCAAAGGGTCTTCGTCTAGAATCTAGACACGCTTCTGGTTGGCGGTGTTTTCCAATTCCGTGAGGGTATACTCGTATAGTATATGGAGACAATCGATTAGCCTTTAGGGTTCCTAGGTGGCTGTTTACAGGTCGCATATATACGATCTTCCCTATTAATAAAAGGGCCGTGGGATATTACCATCCGCAATGCCGGAATAAATGAATAATCCTGATTGCTTGTTATTTCAGTCAGATGATATTACCAGCCTGAATTTTATACGAGCGGATGATAACAGGGATAAATTATTAACCTCTGCAATACATTCACATTCATTTTCATTTCTTGGCGTAGGTACCTAACTGTTCAACATCCATTAAATGTACCGCGAATATTTATGCTCTTTCTCTGATGATTAATTCCAGGTAGGTACAATATGTAGGTATATTCCAGGGAATGCCCAATAAAACGGCGCCAGCCGCCGCCGCACTATTTATTAACCAATTTCAAAGAGTAGGTAACAAAAAAATGACGCGTACTGTAAGAATTTCTAGCATTATTTGCGGTCTGTGGTTCTTTAACATGGATATAATAACGACTAGGACGAAAACTGCTTGGTTGCTAAAAACTTTAATTGTTCATTAGATCCCATTAATGATTCATATATTATGATTATGAATTTAATGAACCATGATGAATTATAACAATGTAGATCCATTACTAAAGTATCGAGTTTCAAGCAACCAGGCCAATAATAGTCTCAAGTGGTTGTTTGGGCTTGGAATCGTCAGACAAAGAGAGTGGCAGGGTTATTACAGTTACTGCTAATTAGTATGTATAGGTATTAGTATAAAAAGTAGAATTTTTAAATATTTCAATTAAAAATGTATACTGATAACCAATGTAAGACTAATTAATTAACCTTCTATTCAGCCTGTAATAATTAACAATGTACTTAATTAAGTAGGTTGAAAATTTTTCAACATCCATGATAAGAGAAACCTCCAAGGCCTTGGTTTTTTTTTTATTCGTTAACATTCTATTCAGCCAGCCAAGAATATTATTAAAATAAAGGAGACCCAAATACATATTGAAAAAATAACAAACGGACTTTATTCCCATTATCAAAATTTCATGATATCTACTTTAATAAGCATTCGACTAAGAACAAAAGAACAAAAAATGAAACTTAAAAAAAAAAGTTTACCTCTTTGATTGCTTTTAAAACGAACTTCTCTTGAGTCTCTTCTTTGTCTCACTAAATACTTTCAACCTAAATAAACTAAAATTTTACAACTGGGCCGATAATAATTGAAATAAATTTTTTACCAAACTAATGGGTGTTCATTTAGTAACACTTCCGCTGTTGGCTGTGGAAATTGTGCATAATGTAGGAACTTCGATTCGGTACGTCGAATATATGAAATATCCAATCAGTAGAGAATAGTAAGTAGGCTAGCTTATTCGACTTTTATTAATAGTGATACGTAATAACGGTTACTTACTGTAGCTGTTATTCGCTTATAGGTTATTTCATCACTGTAATTTTACTACGAGTATTTATTGCTGAGCCTGCTGCTTACAAATCGAGTGATTAGTGAAAGTATTGCTACTCGAAGACAATACTGACCGATAAAATTTTTGACAAAAGCTTTTTCTAAATTTTAAAATATAACAAAACAGTTTTCAGAAAGATTTTCTGCAGATTCTGCTAGCTTGAATGTTTTGAGCTTGAATTTGGGAGTCTGATTAACGAAGACAAGTGGTCGAGAGGAGAAGTTCATCGAGATAAATAATAAAATAATACACCCCAACTGTCACAAATATGATACCGCGTAATAAAATGTGTCCAGGAGGGTGGAGGGCACTTCACTCTGCTCAGCTCTTAAATTATTTAATCATTAATTTTATTTGGCAAATTTTATAAAAACGTGGATTAAGTGAGAACCTATTTGTTTAATTAGGTAACCTTCTTGAATGTTTCTACAACTTTGTAATATATCTGACTTAACAAAAACCAGAGTTGAAAAAAGTGGATATACTAGGACAAAAAAAAACATATTTGCTGTCAAGGCCTACTCCAAACAGATTCCTTTTCGAACGCCCTTTCTAATATTAACAAAAATTACAGCAATGCCCAAAATAACGACCTGATGCGGTTTCAGGTCAGGTAATAATAACCGTAATAATGGTTGGCACGAGTTTATAGAATTTGCAAGCTTTTCATTGACTTATTTATTTATTTACCGTTTAGGTAACTTATAAACAGCTTGCAACTCCGGTTCTAATGACAGGCATTTATATAGTTAATAATAAAAATTTATCTTGTTTCATCATCATTTTTAGTCTTCTCTAATTCCTTGTAACTAGGAGGGAAAACTTCTGTAGGCCTCAGGCAAAAACGCAATTGATCGACATACTTTTGAACGCAAGGCTATGTGATTAAAAGTTGTATCAATTAATTATCCTCTTGCTTCTTTGTCGCTTTATTTTAGGATTAACTATCTTATAAAAACTCTAATTAATGAACAAAATTTTAAGCACTTATTTTTCTCGCATCCTTAACATAATTTGGAAGCTTGAATCTTCTGGTAAATGTTATAAAACCATTTTAAAATAATGAAGATGAAACTCCAAGCGAAATGAAATAAGAGTTACAGGGTTACAAATAGGATACAATCAACATTTGTTACGTGCACCAGATGCAATAAGTATAAGGAGGAGTTCGAAACGATCGATCTCTTCTTCTACGTTCTTACTTCTCTTTGACGATTATCCTGAAGAGAGAATATCTACAATATTTTTCTTGTACCGAGTGTCCATCAGTATCTCATAAAATGAAGATTCAAATAATATTGTACAAATTGTACAATTTTTTTCGATATAATTTTCAAGGTCCTTTACATAGGTACTTAAAATCTTAAAAAAAAAACAGGCCAACGCATAACTAACACTAATATTAATAAAAAATTAAGACTTTTATGGGGAAAAAATGACCCACAACTTCTTACATTATTTAATTTGACATACATACCATATTATTAACATCCAGTTGGATTTCAATCACAGAGGTGTTCATCTTGGTTGCAAGAAGTCTGTTACATACAAAACGTAACATACGAAATATTATTCGCTATTTTCAGTAGCGTTTCTAACTATCTAACTAGTATTTTTAATGACCAAGCAATTATTTTAAATTAATTTAGATGCTTACCTACCTATACCTACTATTAATTATTATGCTGTCATGCATTTGATGCTTACATGCATTTCTGACGTTCCGGGAGTAAAAGTACCTAATACAGTGGAATTTTATAATTATTTGAGTTTATTAACTCCATTATGTTTGAGACAATCAGATTATTTATTATAACTCTACTTTGTCTACTTGGTGTGACGAAAGGTCTTCCTAATCAGGACTATTAAGGCCTGGGTCCAAAAAGATGAGACCCAATAACTATTGGGGGCAACACCAGGCTGGAAATAGACCCATACTGTCCATAGCCGATTTGATAGAGTAGGCTGAGACAACATGATCAAACCATAGCCTACTGGTTAGAGTGCTCATCAGCAACAACAGTCTGAACAAACGCCTACAACTTTATGGGTGTCCTTATGGCACCTACAACTGTCCCAAATGTGAAGCAAGAGACGAGCACTCCTCAGAATCAATATCTTTGGCTCAGAGACAGGCACTACAAGAGAAAGGAATGGAACTCTCCTTATGGAGTTACGTCTTGGTAGTCTTGGTACCCACAAGCTGGAATGGCGAAAAGTCTTTGGTGGCCTAGTCGCTTGGGGTGCATAACCTCTTTCCACTATATCTATACCTTAGCATGGAGGGAGAGTTTCTTCCATAGAATACTGCGGAGTACCTCACGTTTCTTTCCTTTTGGGATTCTACTATTTATGTGCATATGTTACAGCCCAAACTGTTATTTAAGACAAACTAGTTTATCCTAAGTGCGTTCGGATAAACTAGTTTTGCCGGATTTTAATTTTTAATATTTCTGGCCAAACTAGTTTGTTCTAGTCCAACAACTTTGGTGCAAAAACTAAATCAAATGTCATGAATTTTACTACTACTTGTTGACGTGAACCGATTTGTCAAATGTCAAACATGATGTTGCAGTCGCTGTCAACTACAAGTTTTTAAATAGCATTGGGAGGAGGTCGAGTAAGACCCCATTTTAAGATGTTTCAATAATATTATGTGCACAAAAACTATGTAAATTGTCAATTTTGACAGAATGAGCACGTTTCAAAATCCCTAAATTTTGATCCTAATGAGATAGAACTTTGGTACAAAAACCAAATCCAATGACTTCAATTTTACTACTTTTTGACGTAAAACTGATTTGTCAAATGTCAAAGATAACGTTGCAGTCGCTGTCAACTTCCAAATTTTGAGGGACATTGAAGGGGGGAGGCGTGTGAGACTTCATTTTAACATTTGATACATGTCTTAAATTTTGACGACTCGGCTCAAAATTTGAAGAGGGTGGGTGGAACTATAAAAACCCCCATCGACAAATAGAATATAAAAATTGAAGACTAACATAATTTTTGTGTAGATAATTAAAATACCTTTAAAATTAGGTCTTACACGACCCCTCTTCCTACCATGCCCCTCAAAATTTTTAAGCTGACAGTGATTGCGACGTTATCTTTGACATTTGACAAATCAATTTTACGTCAAAAAGTATTAAAATTCATGCCATTTCACCCCTACAGGGAACTGAGGGATGATTGAAAATAAAATCAAAATTTACATCTGCTTACCTTTCATAGTGTGTAGGTATGTTGCACTAGCAGAAAAGTAATATTTACCTGGAAAAAAAGAAACAGTCATTAAAAATTACATATTGATATATGTAAACAATACAACAAAACGAACGTTTATTTGAGTTTGGTAGGTATATTGCTTCATTTTTTGTAAAGTACAGAACTAAAAAAGAACATAACGTCTGGATCTGTTGAGTTAAAACAGGCAAGATAGGTTAATTCGAAATATAAAAAATTACCTAGTAGATCACTGTGTATAGAATTTTTTTATTATATTTATTAAAGCGTTGCAAGCGGCCGATTACGAATGACCAGGGGCATAACAGAGATGAATTTAAAATACAAAAAAAAATCATATCAATTGTGTACCTAATCATTTATAGGACCATAGAATGTCAACTATTTTTTTATACATACAGTATAAAAAATTATATAGGCCCAAACAATACAAATCTGGAATTTAGTGGTATAAGTAGAAGAAAGAAGAAAAACTTTGTTTTTTTTTCGACACAAGGGTAGAAATCCGTTCTTATGTACAGGGTGTTAAGAAAATGACGGATAAACTCTTCAGTACATTGCAGGGGACACTCAGTAGAGTACGGGAAAAATAATTGAAAAAATTCTGGTCTTCAATTTGGTGAGATAAAAAATGCCAAAGTTAACATTTTACTATGTTTGTTTTTCGGTCTTTGCAAAAACTAGATGATTTTGCATATATAAAAAAGGTACTTTAATCGTTATCAATTAAAAAAATTGCTTAAGATGTATTACTGGCTTGGAAAATTTAATAAGAATTTTTTTTTTCTTTTCTAAGATGCTGAAAGAAAAAGCATTTGGCAACAACGGGTTTGATACCTCGACTACCTGGATTGTTAGAAATTAGACGAAATTACCAAATACCAACTGTTATCCTGTTAAACGTTGCCAAATTTATTGTTCAATATTTTGCTTATATCTTTTCAAATGTAGCTCTGGATTTCTTGAAATTATTTTTCCCGTACTTTACTGAGTGTCCCCTAAAATGTACTGAAGAGTTTATCCGTAATTTTCTTTACACCCTGTATAATCAAAATTACGACTTGCACTAAGTTGGTTTATTCATGGAATCTTACAAGTTCATAAATCGCTATAAAATTACGCATTTGGTAATTTTTTTATTTAGTTTCATATGTATGTTTGATATTTTCATATGGAGTACCTAAATACCCGCAGAGGAAAGTTAAGTTGCGTGTTCACAGGTCTGGTAGTAAAACTATAAATTCCCTATCACTAATAATAATTAATGCTCCCTAATACAGGGTGCACCATGTATCCTTCTCTATATTGCTATCTCCTGAACGCTAAGAGATACAAGGTCGGTTAAATTAGAGAAAAGATGCGCAGTTTTGTGGCCATCTCGAATTCGTAAAAACATGCAAGATATCTGTGACCGTTCCTGAAATATCCTGAAAAAACTGAAAAATCGAGATTTCTTATTTTCCTCATATCTTTTTTATTATTGGAAATTAATTAATAATTTTTTGTAGGCTTACATAAGCCGTTAAGAGCTATCCATCTGACATTTCAAAAATTTTCAAGGCCTACTAGATCCAAGAGTTTTCACAGACAACTTTCGTTTTTCTTATGGCCGCCATATTATTTTTTTATGTCGTTCGATATGAAAAAAATTATGGAAACCAAAAATTAATAAACTTCAAAAAAAAATTTTTAAATTTTTATTCTTAATTATTTCAAAGAAAAACCTAATAAAAAATCGTCGAAAAACGTCAACATTTGTAAAAATACGCCGAAATAGTGCTTGCCTTATGGTTTTTTAACTTATCTATGAAATTCGGTCTAAAAATGTGTCTTTTTTGTAAAGAAAAAAGAAGAATAAATTTTTTTTTATTTATTTTTTGAAGTTTAACAATTTTTAGTTTTTATGATTTTTTTATACCAAACAACATAAAAAAAAACACTATGGTGGCCATAAGAAAAACGAAAGTTGACTATGAAAATTCTGGTATCTAGTCGGCCTTGAATATTTTTGAAATGTCAGATGGGTAGCTCTTGCCGACTTATGTAAGCCCACAAAAAATTATTCATTAATCTCCAATAATAAAAAAGATATGGCAAAAATAAGAAATCTCGATTTTTCAGTTTTTTCAGGATAATTCAGGAACGTCACAGATATCTTGTATGTCTCGACGGGATCGAGATGGCCACAAAATTGCGCTCCTTTGGATTTGTTTAACCGACCCTGTATCTGTTAGCGTTAGGATATAGCAATATAGAGAAGGATACATGGTGCACCCTGTATACCTATGACTAAATAAATCCCCAGAACCAATTAAAACCAAAATTAATCTAAAATACAAAAACTAAATATAATTGAAATTTACAACTAACTTAATAAGTTTAACTAATTAGGACATTTTTATTTTGCCCTTTAATTTACATATCCATCAAGTTTCAATATTTTATCTTTGAAATTAACATCTATTTTGACTCTGGATAAGAGATGGACTATCCTGTACTTTTCAAAGCAACCTCTTCGCTTAACGGAAAATATGCTCTTAAAACGGCTGTGTAAGAGCGAATTTAAATTTCATATCGATCTGAGAAAAGACTGACTACCCACTAATAGGATAAAGGGGATGAATATTTGCGCCGCTGATCTATCTACTTCAAGAAAATTGATATACTCGTCGTATTTTAGAAAACTTGACACAGATCGATTGTTTTCAGGATAATTCAAACATTCGTTTCATCCAAACATCTTACTGTACATTCCATTTTACAATAATGCGCATATTTTAGAGAGCTGGGATAGGAAACAGGAAAGATTAACTAAGTAAGTACGAGCATTGCAGGTACATAGGCACAATCGTAATATGTAATGTAATTATTATTAATTATTATCTGCTATAAAAAATGTTGCAAATGATCTATCGAATATTATAATACGTATTAAGTGAAATAATATTATAGATGTCTTTATGATCTCCATGAACGGACAAAATCATCGACTTGGAGAAACAGGAGGCATACGTACCTACATATTACGATTATCGGCTGGGGTGTAACTTTTGTGTATTATGCACAAACATTGACCATTAGAATAATTTTGTATCGCTTTGCCTGCGATGTGTTCATTTAAATCGATGACTTTTTAAATAATTAAATTTACGCCCGTTTGAACAAGTATTTTAATCCATCTGTTAATTATATATTTACGAATAAATCTCATTGGTTGAAAACTCATGACTGCGTGACAGTTCGTAGACGTGGATGATGGAACCTGGAACTCGTTAGTTCAGTCCTAGAACTCAAAACTTTTCTAGTTTAGAAATATTCTGTAGATATCTATGTCTGTAACAAATAATTTCCGCTAATTCTGCAACTTGTTAGATAATCCAGTTTTTCTTTAAATATTCTAAATCGCTTAGAATTCAGACTCAATTTATTCTCGGTAAGACATTTTTGTGCATAAGGCACGCAGGTCAAAGGATTCCATATTGCTGATCCGCTGGAAACCCGACAGAATTAAAAACTAATCGTTTTCCAAGAGAACGATCTGAAATTCTCATTTATGTTCCGGAAAGAGAATTCAGTTATTTTGTAATTTTTTTCCGTCACTGGGTATTATGCTGTCAGTTATTTAAAAATATTCTGAGTTACTTAAAACGAACGGAAAAAGCCGTAATTTCTTGTTTACAATTTTGCGTTCTGTCGTTTCTGGTGAAATAAAAATACCTACTGATGTTTATGTAAATATTCCCCGATGCTTGGGACTTTAAAAATGATTTACGGGAAAATATTAATTTAATAATTTTCTCTTGGACCGTCAAGTAATATATTGCTAATTGCTAATATTTCAGTTAACTAATGACGTACACGCGATGAGGGAAAGTTCGAGTTTCCTCCGCTTTAAAAGCCAATCACAACTCGGCATTTTGAGAACTCATTTTCGGAACTCTTGAGAACTGCATAACGTTAACATGTTGAGATAACGCATTAGGTAATATCGCCCGACTAACTATTGCAATACCGACCGAAGAACCATTCGATTACATTCCATTCTTGGTTTATCTTCAACTATTGCCGAGCCCTTGCAAATCGTAAAGATCGGCAACCAAACAGGTTATGATCAGATTTTATTTTTTCAGTGCATTTTCACTTGTTTATAACTCATAACCAACTCATTTTAGACTGCAACTGTAAACACCATTCTTATTGGCTTTTCTCGGGAAATATGAAAAAAACAAAAATATACAGGTGTCCTATTTAAATAACAACATTCACCTTCAAATGACCATGAAATTGGTCCACAAGATCAAAGTCATCAGTACAATCAGATGACTCTCATTGTCTTGAACCACTTTTGTCTGCACAATTTTTTTTGTATCTGGCTTACCAACAGAGATATCCGGGTCCGAAGATTGAAATGACTCACCCTGTATATCATAACAATGGCGTCGTTGTAGGTACATACATGGACTGATCCACTCTTATAATCAGTTTTATTCAAATACGAAACAACTTCACTACCTTGTCTTTGCTGATTTCAACCTTCTGTCCACTCTTATGATCACCCTCCCTGCTCCACTGAGGTCCATCTTTGAGATATAAAATGATGGAACCAAAAATCCAAACTTTCTTTCAAATTCGCCGTTGGAAAGAAAAGCCAAAAATAAAACTCCAAGAAAAAAAAAAAAAAAAATCCAAAATTCTTTCCGCTTACTCCTCCAAATAGAATTTTAGGAAGGTTCCAGGGTCTTTCAATCAATTTAATCCTTTTTTGGAACATTGAGTCAAACACTTTAGGTTTTTCTGTCCAAAATTATATTTATCTGCATTTCCAAAAATATTTTTCTGACGTCCTTCAACTAATTTTTGTTTTTTTTTATCTAAATAAACTTTGTTTTTTTTTATTCCCCAATGATTTCTGATTGCTTTTCTAAAATGTCAGTTTTACTTCCCAACAGTTAAATTGCGCTAAACAAAGAAATGTAAAAAATATATAGAAATGTAATTTCCTACTCACAATCGACAGCAATAATCTAATTTGATTGCAGCGGCATAAACAATAAAAATCCATACTTCTAAACAATCCAAGAGAATATCGGGACGCTACTTACAATAGACATATTTCTCGGCTATTATTTGAAAAACATGATTCACTTTTTTATGATGTTACGTATCAAATAATTAATTACTGTGTGAATTAAACTTGCTCACCTTCCCATCTCACGTTGAACTTTGATCATTATTTCTAAGAAGATGTAACTTTTTATCATTGTTCGTATTTTGAAAATAGTTGTTGAATAATTTTTCTACATCCAAGCGTTTATTTGGTGGTGCATGCAAGCAAAAAAAGCAGATGTAGGTACGACGAAACTATCAAACTTCCAAACATTGAACATTGAAGAAGTTATTTTGATATAGTGCCAAAAATTGTTTCACAGTTAGTTTTTTATTAATTTTTTTGTATTCCTTTTAATTTTTAAATTCAATGCCCAATTTTTTTATTTTATTTTTGACTTTAAAATGCCTAAAACTTAATAATTTTCTACTAAAAAAACAACTAAATAATTACGACACTTGAAATTACATGGGGTTGACATTTTCAAATAAGGAGTGAACGTAGTTCGTATGAGTATAAAGCACTACCATTTCAAGGGGCTGTAACTTCTAAGAAGAGTGAAAAATATTTTTATGAGCCACCTTCCCCTCCCCCCTTTAAAAGTATCAAGCAATTGCCACTATCTGATAAATGAAATACCGCCCTGTGTAACTGAAAAGGAACTACGATTCTTGCACAAACACAAAATTCTGTTTTTTCTCCTTTCGGTCGGTACTTATTATAATAAGCCTCCTGGGTTCTCTTTAAGTTATTTGGATTTTCTGTTTACTTTGATACTCATTAAATCTTTCTGTTCTTTTCAGCATAGTGCTATGGTTTTATAATACTCCTATAATATTCCCATATTAAAATATCGTTCCCCTTCAGTTTTCACGTTTTTGTCAACATCTCCAGTCCAATTACGCGAAACTCGACAGTGCTTGCATATTTAGGTTTCATTGTAACTCTGAATTACTCTATTTTATTAATCTGAAACTTATGGAGTATTCTCTTTCCCAAAAACTTGGGATCGCAGCCAGGCTGTCACTGTGATATTTCAAGATTCCTTTTTAATTCTTTTCTACAGAGAGTATTAAAGCCTAATGAAAATGTGATGCATTCTACCTTTGCCTGGCGCCGATAATGGATTCTTGGTCGCTTTTATTAAATCCTTCATTTTTACTTCTCCTAATTTTTTGTCAACCAAACCCATCTGTACGTCTTAGCATAATTATATTTTTGAAGAATTTCTCTTCTCATTTCTTATTTGTGTGCCTCAACATTCTTGCCTTTGGTGTGTTATTTTACCTCAAATCATTTAATAAGAATCATTGTGAAAATCTAATGATCTAGAATAAAAATATAAAAATTAAAATTCACTGACAGAATAACATTTATGCCAGTGTTAAAAAAATGTAATTCTATCAATGAACAAAAATTTTTTCTTGATCATTAAATTTTCGCAAATCGTATTAAAATACACTAATTCTCATCGCGCTTGCAAGCAGAAAGGCTTTCCGAAAGTGGCCATAAGCTAAAGAATTTTTTCCATAGGCTTCTTGATTTGTATTTTCAGCATTTATAAAATTGATTAAATTAAGTAGCCTAAAAAAAGTTTTGTAGATCTTGTCTATTCTGTGGTTTGGTATATAGTCTGCTCTTTGTAGTTGTACAAAAAAAATTAAAAACGCTTGAAAAGCAATCTTGTGAGTTTCCTTCCTTGTATGTGCATAATACATTAACAACTCTGTGGAGATATCAGAAATTACTCGAAACTCCCTTTATCAACCTTTCAGCAGAATACCATTAAAATGTCTGCTGTAATTATTCAACTTCTTTGGTTCTTCAGAGCTTCCAGGATAGGTATTCTCCAATTCGGAGTACAATAAGTTATAAATTAGTAATAACCTGAAGGTCAGGTAAAATGTCCAAGACTTCTGCAGTTTTTCAGTTTCCGAATTACCGTTTTTCCATTATTTCTCCTTCTTCCATCGTCAACTTCTGATTGCGAATCCACTGATTTTTATGAACCTACACTGTAAAAAATTAATTAAAACGTGCAAATATACCAAATTATCACCAAAAATAACACTTATACCCATCCATGTCGAAAAAAAAATTGTTGCAAAATAAAGAGAGAAGTCGTTTAATTTGAGTTATTAGGATCTATTTATTTAAAGACTTTTTTACCTATGATATATTGAGCGGACTCTGACGGCGCCTGAGTACATGGTAGTAGCTGAACGGATACTGTATAAAAATAATCATTTAAAATTAAATTAAATTGCATTAAAAAAGTAACAGTTAATGAAATTGGAGCGCAACGAGATTCAAGTGATCGTTTTTGATTCGGAATTGCAAAAACTATCAAAGATTTATAGTTAGCCAATACATATTCCATATATTACCTACTACGAAATTAAACTTATCTTTCCTTGTCTTACAAAACCCAAATTTGAAGCATAAAATCGATGGCAGAGATAGAAGTGTCCATTATAATGATTGTATGTTTTTTTATATAACTCATATTAAGTTGTTTTCAGTTCGATGAACGTATTAATTTACTTCTTCGACTATAACCATCTAAAGCAGCCAAGCGTGGAGCTCGGGGAATTTGTAAATACCATCACCATCACCCTCTTCTAAATAACGTTCCTATCAAATATATCGAGAAAGTTTAGGGGAATCTTAGGAAGTAGGAGAAGCGCTTGTGATATATTTATATATCGACAGAAACTTCTGAAGAAGTATCAGTTGTGAGCCTCCAAAGATAAGACATGAAGCCGTTTCAGGTGAGCAAAACACATTACTTACTACAGTTACATAAATATACATCATTATTACATTCAATTCTAAGTAATTATTAAATTTCTTTTTAATAACCGTTTATTTGTTCGCTATTCAGCGAAACAGACATGGAAACTCCATGGATTTTATAATAATTATTATCTAGACAAATATAAAATTAATTTCATTTTTTTCATCGTTTAGTTCTTTCAGACCTAATTTTCTATAAATAAAAAGCTTTCTTATTAATGTTGAATAAGCCCAACAAGAAAGAATCTTGTAAAAATCACGACTGTTATTAACTAAAGGCAGGTTTTTCATATTTTTTCTTAAAATCATCAAAAAATATTCTTTTAAAATAAAATTTTGTAGCTCAGCCGATTATAAAACATCAATCTCAAAAAATACATCACGGTTAGCGTAATATAAAATGCAAATTCTGATTCTAGAAAAAAAATTCTGATTCAATCTGGAAAAATGGTCTGTGCGGTAGGAAAATTTTGGAAAACAATACTTATCAAAAAATAAAAAATACTAAAATGAAAATCCTCTGCCAAGAATATTTAAAAGCTAAAATTCAGTAGGTACCTATTTTTTGCGACAACAATAAATCCATGAAAATGATAATAACGTGCAAACTAGGTTCCAACATGATGGTGCTCCTGAAATTTTTGTTTTCCTGACATCAGTACAATTTTGGTTGCGAGTTTACATAAAAAAAATATATAATTTACTTTCAGGGGGAATAAAGAACAACCAACAAACTACATATGTGATTCTATCATGATGGTGTGGCTCCACATTATGAATTAAAAGCATAAATACTAAAAAATTTAAATTGTCGTTTTCTTGAGAAAATGTCATTTTAGGAACTAGCAACTAATGCTAAAATGTAATTGTTAATACCCAAACTCTTGTTTATTAATTACTGGCTTAATATTTATTGAACTTTTCGTGTAATTTATTATAATATTAATATTTATTATTATTCATTTCCAGCTAATTGCTAGTCTCTGCACGTTGCTAGTCCTTGGCAACTGTAAAGAAAATGACAAGGTCCAGCAGAAGCGCGGTATAGAGAGCTTTGGCAGTCACGGCGGCGTGTCAATCGGAGGCGGCGGACATGGTGGTGGCTTCGGCGGTGGACTGGGGGGAGGAGGAGGTTTCGGAGGTGGCATAGGAGGAGGAGGAGGCGGTGGAAATGGAGGGGCAACTGTCACTACCATACAACGAAGTGTTCCTGTACCGGTACCGCAACCTTACCCCGTCACTGTCAACAGACCAGTGCCGTACGCTGTACCAGTTCCATACAGGTATGTATCGTTATTCAATTATTGTTAATTATCCATTCACTTCTAAACTCAATGATGTAATAGCCATTAGCCATTGTTATAATATTTTCAAATATCTATTTTAATTTAATCATAATATTATCCTCTATAAGCAATCGGAGATTTAACGGTTTTTTTTTTAATATTAAAAAAAAAGTTCTATGCAAATTATAAATGCTGAAAGTAAATTTGCCCCAAGTTATCTCACCCTCTAAGTATTCTGATGAAACGGAATTTTAAGAAAGTTTTCAGTACGTTTCTATAGAAATTTTCTTGCTGAATTCTTTAGACATCATCACATTTCACGTGTTAATAATTTGATTTGATCAACGGAAACAATCTGCTATTATAAAACAATACATATTTATACATGTTTCAAAAGTTACGAAAATTATCTCCGAATAACATTTTTAGTTCGCAGACTATATGCTCCGATAATCACATTGCACATACCTACCAACGTTTCTGAGCGTGCGCCAAATGTACCACACTATCTCTTCCACCTAAACAAGCGTAACACAAGCGGAACACAAATATAACATACACAAACAAACAACCGCTGGCGCTGGATAGAGATAAATTATTATTATTCTTTCACGATTTTTCAGAGTGGAAGTACCTCGTGCAGTAGAAGTACCCTACCCAGTACCCCGGCCAGTGTATGTCCCCAGAGCTGTTCCTGTAACCGTGACCAGACAAGTACCCTATCCAGTCCCAGTGCAAGTCAGGGTTCCCTACGAAGTACCTGTGCAGGTCGAAGTACCCCAGCCTTACACCGTGGAGGTACCACAGCCTTATCCAGTTAGGGTGCCACAGAACATCGTGGTATCCGTGCCCCAGCCCATTGTCGCAGGCGGTGGTGGAGGCATTGGTGGCGGAAGCGGAGGTGGATTCGGTGGTGGAATTGGTGGAGGACACGGTGGACTATACGGCGGAGGATACGGGGGCGAATATGGCGGAGGATATGGAGGAGGACATGGAGGTAAGTCACTATTGGAGAATAATTTAAAAGATCTCTTTGGTATAATATTGAAAAATTAAAGTAAAATTTTCTTATTTAACATAAAAAACTACAAGTTCTTGGGAAAAATTTAGTAAAAATTTACAATATTACAACAAAAACAGTCGAAGCGCCTTCTAAAAACTTATTGGGGTCCATTAATGTGTGGCTCTCCACGCAACTTTGAACGGGCATTTCTGGCAAGTTTTTGAGAAGGGCTCATAATAATAAAATAATTTGTAAATTTTTTCAAAATATTCCAGGTGGCGGCTACAGCTATTCTAGCATATCAGTAGGAGGTCAACATTATGGTACCAGTTCCAAGCACTAATTAACCGTGTCCAAACTGAATAGTTATAGGAACCTCAAGCTCAAACATTATTATAATCAAGTTCATTTCATTTCCACCTTGTATATGTAATATATTATTGTGATATATGTAGCTTTGAAATATTCTTTTTGTACGATCTGTGGTAATAATTTTTAAAGATTTTTTTGAAAATAAATATTTAATATAACATAAATCACTTTTATTTCAATCATGTAATTAAGAATTTTAGAGCTGTACAAGTAGAGATACACACTCCTAAATTATTTGTTTAAAGGATTAGGTATTTCATTTAATTAGAAGCAATTTATTTTTTGAAAAAAGTCCTTTTTTATTTAAACCCTGGTTTTTGTAGTTGAAAATTAAATGATCAAAATTTATGGACCTTTTGTTTGTCGACAATATAAAAGCCATGAATTATTTTTATAATATTTTTTGATTGGTTCATTCGGTATCTTTTGGTTTTTGCCAGTAATTAAATTTAAATTTAATTTTTCTCTTTTAGTAACTTGTTTGAAAATATTGTAATAAGGTCAAAATTTGTAACGTTAACAAATTCATAGTTGAATGCACTTAAACCAAATTTGACAAAAAAAAAACCTATTGAATCCCGTGAAACTTCATAATTCTTCAACCTATTATAAACAAAGAAAAATAAATGCACAATAATGGCAACGAAATAATAAAAAAAGTAAAAATAAATAAGTATATTAATAATAATCCAAAAATTCTTCATAGAAACTGTCAAAAAACTGTAAAAAAATATTTATTTGACAACCTGATGTATTTCGAAATGGTGGGTTTGCGGCCCCATGTAAATAGGAACTTTTTCCACAGAACTCACCAAGTAATCAAACCTTTTATTTTCCGACACATGTTTTGAAATACTCTGTATTTGCGCATATTATTGTCATTTGTCTTGCATATAAACCGAGCTCTAATTTTTACAATAAATTTTAGAACGGAAAATTAAAACCTTATTCTAGATCGCTCATGCAGACTGTGAAGTTATCAAAAACTCGTCAACACATTATCTAGTTATCGAGGGAATTGTGATCCTTTAAATAATTGACACTGACTTGGAAAATCAAATTACACGAACAAAAAAATTCCTGATCATTTCCAGTTCGCAGACCATAAAGTATGTTACGGATAAGGAACACGAGATGAAAATTGGAGACCACTGAATTAATTTATATTCAGATTATGTTCCGGAGAACCGAACATAAGGAATAAAGCCCTCCTCCCTTGGAATCCTATTTGCCAACTTAAATTACTCATTTAAATAGATTCGGTCTCCTTGTGAGTCCTCGTGTAACCAACCACCTTAATGAAGTAAAACCACATACTTATATTGGACTGGCTTGGAACTTGTTGGAGTTGTTAAGGCAAACCTGCATTGTTAAATTTATATATTATATGTATATAATTTCGACTAAAAGGTGTATTTCGATCGGTTTTTTGACAGATATAATTCCTTGACAGGAGGTGCGTAAAAAATTCAATTTCCGCTTCTGTGTAGTATAACATCTGCATGCATATGTAGAAGGAAACGAAATCTGGAAATTCGAGTCAGGAATCACATTTATATAAATATCTATAACCCACATCAAGCGGGAAACATAAAACTCCGCACGAAATAAAAGTCGAGCCCTTAAAAACTCCGCAACTCTTTCGTGAAGTGTTTGGAAATAACAAAAGCATGCTTGGTTACCACGTATTTCAATACGAGTGATTGGTTTATCGTACAAATGCCAATAAAAGGGAGTTCTGATAGCGACGTAAAAGGGAACCTAAATAAGCGTTAAGAGCGTCGGCAGAACCCAACTCAGCCTATATTTATTGTTCTTCATCTCAATCCCGCTTATAGCTACCATTGTGTAATATGTATGTTCTGAAATGGGCCGTTTCGAGCATGCATCACTTCGACGACGCAAGTTTAAAGTTATCTCTGCGTTCTAAAAGGACCTATGCTTCCTCCCGTCTGGTTAGATAATCGCTCTCCACTTCAGAGGCGCTTCTATATAAAGATGCTTTAAATTTTATTTTGAAATTCCCGAGGGGCAGTGAAATCACGTTTGGAATTCACTGACATAAATTTCCATGTAAAACTACCGCATGATGGTGAAATTGTCGAATTCGAACATTTAAAATTCAAATTTTTGATTAATTCAACATATAAACTCGGTGAATAGAATAATAAAAAAATACCGAGAGATGAGTTTGATGGTTTGTACCCTGAATTCTACATATTATATTTTTTTGGGATTAGAGGAATACGAAGTTAACTTTATCTTTATAACTTGACGACACCTTGACAGCAAAAAAGAGAGAATGGGATTGGGAATGGATTAAATTTATTAAGAAATAATTAAATTCTAAAGAAATTATGAAATAAAACAACTAATTTTAATTTATTATCTTAAAAAAAAATAGAATAGGTACTGAAATGTCCTGAAAAAAAAACTAAACACAAATTTCGAAAATATGCAATAAATTACTAATTTATATTGAACAATTTTCATTGAACCTTTCTTTGTGTTGAATTTTCAACGTGTGGTTTATTGGGGTTTAGCAAAAATATTATTTCTTAAAAGATTTTTATATTAATTGAAAAATTTCAGGGCGGAATGGAATTTTTTTTTAACCAAGCACCTAAACCCCAATAAACCACAAGTTAAAAATTACTTATTTATAAATCTATTTTGGCGTGAGTTTGTGGAACTTTTAGGTTTGGGGCTGTTTCAAATGAAGTACGAATTTGAAAAAACGGCTACTGAGACCCACATAGTATAATATAGACATCTAAAAAGTTCCCACCCTGCATTATTATTATAGCAGACGTGTTTTTTAACATTATAATTTACAAAATCCACAATTATTCTACTAACGCAAGAAAAATTTTCGTTTAGTGTCCCGCGCGATTTGAAAACTTTTTCATTGCTTGTTCTTATTAACTTTATGCGGAAAATTAAGCTGTCAAAAAGACTTTGAAATTTCAGAAGAAAGCTAATTGAATAAGGAATATAAAAAATATTTTACTCTCAAAAGTTGCCTTTCTCAAATTACTTTAAATATAAAAACGTTTCTTAAGTGTTATTATCCATGATTAAATTCCACTCATAAAATTTATATTTTTCATGAAATTACCTTCTCTTTAGATATTTTAATGAAATATACTCACTTCAGTGCATCAACATTTACACCTCTACAACCGAATAAAAGTTAATCTAAAATGTGGAATGATTTGTTTTTTAATTTTAACATGCAAAAGTAACTGGTTTATGTTACAGGGAGGGATTTAAAAATAATCTGGTTAAATATTTGTAACTGTACCTAATGCACAGAAGGTAGAATAGTAAATTGTCTGAACTGCGTCTGAACTGCACCAACGATTGTTTGCTTGAATTATTACTTCTTGTTGGGCGGTGTGATGGCTCTAAAAGTGCAAATTAAAATTTTGCACATCCCGAGGGTGTTTGCTTTATTTTCTAGTAACACACGAGCCACGAGTTCTAGAACAAATTATATCTCGCGTAATGTTGTAAGAAAAGTGGTTTTTAAAAAGAGGCTACGTACTGCTAAATTTCTTGAAGTTAGGTATTATTACTTATACGACAAAATTTACAAATTATAAAAAAAATCAAAATGACGTGTACCTACATTCTACAAGTCATAATTCGTGACCAATTTTTGATGATGCTTATTTCTGTCGATTTGCTGTCAGAATAGATATTTTGAAACTTAAAATTAGACGAAAAATGAAATCAATAATTATGCAACCAAAGCGGGAAAAACGGAATTTTGTGTGGGTGTTGGGTGGTCGATGCGGTGAGTCTAATTCCAAAAAAGCGGCCTCCTACCCCTTGTGGAAAACCCGCCAATTTGGTTTTAGGGGATGAATTAGTTTGTTTTTTTTTTACGACGTAGTTTACTTTTTATTTACAAAAAGTGTAGTAATCACTTACTTTACCAAGAAAAATATCCTCTATAAATTTTCATCCATGCAACATTTTTCAAATTTGCAATACATATTTAATTAACTACAGGTAATTATTTGAGGAGACGGGGAATGAAAAATCCTTATGAAAATTTTCATAACAATAATAACTTTTAAACTGATGGATCGGATTAATAGAGCAAGGTTGTATCATCGTGGCTATAGCAGGTAACAGCTGAAGAAGTTGTATAAAATCACCCTCAAAATCTTGAAAGTATAAACGGTAATTTTTAAAAAACTTAAAAGGGCATGCAGTAAATGCAAAAATAGGCGAAAAATTTCCTGTAGAGGTCGTTGGAGCTTTAGTTTTCAAGATACATGGTGTTGAATTTCTTAGAAAAATTTAATATTTCACTTTTATCTGAAATTTTTCGCTTGTTTCTGCCGTTTAAGTTTTAAGAAAATTACCCTTTAAATTTATATTTTCAAGATTTTGAGGGTGATTTTATACAACTTCTTCAGCTGTTACCTGCCAAATCAAAGATGATCCAAAATTTATAGTCGCTCCATTGTTTCTACCTGTGTTGGGGACATGCGCAGAGAAACTTTCAGCTTTTATAAAATAACCAAATCTGCCAGTCTTTCTTCATGTCTATTTCTTGTCTTTAGACTCTAATGTTGTTAGGGAGTAGCGCGTCGAAGTCATGAAGTCGCGCGCTGAGGAATCGGGTCCATTTGGTCCTGAATCTGTAAGGCGAACGATACCACGGCTCCTTTTGGGCTGCCGGATTTGGATATCTGGAGCATTCTTCTTTCTGATCAATTTCAAAATGTAAAAATATACAGGCTGTCCTATTTAAAACAGCAAAGTTGTATGGCGTACAGGGATATTGGCCATACACCTGAAAATTATTTTACAGATTTCACTTTGGCCTCCCATACACTTTTTAGTAAAAAATCAAATCGATATCTCAATTAACAAAACAGTTATGGAATTTTTCGCTACTCCGGGTCATCACGATTGTATGATGAAAATTTGTCTGAAAACATATCTAGACAAGCCCAAAATTAATACTCTATCGAAAAAATATTCGCTCGTCTGTCAAAATCGTAAAACACGTCTCAATTCATTTTTTTGCGCAGAAGAAAATAGCAACCGACGGCCCTGCACCGCGCGGCTTATTGACTTTGACGCTCTACTGGGTAACAATAATTAGTCCGATCGATTAGTTCTTATTATGAAAATTTTTATAATTTCAAGCGCTATAACTATATTGCAGAAATAATTTTCAGACTACCTACGATATATAAGAAAAAGGGAGGCATTCCAAAATTAAGGATTTTTCATCCCTCTTTTCCTCAATTTAATTAGTTATTGCAAATATGAAAAAAATTCATTGATGCAAATTTGTTGAGAATTATTTTCTCCGTGAAGTAATTACACTTTTTTAGATAAGATAAAAAGTGAATTAACACTGAAACCAAAATGGCGGGTTTTCCACAAGGGATAGGAGGTCGCTTTTTGGATTTAAACTCACCATCGACCGCCCGCAGCATCCAACAAAAATCCGTTTTCCCCGCTTTGATTGCATAATCACATCCCAATTTTACATAATTTTATTCTTATAAATAAATAGTATTCTAACCGCGGGCCTTCTTTTCTGTTTTTTTTTTTTTTTGTACACTGCCTTTTATTCTTCTACTTCTTTTCTATTCTACTCCACTTCTATTAATAAGGTCAAGAGTGGCACCACGAAATCTAGTAATAAAGTAAATAAATTTGTAGAGAATCGAGATAGCGATGCGAATAGCACGGCAGTTTAGGTCGTTGACTGTTAAGCGCCGTTGACGCTACCACCATCTGGGTGCGAATCCCAGCTCGGCATGGTTGTTTGTGTTCGTGAATTCAACTATGTATTTATGAAAATACAATTTTTGTCTGGGTAAATGAGCCCGATCCCGATTACCAGAGTGGAGCGACTATGTCCCATCTTACACAGTTAAGACCGATGCTCCCCTTTTATTAAACAAAAAGTTATTGATAGTTTTATTAAATCTTATAATTTTCAATCTTATAACATTGTTCAATACATTGAATAATTATTATGACAGAAATTCTGTAATGTTTTCAAGTCGTAGTTTATCATTTAGAAAATTAGTTAAGCAGGTTAAAGAAAGACCTATTTATGCAATTTTTTGATTTTATAGCCGATAGAAATATTTTATAAGAGTTTCTCTGGATATAGAACATAAGCACATAGGATAAGGGAAATTATCTTACAACGCGACAAACTCTGCACCATATCGTGATATTATGTTTCTCAGCAGCAAATCTGCTACACCCTGTATATTATTAAGGAAGCCCTCAAAGTGAAAATAATACAAACCTGCAGGGAGGAAACAATTTCTAAGGTCCGGAGTCAGGAATCTGACCTATCCTATGACACTTGATACGGATGCAAGCTGTTTAGTTTGCTATTCGGGACATCCATTCAAAGTTCTCGCATCTCTATTTACAAGAACGACCTTAAGACTGTTTACGACCCACATAACTTTGCATGTCATTAAGCTACATAAATTATCATACGAACTACACCTATATTATATTATACGTCAATATGGTCAGCTTCAAATACATATATGGTCCATACTCTGTATTACTGTAACGAAAATCAGTGAATGAATTAACCAAAACCAAACCAATTACATATTGGCCGGGTTGTTTGAAGCTGGAGTTCAACGAGCGTCTATTTACCATCAATAAAATTGCGATGGATGTGCACTACCGACTTGAATTTAATATACAACTCACAATCGTTGGTTCCCTTCAATGTTTATCAGGGTAATTTATTGGTTACACAGATACTTGTTAATTCGTAATAATCTGCTAAAATGTTTATTAATTAACCTTTAAATACGATTGAGGCTACTAATGAGCATTGTTAAATTGCAACGGACTGTTTGATCGTGGATGATCTTAGCCCTGCGATGGGATACATAACAAATAGTATCAAAACGGCATTTTTCATAAGACTCGAACGGTATTGGCGGTCATCGATCTAAAGCAAGAATAGAACAAGAAGCTCCTATATAATTGTTTAATGTGCCAGCGATGCGCTGCAAGCTTGGTGTGGCGGTGGATGCTGTAGATGTGAAGGAAAACTTCATGGCTTTAGAAAAAATGCGGTAAAATTATGTTCCAAATGATTCTGATGGCGGCTTTTGAAGAATTGAGCACCATAAATCTGTAAATAGAAATTTATAAAAGACGGAAGAGTTCCCCGCAAATTCTGCCGCGTTGGAACTCAAATTTCTAAATAATCCTGCAGACATAGAAGCAGACGTAGCTTGATGGTACGGTACGGAGGAAGCTGAAAGAAAAACTTCCCCACTTGAAAAGTATGAGCAGACCGTTAGTAATTCGGAAGAGTCCTGTAGAAGGAGACATCTCGAGTTCGCTTGATCGGAATTCCACGAAGCAACTTCCAAGTGTGCTTGATTGCAGTTTGGAGTTTGAAGCGGCAAAAGCTAAGTACGTCGTTTTGAAGGAAGACGCGGTCAGTCCACATTGGAAGCGTATGCCTTCTCAATTGTCGAAAGTCTCGATTCGGTAGGTCGAGGCAATGATCTTGAAGAACTCTGCATTAATACCTAAAATGTCTTTAACGACACAACCTCAGATGGTCTGGTGGAGCAAAGACGTCGATTTTTCGCTGTATTTTCACCTCATCAGCTTGTCATATCAACCAAAGTGACACTAGGAGAAGTATGCCGAACAGAGACGGAGTCAAGGCAGTTAAATACCTCCTTTTTCAACCCTTTCTTACCCTTCTAAGGTGTTGTATTTATATCAACACAACTTTCATCAATTTCTGTAGTGAAAAATATCTTCAGAGCGCTGTTTTTACCATTGTAGTTTCTTTACTACAACATTTTAGTTTGTACATCTGCCACTGGAGCAGCACTAGATAGTATATTTTATTTATTATACCGGGTGATTTTAAATGATTGAAAATTTTCAAGTGAGTTGGTATTACTCAGTTATTAAATTATTGATGACATATACTGTTTATTTTGAATCTGCAAATTTCTAAGCCAGCCAGAAAGTCAGTAAGCTTGAATAAGGTATACAATTCGATATAAACGTGAAAATTCACTGTCGAGCAAAACACTTTTTCAGTCGTTACTATTATTGTCGAACGTGTGTTTTGGAATGCGGATGGAAATTGGATATACATACTCAAAATATGTTGTTTTGAGCAGTTTTTCGAAATGTTCCTGGGGAAGTAAATTTTGCTTTCAGAATGTATTTAGTCAATTAACTCTACGACAGAATAATAATTCTAAATATAGGTTTTTACAAACTACTATAACAAAATAGCAACAGCACTTTGAAAGTCAAATCTACATTGATAAATCAGAAGTGGACAAACGATATTGAAAATAGGATTCAACGAAATCCACAGAAATAATCAAATTATCTGGCCAGTCAGGTTAGTTCTTATCCCTTTGGCACGCTGTGACAATAATTATTATTTCTGAAAGTCAATTAAATTTAGATAATAACGAAAATAAATGTATTATAATTATGTATTTGCTAATCTGGCACCTGAAATTTTGAAGATTGCTTCAAATCACTTGAAATACAAGCTCGCGTATGCGCACCTTCATGACCTAGTTAGATAAAAACTGCTAGACGTTAATTACTCTTTTTGTGACAGTGAAAACAGTGATACATTTCGTGAAGACTGGACTGGAATTAATGGGAAGCTAGTCGAAGATCATCAATTACTGGACTTAGGAAATAAATCACTTAATTTAAATTAAGTACCCTATTAAGTACTATTAGGATACTAATACTAAAAAATAAGATATCTAAAGTGTTCTATCTAAACTCGGGTACTTCCACAACATTGAGTATATTTCATAGGTATATTCATTCCGTCATGATTCGTTTTTAAGTGGATCAAAGGAAATTGAATTTCCTCGAATTTTCATTACAACTGGATTAGATTACCGTTTTTCTTTGTGAAGCAAAATTATAAAATCCCACCAATCCATACTAGCTTCCAGCGTACTCACATATTATTATTATGATGCCGCTTTCGAGTTGATTGCAATATTAAATCCCATGACAGCTTTCTTTTTAAAGTGATTTTTTTTTTAGTTTGTTATAGAACACGTAGAATAGACGTTCATGAGACCGGGGTTTTCTATAGCTGAGTTTTTTTTAGCAGGGAAAAGGTCAAACTGACTGATTAAATTTAGGTACAAAAATATCATCAATGGCCTTAATTAAAAAGCTCATTTGAGTATTAATTTATTTAATAACTCTCTCAAGAATATGAAGAATACACTATGGTGATGATCTCTGTGATGAGTGCGCGGAGGTGGCCATTCGTCTGAGTAGTGCTGACGCTTGTTTTTTTTTTTCTTTTGTAAAATGCAATGATCTGAAGTCTGGACGGGGAAAAAGCAATTTCCCGCAGTAATGTTTTAGGAAATAATTTTGACTCTGAGTGCCCTATACATACAAACAACAGCAGTGTTGTAAAATACAAAATAAAATATTTAATCACAGAAACCGGCAACCAACTATTAAAAAATGTATGCTAGTGTAAAATCATTGTATATCGTTAAAACTTTGGAAAACAAGGTCAAGAAACTCCCCTTAATAGAACGTTATTAAAATCACATGTTAACTTCTTAAACAAACGCGAAATGTTGACTGTGAGAATTTACTTTACAATTAATAAAAAAAAAGTTCGAGCAGCACAACTTCTCAACTATAGTTTCGAAGTTTTGAAGAACGAATAAAGTTTGTGTACCTAACGTACTTCGCGTCGCGCAAGTTTTTGTCATCCAAAAACTCACGTAGTTTGTAGGAAATTCAAATGCAACCCGACGCGTGGAAGGAAGTTTCATGTTACTAATTGGTGTGTTTATTATGTAAGGTGACACAAAACTTAAGATACTCCACTCAACTGTGGTTGCGGTTTTAGATGAAGACGAATATCCCTCATAATAATTATTATTAGGTATAGATACCTATACCTCAAGTCTTCTTCTCAAATGGATTGATAACAACGTTTGCAAAAACTAAAGTCTTTAAACCAAATTATAATAAACATGCCCTGTTTATTGCTTTATCAATTATTTTCTGTAAAACACTGGAAAAAAATGGTTTCTAAAAATAGAATCATCCAAGTCAATTAAATTAATATACTATTAATATTAATAACTATTAAATAATAATATATTATGCAACGAGCTTATAATGAAGGCTATTAATACGTGAGTATAACCATCATAATAAGAGCGTATTAATAGCCATTATCTGCGAGTTCCATACACTATTTTTTCTACGACCCTTTTTTATTTCATAGAAAAGATTAAAAAATTATATATTTTAAATATTAAGCTTGTGTTGACATTATAATTAATAACATTGCCAGCCAATAATTACGATATTGTTTACCTGCGCACGCGACGGTCGCAGCGTTGCTGCTTTGAATACTATCACGGAGCGCTACGAATAATATAATACTTTATCTTCTTATCTTTTACATCGATATACCTACCTATCAAATTAATTAGGGTAACATAAAATCTTGATAAATTTTCTTTGAATGTTACTTATGTTCTAAATTAAATAAACGTTCAGAAGGCACATCACAAGGCAATTTTTTTCGTGAGTATGACAACTCTGTGACTTCGGTTGGTTTGGACCGACCCGATTGTGAGCGAAAAGGAACCGATTCGATTGCAAATGCTCCCCTGCCATTGGATAGCTTGACCAGTGCGTTAATGAAAACTTGTATCTTAATGAGACCCATTAAAGCACTGGTGATTCATATTTAATACGCATATTAAAGGTTAGGAGTAGAAAAATACTAATAATGATTGAATGTGGAAAATACTATGTAGAGTTTTAGGTAAGGTTAGAGCCCGGTAAGAAGCCTTTACAATAATAATTTACAATAACTATATTGTTTAGGTCATATCCGGGTGAATATTAATTTGAATTTGGAATTTTCGTTCTAAATTAAATATTTCTAGGACTTCCTGTTCACCCTTCTGAGTCAACGTTTAATAACTTTTATGAATTCAGATAAATAGGTACAGTCCATCGAATACAGTTAAATTAAAAATTCCAATGTACATGTCAATCTAAAAAACAATAATAATAACAGTAATGAAACATATAGAGAAAAAAACTAACTACATTCCATACCGAGAACACACCAAACCAATTTCATGCACTCATATTAAAACTGGAATTATAAAATCTTTTATGATTTGAAATTTAATCTCCACTTCAAATGCTCCCAAAGCCGATGCGGGGATAAGAAATCTGAGACGTCTTAAAACAATAATCAAATTACTTTTCTGAATTCGTCGAAGAAGCTATTATTTTCTAATAACTCATTCAATTCTTAATATCCGAAGTAAGGGGGATCGAATACAGTGCACAGTAAAACTTGAAAATATCAGATTACAAATAATACTTTATATTAAAAACTTTGACAAAAGCTTTCAAGCTTAGTTGAGCTTTCCTGTTTTTTATTTGTTCTTCTGAATGCGGGGGGTATTATTGAAACGATTCTGCATTTGAACGATCACTTCGGGGATTGGGGCTTCTCATATTACGATTCCTTTGTTTAGTACATAATGTTGGATTATTTTCTTAACAGAGTTGTAAGTAGAAAAGATCATGATCGATATGAAAAGCATGTTCTGGGGATAGAATGCAGAATACATGATACAGCATTTCATATTATGTAAATAAAATTTAAAATGTAATCGTCAAGGTGTCAGAAACATTTTTGTGATAAACGTTATGGGCCCCTGGAAACACCGTTAAGACAGCACGAAGGACTTCCCTGAGAAAAGTTACAGCGGAAGGAAGAAACACCACGCCATACAGAGAATATTAAAATCGATAAATGTCTTGGTACAAATTATTACATTATACCTACTTCCATATTTTTACTCGGTCTTAAGCATCCAAATTCCAAAGCCTGAAATATTTATGTAGACATCGAAGTTTTAGAAGTTTGGGACAAAATTTAACCAACTCGTTCATTCGATCGATTTCTTTTTTTTAATATGAAATGAATGTAAGTATTTGATACAATAAATAATCCAGAAATCCTTAAAATAAAATCGAGATGTTACATGAAGACTGACGCTCGGAATACGCGCGCATTAGCTTCCGGGGATGTGTTTTATAATTATTAATTAATAATTATTCGGAAGTTTGTTTATTGAATTTATTAACGTTCTGAAGCGGCTGATAATAATAATAAGATGCTATTTCAAATACTTCCGTGTTACTGCACTCTATTTTTTTTACTGGCCAAAGATTACTGGAAGACCTAAATACATTGAAAAATTGGGGATCATAAAATCATCATGTAAAGAATAATAATCATGTACTCAAATCAGAATCCATGTATTTTGATGAAACAGGACACTATGACAATTAGCTGCAGTCACATTATTTACCGAGTCCTGCAACAGTGCATCGGGAATTCCTAGCAGCTTTACTGTTCGCGATAGAAAAAAAAAGATGTAACAAAAAGTTGTATGGTATGAGCAGACCTATAACCCAAAATTGTTTTCAGTTATACATGCAGGATGGCCCAATATCACTGCACACCATAGCTTGGTTATTTTAGAATAAATAGAACACCCTGTGTATTAAAATTCAGTAAGAATGGTATTTAAAGTTGAAGTTTGTAACGAGTAATTGATGAGTTACATATAAATAACAAATGAAAAACGCCCTTTTCCATTTTTAAAGCAGTTCACACTGAAAACGGTTCAAGATATTTGAAAACCATCTACATGTCCCTATTTAACTTTCCAGAAAAATCAGATAAAATTCATGATTAGTCTGATAATTTCCATCACCCTGTCTAACAATTTGATCCATAAAGACGGATACAACATGAAAAGTTAAGATAGGGACATGTAGGTAAGCCGTTTTTCCATCCTATATGAATCCATTTTCATAAAATGGTAAAACTGGAAAATTGGGATTTTCACCTGTTTATAACTCGAACGCTACTCAATTAACAACCAACTGTGAAAACCATTCTTACTGAATTTTCTTATACCTACAATCTGAAGACTTAGACAAGCTGCTCTAAGAAATAACTTCTTCAAAGGGAGTGGGGAAAACCAAGATGAGCAGACATCGCAACTTCACTTATTTTCAGATACTCTCAGTAAACCAGCATTTTCATAAAATTCCTGTAAAATACTAATCTTGGGGAGTACCTATATAGTTTTGAAGACTGCTTCTAATCGGAGATCAGATCACTTAAGATAGAGGCGCACGTATGCGCGCCTCCATGACCTAGTGCTTAATTATAACAGATTAAATGTCTCCAGACATAACATATTACAGCGATTCAGAGAAGTTATGTCTACCTTTATATTGCAAATGTGAAGATGACTTGGAGCTGATAGCACATTATTCCAGTTTCAACCACAAGTATTCCATGCACCGACGAATGATCCTACAGTATACATTACACCATATCATTAATTAAAAGGCTTCGCTCTAAAATTACATAAGTACTCGTTTCTTCTAGTGATCAATGGTTGGTTACAATAAAATGAAAAGTACGCACTTCATCAGAAGTGACATATTTAACGCATTAACGCAGCAAAAAGTCCGCAAAACAAGCATTCCATTTTTCTCTCCTATTCTCACCTTTTTGCTCTCCAGACCACCGGAACGAGAGAAAGTTTAGAAGAGTGAAGGTGCAACTGTCCTACCAAAGAAGAAGAAAAACGCGATCGGTTACTCTTTGTTTCACTGTTTGTTCTTCTATTATCGGGAGGGAATGAACAAGTGTAAAGTGAACAAGGGCGCTAGAGGGAATCCCTGGTAGAGGATGAAGCTACCCTCTTTTTTTACTTTTGTTACCGACCCCCCACCCTTCTGAAGGACGATAGGTGGGAACAACATGTCCCAGATATCTTTTACGGACGGAACCAAGAGAAAAGATTTTTTTACCTACTAGCTCCACTGGCCGTCGCCCAAGATAAACTCTTTCGTAGAGGCTAGAAGGATGATCTCTCCTCAGAAGGAAAGAATTGTTACTTTTGACCCCGAGATTTTGTCTCATTGTCATTGACGAGAAGATGGTAATGATCTAGCCCACCAAAATAAGTGGGCTAGACACACTTTCTTCTCTTGCGGGAGCAACCACCTTTCCTTCGTTCCTCTCGTTCCTCTATACGTCCTCGTAGTGAAGAAAACTCGCAGTAGAGGGGTACCCTGATACAATGCGTCCGGTTGAGCCGGAAATCGCCATCAACTTTCAGATTTTCTTCAAGACGCCCTTACGCCGTTTTATGATATTTTGAGCAGTTTTCGATGTAAATGGTAGTAAAAATCACAGGTCATACTATACATAATACTAATTTTTCTTCACTATTCTAGCGGTTTACACGTCTTACATTGACCTAGCACAATTTAGGAATGTATCCAAAAAATAAATTTTCATTAATTAGCTACTTTGTTTCAGGAAAAAAACATAACTTTTAATTTCAGAGCGAAGTTTTCTAAACTTTCCTAAAAATATGACCGCTTTAGGGACATAATGAAATTCTAAATTAACGCCCCGGTAAAAGTATTTTAAGAATTACAGTCCTGAGATCTGTTACCAAATTTCTGGAGCAAAATCAGATTATTTCCGCAAGTAGTAAAAAGCGACGACAATGCCGAGGCACTATCAGACGATAAACTTTGCAAGAAATCGATGTGAACGTATATTTTGCTTAATGATAATTCACCCACAGAATTAATTTAAAAGTAAAAAGTTTTCACATTAAACCCGAGATAATAGAAGTAATGAAACAAAGTCGACATTTATTTTCTAAAGCAAAATGAAACGCGGGCGCGGACCTTTTAATTACATTAGAAGAAAACAGGCTTTACATAACCAAATTAATCTTCAGGGTAACAAAATAAGACGTCCTTAGTATCTTAGCAAGTCTCATTTAGTGCGCTGTGCATTGTGCTGGTGCTGGATATTATTAATGCAGGTACAATCTACCTGTGAAAGGTACTTGCTGATTCAACAAAACATTCATTACAATAATGTATTCATTTACTTAATTAATTAGGGACCGTTTTCTTGGTATTAAATCAACTTGAGAGGAAACAATACATTGAAGCGTAATAATTCCTTTATGTACTTGTTGTACTTAGTTCTAATTTTACTTACCCTTCCAAGTTATTCTTACATTACAACTAAACAAACATTTCATAATACTAACAGATTTTTTTTTCATAAACAATATTTTAAATACGATCTTTCCTCAACTTTACATTCTACAAAATAAGTCTCAACAATGTTGCAAAAAATTTGTTTCATTTTTTATTTATTTAATGTACTCGTATTAATGATGTGTGAAGGACATTAATCAAAAATAGTAGTTAAACATAGTGACTGTATCTTCCAAATTGAAAAGCACTCATGTTTCTGAAGCCAAAGCAAGTAATTATCAAAGGTTCGATTTTCCAGAATAGATATCACGGCATGTGAGAACTCAATTATCTATAAAAAAAAACCGCCCATGTCAGCGGATACACCTCTGTGGGATTCCCAATAGAGTCGAGAAACCTTTCAAGTGCAGCAGCTCTACCTATATCGCTTCTTATTCGCCCCTTTTATAATTATTGACATCAAGTTACTCTTATATAAATTGATATTGTTAACGCAGTGGTTTAGAGGGCTTCATAGACAAAACAAAACTACTACTATATTTATACAAAACAAAAAACATTAGTGGCTCAAACACAAAGTGTCTCAAAATATGCCAATTCGCTTATAATCATCCAACGGGTGGCCAAATAAGGCTGAAAGGTACTGTATCTGAAAGACAATTGGTCCTAAATCCCCAAAATAAAAATTTTACAAACTTTAGAGACCACGAGAAATTCAATGAAAATATTTTTAATATGGTCGTTGTTTTAATAGGGACACCTGTATTTTATTAAATTATTAATTTTTTTAATGAAATTTAGCTTATGATCTGATTAAAGTGTCAACGACGTAGATACGTAGTCTACGTTATTAATATTTTATTTTCGTGTTAATTCAAAAATCGTGTATACGGTTCCCTCTCTAAAGCATATTAAACCATCTTTTTTTTTCATGATCACTCTTATTACTAACAGCTTCAAATAAAATATTCGCGATTCTTCTCGCTATTATAAAAAATTCACTACACACACAACCTGGACAAACAAGATAATTACTTGTTAGATTCAATTAAAGACTCCTCCTCTAATTTCCCAAATTCGGGTATAATAATAGAGGCCATAGAGAACCAAGAATTGTTGTAGTAGATCTCATCTCATGCTGCCATTAATTATTACCAGAAATCTGATAGCATTGTTAAGCTATGTACTAGGTAACCGTTTTCAGGACAAGAGAGCTATAAAATATGCCATTCCACCAAATAGGATAACAGATTCTAGGTCAAGTGAACCCAAAGCCACAGCAACCGATTCCACTAAAACCTTGTTTCACGTTTTGATTTTCTGTCTTAACTGCTCCAAATAAAACTCCCATCCTACTGAAGTATAGCTTTTAAGTAGACTGCTAAAGAATCGCAATCTCGTCGATTACTGTCAGTACTAACTGTCACTGAAAGAAGGATACTTTTTATCGATTGTTCGAGAAAAAAGCATTTCTGGGTCCTAGTCCCGGTGCATGTTTGCTGTAGTTCTTTGAATTCATTCGTGTAAACACTGAATATAAAAAGTTTGTCGGATATGTATTAAACAGTAATTACTAGTACAAACCATGTACAAAATTGGAACGTAGCCATGAACAGAAAGTCAACATACGATTTGCATTCACTTTGATACCTGCTCGATCCAAATCTACCGTGTCGGGGGATAGCTAAAATCGAAAGAGACACTTCGTTCGGTGACGTGTTACTAAACCGGCGTTTGTTCTGTCATGTATGAAATGTAAACAAAGCAAAGTATACAAAAGATATTCATCAAACTTGCAGCATGAAAGGCAGTAAGCTAAGTTTTACATTTTTTCCCTAAGGAAAGTTTTCGGAGCTATTTGACAGAAATCCGATACCGAAATAGCATCAGAAAGCTCAATAAATCAAAATGCTAAATACATATTTCAAAAAACAATTTTTACACATACTTCCTCCTACCTCGCAGTAACTGATATTACTAAAAAAGCAATTTCTTACAACAGAAACTTACGTTTGCAGGAATACTTCCTCTGATGGAGAAGCGGTAAAGAGGAAATGTCCCTCAAAACATAAATTTCTGCTTGCCGGTTCTCCAAAATTGATTTTTAGTAATATCAGTTACTGCGCATTATTTCGGTCGTCCGTGAGGTGTAGTATTAGATTGAGAAAGCCTATGTGTAACCCGTACAGAAACAATACGAGAAAGTCACCTGCAGCAATGAGAATGGCAAAAGAAGAAGATCTGATCTAAGATCTAACGAATAATCAGAAAAGACTACCTAAATTTAGAACTAAAGCTAAACAGAAATATATTTAAATATCTCAAACATCTTGTACATTTAGAAAATTAATCATTAAAAAAAAAGAGTTAATATAGCACCTTGTGATATAAATGGGTGAATTCTCCATGAAATTGGCGCCAAAAAGATGTAACATTTCAAATTGTCAAAATATCAATTGAATTTTTATTTAGCGGTTCAATTTTAGCTCACTTGAAGATCTCAGAGATAATTTTTGTATAGTTCCCTAAACTAATTGAAATTATTCAAATACATATTATGAGGGATTCATCACGAATGACTCTATACCTATAATAACAGTAAGACAAAAATAAATTATTTGTAATGATTTTTTTTAAACATCATTTTGTCAAGTGAATTGACAAGGACATTTTATTTTCAATAGTTCACATGTTTTAAAATATGCCATTCCAAAAATTGTAATATTTTTCAGGTATTTTTGACGTATATTTTGAGGTATCTATCTTTGAGGGGAATTTTTAGGAATCTATAAAAAAATCTATAATAAAAAACAATAAAAAAAGGAATATAAAAAAGAGTCTAAAAATGACGGGTTCTTATTTGGGTAATTCCGAGGATAATCTATGCACACATTTTCTGTATTTTCTATACCCCATCACATTATAGCACAATACAGTAAAATAATATCGCTATAACCTACCACATAAATATAATAATAAGACAACAGTACACATAATATACAGAAAATCAGCATATTTTTCATTTTTCGTTATAAATTTTTAAATTAATAAATAAAATATTCCTTTTTATAAATCACTGAGAGAGTGAATGAGAAACATTTTCTTCCTTATTAAATAAAAATGGGAGTTTCTAATTATTTTTCCATAAAAATTTCTATCCTAGTTTTTATTTAGAGGTATTTTAAATCAAATATTTTATTGTTTTTAAAATAATTCTAATTTCGATAGTTATTATCAAATTCTCATTTACCTACGAGAAATAAATAAATTTGTGATTTCTTTGGAAGATTGATATGATCATCTCAAATCGAGGAATTCTACCCCTATGTTATTCCTCCCCCAAACCTACAATCAACAATCTGAAAGAGATAACATCTTGATTTATATACCGTTTGAGGTAAACTTCTTTTAGAAGTCATTAAGTTCGTAGACCTTACAATAATTTTCATTTTCAATCAATATCTTACATAATGGTCTTTTGTTATACTAACACAATACAAACATCAACCTGTGATCCAATAATCCCTATTTTTATAACTACTCCAGTCAAATAGTAAAAAAAAAGCACTCAAATTGTGTTAATTAGAAGTTTAAAAAAATTTTAATAGTAGGTAGGGGGCGCCCCTAGATCACTCCAGCCAAATTTCCCCCCTTGGATTCCGTAAGGGATGGCCACCATCTTGAATTTAATTGACGAGATTATGTATCTTGCTAAAAATCGGTTGAACGCAAAAAGTACAATTTTACAAAACATTTTTAGGTGGATATACCAAGAGACTTCTGTTTCGAACGTTTTTTTTTTTAATTTCTTATTGCTCAAAACATATAAAATCTCGAAAATGTCACTACAGGGGGGTGAAATCAGTTATCGATTTTACATCAAAACGGTCAATCGGGGTTAATATCTACAATATTCAAGTTTTAAAAAGTTTTCGTGCTTGGTACGAAAACAGAGAGCGCCAAAAGTCGACAAAAGGTCTAACTAAAAACGGGGTCTTTCTTAGCTCGTTTTTAGCTAGACCTGTGTTTTATGTTTTATATTTTTACAATTTTAATCCTTTTGATATTTTTTGAATGAACTGTCATCTATTTTGAATTTAACTCTTTGAGAAACCTATCTCTAATTAGCTCTTGGCGTGTGCCTGATGATGAGGTTTTTGAACCTCGAAACCAGTCACTCAATCTAATTACACACGAGTTTTGTGGATTTTTTGACTTTTTATTTCATCATATTAACCTTCATTATCATAGAAATATAAAATATAAGTAGTCTTTCTAATTTCAACTTACATTCCCCAATATTCAGAGTCAATTATCGGGGTTAGAGACAAGTTAGGAATATTAGACTTAAAATTAATTCTGACGATTAGAATAAAAGTATCATCTCCAAACCACTAATTCTTCTTGGAAAGTGCTAAACCTTGCTTCTAATAGCTTTTGATTCAATCAGCGAAAATGACTCGCCTTTTGCTGGACATTAAGATCAGACAAATTCTAAGGGATATTTCTGAATTAGTAAGTTCTAACTTCGGCAAGAGTTCATGAATTACATGAGGGTCAAAACGACCCTCCAAGATTTATACGATCCCCACCACTGTTTCCCAGACCAGACGTCTTCGGGCAGCGGGGTGTTGGGTGTATGTACAGACGGTGCAGCTCTTGCAAGTATGGCCGAAGGGTCGGAAAAGGCAATACAGACTCCTCGTATTTCCCGAGAACCTGCAATAATCCTGTCAGGTTACCGTGTGCATCCCCCCTGGAGGTATTTACTTTATACTGCTGCTATGTTGCGTTGCCCCTACCTGCTTAAGGCACCGTTTATGTGCTTTTTATGACCCAATTACATGGAACAAGGCGACGAATTCACTGACAAGGGGTAAATTGGCATTCCTGTTTTCTTGGGGAAATTCTAAGAGCTTTGTGGAAAGATTCGGGTGGTGGAATTAATTGAAATGTTCTTAATTATTTTGATAAAATTTTATGTAGGTAATAGTGGAAAATATAAAATAAACACATCTGTGTAAAACAGAAAAATAACAATTTAAGAATAAACTACAGAAATAATTAAACTTCTTCTTGAAAGTTTTAATACTTAGTAGGTATAGAAAGAAGTACTGGATTGTCAGCAATATAACGGAAAAATAATCAGGGAATGAAGAGAAAAAATTATGACTCCAAGAAGAGAAACAACTGGATCAGGGAACATTTCTGGATATGAACAGAACGTAAGGCTAAGCTTCAGAGATATTTATTTTGTTCTTATCTTAAAAAGTGCCGTAACAGTTTTATTTTAAACATGATTAAGTTATAATTGGCTTCCATTTCTTGTTCAATTTTCAAGTTGATTTTCTTGTCTTAAACAGCTAATAAATTTTTTACAGACTTTATTGGTGTGGAAGATCCTATGAAATTCAATTTCAATTTCCTTAGCGAGATCCGTGAAGAAAAAAATGATGCCTGAAGGACAGCTCACCTGAGACAGAATCTTCGCGTTAATATCCGACATGTTTTCATTAAATAAAAAAAGTTCCATCTGAGGTGGGAATATTAATTTTTTATAGCACCTTCAATTTGTATTTTTAATCAAATTTTAAATTCACACTACAAATTTTGATTAAATCAAAATCTGTCAAGAACAAACATTGTTAATTAGAGTTTTTTTAAACTCAAACGTAATCTCAGCAATTAATACGAAGAAATACAAAATAAACCAACTTGATTAAGCTCATAGGTTTTTATAAATTTATCTATTTACAGATGCTGCAAATTTTCAATTTTCTGTTTTCAAAACACCCCTCCCTGTAGCTCCATCTTTTATGGTGCTTGAACAAAATATTTTTGGAGTCCTGTTGAGAGAGTTTTCCAAAGTGACGTTTTTTTTTTTACAAAAGCCCATATTTGCAGCCGATTGCAGACTGCTATTTTCATTTCAGGGGAATGGAATATTTGTAGTAGTCCGATCTATGGAAGGGGTGGTTTGATGTTGCATTTGAATTTTCGAAAAGATTGGTATTTTTGAAACTCTGGGTACGAACGATAGAGGAAAATTTAAAAAATAATTAAATGGTTAAAAAACGTTTTCCGAATTATTAAGCATCACTGTAAAATAATTTGCTATTTATTGTTATACATTTCCAGTGACGTAGACGGGAAAGGGAGCCAAATTGTTAAAATTTACAAAAGAATCGTACTGAAATTTTTGAAATAGACTACAATATAATACTAAAAGACTTTTAAAAATGTCAGGAAGCACTCTTCGCATATAAAATCGAATTTATACAAAATATGGTAGGTTCACCAATTTAGTGATCGATGCGCGAGAAGGTGTTTTGTTTTCTTAATCGGTGTATGGTATCACCAATATTCAGCAATATTCTTGAAGAGAGCAGCAAAAGTAATAAAAAATAAAATTTACAGACTGCTTTTCCAGGACCAAATTCCCAACAATTTTCCAGGGACTGTTTTCTTATACCTATATCTAACGCAATGTCCTAGATAAACGTACTCATAAAATAAATTCCAGTTGATAAAGCGTCCCATACAATTGAAGAGATTTGGGGAAATTGTATAAAGCCTGGGCCGGGCCTCGGCCGGCCAGCTAAATTTGCGACGACGTCACGAATAGCAAATGAGGGTGTGAGATTAAAGGATCAGGCTGATATTACGGGAGATCGGATTTAATGTCAACTCATATGTAACTGACTCTTCTCTTCAGTACACAATCGTCCCAAAGAGATAAAGCAGAAACTGTAAATAGATTTTTCTGCTTATGTGTACAATTATTACGGTTTACGTATTTTTTCATGTGACCGTAGATTTAGATCGCGGGTTATGACTTTTTCATGAAATCAACTAGGAATAATACACTCACAAACTTATTTCGAGTTTACAATTCATCAAAAAAAAAAAGTTGTTGACTCCAAGTACCTACGAGTAGATTTGCATAAATAGATAGTTAAAAATTATTGTCAGTTTGGACCTTCCTTACCGCGATAAACCTATCGCGGTAAGGAAGGTCTAAAGCGGCGGTCTAAAGAGGTGAAGCTTGCAAGTTCGATCCCCCGAGCCTTCGCACTCGTTTTTAATATTAAGTGCTTTTCGAATATTTGTGAAAAAAAGCGCTAGATTGAGATGGATAAATTTACAGGAAATAAGGCTACATCGGATGTAGCGCTAAAATGCGCAGAGTGATTGATCAAAAATATAAACTTGTCAATGAAATAAGGCGCGGTTTCCGACTTTTAAAGAAATTGCTCACACCGAATTCTATTAGGACGGCGTTTTCAATAAATGAATTCCAGCATAAGATAAATATAAAAAGCTAAAAAAATATCCCAGCATTGCTGAATGTGTAATCACATAAAACCCAAATCTGATATTAATTATGTAAAAGGTGTTTGGAATCGAATCTTTCAGCAAATACAATTATTACTGTAACGACAAATTCTCGTTCGTGAACATGATAAAACTCGTTTCCAACTTAAGCGGATTTCGATGCACCATGAAATACATAATTACATTTGTAGCTGTTTGTGGATAAATTTTATCGTGCTGAGTAGTTGAGGGTAAATTTCCGACATTATATATATAAGGAGTAGAAAACAATTAATTTCGCCGACAAGCTTGATCATAAATTCAGGGCAGCAAGATGTAATTTCATGCCAACGTATGGTCGTTATGGATTTAATACTAATTAGGGTTTGCATTATTGCCTACTAATTATCTCTAAATTAGTGCCTAAATCCTGAGTCTGCGTTCGGATACGCAGAGATTAGCCATTATGCAAGGCTCAGGAAAGGGGAGAAACATGAACTTCCTGAAAATAATGTTTCCCTCGCTCAAACAACAAAAAGTCAAAAGTAAATTACAACAAAAATCAAAACACTGATGTGCACTATTACTGTAATTGAGCAACGAAATTATTCCACTTTCAGCTATTAAGGAAATATAAAATAACCACCCTTATATAGGTATTGTGAGAGAGAATAAAAGGGCAAAGGTGGAAAAGGTTTCACATTCACTGCCAGGCACTTGCTAGATTTTTCATTCACCTTTGTCCTAATGAAGTAATGTCGGAGAGCATTCCCATGACTGAAAGTAAATAATTGGTTTCAACCGGAGTCCTGAGGGCTACAGCAATCTTGCGCCCAAACTAGGAAGCACAAACCTACCCAGAAAAAGAAAAGAAAGAACCTTAAATATAACGAGGCATCATTTATGTTAGCGTTTGTACAGGTTACATTTTTATCCTTTTGCCTCGATGAAAGTCGAGCCAAATTGGCTTTTACAGGTAAAATGGTGGATTTTTTTTAGAAAAATGTTTATGAAAAATCATATTACATATAAATTATGAGAAAAACATGAAAAAAATGTCTGTAAATATTACCTATCTGTGGATTTTATGTCGGAAATTCATTTCGATTAGTAGAATATACGAGATATTTCGATTTCGAGAGAATCGTGATCCGCTGTCACGGTAACTTGCTATATACAGGGTGTTGATTTTCAAAGCGGGCCATAGGGGATTAGCATTGCGAAAGTGGTTTTTGAGGATTCCTGCTCGCCGTTTAAACTGACAGAAATGGTTTTGGTATCAAAATGAAGCTGAAATTATTGCGCATAACGCTTGACATCATAAATTAATTTAATTTCACGTTGTTTTCTAAAATTCTTCAGTAAAAATTCAAGTAATTGTTAATGTTTAATCACAAAATAGCATGCCTTGCCTAAACAATAATGACGTTTCTACCTTTTGACAATCCAATAATAAAACATTGGTCTATTAAAAAAATTCACGGCAAATAAATCGCGAACCCTCCTGTAACTAGCTACACTGTAATAGGTTTTCACCATAAAGACTCTTTCTTGGTTTGTATAACCCATTTTTAAATAGAACCAGACTTTATTATTACCTACTGACTTATAAAGTTTTATTATTGGATTGTCAAAACGTAGAAACGTCATTATTGTTTAGGCAAGGCATGCTATTTTGTGATTAAACATTAACAGTTACTTGAATTTTTACTGAAGAATTTTAGAAAACAACGTGAAATTAAATTAATTTCTGATGTCAAGCGTTATGCGCAATACTTTTAGCTTCATTTTGATACCAAAACCATTTCTGTCAGTTTAAACGGCGAGCAGGAATCCTCAAAAACCACTTTCGCAATGCTAATCCCCTATGGCCCGCTTTGAAAATCAACACCCTGTATAACTGTGATCATCCCTGTCTTTATTATTTTAATCTCTGAGTGTAAATCTTTCATTAGATATGCGACAAGTACTCTGAAGTAGTGTTTTTAGCACACGGGTGTCTGTAGTAAAAAAGAATCGATATATCGGGATTTAGATTCTCGGTTAGCGCATCATCAGGTCATCATCTAAGCACAGAAAAAAGATATTTCTGTGGGAACCTGCCATAAGATACTTGGGAAAGATGCTCATTATTCTTTACGCTCATGAACCTTAAATGCCCTTATCGAGTAACGGTGGTGCAGGAATTGTTACCTCGAGACATTCCCGAGATGTTCGATTTTTGTCCATGGTTTTCGCAACATTTGCAAGACAATGTAGAAATGTTCAGCAAGACCTTCTTCACAGATGAAACATGGTTTCAAAGATCGGGATTCGGGATAATTTAATTTCCAGAATTACAGGGCAGCAATAATTATTAGTGCTGGGAGATTAATTAGGCCATTTTTTTAAGGAAACAATAATAAGTGCCGTGCGGTAAAGGGAAGAAATTTTTCGGCTGTTTTTGAACTAGCTGTATGAATGAACTGGTTGAATGATATTTTCAGCAGGACGGTGCAAGACCCCATTGCACTATCGAAACACTCGATTTACTGGATCATTGTGACGACCGACTTATCCGTCGTAATGCAGCCATGACATGGCCAGCCCAGCCAGATCCTGCGACCTCTCACACCTTGCGTGACTTCTTTTTATGGGCCTTACATTAAAATTCAATATTTCTAAATGATTTGGCAGAATTAAGACGCAAGATCAATAAGATAAACCAATCATTCACCTGAACTGTTACAAACGGCCCTTAGCGGTGTGAGAAACCGTGTATTAAAATATGTACAGGAGGGTAGATGGTGCTTAATTCACCTCCTAAATTAATTAATTGTTTTTTTGATATTTTAACAAATTGTCAATAAAGTGAGTGTAAACAAACCTCTTTGCTGTCAGGGACTACGAAAACATATTCGTTTTCGAACACACTTTAGTTATAATGTTTTAATTTTCTCATAATCTAATAGAAGTTTTCTCGTATGCCTCTTTACTGATATAAAGGTTGAATTAATGATAGCCACATGTTGTATAATTGCAACCCAAGAAACATTAATTTAATGGTCAATTTCATCTTTAGAATCCAGATTCATTCCAAATTAGGATTAGGGTGAACCGTTTAGCCGTTACAAGACCAAAGGCATTACAACTGAGCCCAAACTTCCATTCAGAGAGATTATTATCCAAAACAATGGCAATTCCGGAATCTTGTCCTTTAACAAAAAGGTTGTGAGCTACTAAAATGGTAATTTTGTGACGGTGCGGAGATTACTTCGTTTTCTGTCCATATTCTGAATCTCGATACCAATTAGGAATAAAAATTATTAATCTAGAGGCGATCTATGCTAGGAACTCAAAAGGAGTTCCCATATAGAAGTTGAACTTCAAAATAACAATTAGACCTCTTTCTTTTGTAAGTAATTAAGAAGTTAGAAATAACTCCCGTTATATTGATAAAATGAAATTACAATGCTTATTATACAGTAAACCAGGTCCTATAGCAAGGTTATACAGGTCCCCTTGCCATGACATAACTCCTTTTAAACTTACTTCTTCCTATTCATGAATAATTATTGCATCATACTTAAATGTTTCTGGATTATTATTATCTTTGGTATTTGTTGTCAATGCTTTTTTTATTTTTGTTTCTATACAGGGTGTTAAGAAAATGACGGATAAACTCTTCATTGTAGGGGACACTCAGTAAAGTACGGGAAAAATAATTTAAAAAATTCCAGAGCTACATTTTAAAAGATATAAGCAAAATATTGAACAATAAATTAGGCAACGTTTAACACGATAACTGCTGGTATTTGGTAATTTCGTCTAATGTCTAACAATGTAGGTAGTTTTAAGGTATCAAAACCGTTGTTGCCAAATGCTTTTTTCAGCATCTTAGAAAAGAAAAAAAATTCTTTAAATAAAAAAAAAATTCTAAAAAATTAAATTTTCCAAGCCAGTAATACATCTTAATTATTATCATTTATCACATTTTTTTTTATTAATCTGTAATAATGTAAATTGTATTTGTTACGTGTTCGATGTTTTTGATTTCTTGAAAGAGCGAAGAAACTCTTGAGGAAGCAACAAGAGATTTTTCAGACAATAGAGCCAAAAGGGCAAGTCATTCCCTTTTCCAGTAAATAATAAATTTACCCAGACGAAGTAAATTTAATTTAGTAGGCTTTTCGTTGATTCACGTTTCCACGTTATTGATGTTTATAATTTCCATAAGTTTCGCGAGTATATATAAAGTCGCGAATTTTCTTTTTATCAGTCTGTCGGCTTCAATATGCTGCAGCTTTGAAATGGCAAGGCTGAAGTGAACATGATTTTATTTGAAGTTCATTTGAATGAAATTTTTTGCGGTGTGTTACTTTTGCTCGGGCACAACAATTGGATTGTTGTTGACGTTCGGTCTATTCTGTGTTTGCTCTTTATTTTTTTTATTTTTTGAATGCTGCTGTTGTAAAGAGTCATACAGACGGTGAAATTTTAGAGGAATTTAATTTATTTTTCGTTTCATTGCCGAGTAAGCAGACGTTTTTTCTAGAAGAAGAAAATATTTCTAGATTTTGCTTGTGAATTTTAATTAAGATAAGTAAAACCCCAAGTAGTTTTGCACAATATAATTTTTACCCTAATTATTTATTATATAATGTATAGGTAAGTACCTATAAATAGAGATTAAAATATTTCAACGATTTTCACTTTATTTACAATAATTTATTTACAATGTAAATTTATTAACAGTAATACATATACAAACTAATAATCTCTGAATAATAATCATTTTTGGATGCATATAAAATAATTTTTGACTCTAATATAATGAGGGGTTGAAATTTCGTCTAGGATTTAATTAGAATAACACATAGTAGTTGCAAGTTACTTATCTAAAGGAAAGACGTTATCATTACGAGGTGATAATTATTATTTATACGTTTTTCTAATTCAAGAAAAACTTCTTTTCTCATGAATTTATTGAAACTCTCGAAACCAATAATAATCATAATAATTTTTGAATTGCATTTCTGTCGCATTAATTTTATTATGAATCAGAACGATTATGGAATAACCATTTGTTCATTCATCATTTTATGCTTTCACATTTTAGTGTTCATAAGCCAATTGCCAAGGTTAAGTTAAATGACCCGTTCACTTAGTCATTCTTGTGGAAGAATTTAACCAAGGTGCATGGGGAAGGAACTCTCGTTGTACTTCTGGCATAGAAACTTGACGACTCCATTTTGCAGCCAATAAAATGCTGTTATTATAAAAAAAACGTTACCAAGTCCAAGTAACGAAAAAATTAATAAAATTTTACTCCTGCAAAACTCTTCCTATTTATAGAGGAGGAAGGTTAGAGTAATTTTAGTTTTATATCAGATTTGATAATTTTTTTTTTTTTGGTCAGAGAACGTGTGGCTAGAAAATTATCTCTAATAATTACATTCGACACATTCGAGTTTGAGGTTGAATAAATATTCAGAACCTTACTCCACAAATTTAAGCGCTAGATATTTTATAAATCATGATAATATTTGAGCTTGAAAATGTAGCATAGGTATATGATAATATGATAAAGTATAGAGGGATATTTCATTTAATTCTTTCTTTGTGGTGAATAATACGATTATGCAAACAAGACGAGACTGCGGCTGAAATAATAATTTCAGTTGATTCACACAGAAAAATAAATAAATAGGTAAATAGGTGCCGGACTGGGGTAAATTAAAATCAGTGAAAGATATGATTAAAAAAATACTCGAACCGATTTCATTCGTTACCTCTTTTAAAACACAGATTTGAATGTTTTAGTTATATTTGTTGGTATTCTCATATTCATATTCATGAGAGGAGTAACTCATAAATTTCAATTGTATAAAATTATGATACTGCTCTACTCTGGAAAAGGTATTACTCTACTCTGGAAAAGGTATTAGCATGTAAATATTTTCATTCGATATTTTTACCATCCCAGCTTATAAATCCGAATGATCAAAGGCAAATGAAGCAATAAGGGATTTTTGTAACGAAAGGCAAATAATAACGCCGTAGAGAGTAGAGAGTAATTTGAAAACTCTCCGCGTCTAAATATTCATGAGTTGCAGTTATGAGTGATACGTCAGTTATGCAGAAAAACTTCATTAAGTACTGTGATACTACACGGAGAGGTTCGTTAATAAAATGGGCAGGAAACCGGCAATTAAAACAATAATGTTTGTTTTTTGTCTCTCATAAGTTTACTTTGTAAGCAGATGGGAACAAATGGTTGTTGGAAGTTTCTAATTTCTATTGCGACCAATAAAATAATTGTTGTATGGACCATTAAAGAGACGATCGTCATAAAAATTGTCCAGAAAATGTTCTCTAAATTTTGACTATTAACGTCGGTTTGTTCTCCAACTGCGAGCTTCAACTAAATTATTTTTAGTACTTTTTTAATGTATTTTTATTTTGATTATTTTGGGACAAATAAAGACAATTTTTTTGTATTCCATACAAAAAGGGATGGAAGAAATCGATAAGAAAAAGAAAACAAATGGCTTTTTACTCTTTTTACAATGATTTACCCGTTATTTATGAGCCCTGATGTATAAGCGCCCTGTGAAGTTATTTTTTGACCGAGATCGGTCATCTTAAGGACGGACTTCAGAAATATCGTTTACCAGATAAAAAGACCGTGTAATATCTTCGTTCGTAACCAGTTAACAAAAAAGTTCTTTCGTAGGTTCTTTTCGACCCGGCTTGAAATCGCTAACCATTGGTGTATGGAGGGTCACTCACAAATTACCCTGTCCTGTATAAAATCCGAATAATTCCTTCACGTCTTTTATATGAACGTATGGTCAAGATACGTAACGTCAAGATGATCAGCTTCCTTAAATAGGCTAGATGGGGTACTAGATGTCAGCCACAATAGACCTACGGTCGCAGTGGAGGTGTCACAATGGCCCACTCGCGATTAATCTAATCTAGTCTATATGAACGTATCCATTCTCGAGCAGTCCTGGATTATCAAAAAATAGCCCAGAAAAATCCCTGTATCGATCTTTTCTCGATTTATTTTATTTGTTTTATTACGAAATAAGAGTTAGGCGGTCCCGGTGAGAAGAAAGCCATTCTGACGCTTCGTTATAGACGAAGTGTTTGTGCCTACCACATTATGCAAAAGGTGAATCAATTGTTATGTTTATTCCTACTGCCTTTAATTTCAGGTTCATTTGTGTGTAGCTATAATCATTTTTATCAAGTTATATTTGTAACGATTAATAGGGTTAAGCTGTTATCACGGAAAAGTGTAAAATAATCACATCGCGCCACGAGCTAAAAAATGATCTCGACATAATAATAAATTTATTTGCAGTTGCCTCGATTTTAGATTACTGTATTCACTTTAAAAGGTTATTTTGGGAGGAAATTGCTTTATGCTTTAGCTTTGTACGTCCATATTTGCAGGAAATACGGTTCGACGCGTTGACAATCGTGGAAGTTTAAAATAAGTAAAGACGTGGAGTTGCAATATTATTTTACTAGGGTTCTTCCATTTGAAGTATCTACTTCACTTACAGCTTCACTTTATCAGTAGCATTTCTGATGGAAGTTTTATTTTACTGCAAACGTGAAAACACACAATTCACAGTAGCACATAGCAACATAGTTGGAGACTTGTTTCCTATCAGAAATTTTCAATTGAAAGTTTCTTCAAAAGGTTTTTTTCTAATCTAGGGTTTTTAATCGTGAACGTTACAAAGAAACTCATTTATTTAGTCCATGGTGATTTCTTTCTCGAGTTTTATATTGTTTTTTTTTCGCCAGGTAATGGATTAAAAGACTGCCTCAGAAAAAAATATACTAACCTCCCAGGACGAAAATTGATTGTAACAGCTTTCGCAATAATTTAATTGTAAGATTTATAATTAGAGAACGGATTATAGGCAAAGAAAAAATGCAAAATAGGCGCCTTTATAGGCACATTTTTTGGGATAAAAAGGCTTAAACTTGAACCAAATAGGCAATAAAATAGGCAAATTTTACTACCAAATTTTCACTACATAGAAAAAATGAGTAACACAAATTTACGTTTATACATAGGTGCCTTAAAAATTCCTGCCGATTTCATCAAGCACGTTGTTTGATAAATAAAACAATTACAAATATTACACTTAGCATTTTGCTATATACAAGCTCGGAAAAATATTGTGTCGCCATCCAAGAATTCAGGATATGGCTTAATCCATGAAGAAATTTTGTTTGATTTACTCATTTTTATGTATTAAAATTTTATGCCAGCCAATTCTGGTCTACTAGTACCTTCATATTCATTCATGAGAAGTAAGAAAGTAACAGATACATCTGGGAATCATTAAAACCAAATATGTGTAGTAAATGGAAACAATATTAATTTGAGAACTTGAAAAGATATACCTCAACCTTCACCACAGGTGTCCGGGTCAGTTATTATTTTTTCTATAAGGGGTTATAGCTATTGACTTAGGACCTATAATAAATTATCTCAAGTGGGGTAGAAAAATTTTCAATTTTAATATTCTTTCAAAGTTAATAATTGTTAGCATGAAATATATTTTGAGGTGGATAAATTTAAATTTATTTGAATAGGCAAGAATAGGCATTTTTTGTGAAAATAAGCACCAGATACTCAAATAGGCAAAAAAGGCACAGATAGGCACTTTGCCTATAATCCGTTCTCTATTTATAATAATAAAATATTGAGAATTATACAGGGTGTTAAGAAAATGACGGATAAACTCTTCAGTACATTGTAGGGGACACTCAGTAGAGTACGGGAAAAATAATTTAAATATTTATTTTAGCTTATACCTACATACTTTCAATGGGTGATGATCGGCCTATCAAAAATATTGGTCGTTTCAAGTAGGTATCCATGATTTTGAAAAAGTCTTGCACTCCTCAATTAATCCGTAAATTATGAGTTTTGCAAAAAAAAAATATAAAAAAATAGCAAAGTCATAACATTTCATAATTCCTCATAACTGTTTTAAATTTTTACTCCAGATTAAAGCTTCAGGAACTGCTTCGTGGAGTGGATTGTAGCAAAACCACCATCAAATTTTGTCATCGGGCACTCATTTACTATGTGGATAATTATCTCAGACGGATAACCACATAAACAACAACATTATCAATCAAATTGCACTTGAAGAGTATATCGAATTACGTCTAGCATGTCCAGTTCTCAAACAGTTCAGCATTACCTATACCCTTCATATCAGTCTATAAGTGATATTACCTATATTAGTAATTGCTTCCCAGTCAAATATTATACTTTACGTCTATGCTGGAAACTAAGGGTTTATAATATCACCATCTTAGAGTGCAAAACTTTTGACGAGAGTAACTAATTTCGTCTCATATAATATGCATATGCAAGTTAAGGGTTTCGTGCGGAAATTAATGAATTGACCCTTCAAAGGAAAAAGCAATAATTGCTTCCAAGAGTTCCAAGCAGAAAATTCAACTACCAGAATATGAACTATATAAGTATAAGTATGTAGTTGGCACTTATATAAGGTAAATTTCTAGTTAGAACTTCTAGAACGAACAAAGTAAATATTTAGTTAGAAGCTCTAGACCGAACTACGACTAAATTAAGTAATTAAGCACGGTTGACAGCAAGTGCTCGATTGCGGTTCTAGTCTGCCAAAAGATACAAAATATGATTAAAAATAGGTAGATACTCTTAAAAATATGTAAATAATTGTAAAGACAGGTTAGAGGGTAACATATTAAGAGTGTTCAAAAAAGTAGCAAAAGATGGAAGGATGAAAATGATGAAGGAGTACCTAATAGACGGAAGGAGAAATATAACAAAAACATTATATTATAATTAAAATAAATAAAACAGAAAATGAACAGAATTAGAAAGTTTTATTTTAATTTAAAATAAAAAAATCCAAGTTCGAAGTTCATATCAAAAGTCATTTATTCTAGTTTCAGAAAGTATTTTGTTTGAATTTTTGTGAATCTGATAAAATGGGATCAAATTTGCTGATACTCGCTGAAAAAAGTCTTAATAGAGGTCAGTCGTCATTGTGTCTTTTTGCAGATTTCTGCATATTTGATATAATCTTTTTCAATAAAATAAATATTTTACATAAACGACATAAACGAACTTTTCACTTTGGCAGAAACGTTAAATCGATATAGATTCAGAAAATGAGCATTCGACAAAATCAAAGCCAATAATAATTGACGCATGCGGCTCGTTTGTACACGTAATTTACATTTAAATGAAAATATTCTGCCCGAATAAACAATAAAGCTAAAATACTTAAAAGTTAGTGAGCTCTGCACTGATATAGCCTGAAAAATTATTTAGATATACATATACAGTGTGCTCAGGACAAGAAAGAACAGCATGAGGATCTCGGAAACCGTGAGAGATGCAGGGTGGGTTGAATTAACAAAAAATTTGGTAATTTAGGGGTCAATATGAAATTCCGTTGAGAAAACCAGATAATTCCGCTTACATCCGGAGATATTGGTTTTTATTTTTTTCTGAAGTTATTTGGAAACAGAATATGACAAAGGACACTTTCACATTGCTGCTTCTTTAGCTCTACAAGATGGCGTTTATAAAGTTTCAATTATTCAACGTTTAGATTCGAAGAAATCACTATTAACTTTATTTTTTAAAAAGCCCATAAAAAAAGTGCACCTGTATTAGATGGCATTTTCGATTACGAATTCAGCAATGTATATCACAGTATGGTTTCTTTTTTTATAGCATATTTTGGCGTCGAACTTATGACGGTGACAAAATGAGAAAAACAATATTATTGACATATTTATCAGTACGTACTAATATGTCAATAATATTGTAAACGTAATTTAATAACAATAAACGTAATAATAAAAACGTGAAGTCTGAGTTCTTAAAAGCATCGAAACGAAATATCTCATTTTTAATAGACATTCAATACAAAATTCGTTTAGAAGCAAGCTATAAATACTGCACTAATTTTCATTGAATTGTGTCCCTCTGTAGTTAGTATGGTTCCATTAAGATTGTGGTTCTGTGGCCATTACTCCATTCTGGACTTTGCGGTAATTACCTAACCAGACGTTCCATTTCCACAAATTCACACTACAATAACTAATTATTCCAAAATCCTGTACAGTTTACGGCATGTCAGATTTAGTTAGCCATTTATCACCATGTTAATTGCAAATATAAACGTTCCTGGTGAAATAAATCGTATGCCTCCATTAAATTTAAAATTTCTGTTCGCACCCCCAACAAAGCAACTCAAACTCGCATATATATCTAAAATTAATTTTCGTTTTTCCTCAAGAGATTTGATTTACCTACCTCCGTAACCAGCTAAGCTAATCTATATGACCCAGCTTCCTGATTGAATTATATTTCAGGCTGATTGTTATGTTTCTGACGGGAGATAACACAAATAAATAATGCATAACGAGGACGACCGGTAACAAGTTATGAAACCCGAACTGAATAATTAAAAAATTTAGCACATCACTGAAACATAATTATTATTAGGTGGGTATATCCGCGGATTACTTTTACAGTAAACTCCTAAAAATTAAAACCTCAAATTTTTTCCATGGTATGTATAGATAATCGGAAAATTTTATGAAAAAATAATCTCATAAAATTGACTCAAACTACACTTTTTTCATGGATATAAAAATGCCCTTCGGAGCATTTTTGAACGCAGGGTGTTTCATTTTTCATTATCTGTGGGATTGACTTGACGGGTTGATTGGTATAACCTCAAATAAAATTATAAAAGTACCTAAAATATTCGTTCAAAACTTGTTTGTTTTCGAGAAAAAGTAAAAAAAAATATATTACGGTAATTTTAAAAATTTTCGATCAACTACAGATAATTTAAAGAAATTTTATCCGCAATATTTACTTATTGGGTCGACACATTTTGTAAGAATATAAAAGGCGATGAAATGGAACTGATTTTACTAGCGAAATCTCCATGCAATATGTATGCAATGGATGTATGTATGTATCTCCATGCAACATAGAAATATGTAATGTAGTGTCTTAAAATATACTCGACAAAAGAGAGAATGGTAACTCAAACCGGCATAATTGCCATCATTATGCAACTACGAACACCTAAAAAAATGTTAACAAACAACTAACAACTATCAACTATCGACTATCGACTATCAACGGAAGCCGGAAAATTATTCCAGGAAAACTATGTATGGTGACAACGCTACTAATGGTATGGTGAACTGAGAGACATCGATGTTTCGATGGTTATTTCCAGATCATCAGTCTGACATATCACCACCACCATGATGAGCTGAAAATAACAAGTGTAACATCTATATCTCTGTCTTCACCATACCATTACTCATTATTCAGTTGTGTCATTGAGAAACGTTATTGTTAGACCTCCTCTTTCAATTTTCGACAGTTTATACTTTACTACAGCGTAACAATAATTTTTGGGCAAATTCGAGGACAGACTACACTTTTCATTTTTAGTATTGTACAGGTTTATTTTATCGTTTAAAAATAGATAAATAAAAATCATTTCTACTATCATCTAGTCGTGTTTCTGAACTATCTCCCATATTATTAGTCCAGTCTAATTATTATTCTACTTATATGAAAACAGGTCATTTCTTGCAAAAGGTCATATTTTTCTGATTTTTGGATATACGTAACCGAAATTTTTGAGCAAATATATAGATTTTTGCATTTTTTCCCATTTTGCGCCTAACAATGCGCTTCACCGAAAAAATTCTCGTGGAATATATTTTGAAGAAAAAAAATTTCCAAGCTTCCAAGTTATTAAGGTCTGTTATAACAAGCCCAATAACTTCTAAAACTTGGAAACTGACAATGTAAGCAATAAAATCGCCGATCGAAGGGAGACATATTTGGGTGAAAAATTTAACTATATCATTTAAGTTTATCCCTTGGGCAGGGGTAGAGACCCCTCCTTCGCTTATCATCATAGGGAACAGATATTGAGGAAAACATCATCTGAAAGCTACTTGAATTCTCTTTCATTTACACATTTGATCACCTACGTTGTGATCAATTTTCTTCTCGTATAATTTTCGAAATAAAGTAATAATTGCTGAAAAAGCTGTTTTATCGAAGCCAAAAAAGTGCGAAATCGTTGTAAAGAGAATTCAAGTAGCTTTCAAATGATGTATCACTCGATACCTGTTCACTATGATGATAAGCGAAGGAGTGACCATCCCTGCCAAAGGAATGCATTTGGGTGGTTAAATTTGTTACCCAAAGAAGTCCCCTTCAATAATAAAATTGACCTGTTTTGGCGTTTTTCGCGTACACCTTCAGTTTCCAAGTTATTAGCCACCCTGTATACTTGTGTATCCATCAAATTGTCACGTTTCTGACACACATGTACTGCAGGGATACCTCTATGACACTCTGGGAGCGGTGCATGAGCGGAGTGTCGATTCACGTTGGTTCTATGGTTCTATACATGAAAGAAGTCTGAAAGGGTGGTAGGAGCTGTAACGAGCTGAACCAGATTCGGATGAGCGTCTGCGGCTCGACGTGCATTTTTTTCCCGATCTTGTTATTGTAGATGAGATCAAGCGGGCTGTGTCTTTTGAACACTTCCCATAAAAAAGAGAATATATTAATGAGCCCGCAAAAGAAGAATTCTTCCAAAGAAACTATACAAACAGTTTTTTTCAAACTAAAGCGTTAAATTATTAAAATTCTGAAGAGAAATTCTTGGCACTATACCACTATAATCCATTTTTATTTCTTTCACTTCTGCAGACGGTAAACAGGCTCGCAGGCTGCATTTACAGTATCAAATTCGATTAGGATTAAGACGAGGCTTCATAATGGAAGAGGAATCATCAAACGCCAAGTGCATCTGCTTTCTGGCATCATACCCTTCGTACTCCGTGCGGATGCATTACAGCGAACAATATGAGGGTCAAGTTCCCTTCTTAAATGCCTTTTGTGAGTAGGCTTTTAACAAATGACAGATGCACGCGTAGATATAATTAAAGAAGATATAATTAAACATGTGAGACCAGGCGCTACTGAAGTAGCTTGCCAAGGCACTCAAGCCAAGAAGACGTCTCGTTATTACAATAAAGCTTCCCCTAATCTTCTTAAAACTCCAGACTTACCGGTTAATAATACTCGGTTACTGACCGTAACCTGCCTTTAATAGAACTGATCTAAATAAATGAATTAAAGGTAAACTTGAACCTTGAAATCGAGAATGTTTATCTTATTTACGTTATTCTTTATTTTTCGTGATTCTACGAGAACGAGAAGTAACTTCATCTATGACGAAAAATTACTGCACAATTTCATTTAATTTGCAGAAAAATTCTTACTCTGACAGTAAACATCTTAACCATAAATCTATTGGAAAAAATCCTCTCTTGAACTTTGAAAAAATTTTAAAAAATTAGGTCATCAATCCTCTCATAAGTGATCGAATTTGTTCTGTCTGTTAGTTAGATATATTGTACTGATGAGTCCCAAGTAGGGCGAAACACATGTCTACAATTTTCACCTCGAGCTCACATGCATGAATGGATGGCATAACGTTTTGCAATATGTCATTCATTTCTTGTCAATAAATCTATTGTTTTGACTATTTTTCTCAATGAGAGTTCTAAGTTATTCATTTAAAATTAAAAACTATATAAAGTGGATAGTGGAACAAATCTTGAAAAGTGGAACAAATCTATGCAAATGTGCTGTTCTCGCTAACTGTCCATTATTTACTTTAGCTTGTCACAGAGCTACTATGCCATTCCATCTTCTAAAATGCCTGTGCGCTGTTTAAATGGAAAAATGGAAATTCTCTGCCGTCACGCTTTCAATCGTGGCGCAATTCTCGGGAGACGCATATACTCATCATAAATAACAAAATGAGGTTAATAATTTGGAAACGAAAATGAAATTCACCATGACGTTTTAACCAAAGAAATGAGAAAGTCAAACAGGAGAAAAAGCAATTCATTTCTAGACGAAAAACAAGGTTGAAATTTTCTACACTTTCCGGCTTCGTTCATTTCCCGCTTCGGTCGCCTTCCAGTACGCCTTTAAAAAGGTGAGTATAATCGGTTAGGTAAAATGAGATTCAAACCCTGCAATATTCCCGGGAAATTCGACTGATTCCCGAGAAATAAAATTCAACAACCGGAATGTTCTATGCCGCAATCATTTAAGAAGATATAAAACATAAACATTAAACCCGAAGAGATGGTATTTAATGATATCTTCTATTACCGGTATTTTACCTTCGTGTTTGAAGACGGGCCTTAACTAGAACTGCAGGGAGACGAAATAGAATAAAAGCTCTCACCGTCTCGGCAAATCCCTCGAATATTCCTACAGAAATTATTAATTACATTAAAAATAAGTTTCGGAATGAGTTCTACATGTACCTAAAATTTATTTCTTATAGGAATACACATTTCTACTGGGGCGTTTTAAGAATAACATCATTATTGTAACGAATTTCCTTTTATCTCGTAACTACATATTAGCTATATTTACAAGATTTTCTTTTTTTACGGCAAGTTTACACAATAAACAAAAAAAAAGACTCTCCTTCGTTCATTCATAACGTAATATTATCGTTTTTATTCTTTTATTGTCTCAATTCATTTTACTTCATTCACTTGTCACTTCCCATTCTTCTAAGTACCGCTTTAGATCTATGGATCCAAACTGTATTCTCTCGAATTCACGCACTTTTTTTACCAGACTCACTTCTTCCTACCGCTATTTCTCGCTATTAAATCCCTTTTGCTCCGCAACTAGAGCTGCGTCTCAGACTTCACTGTACTTTTGTAAAAGCTCCCAGTCCTGAGGAACGCTTCTTATATAATTACTATGTCAGACAGTAAATCTCAACACATCAGGAGATTTCAAAACATCAAAACGAAGACGTTTTCAGCAAGGTTTTCTTCACTGATGAAACATAGTTTCAAAGATCGGAACATGTCAATTTTCAAAATTACATACTGGTTTGCTGAAAATCCGCATGTGTTTGTTGAAAACCCACTTCAACCTAAGAAAGTTGACGTTTGCACAGCAATCAGTGCTAGGCGATAATTGGGCCATTTTTTAAGAGAAACATACATGCATGCTATGCGGTATAGGGATGAAATTCTTCAGCCGTTTATGAACCAGCTGCATGATGACGAACTGGCGGAAGGATACTTTCAGCAGGACGGTGCACGACCACAAGACAATCACTTGATTTACTGAGGCTGCATTTTGAGGATCGACTCAACAAAGGTCGTAATACAGTCATAACATGGTCAGCCATATCTTGCGACCTCACACCATGTGACTTCTTTTCATGTCCTTACATCAAAAACTCATTATTTGTGACAAGAATTAATGATTTAGCAGAATTACGAGACAATAATCGAGTAGAAGTTCATCGAGATAAACAATACACCTGAACTGTTACAGAGTGCCCTATGAGTGGAGCGAGAAACCGTGTTTTATATAATGTGTCCAGGAAGGTGGAGGGTATCGACACAGTGGGTACTATTTTCATAACTCATGTATTTAATTTAATTTTTCCTATAAATGGGTGAAGACCTGTTGGAAATTATTGATAATAAATAAATAAATAAATAAATAAATAAATAACGATCTTGAATGTTTGACAACTGTAATTATAAAAGAATTATAGACCTAACCTAACAAAATCAAGTGCTGTTAGTTGTAAAAAAGTGGGTTAAGTTAAGACAAACCTCTTTGCTGCCAGGCCTTACTACAAACGGATTCCTTTTCGAGCACCCGTTACTTTGATTCACTAAAGGAATAGAAGCATTGAAGGTATACATCAAAATTTATCTTCATCAAAATTTCACAGTGTTGATTGTATTGAGTAAACCTACCTCTACCTCTACACATTTAATTTAACAAGCTTCAAATTTTAATTTATAATCTCATATGAAATGAAACCCACTTCAGCTGCCACTTCTTTCATTTTCATTGAATCAAAGTTTCCCTGGTAGCACTCAAACGTTAGTCGTTTTCATTCGATGTAATTTGATTTAGTCCATTTCGTATTCCATTCTAGTCCATGTTAATCACAATGTTTTGTAAAAAGAAACTTGGCAGTGATTTGATTACCGAGAAATGCAAATGTTAATTTACCGAGCTAAAGAAAAATCAATACCGTTCTGCACGTCATTTTTGTACACATTAACGATGCATTGTTTCGAGCAAAACTTACCACATCACAAGAAATGGAGGATCGGTACATATATCAAAATGATAAGATTTCAATAATAGTTTATTATCATTTAAATTCATAGTCATCAGTCGTCCGTCATTTACTTCATCCCTTCTCATTTCTTTCATCGCTTCATCCCGCAATATGGCGCCATTTCGCCCAGGATGTTTATTGGGTTGTCGTCTACCCACAACCTACTACACTTTTGAAATGAACGCGAAAAGTAACAAAAGGGCACTAAGAGCATTCCTCCCTTTCGCAGTATCAATAAGGAAACAGCAGAATTCTTCTTTTGGAGAGTGCAGAATTTAAAAAAAAACTTTTAGAAATAATTTTTTGCAACCTTGCATTGTCATCAATAGAATATTAATGACTCCCGGATTACTCATGCAGGGCCGCCTTTGGCACTCTTGCCCTACTAAAAATACACAGGATGGCTGCCAGAAGTGGGGCAGTGGCGAACTGTGGATCGCTAATTAGTGAAGGGTAGTTTTTAAACTTCGCACTAATATTGTCTCAAGTAGGGGGTTTGGTTTCCAGTTTTACCGCCGCAGGCGAAAAAATTAAATGTTCAAGGTCACTCAATTTCCCAATACTTGAAAATTTAGTCAGATATAAAGAAGAATGGATAATTAAATTACTAAATAATATGAAAAAAATGCAACACTTGATGAAAATTGCCGCAGTCAAAAGGTTTGCTTCATGGGGGCCACAGAAGGAACTAGAAGGGCTAGAAAAAGTGTCAAAATTGGAAAAAAATCCCGTTATAAGCAACTATTACAAAACATAACAAAAAATACATATAAAAAAACATAAAATTCATACAAAATTGCAGAAAAAATTATATTCGTCGCTTCAACTTAAAAAATCAGCAACTCAAAAAAAAAGAGTTATAATTCCAAAAATAAAAAAATTCACGTGTTAAAAATGAAGGAATTTTGGGAGGAAAATGAAAAGATTTTTAATTATAATTTACGCTCCTAAATCCCCTGGGCTGTAGGCGTATTAGCCCAATGGAGACGGCCCTGTACTCATGGGTCATGGTTTGTACCCTGTACCCAATGCTTTTTATACTTATTCTGCAACTAATATCCTCGATACCAGGAATAAATATCTCGCTAATTTTATCAAATCCGCCATTTATCAAGGTGGGCCATTCTGAACGTCCTCAAAATCATGTATAATCCCCAAATTTAACAAACCCTCTGCTTTCCATAGGTATCGAAAATGAGAGCTTTATTTATAGGCCGGCAGGTACATTTATTTTATCTTACCCCATTGACGCTGTAAAATTGGGTTGGTTTAAATCACTCTAATTAGATTTATTCAAGCATCATCTCCATTATAATGTTGCAATGATCATTGGGAACAAAAAAATCTCCATCAATTTTACTTTTCTAACATTCGATAAAGCTAGTGGAAGAGACGTTAGTATTTAAAACACCAGACAAATAAAAAATCAAAAACAAATAAGTATTAGGTAAACAGACATTGTATACCATGATCCAGTTTGAAAAAAGAAACAATAGTGCAAAAATAGAGAGGGCGACTAATCGAAGTGTTCCTATATATCATTACACCTCAACTGTGCAAAATAACAAGAAAAAAAATGACTAATAGTAAGATTGACAAAAACCTCGACAAAAACAAAATGCAAAAAAATTAACCCATTACCATTATATTAAATTAGCAACACAATGATATCAAAGTAGGTGGTGATCAATCTAACATAACCCCTTACTAAGCAAAATTTATCTTCTCAAGTCTGGGTGAAAAATTGATTCCGTCAGCAACATTGCAGATGTTAAAGAACTTATCATACCAAACAATCAGTAATATGATTTCCTGTCGTCTAGTGTGAGAGGTTTCACAAAGAGTCTTTATGATGATGTTGCTTGCAGACCTACATACATTAATAATTCAATCCGTCTAAAAACTGCAACTTGAGTAATAAAAATTAAAGTTAATAATCCGTTGTTTTCTTACAGGGGTCATGTTGCATGTCGCTTTGGAGGTCACTAATAGGTATAAACAAATGAGTAAAACAAAAGTAGCCATAACATGACTCACGCGTAGTTAGGCGAAGCGAAGGAATTTCTACCTACTAGCCAAAGTACTGTGACATTTTCTTCACCATCATTATATGTATAATTAAAATTTATGAAAAACCTACTGCAAATTATTAATATTATACCTTGTCGAGACATCATTTTTTTGTTTGTAGTAAATAATAATTTATTTTCATAATTTTTATAACAACAGCACTGAACTGTGGTGAGAGCATACTTATATTCAAATTCTTGAGTACCATGCACCTACAAGTATTTTAATTTTTATAACATGCTTCTTTTTGTATAATATCTTCTATCAAATTATATTGTAAACGTCAACAACGTCAGGATTCATTGTATCGTTTTATTCAAGACTAATGTTTTATTGTGTGCCCTATTGTGAGAATCGACAGTGGAATTAGATTTCATTCATTTTCAAAGTTTCAAAGCCCCGGTTTCGCAAAGTAAATGGATTCAAAAGCAACGAAACCCTACCTACATCATTTCTAAAAGAAAGTGGTCGAAACCCCGTGAATTTGCAGGAAACAGACCTACTAAAGTAAGGCAAAATGAAAATATCATTGGAAAACATGAAGTAGATACTCATCCAAATCAAAAAGATCAGCCAATTCAAATAAAAGTATTCATTTCAGTTTGTTTACATACCAGCAGGAATGCGTATTGTCCATTGTTGAACAAGTAATATTACAAAGATATATAATTAATTAGCATTAATCATATTATTCAACAAGCGCGTAATTATATGTATTATCCACCTGGCGAGTGCTGTAACATCTGAGTGGATAATAATATCTCTTATTAGCGAGTGAAATACTATACTTTATCTACGACTTTACTTCAATAAAGAAGTTTTACTCAAGTACTTTAGAATTATTAAAGTATGTTGAATTGAAAAGTTTTGTGTTAGTTTTATTTGTTATAAAATCTTATTCTTTTTAAGTAAACCTGTTGGCTATTGAAATTTGCAAAAATATAGGAAAGCGTAGGTACTTGGTAATAAAATTACATGTCGACTGAAAATTTGTAAATTAATTATTCAACTCAAAAATACCAAATATACAAAATCAGGTTTAAAGGATTTTTTGTGCAACTGTCATTAAAAGTCACACTTTTAACGACAGCTGACAGTGTTAAAAGTGATTGTTTACATGGAAGCGTGTTAAAAGTACTTTACAACACTCGTGTTAAAAGTAGATAAACATGGCTCATAAAGGTAGAGGTGTGATTCTTTTTAAAGAATATCAACCTGCCAACAACTTACTGGATCGTAGCGGACTTACCATATCAGAAATAAAAGATACTATAAAAATCATCGGTGAAGTTGCTCCCGTAAGAGTTCTCCCTGGAAGGTCCAAAGACGGCACCCATTGTAGACATTGTTCTAACAATGAGAAATTCGTTTGTGAAACTTTGCCTCATGTTCTTGGATCATGTCCTTTTAGTGAACGATTACGCAATCACCGTCATCATACAGTCCGAAATATGATAGCAGATGCTTTACGAATAAAAGGACTTGAAGTTTTTGAAGAAGTAACTTGTTTAGAAAATATGGGAAGTACACGTAGAGTAGACATTCTTGCAATTGATAAAAAAAAGAACATAGGTTGGATTATAGACCCAACTATACGGTTTGAAATTGACGAAAAACAACCTATGAACGTTAACCTAGAAAAACAATTAATATATAATCAAACAATTGATTTCTTTAAAAAATCATACAAATTAAATAGTATTGAAGTAATAGGTATATTTATTGGTGCTCGGGGAACAATCACGAATTTTTTTAAAGATTTTTGTCATAAATTTGGACTACATTCAAAATTATTAAAATCAATAGCAATCATCACCTTAAAAAAATCCATTTATATATTAAGACATCATTTATATAGTACATAGTAACTTAATTATTTAAAAAAAAAATTTTATTGTATTATTATCAATGTTATTAAGTATTCTTTGTTTCTTACAACCCAGACTGTTGGGAAGATGTAATTTTATTAAATAGTTAATAAAATTTCTATATATATAATTCTATCTACTTTTTCTGTACTTACATTCTCTCATTGAACTACATTTCCTCATGATGAAATCAGACAAATAGGTAGTAAGATTTTTTCATATTCTTTTTATTACTGGCAAACATATTAATAAAAAAATAAGTACCTCGTCAAGTATTTACGACTATAATAATTGTTCAGACATTGCAATTAATAATAATTATTTTGACGTCTCTTTTATTTGTATGCACGCATTTGTTAGTAACCATAGCGGCGGCAACGGTTGCTATGCATAGTACATTTTTGTACTTATCTGTAATATTTTAAAATGCAATTTGACGTTGAGTGTCAGTCTAAATTCATCAATTTTATTATCATAATAAGCAGTTTTACAAAAACCATTGTATGATATTCGTCTTAAAAGTGATTTTCTTTATTCGTGAAATTTGTTCAATTCGCTCCGCTACGCTTCGTTCATTTCACAAACCTTTTCACTCATAAATAAAACTTCACTTTTAACACTAATATCATAAATAGCTATTATTGCACTCTCATTTATCGAGTGGCGTATTCGAGATCTTCTTCGCAGAATATTACTTTTGGTTCTTATGGATCATAATCTTAATTCAATTCTTATAAGTTTTTCGCAAAATTAACTAAGCACTAATCAAATGGACAGGGTGGTTTATCTCGTATGTCCACCCGTGAAATGAAGGTTAATTTAAATATAAAAAATTGAAACGTTGAATCGTTATACAGGACCACAGAATTGCATAATCAGTTTAATTTTTTCTTCGTCCGGGTGCCAGCTATCAAAAACTGTATTTCAGTGGTAAAGTGGCGAAAAAACATCGAGCGTTTTTCCATCCAACGGTGGAAAGTAGAAATCCATTAATAAAATCCAAATCGCTGAAAAGAAATATCAAAAAACAAATTACAGGTCTTAATTATAAATATAATATAATAAAATAATAGATCAATATAATATCAAAAGGGTGGGTATCATAAAAAATACCTACTGTGGATTTGCACACTACTCAGTTTAGTTCCGAATTTATGATAGGTACCTATACCCTTTCCAGATTAACCGATTATTGATCACTTTATTACACACCTAAAATCAATCATTGTCAAAAATTGTCATTTCTATATAATTATATTTTATTAAGTTAAGGTCTTGTAATTAATAACTTTTTTTATATTTCTTTTAAGGGATTTTGATTTTATTAATCGATTTCTAGCCGCGTCTACCATCAGTTGAAACATCAAAACGATTCTAAAATGTCTATGACACTCATTTTTTTTACATTTTATTAAAGAAAGAAATTTGATTTAGGGATTCTACAATAATGCAATCAGAACACTAACAGTAGGCAGTAGTTATACGATGGAATAGGACGGTAATGCACAATTGAAAAAACGATTGAATAACAAGGTCTTTGTTCACGAAGTTATAATATGACTGTGAACTCAAATTAATGTCCAAAGTTCATTTTGTCAAGTTGATTTCCACATTGAAAATTTCCTGAAAAGTTGGAAAAACTAAGCAACCGACACAGAAGTCAAGTAGCAAGTTGTCCACTGTTCGAAATTCAAATTTTCTGTGAAAATCGAGAGACAAAGAGGCAGTTTAGGGAACTTATGAATAAAAATTCAATAAATGAACGGTCTAGATCGGTTAGTAGATTAGATACACATCACCAATAACTCTTCGAAATTCAAATTCGGTAGTAGGAGCCAGTCAAAAATATGCAAGATTTAAAGCAAGTGAAAATCTGAATATGTACCTAGTTAATAATAATATGTAATAATTACTTTCAAGAGTTCTCCGAAATTTTTTAAGGTAATATATTTTTCTAATTAGGTACAATGTTTCATGTTTACAAGTGTAATATCAATATAAATAAAAGTATAAAAGTGCATTTATTTGCAACATTTATTAAATAAAGTAACCGCTTTTTTCCGAACGTGCACCGCTTCAGTTTATTAGTTCTATGAACTTTTTTCTTTTTTATTTAACTCCCTGTATATTGTGAAAATATCCAGTTGAAAGCACAAACTTTGATTTTCCAGCTACCATATAAATATAAAAGTTAGAACTTGCAATAACAGGTGTGAAGATAATTAAAAGTAAAATCCCGTCTGAAATGTCTGCTATTCTTCCGAGCGATAAAATCTCCATAAATTTCACAGCTTATTTTGCACTTTCATCGTTTACAGCCCCAAACTTCTCCAAAAAGTCACGTACGGAGCATTGTTGTGTATTCCCGTACATGACATAATTGTAACATTCAGCAGTAAATTATTGTCCACGGAATGGCCCCTCAGCAGGGTATCGGGCTTTCAACAAGTCAACAGCCTTTCGTTCTATTTTACAGTTTTTATTTCCTATTATGTACCCTAGCATATTATAGGTATACCTATACCTATGGTAGAAAAGGTGTGAGCGTGACATTGTGAAATTGACACCATCCTGAATCTTTGGTATTTCCAACGGAGCACGTACCCAAGCCAGGTAGTGTTTTTATTGCAAAGTGGTTTATAGTTAACAAAACATTAAGTCGAGTGATTTAATTTCAAGTTAACATTAAGTAAGACAAATTAACTAAACAGCTACTTCAACATTATTTAACGGTTACTTATGGTATGGTGATGGTGAAAATGTCAACTATCATCGTCACATCTAAACCTTAAATTTCGGCTAATAAATGTGTAAAAATATAAATAAAAGTGTATAATAATGTCAGTGGGAGAAAAACTTCCTTATTCCGTATAAAAATTCGAAGTGTAACATAAACTCACTTTGCATATACGCTAAAAGCAATGGGTTCAAATTACATACAATAAAACGACCTAAATTTTTTGTATTTTATTTCAACTCAGTGTAATATAGTAAAAGTTGAAATAAAAATGGTGCTTCATCTTTCTTGCACATTGGCACAAATTTAAAGCTTCCAATGCTTCCATTAGCCTCAAACCATCCATTTCATGCAATGAAAAATAACGACTGACGAACAATTAGCAGCGATCGTTTAGGGGACAAGTTAGTAATGAGACTTCACGCAATAACAAAGAACTCATACCGAAAGAAAGAACTCTTTGTGATGTCATTCCATAAAGTCAAAAGTATAAAGCTAAAACTTTTCTAGTAAAAATAGAACGGGCAAAAATAAGACGGAACTGCAGAGTGTCTCAGTCAATCCAGAGAGAAATATTTTATAGATCAAGAAAAGAAGAGCTTTGCAGTAATTAGCGATCGTCGCTCAAAGACACCGCATTCTTTAGATCAAATTATTCCTTCAGTATCATTTCGCTCAATTGCATAGTGCGCTCTCTCTCTCTCTATCAGAACTCAGAAGCTTGCAGCGATTAGCGATTTTCTTCTGCTTTGAATTTTTGCATTTATAAAATTAAAAAATTTAAACCCTCTCACATATTAATTATTTACTCATCATAATTATTAACATTAGTCTTGTCGAGCTTTAGATTACTGCTTATGAGAAATTTTATAATCAATTTAAAGCAGATGTGGGTCAAATTAATAAAAACTATCTTACTTATTATTAGCAATGCAAAGGGAAGGAAAAGTTAGAGAACTTCTACCGCCATTTATAAATTAAAACTTAAAATAGGTAGGTATCCTGAAGCTTTCAAGTAAAACTTTGCAATTAAATCCTACAACACTATCTAACGGTAAGTTTGAAAGGAAGTTAAAATAGGCAAAAGAAATACTTAAAATTGAAATTTGAAAGCTACTAAAAAGCTGAACGTGATCATTTGAATTCATAATCCCCAGCAACTAAAAAGTAAATAAGTAAAATGGAGTAAGTAACATGGGCTCTTGTTAGTTCATAATTATTTCTCATATACTGTTTTATTTTACTCATGAAGTTGAAGTTTAAAGCATCCCGTAATAAGAAAATTTCACACCATTATTTTAAAAGTCTTATGCATATTATTAAACAACCTAGAATTTGTTTTTAGGGTTCCGAAGAATAAAAAATGCAAACCGTTAGAGTTTAGCTCAGTTATAACGCTTGTTAATTCGTGTATAACTTTTTCAAAAAAAACAATAGGTAGGTAGGTAGGTATTTAAATTTTTAGATTTTTCAACATTTGAAACAAGCTTAGACTTGATTTCAAATTTATATTTTTGTTAGTGAAAACTACCAAGTTTTGATCTTAGTGAAGTTGGCATCCCTAAGTGCGATAAAAAAAAATTAATCGATATTCGTTTGATCACGATTTTTCATGCCGAAATTAATTTCATTTGTCCATCCTAAAAAAGTTAGGGGTATGGGTAAAATTTAAAAAATGTGCATGAACAGTTTTCATTAATTTTCACACGGAAGTATTATTGTCCACGATTTGTCCACGTTTGTCCCCTCGAAGTTTTTGTTTGTACCCCCCCCCTCAAAGAAAAGTTATGACCAGATTAAAAAAATTGACAGCAACATCAAATGCGATTTTTTTTTAATTCAAACGTGCTCCGTTTGTCCACGTTTATCCAACCAAAGTTTTCGTTTGTCGCACACTCCAAAATAAAATTACGACCAAATTAAAATTGACAGCAGCACCAAATGCGATTTTGGTCATTATATACATCCGCGGCTCCTACAGTTTCACTATGGCACCTATATAGGGGTGGAGGACATACCTATAGTAACACCAGGAAGGTATTAATTTGCTTTGCAAATGAAAGATAAGCGAACAAAAGGGCATCAAAAGAAGATCTTCCTGAGTGCGGGCCTGTTTAGAACAGCGAAAATCACAATAAACATGCAAGGTCAGAGTGTCGAGTGGACGGCGGAAACTCGTAATATCAACACCAGAGCCGGTCTGGTAACATACGCAACATACATGGCATGCAAACGTAGTCGGACCGCTATTATGAGCGATGTCGCGTATTTTGGAATATAAATGCAAAATAAATGCAAAATTCAAAATGAAAACTGTGCTATTGTTAATGTCAAAGATATTCCTTGCCCTGAAAGTGAAAAAAAAAATAGAAATTCGACCGTAGTGCCAAAGAGGCCTTAGTGGTGACCTTGATATTAGTTTGCAATGGCTGTTTTTAGCTTCTTACCCACCCAGCACCCCTCTTTCGCTTCTCGGTCCCGAAAAAAATGATGAAACGTAGGAGCTGCGGATGTATACAATTACCATTTTTTATTCAAACGTCCTCCGTTTGTCCACGATTTGTCAACGTTTGTCCAAACGATCAAACGAAAATTTTGGTTGGACAAACGTATGCCGTATAAATTTTATAAAAATTCGCACTTAGGGGTGCCAACTTTACCAAGCTCAAGTTTTGTTATTGTAATAATGAATAGTGAAAAATGACAATTAATTTTACCTTGCATTTTACAATGCATTTATGTTGACCAAAAAGTTACGTATTGTGATGAATATTCCCATTTTTGATGCAAATGCTTTTAGGGAAAAAGGTTTTCTTATATTTATACTTTTCTGCAAATAGCTACTTAAAACTCTAAACCTGCACTGTTAATTTTTAAATATTTGAAGACAAATTTTTTTTTAAGACCCCTTTTTTTCTTTATTTTTTGAGATATTTTTTTAAAATTTGGTACGTCGCGTATTCTCGATAGAGCGCACTTTTTAGCACAATATTGAATTTTTTCCCACATCCGGTTTCTCCGAAAATGCGAGCGAAAATGTTACCAACTTTTTATTTTTAAATGGGACACTCTATATATTATTATATTTTTTTATTCCATACATTTGTACGAATCCAGCAATACCACATAAGTACCATTTTAAATGTCAAATTTGTTTTTATTTAATTTTTTATTTCTCAATTGTAGGGTGTGTTTCTAAATTGCTCAACGTTGGACAACAAGTCAACGAAGTCAGCAGTCAGCTGTGGAGCTGTTGAGTTGGATAGTTGAGTTGTTGACCTGCTATTTAGAAACAAACTGAAATGACGGATGACGTCTTACAGTTGACATTGACATATTGATCACAAAATGAAGTCGAAGTTGTTATCTAATTACCTAATTAGTTACCTAAACAAAAAAAAATTAATTTGAATTTTATTGCTGGTATATGGTGTTTTTATTCTTCTTTCTATTCTTTAAAAAACCCTTTGTTGTTTGATTTGGTTTTCTTTATTGTTCGAGTTGAGTGCTTGAGTAGCGTATGAACATATTTAGCTGAAGTAAAATCAAAAGATTATTAAATGAAATTGAGTCGTATCTTTATAGATGTGAATCTTGCGGGTTGGAGAGCCCTGATGATCATATTCATATCATCTGATTACTGCTCAACAATAAATTAAGTGTTGATAGAATGTTGACACAAGCAACCGAAAACACCTTATTCTTAACTTCTTGCGACATTTTCAATCAGTTTTCTCATAATTTATTTTTATTTTTATCAACACAAATTACTTTAACCTTCAAATGCTATAATGCTAATGTCCACGAGTTTACGATCACGTGTCGTTTCGTTGAGTACCAACTCAACAACTCAACAGGTTAATCCAGCGTTGACTTCGTTGAGTCAACGTTGACTTCAAACAGTGATTTAGAAACAAGAAAGTTGACTGCTGACGTTGAGTCAACGTCAGTCAACGTTAATTTAGAAACGGTTTGTTGGCATTGTTGCTCAGCGTTGGCTATTTAGAAACACACCCGTAGTGTGCCATGACTTCAGTTGTGTTCGTAACAGATGCAAAATGGGTACACCAAAATGTCCCTTATTAAGAGTACTAGTAGATGGTACTTCGGTACCATGATGGTATATGATACCATTTGAAAAAAATGAATCCAGCTCAAAAAATCATTCCGATGCGCATAATTTATCCATAAATCACTTAATTTAGTACTTTGAACAAAAATTTGATTTTTCTAGCATTAGATGATCCAATTGGAGTAAAACGAAATAGTCATGGCACACTATAATTGAGAAATAAAAAATTAAATAAAAACAAATTTGACATTTAAAATGGTACTTATGTGGTATTGTTGGATATAGAATCCAAAAATATAATAATATATAGGGTGTCCCATTTAAAAATAAGTAGTTGATGGTAACATTTCCGGAAAAACCGGATGTGGGAAAAAATTCAATTTTCTGCTAAAAAGTGCGCTGTATCGAGAATATGCGACGTACCAAATTTCAAAAAATTATCTCAAAAAATAAAGAAAAAAAATGGGGTGTACCATGCCTGTGACACACACTGTATACCAAAAACTCATCGCAAATACACAATAGAGAGATCAAAATAATATTTTGTTTTATAAAGTTTTAGCAACAATTTAATATACCTACCTATATTATGTCAAAATAAAATTAACGAACAAGCTATGTATTTCATAATATTTCAGCTTTATCCACATAACATAACAAAAGAGCGGTAGTAATATTTTCTCAAATTTCTCTAAACTTTATTCATTGTTCTGATTCCTGGATCATATTTTAATAATAAACAACCACCCGAGCAACCATCCAAATTAATTTTCATACAGAATCTCGTATTACATACAATAAAATGTACATTACGAACATATTTTCATAACTAAAGTTTAGATAGTTATTTTTTTCATTTTTAGATCCAGAGAGAACTAACGTACCTAGTTGATGATATAGGGAATTTGTGTTTATTCACTATGTCCAGATGTTAAATTTTGTTTTTTAAATAATTCTCCACACATGGTTAGGACAATGTTTGATTTAGGTGGTATTATATCTGTCTCCATATTAGTAAGTTATTTCCGTCCAAACTAAAGACTGCAACTTGAGATACTTGGCGGGATGACGTATTAAAACCATACGAGTTGAGTTGGCTGTCAAGAGTCAAGTGTTTTTCGAAGTAAACTATCCCGAAGTGAAAAGGAATAGAATCCGGTTCCTGAGATGAAATATGATACTTCAACAATAAAAATTAGTTATAATGCCCCAAGTTTTATTTGGCTTCAAGAATGCTTGAAGAATTATAATCTAAATCTAAGTATGTAGTTCTTAACCACAAGTTTGTTAAAAAAATTATTACAAGTCCATTATTTTCAAGATTTATGTATCCTACAAGTTCGACAAGTCGTAAGTGTAAACTTTATTAAAAATAATGATTACACCACACCCGCAATAATTCATCTAAGTATTAGAGTTTAATTAACGTTAGGCAACAGAAATTCAAGTGGATCAAAATCAAATTTAAATATTCTCAGATAAATGTATGCATACTTGAGGAAAAATAAAAACAAATGCCATGTTTTTCAACAATAACAACTCATTAGAGAAGATGTTTATTTGAAAGTAAACAATTAAACCCGGCAGAAATACGAGAGCTTACGAGCTAATGAAACGGTCGTAAAGTTGAAGATATTAGAGCAGACTTTCAATAATTGCCTAGTTTCATTTCAAGTCCTTTGGCTTGTCTTTTTATTACAAATCAAAGACCACGACACACTAAAACTAATGCTAAAACAAAGTTGCAAAATCCTTCAAAAAAATGTAGGGGTCAGCCCCTTCTTATTTAACCAAGTACTTCTTTAATAATTGAAACTGAACCATTTCGTCATCAGAAAATTGAATTGCACGTTAATGGTTAATAAAGTGATATTAATAAACATATAAGTAGTGGTAATTTAAGCGACGGAAGTCCAGAAATATCTCATATTAAAATTCATAAAAACAAAAGCACCGGAACAGATGCGCATCAAGACTATGATCTAATCAACCTGATTAAAAATAAAAACACCCTCCCTAAAGCTGAAGTATAGATCTGCACTTGTTGGTGGAAATTTAATCAAGCAGGGATCTGCATGTCACGGAATGGCAACCACTTGAAAAATTTGCATAATCATGTCAGTATATAAATTCTCACTGCAGGACGAGATTTTTTAGGGAAATTCTTGCAAGTTTTCAAATATCCTGATAATACCTAGGTACAAGCTTGTTCCAGGAAAGTTAATATGTAAAAGTTTTCTTATTTTGATGGATATTGAATGCGATCTAAATTAAAAAATGTGAATTACTTACTAGGTATTTCTTGAAAAGAAAAATTCATTAACCCTCCTTCCCACGGGTGGGTTGAAAATTACACTAACCCACGGGTGGGGTCTACCAGGACCAATTTTCAAAACAGCAAAATTAATAGTGCATTTTATTTATATATATTGCAAAATAATATATGATCTAACACAACATTGAAAATGATACTAATACATAAAAAAGTAAGAAAAAATGGTAAATTCAACAAAATTAAAATTTAATAACCCTTAGTGTATTTTTGATCACTTTTTCAAAAATTAAAATTATTATTGTATTTTAAATAGAAAAACACAACTTTCAATATAGATTCTTAAAAATAACATATAACTTAACATGCATAACATAAAAATAATTGAATAAAAAATTTTCTCCACAAACTATACAGGGTGATCAAGTTGCTTTATTTTCCATACATTCCCTGCAGCATGCTAATATATGATCCATACATAGCCAGTTTTTGCACAAATGACAAAAATATCTTCAATCACTATCATCAATAACACTATCATCAATAACCATAAAAGTGAGCTCGAATCATGTATTTATTTGTATTAGTGCAAGCTATATACGCAGCACCTCATAAAATAAACAGCTACATCAACCCACGGGTGGGGTCTATTAGGACATTTTCCACTACAACTTTATAATTTGTTAAAATAAAGTCCTGAAATTTGAGTTGTATGTAGGTTTTTTAAATTCATGAAGCTACATTAAAGCGCGAAAACAGGAAAAAAAAATTGAAAGAAATATCATAGTTTTTAACTTTACAGTGGACTGGTAGACCCCACCCGTGGAAAGGAGGGTTAATAAAGAGTCGAGCAAAATGATTCCGTCATTTTTCAGGGGCTCGCTCCAATTAGCAAATTTTATCATTATTTTTCATAACGATACACAAAATGACAAATATAGAAGATATTGTAAAAACAGTGGCTGAAGACCGAAACTGTTTTCTTCGACTGGTACACGCCTCACCATAATATAGCAGACTGACGAGTCTTAATAAGGGCGAAACAATGCTGTTTTTGTTTTAGGCTGTTATTTTCTTGTAGCGTCTGGATTTTTTTGTTATTTTACATATTATTATAAATATTATAATGAGCTTATGTCTGTTATTGTAATGGTAATATTACTCTTTATATAGTAATCTTTATAATAACACTTTCTAAATAAAGGAAACACTGAAGAAAATTAGGTTATTAATAGTAATAAAAATAATTACATGGTAAAAAAATGTAAAGGACAAGGATATCGTATTATACCTACAAGTAGAGAATGCCCGGAAATAGCACTTACCTAAAAAAGGAAGTGATTCTACATACATAAAAAATAAGATTTTTTTCCTATAAACTTATATACAGGGTGATCCCGAAATGGCGGACACGGACAGCACCACAGCATCTATTGTGGATTAAAGAAAGATTCTACGTTTTATTTACTGTTTTCTCCAGTATGGCTCCCTTAAGAAGATATGACCACTTTTGTAGAACATAAAGTCACAACACTGCACTGGAAACCATTCTTCAGGCAGAAAAATAATGTGTAGGTCTACAATACCCAGATAGATATGTTACCATGGAAACATATGAAATAAAAACACAACAAAGCTTAAAACAATAATCGTTGCGCGGATACAAATTCGATAATATTATTCAAAATCTCGGATTCGAACAACGATGCCACATTGAAAAAATTTGTTGAACACAAGGAATAGGTAAGCTTGAATGCCTGTAATTCCGTTTCCGATAATAAAAAAAATAAAACGCAAACACTATCGTTATAGTTATGTGAAATCATGTGCTTTGCCAGTGGAGGTTGTTTAAATTTTACCGCCATTTCGATTTAAATTTTAGAAAAAGGACACCCTATATCTCGGTAACGAAGCCGAGGAACACTCTTTTGTTTTAAATTTACAGTATTTCTGAACATCCTCTACAACACCCTGTATTCCGTGTCCGCTATTTCGGGATCACCCTGTATAGCCCCAGACGTAGATACCATTTTTGAGATAAGGGGAGCCAAAAAAATATTTTTATAGTTTTTTTTTTAAATATCTCGAAAACTGTTTGCAACACAGAACTCAGTTTTTGTACATTGATTGATTGATTCATGTGCCAACTTTTGCACCACCTATATATCTTGAAAACAATACGTCTGTGCATATAAGTTTATAGGAATTGAAAAAAATTATTATTGTTTATGTGAAATTTACTTTTTTGGTATTTCCGGATATCCTGTATAAACAAAGCTGTTTTTTTTCAAAATGTTTAAATTTTTTTATATTCTAATGAACATCACGTTCATAGGATTTTATCACATCAATGAGGAATAAACTCCCGAATCCGTGTAATTAATTTTTTAAACATTTCGTTTGAGCGAATCTTCTCCATCGTCAAATATTCCTCCAGCTAATATTCAGACGAAGGGCGCTTTTATTTCGATAAAGGGATGGAAATAAGCCAAGCACGGTTGAACCTTTTCGGTACTGTTAGGAACCAAAATGCGATACTAATTTGCACGTTTCAATTCGATAAATTTATATTATAAATAAATGGATATTCTCCTTTAAATTTCGGGTTTGAAGCTTGACACTAACCGAAGAAGCATTCAATTTAATAATTAATATTGAAATAAAATTTATGACAGAACAGTATAATTAAAGAAATATTCAAATGTTATAAAATATTTATTATTCTCCTGAAAACAACAATTAAGTCTGCAGTGTCTATTAAATTTAAATTAAATTCCCTAAAGCAGGAGGACCTCAAAAACAAAACATCCTGTTTATTGTAAAGTTCAGCTCTGGTTAAAATCATTAAAGAACGTATGGGATCAATAATAATGAGAACCAGGGAAATGGGATAATACGACTGTTTTCTTCAATTTAAAATTTAATTTTTTTTTTTAAATATGTACCTACATAAAAATATTAAAAATACATGGAGTTTACATTAATAAGGCTATAATGTAGCAAGTGGGTTGGTTTAAATGGTCAGCATACTGAATTTGCAACAACGTTCTGGTCTCAATGTGACAAAATTCATCATGAAATCCGTCTGTTTGTTTTATGGCTAATTAAATCTTCATGCCAAATGTCCTGGCAAATTGAAATTCTTTTTGTTTGTCTTTCATCTCTAAGTTCGAAAGTAATATGTATACATAAAACAAAACATGCGAATACTTGCTGATGTTGGCGATGCTTCGGGAAAATAAGCAAACGTTGCTTTTTATGATAGCAGACTTATTACACGAGTACGTTCAATCGAAGATTAAACTTACAGCTAATTTGATTCCTAACATCTTTAGTTAACAACGATGCCTGCAGCTTCAACAACGAATAGCGGTTTTTACTTTTTTTTTGTAAAAAATTGATTGCAATGGAAGTATTTTTTTTAGCTATAGGTACATGCTACATATTACATACAAACTTATGAAAAATAAATTGAAAATTTTACTTTTTTTTTGTTAAATTCTGTAGCATATGAAAAAAATTATTTAAATACGACCACAATTATTAGTCGAGTTGGCCAGTCTCCAACTGGCTCTTCCAAAAGGTCTTAAAATATTCTTCTAGATATAAAATCGATCCCAATATAATAGAGTCGTACTCTGATTGCTGCTTTAAATAATAATTGTCAGTTAGACCTCATTTTGCAAACTTCGATTAGGTAGGCAGGTCCAAGGTCTATAATAAAAAAGCTCAGCTTTGTAAAAAAATTATTTATCCACATAAAATTGACTTATTTATTGTAGACCAACAACTTTAATTTGAAATTTGCAATTAATTAAAATAACCTTGTATTATTTTTACATACGTTCCAAATGTTTTTGTTGCAATTTCAATACTTTTCAAATTAAATTCAATGAAAGAAACGATCCCAGATTCTTTTTCTTTAGTATTTATTTATCTAACAAGTAACGACACCTGTTAGTTGGATTATCATTAATGTTTGAACGCTATTCCATCTTTATCTGCATAATTACCTTTCAGAATTTTAACAAGTTGAATGTTAAGTACCTACAACATAATAATTGTAACTTAATGACCTGTAAGTTAAGAAAGATACAATAAATGTTTCTTTAATGATGAGTGGTGAATGCCCTAAAATTATTCAACAAAGCGCCGAACAATATCGCTAAAGTGTCCAATTATATTAACTTCAACTAATATCTATGTTAAAGGTAATATCTACCTACCATTTTATGACAAATACAATCAAGAAGTTTTAAAATTGCCGAACAGGAACTGTCAACACTGTCATCATAGTCCTCTACGATCAAAAAGTTTTTCAAAGCTATTGATGTGAGAAATTCAAATTTGCCATTCTGATTGAAAACATCATGAATGGATAAACTCCTTTTTAGACTTTATGTTTCGTTCCTATAGCATGTTCCTAACCTGAGTTCCGAACAAGAAGATTCAGTTCTAAATACACAGTTCGATTTAAGGCGCTGGAGCGGTAGCTTGTCACTGCGATCGCAGCTTTATACGAAGGTTATTAACACAGTAATTAAATATAATAATAACTTATTTTTCTCTTAATATAAGAATAAAGTGATATGAGCTCGGATACTGATCCCCCCGACAGGGGGAAAAATACAGAAATGGACTGGTTTGAATTAAAGGATGCAGAAGAAGGATCGAATACGGATAAGTATAAGGAAAATACGGAATTAGAACAAGGTAAAGCAAATAGATCGAGTAAGCAAGGGTATATCACCTCTAGAAATGAACCTGAAAGCGTAAGTACATTTTTTGATAATTTATTGGGAAATAATTCTACAACGAGTAATGATTTTGGTCACAATAATTACAATGTTAATTTAAATAAATCAGCGGTAGGTAGTATAGATAGCGCCGTCAGTGTTTCAGAAAAAAAAATCACCGATAGCGAAATCGCACCAGAGAAAGGTAATAACAGGCCGGTTTATTTATACGATAAATCTAGTAAACAACCATTTATAGTCTATATAGAAAATAATAACGGAAATATAGGTCGCGCTCACATAATAGGATCATCTAGATTAATTCAGAATAGTGTTCCAGACATAAAGGATAGCATAGTAAATATATCAAGTATTGGAAAGAATCGCATCAAAATTATTCTTTCTTCAGCAGAGAGCGCAAATAAATTAGCAACATCTAACGTCCTAAAAAATAAGGGATATAACGCCTTCATTCCTAGGTATTTAGTGAGAAGGCAAGGTGTAATCAGAGGAATCGACACGGATATTTCAGACATCGAGTTAATGAGCTTAATTAAACCTATGTATGGGGACACTTTCAAATTACTAGAGGTCCGCAGACTTAATAGAAAAGTATATGAACCTGACACACAGACAGTTACATACGTACCGACCCAATCAATCCTGGTATCATTCTCTGGGCACAATCTACCGGATAAGGTAGTAATCGAAAAAATAGTTTTCTCGGTACACATTTTTGAACAAAGACCCAAACAATGTTTAAAATGTTTATATTATGGGCACCTAAGTAAGCAATGCAAAGGCAAGGAAAGATGTAAAAAATGCGGAGGAGAGCATAATAATAACAGCTGTCCCTCCAACGACCCTCCTAAATGTGTATTATGCAAGGGTGAGCACCTTGCCACGGACAAAATAAAATGCGAAGAGTACAAGAGACAAAAAACGATCAAACAAATTATGAGTCAGGAAAATATTTCTTATAAGGAAGCCGAATCAAAACATAAAAAAAGTTTCGCGAACGTTGCCGGAAGTATTGGCGGCGGGGATCGGCTAGGTAAAACTACCGGTAACTTTACATCTTCAACCGTAAATCGACTTACTAATCCTAATAATGACGAAATACTACCAAAACGAAAACGAATAGATTCTCCGTTATCGGGGAACAGATCAGGTTACAGCAGAAGTCACCGAGAGATACTAGCAATTCCTAAAATTAACTCTCCTTCCCCAATTCAAAATAAAACCCCAATAAGTTATAATTTTAACCTAACGGAAAATAATTCTGAAATAAATCCTCCCGTTAAAATATGCGAGGAAATAGTAGGAGCAATAGAAGATACAATTGAGAGAAAAACAGGAGATAGATTAGGTCAGGAGCTACTAAATATGATTAAGTTACAGGTTAGTTATATAATTAATAACAGACATTCAACCTAAAAGCACTGCAATGGAATTCTCAGTCAATTCTTTCAAAAAAGGGCATTTTAGAAAAATACCTATTTGATAATATAATAGACATTGTCTTTTTGAGTGAGACGTGGCTTAAAGCCTCACAGCGGGTCAGATTTTCAGGTTTCAATATAATACGCAATGATAGACCAGACGGTTGGGGCGGAACAGCCATTTTACTTAAGAACTCTCTCAATTATCAAATAATTAATTCCTTTCATATGGTTCAGGGTATCGAATGTACCGCAGTTAAAATTACTCTCAAGAAGGAGAATTTCAATTTGTATTCGATATATGTCAGTCCTCGAAATAACATTACAACTCGTGAATGGAAAATTTTTTTCAATTCCCTACAAAAACCCTGTATTATCGGAGGCGACTTTAACACTCATCATCGGGCCTGGGGTAACGACGTGTCAGACAGAAAAGGTCTGGATCTTTTGGCTGCGATTGAGGGGTGTCATTTGACATTTTTGAATGACGGTAGTGAAACTTTGGTCAAAAAGCCTTACTTTCGTAACAAATCTGCAATAGACATAACATTATGTTCAGCAGAGATAGCTCATAGGATTGATTGGGAAGTAAAAAATGAATCTCTTTGTTCTAATCACTACTTGGTCTCTTTCTCGATATTAGGCATTGACTGTTATAATGCTAACGGACAACAAAGTGGCGGTAAATTTTCTACTCCCAAATATAATTTAACAAAAGCCAATTGGACGCTATTTTCTGAAATTATGACAGAACTTACAGATCAAGGGAATAATATCACTTATGACGCCTTAATATCAAATATAAAATTAGCCTGTGAACAATCGATTCCAAAAAAGAAAAAAGCGTTCAATAAAAAATTTAATAAAATCTGGTGGGGTAAAGATTGTGAAACTGTGATTAAACAAAGAGAGGAAGCCTTTAGGGAATACAAGAGGAACGCCTCCCTGCAAAATTATGTCAACTACAACCGATTGTCAGCCCTGGTAAAGAGAACCGTCCTAGAAAGTAAACGAAAAACTTGGAAGCAATTCTGTCAACAGTTAAATAGAACCACTCCAATCAAAACAATATGGAGCAACATAAGAAAAATCAACAATATATCATCTGAACATTGTCACAAGGTAAATTATGGAGAATGGACAGGAGGATTTTTATCACAATTGGCTCCTGCATGGGCAGAAGAATCCCACGCGAAAAATGTTCAACACAACTCTGGAAACCATCAACTGGAAAAGGAGTTCACTTACAATGAATTAGAGAAAGCATTGAAGAATAACAGTAATACATCCCCTGGCTTTGATGGAATCCATTATCCTATGTTGACTAAACTTTCAGACACCACAAAGCACCAACTACTCCATATATTGAATAACTTATGGAGCAAGATCGAAATACCGCCATCATGGAGAGAATATGTAATAGTTCCACTACTGAAACCTAAAAAAGATCCTAGCTCTGCCTCATCCTATAGAGCCATTTCCCTAGCTTCTTGTATCTTAAAGACATTTGAAAGAATGCTAAAAAACCGACTGATGCCGTGGTTGGAATCTAATAGAAAGTTATCGCAAAATCAATTTGGATATCGGAAGGGCATGGGAACTACAGAAAATATTGCTACCATAGTAACAGACATAAACACAGCATTCTCCACAAATAAATCTACCGTAGCTCTATTTCTCGACATACAAGGCGCTTATGATAACGTCAATCTCAGCATCCTCTTAGACAAAATGATTAAAATTGGGCTACCGTCTGCATTGTCACATAAAATTATTCACCTATACACTAACAGAGTTCTATACCTACGAATAGGCGAGCAATATTATGAGCCTCGTACCTCAAATACAGGGATTCCCCAAGGCAGTATTTTAAGCCCCTTGCTTTATTTAATATACACCACAGATTTAACAACATGTTTGAGTGGGAATTGCGGAGTATTGCAATTTGCTGATGATGTATGCTTATATAAGAGTGACAGAGATATAAGAGAAGCAACAAATAAATTAGATACAGACCTAATAAATCTAAGACGATGGACTGAAGAAAATAATCTAAATATATCGGAATCCAAATCAAAAGTGGTTATATTTACTAGAAAAACCAAAAATATTCCAGTGAAGGTCCTTCTAGGAGGGCACCAATTTGAAGTCAACAAAACTATCAATTATTTGGGAGTTATATTGGATCAGAAATTACTATGGCGCCACCACATAGAGAAAACTATATCTAAAACAGAGAAAGGTATTAACATCCTCAGATCAGTTACTCATTCAAGATGGGGATCTGACCCAGAGGTCGCATTGTTAATTTACAGGACATTCATCCGTTCGACAATTGACTATGGCTGTGTTTTCTATGATCAAGCCAGCGAGACACACCTGAAAAAGATTAGCATAGTGCAAAATAAATGCCTCAAACTATGTATCGGAGCGATGAATAGTACTCCAACGAATAATCTACTCGCCGAATGCGCTGAACTACCCCTAAAATTTAGAAGAAAAAAACTAAGCGAACGCCTCATCCTAAAAATTTTTGCTAAGAACAGCCAACTGACATCCAAAATACACGCACTATTCATTCTTAATCTGTCAAGCAGCTACTGGGTTAATAAGAAATCACCGCCACTTGTTATAGCCTATGAGAAGACGGTCGTCAACTTTGAGAATTCTATCCACAGGCAATCAATAGAACCGATCTTCCTAATCGACTTTTCGAACTTGGAAATAGAAACCCATTATTTGAGAGACTACTCCGAGTTCCCCGCAAACATGAGAAACGCAATGTTTCATGCTGATGTAGACCTATTATTCCCTAAATATCACTGTATTTACACTGATGGTTCAAAAAACTCAGATGGAGTAGGATGTGCAGTTTTCAACCCTCAAAATAATCTAGCTCGTCAAATCCAACTAAACTCGAAATTCACAATATACTCTGCGGAAATGATTGGAATTCTCACTGCATTAGATATGGCACGGAATATTGACAACGATACAGTCATACTTACAGATAGTAAGAGTGTAGTTGACAAATTACGAAACCTCAAACCCACGTCGAAGTGTAATCACTTGATAGCTAAGATTTGCAAACACTTTGAAGAGTCACAACATAGAGGGAAAAAAATAGCAATAGCCTGGATAAAAGCTCACTGTGGTATTAAAAATAATGAAATGGTTGACAACTTGGCAAAACAAGCAGTGCGGGTCGGTATTTCTGCGGAGTACAAAGTTCCTTATGAAGACTTCTTTCAGGAAATTTCAGCGAATATAAATAGGGATTGGCATCAGGAATACAGGACTGAAAGAAAAGGCAGATACTACCAGCAAATTCAGAACGAGCCCTCAAACGAAACCTGGTTTAAAAAGGTTAAAATGAACAGGAATCAAATCTCCGCACTATGTAGGTTAAGATTTAACCATGGATTATTTCCTAGTCACCTATATAAAATTAATCTTGCCGCCACTCCTAATTGTACTTGTGGTGAATTGGGAGACTTGGAGCATATTTTCTTCCGGTGTAACGATAACCAAATTAATATTGATACCTTTATAAGTCAAATTTACACAGCAGAGTTACAGTATCCTTTAAGTCTCCCAAATCTGCTTCAAACTCAAAATACTAACATTTATAACATAATTTGGTCACATATTTGTAAGTCCAATTTAAATATTTAGTATGAAATAATTGTCACAATCAAAAAATTGTAATTCAAACGAATCTATGTAATTGCTGATCGAAAAAAAAAAAAAGAAAAAAAGGAAAAAATTGTTGAGAAAAAAAAAAAAAAAAAAAAAACAAAAAAAAAAATACAAAACAAAAAAAAAATCACAAAAATAAAAAAAAAAAAAAATAAATAAAAGATCACAAATACTTCTATGACTTCTATATTAAAAAGAGGAAAATAAATAAGTACAAGAAAAAAAGGAAAGAAACGAAAAAAAGGAAAAATAGAAAAAAAAATTGAAAAATTAATAAAGGAAAAAAATAGATAAGGAAAAAAAGCAAAAAAATCGCATTTAAACCTATCACTAGACTAAATAGTGTCACTAATTGTGTTGGTTATTTTAGTTATGTCTAAATTTAGAATTTAAGAGAAAGATTCGAGGGAGATCAATAGGGTAACAGAACAAAAGAGATATAAACGAGAATAAAATAGATAGATTGAGCCTAAAGGGTGAAAGTGTGCGAATGGGATCATCTCCCGCAGCCAAATGAACTTCAGACATACATACATACATACAGTTCTAAATAAATCGAGAACTTTGCCTTTGTTCTAGCGTAACAGTATTTATAAATTTTAAGCACATAGAAACACCTGAATTGAAGAAATCAATTATTATTTGGCTCCCCCCTTTATTGAAGGGGGAGGGAAGATAAGGATTTTATTTTGCGTTTTACAGCTTCCCTGCATAACCATTTTTAGAAAATCATTTAATATCACAATTCCCGGATTGCAAAATTATTCCATATACATATTTATGCACTTGATAATTATACTTATTACTGTCGTAACTAGAAAAAAAGGTACAAGAAATAATTAATTAACCACAGTTTCTTAATCACCATGTATACATCCTTACATAATATAATCTGTCATTGACAGGCAACATCGCATTATAATAAGTATAGGAGAGATATAAGGTTTTCCTTTCAGCTTCCCACGGTGGATGAGGTGAGGGAGATAGTCCTTGATCTCAAGTCGAATGCGACTGGACATGATAGGATCTCTGCAAAAATGCTAAAGATGTGCCTACCGGTCGTCGCTCCGTATTTGACACATGTCATAAATTGCTGTTTAGAGGTGGGATACTTTCCTAGAATGTGGAGATATGCGGTTGTGAAACCTCTTCCTAAAGTGACTTGTCCTGAGTCCTTCAGTGATTTGCGTCCAATAAGTATACTGCCGGCTATGGCCAAGATATTAGAAAAGGTGGTGTATAAACAGATATATAAGTACGTCATGGAGAATGACATAATACCGGATACTCAATCGGGATTTCGATGTGGGTTTAGCTCCACCACGTTATTGCTTCATATTACGGATCATATAGTGAGATCGCGGGACATGGGCCTGGACACTGCGGTGGTACAGTTGGACTACTCCAAAGCATTTGATTGCCTAGATCACGAATTGTTAATTTCTAAACTTGAATATTATTGTTTTGATAAGGTCTCCTGTTGCTTTTTCCAAAACTACTTAAGCGATAGATTTCAAAGTGTTCAGACCACGACAATGTCACGCTGGTCTCCTGTTACCTCTGGGGTGCCCCAGGGTTCAGTTCTGGGGCCATTGCTCTATCTTCTGTATGTGGCGGATATAAATAAAACAATAAAGTACGTCAACATTCAGTCATTTGCTGATGATACACAGCTCTACTTGTCATATCCTCCAGAATGTAAACATATTGCTACTGATCAGATAAACAGGGATCTCACGGCCTTGCATGAGTATTCACTAGCTCATAACCTTAAGCTCAACCCGAATAAATGTAGTGTTATGTTCTTTTCCATAAATTCCAATAAGACCGAGGATCAAAATGTCCAAGTTGTTATACAGAGTCAACCAGTAAAAGTGCAGCAGAGCGTGAAAAACTTGGGAATTATTTTTGATTGCAGATTGCGTTTTGAGGAGCATGTGACTCTTCTGGTGAAGAAATCATACTTAGTCCTCAGACGGCTATATAGGCATAGGTATCTCTATGGTTACCCCTTGAGAAAGAAGCTGTGTGAAACATTTGTTACTCCCATTTTGAATTATGGATTTACATTATATTATCCCTGTCTATACCAAGCTACAAAATATCGACTGCAAAAGATTCAGAACAGCTGTTGCAGATTCGTAAGCGGTCTTCGAAAATACGACCATGTTTCAGGGAGGATTTGTGAACTGGGTTGGCTTAGGTTGGACGGTTTATTTGCCTACCACATGGGTTGTTTGGTCTTTCGGGTCCTCTCCACGTCGACACCTCCATATCTCAGAAAGAGGTTTGTGTTTAGAGGGGAGATGCATGACCGCAGTATCAGGCACCCATGGTTCTTGAGCTTACCTAGATTTCGTCTAGCAGGTTCTCGGGTGTGCTTTTCATATAATGCAGTAAAAATTTATAATGAAATACCAATTGAATTGAAAACACGTACCATGGCTTACTTGCGAAAATACTATAAGTCATACTTACTCGATAGGCAGAGGGCGGCCTGCGTGCTGGCTGTGTGATCAGGTATTTGTGATCATCTTTGTTTCTTTGCTTTTTTGTTTTTTTTTAAGATTGTTTGTTGTGCCTAGATTTGATTATGCTAGTTTATGTAGACATAAGATTCATTTTATCTGTGTTTAATTGATAATTCTGATGTATGTATTGCTGATTTGATTATTTAAGTATTATGTAGAATTTACAAATTAATTATAATTATTGAGGTTAAGTGGAGTAGCAATATTGCTAGACTTCGCCTCAATCCTGATTTATGTGTTATATTAGTGATAACACTTAATAAAGGCACTTTATTATTATTATTATTATTATTATATAATAAATCCTATTTGTAAAATTAATAGCAGAGGAGTAGGGAATTTAGCTGAAAAAGTAATTTTAAAACTTATCTTGTCGGGTTTAGGCCTAAAAAAAATTTCAGCACATGTATTATATTACCGTGTAAGGGAGCCATTTTTTATATAAAAACCAATGCTATCGGCGTTGGGTAAAATCAAGTGACATGGGATCTCTCCCATTTCAGGTGACAAGGGATCTCTCTATTATTTATGACGGGAGATATACGCTAGTTTATTGCCGCAATTCATCTTCAAAATTTTAACATCAAAAAGATAGTCCTTCCCTTTTGTATTGTAACATTCAGGAGCAACAGGCAAAAATTATTAATAATTAATAAATTTTAATTACGAAGTACTTAGTATACCTATATCTATTTATTTCTAGTTGTTCTTTTATGACTTAGTACATAATTAAATTCAGTTAATATTGTAAATTCCAGGAATTATACATTACATTCCATTTAAAGGAATTATTAATTCAGTTAGTAACTTCCATTGAACAGAAAATAATAATAAATACCTAATTGTGTAGAAAGATCGTGGCGTTGAATATTCTCGTGAAGTGAGCCGGAAAAACTCCGGAAAACGAGATTGACATAGCGCCTTCGATTGACCATCGTTTGACCACGTTTGACCACTCAATAATTTCGTTTGATCACCTTTTGTTTTTGTGTAATTGCAAAAAGAAAAATTTCTGGCTAACTCCACAAAATTTTCAAATTGAGTAAACGGTGATATTTAAATGCTAATTCGTTTGATCACGTCCAGGAAAAAGATATGATTTTTTTTTTAATTTCCGATCCGGCTAACTTCACAATTCTTCAATTCTCTTTGGAAAACCGTTCGTTTTCAGGGTTCGAAACACTGCCATGAAGTTAGTCCTTGAATTATATGAAACCACTAAATTTTTCAGTTTAGCTTCCAGAGAGAATTGTAGAATTTTGAAGTTTGCCGGATCGGCGAATCAGCATTTAAACACCACCATTTACCTACTCGATTTGGAAATTTTGTGAAGTTAGCCGGAAATTTTTTTTTGCAATTACACAAAAACAAAAGGTGGTCAAATGAAATTATTGGGTGGTCAAACGTGGTCAAGCGATGGTCAATCGAATGCGCTATAGAAATCTGGTTTTCCCGAGTTTTTCCGGCTCACTTCACGAAGCTTCAGTGTCAGATATGGAATTCATTTACTCGTGCAAAAGGGTTAAAGGGTGGACATTTTGAAACACGATTTAAATTATTTATACCAAGTGGACCAGTTTAAATTATTGTTTTTTTTTTTATTCAGAATTAAATTATTAACAGCGGGTATTATAAAGGTTCATTAAGTTAACCGGCAGATTTCTGTGGCCATTTCTGAAGAAGGTATCGAGTCAAAGTAGAATTTTTTTAAATTTATCACTGTTCTAGACACGAAAGTAATTACAAAAATGTTAATAAAAGTAATTTGACGTCGATATTGGCTTTAAAAATGGCCACACAAATCTGCCCGTTAGCCTAATGAGCCTTTATAATATTGGCTGTAACATATTTAAATACAGTATTTTTTTTCTTATATAAAATAAAAGATATTCTAGTAAGTGCTAGAGAAGGAGATCAACCACACTAAGTAACTAACACAATTAAAACAACAAGACTTTACCTGTCTACAGTTCATCGAAACCTTAATCGAAACATTATTTAATATTTACCATTTAATTAATAAGCTGAATTCTCTTTTCCATATAGGAAACTTTCATCTTAAAAAAAAAAACACAAAATCACAATCCTGCGTTATTTTTGAGGTGCGAAATAGAAGGTAATACTCTCGGTAATACTTATATCTTATATATTTTATAAAAATATTGCCAACAGCTATTTCATCATCAATAAAGTCAGCAATATCGGTTAGACAGGCTCGACCTGGGTGTAGATGCGATTAATCCTGAAGATATATTACTTATGTCCACAGTTCACACTATCACAAACAACCCTGGTAATCTAATCCTGGCAGCGACAACTCTTTCGAAATGAACAAAAAAGGAAAACTTCAGCAAAAGAAGTATTTAATATGGTGGGTATTATACAGACGGGTGATCAATTTTATCATTAATCAATCAATTTTTCTATTATAATTAATTATTTAGAAATCAATGAGTTCCTGAACAGTTCTTAATATAGAGAATTTAAAAAAAAAAATTCACAAAAGTATGTCGTCTTGGGCTCAAAACCGAGCTCAAAACTATTATAAAAAGGAATTCGTTTTCGTTTTAACAATTTCGAACCCAAACTCAAAAATTTACCAAATTCGGACACATTTTTATATGGACTTTCGGTTCTAGAAAATAAGACAAGCAAAAACATCTCCTTCCTCCAGTATTGGCAAAACATTGAGGAACCCCTGTGCAAGTTTATACGGTAGTTCGGGAAACATTTTCGTCTTGAAAAAGGCGTGTAATTTGCCGTTTAGGCATTTTGCCAACTACGTTATAAATATATTTTAGGACTTCAGTTTGTAAGCTGTTGCAACAACTTGACAATATAAATTGAATGTGAAAGTATGTATATGTAAATAATAAACTAAGTAATCATATTAGTAATGTTGGGCCGCAGTTATTTACTTCAAGGATGTTTTTTAATATCGATATACTTAGGAATAATAATAATAATTATTGTATTTATTAGATCGGTATAAAGTATGTATAAAGGTTGTCTGGAAAATTTTACTAAAAAAAAGACTCCGGAGGAGGTGATTTTACTAGAAAAGGTAATTTCACAAATCCAGGGGTAATTTTACTATACCTCAGTCGGCCAAAAGATATAGTAATAAAAGTGCGCGGTAAGTTTACAATCCAGGTAGGCAGACCTTATACACAAGAATTATATACACAAACCTTAGAATGCCCTTCTCATTGGTTTACCGGAACCAGGCAACCAATAAATAAGGCACTATCTGCCTACAGATGTGACTACTTGGACCTTAAAAGTTTGTGCGCAGTTTTATTACTATATCTGTTGGTCGACTGAGGTATAGAACTAGTTCCTATACAGGGTGTTGACTACTAACTAGTACAAAATAAAGGAGGTCATTCTACTGCTTATTCTAAGAAAAAAAGTTCCTGTTAACATGGGTCCGCAAACGCACCGTTTTCGAAATACAGGGTGTTCAAAAAAAAAAAAAAAGTTCTTACTTTTTTTGCGATATCTCAAGAACCGTTAGAGCTACAGGCTCCAGCTTTTGTACAGATTTTTACATTAATAATAGCTACTTTTAAGGTTCCAAACTAATGTTCTAAAATATGTCAGTGGTGGAGATTTTAGGGTTGCGTAAGGATTTCACCCCCATAACTTTTACGACACTGGAAAAAACATTTTGAGCAAATTTCAAAGCGCCAATGTTTTTTACACAAAAAACAACTGCTGGTGAAAAGCTGTAAAAGCCACCGTTCTCGAGAAAAAAAGGCATGATCATCATAAATTAATGATGAAAAAAGTACAGAATTCAACATAAACAAAAAATTTATTTTCAAAATTTTCCATACTGTAGCATGACACAAATTCAAATTTGCACCCATTTTTCTTGTGCTTGTAGCCAGATTGTTTTCAACTTCGTCTAAAATAAATACATAATAAATAAATAAATAAAATAAAATAAAATAAATTTCTGTTTCTGCATGTTCATGTTGAATTTTGTACGTTTTTGATCATAAAATGCCTTTTTTCTCTCGAGAAAGGTGGCTTCTACAGCCTTTGACCAGGAGTACTTTTTTATGTAAAAAACACTGGCGCTGTGAAATTTGCTTTCAAAATGATTATTTTTCCAGTGCCGTAAAAGTTAGGGGAGTGAAACCCTTACGCAACCCTAAAATCTCCACCACTGGCATATCTTAGAACATTAGTTTGGAGTCTTAAAAGTACCTTAAAAGCTATATTTTTTAATGTAAAAATCTGTGCACAAGCTGGAGCCTGTAGTTTTAACGATTCTTGAGATATCGCAAAAAAGTAAGAAAAGTATTTATCGAAAACGGTGCGTTTGCGGACGCATGTTAACAGGAACTTTTTTTCATAGAATAAGTCGCAGAATCACCTTCTTTATTTTGTACTAGTTATGGTAAGTTAACACCCTATATTGTAACATTTTTTCGAAAACTCAAAAAAAGAGCCAGGGTATTACAGGTTCTTGAATTTTTTTTATTATTTTTTTTCGTATAAAAAAATATGTCAGTTTGTATGTTTGTATAATCTTGAATAGTTGCGTTATAAGTTAGAAGTTACACACTAAAACCGTAAAATTTTCGAGAAGAAAATCCCATTATCATCATTCATTATCATAAATATTATTAGCATTATCATTTTCAAAAAATGAAAACAAAACGAGCTTGGGAAGCATTCGCCATAGTTCCCAGTTGCCTTGGAAACAAAGCACTTTTTGCGAAGTTTATTTTCGATCATTCAGTTTTTTTTTTCAAAAATAATTAATTTTTGTTTTATTTTTAAGCTTTTCGCGTGTCTCTACAACTAAGGTCATTGACATTACAATCCAGGAGCATTATCATAAATATACCTATAAACTTTAAGAAATAGTAGGGGGCGTCAAAAGAAACTTTTTTTCTGAATAAACATTTGTCCAAAAACGATTCGTTAGTTTTTTTTATTATTATTGATTTATTTATTATTATTTTTTTTTTTTTGATACAGTTTTTGAGATAACATAACATAAAAATTCAATTTTTATTGATAGCAATAATTTTGCAATGTGGAATGCCCAACATTATCCGAGAAAACTTCAAATATCTCAAAAACAGTGCGCCGTATGAAAAAAAATAGAGAATACTTCTTTGTTATAAATTGCATGAACGATTAAAAAACGTTTTTGTATTTGCAATAAAGTCATTGACGTAAAAGATAGGAAGGGAAAAAGTGAAAGAAAAAAATTTGAATATCTACGCCACTGGACTGGAAGACATCTGTATCAAAATCAATAGCCGAATCAAAGAGCTTCGTTTGTTTATTGTTCATGCCGAGTCTCATCAAAATCGGTTAAAATTTACACGAGTACACCTAACAAAAAACTGTTATGTATATTTTTAATAGGCTGTTGTATAATTTTAACACCCTGTATTTTTAAAACGAATCGTTTTTGGACAATATTCATTGAGAAAAAAAAATGTTTTGACGCCGCCTACTACCCCCTAAAAGTTTGCCGGTATATTTATGATACACCCTGTATACGAATTACAAAATTAAAAAAGTGAAAAAAAGTTTCTACATGGAGAGGTGACAAAACGTAGGTATGCTGATAAACTTAAAATCTTTATGATAAAGATCGATGTCTTGGAGGCGAGAGCTTGGAGGTAATTGCAGGATTGAGGAGTTCCTTATCTTTTAGACTTCCTTACATACCGAAGTTCTCACTCCGAGAATTTTAAGCATTCTATAAGGATGTGTTCAACAGTAAGGTAATCATTGCAATGCTCACAGTTCACAGTGCGATGGATTTTAAACAGCAATCAAGTACCCATGGATAAATCGGGTACGTCCAATTTGGTGTTGCCAACTTGGTTTTTATTCCTATTTGTCATGGTTGATGGAAGTTCTAAACTACTGAGACGGTTGTTGAATGATATCAATTCCTTGTAAGTTTAGATCATTGTGCTTGCAGAAATCGTGGAAGTCACTCTCTTTTCTCTTCCAAGATATGGCTTCTTTGGCTACTCGTCGATCGTCGACCTTATAATTTCCAGGAATTCCAGGTACCTATATCAAGGAGGGACGGTACCGGTACATTATCAATGTTTTGGTTCCAGGTCCAGGAAAACTAGCCTAATGTTATGGGAATTTACCGACGAAATTAACTGTTCCTTTATTTGAAACTATTCTCATTATTTCCGGACATTCTGAATTTTCCTGTCGAAGTGGAGCTGGTGAGTATTGTTACATTTAATTTTAAGCAAGCATTTAATTGAAGAATTTATAATTATTGTTTATTTAATAATTTAAAAATTAACAATTTTGGTTTATTTGATCTTCGAACACCCCAAGAATTTATATCCTTGATCCTTGGCAAGCAAAGTGTCGCCAATTCAAGCTTAAGGTTAGCCATTTTAGTTTTTGAAAAATATTTTCTAGTCATAAGTAGTCATAACCTAAAACTAGAAATTATGATTTTGATTGCAGCAAAATGTTTTTTAACTACCACTTAGGTCTTTCTAGTCGTCTTTGGAATGTTCCTGTGTTGCTGGTAGGTATAAAATGAACATCTATTAATAATAAACGTCAACAAATTGTAAATCATAGCCGTCTAGATGAAAATCATTGTGGATACCTCCATACCTATGTAGGAAGTACGCACCACCTACCATTTATTTAGGAAAATAAGTTTTTTCAAATTTTTGAGTTATAAACAAGCGACTCGAGGGCAAGGACCTGATTCAAAGAGAAAGAAAAAACATACCAAGATAAAATAATTCACAAGGAATTTTTTCGCAGTACCAACCTATTCTTAAAAATAGCTTACAAAGTTCCTATTTAAATAATTAACACTTAACACCAATAATAATACTCAATTACCATTAACGAGGTACTTAGGTGGAATTAAAAAAAATAAAATGTAGGTGTGCAGCGATTAAAACAACAATAAATATAGCAGAAATTATTAATTTAATAAAATTGTAATTTGCAACCATTATTAATAGGTTATGTTATGTTTAAATAATTGCCAATACCTACAACCGACGTCATAACAATACACACTACTACAACTTGACTCACGGGCGGCGCTCACTCACCTGTAATAATCAGCATCAACATAAAAGAAAACAGCGGCAACATCTTCATTGTCTTGTCTCTCGTCTTCAGAAAGTCACTTCTATTGTTAATTAATAAGAACTTCACAAGACCTGCACCGATATTAGATCAGTAATTAGCGTGCATGAATAAGTGCAAACATCCAATCCAATATGTAGAAAAATTAATTTGTAAACAAACGCGCACCTGAACTGGAACTGAAAGTATCAAACAACTCGCGTTCTCCGGACGCGGTCGACTCGGTCGATCTATCGGAGTTCGTGAACAACGTTTAACGGGAACGTTCAACGGTCCTCCTCTGCGTTGTAGCGTACAAAACGCAATGCAATATTCTCAGACTTCAGACAGTCAATCCAGCCGACTCGGTGAGTTTTGAACGGCTGCCACCGACCGCCAACAACCTGTTCGGCAGCTTTCGGGCCAACTCGAGATGGAACGGACGACGGATGTGGCCTTATGTGCTTTTTTTCAAATCCGCGACCGGGAGAGAATTTTTTTCTTATATTTTTCCAGGGCGCCCAACTTGATTAAACATTTTTATTAAGCAGATAAGTATGAGAAATACAGTGAAGTACGATATAGGGAGAGGTGAAATATATGCGGGCGTCAGATGCACTACCAGGTGCTAGGAAAATAGGAACATGGGAAAATGAATAGTTTTTTTTAATAAGGGCACTTTCATTAATTACCTACGTGAGGTATCTTTTTTTTAATTAGGATTAAAAAGTTGATTGGAGGTTTTTATTGACCCCCCCCCCTTTACATTTTAAATGAGTTTTAGTGGGATTTTCCCTCCTTAATTTTTGGCTCACGTAATTAATGGACACCCCCAAATAACAGTATAAATAAAATAAAACGTATCGCTTATTCTTGATAATTTTTTCCGTGTATTCGATACTCAATGCAAAAAATTTTAACCATTTTAAAACAGAAATTAGTCACTATACCCATCGTAAAAAAAAATTAACAATCAAATCTGTTAAACGTTTTAAGAGGTAGGTCAGCAGTGTTCAATAATTCATTCCTTGTGTGACACAAGCTGTGTGTAAATGTCAATAAACTGCCATAATGAGTATGTAATTCGGTATCAATCACTATCACCACTACTTTGCCCAACAGTGATGGTTAATGGTTTCAGTTCCACAACCACTCGTAATTGCAGGTTTTCTTTTCCCTTGCAACCCCAAAATCATGTCTCCAGTTTTATTTGAGCCCATAATAAATTATCTCAATTGGATTTAGATCACACCAAACCAATGGCATATGGTGCCAAGCAATGGACAATAACCTCACCATCTACCGTGTGTCCCCGGATAGGTGAAACGACTCTTATAAAAGACAAAAAATTTTTTATTTTAATTTTCATTTTTTGGGGTTCAGCTCTGCTTGGTTAAAAAGTAATTTCTAACAAAATTTTAGTTTTGAAAAAGCAAGCATGCCTTGGAAATTAAAAAAAAAAACATTTTTTCTGTGGAGTAAAGTGTCTTTTATGTGGCAAATGCGAAAAAATGTTATTTGAAAAAGTTGTTAAGAATCAACATTTAGGTCCGTATACCAAATTTCAAAATCATAGGCCAACTTTGATCTTTTACATTTACTTTTATGTTTATTTCACAAATCAAAGAATTTCATTTGTAACAAAGACCGATATTGACAGATTGCTATTGCTATGGATACAATTTGGTTTTTCCATGGCAGTCTTTGTTACAAAATGAAATTCTTTGATTTATGAAATAAAACATAAAAATAAATGAAAAAAATAAAAGTTGACCTATGATTTTGAAATTTAGTATGGGGACCTAAATGTTGATTCTGAACAACTTTTTCAAATAACATTTTGTCGTATTTGCCACATAAAAGGCACTTTACTCAACAGAAAAACCGGTTTCTTCGAAATTTCCAAGGCATGCTTGATTTTTCAAAACTAAAATTTTGTTAGAAATTACTCTTTAGCGAAGCAGGGCTGAACCCCAAAAAATTAAAATTGAAATCAAAAATTTTTTGTCTTTTATAAGAGTCGTTTCACCTATCCGGGGACACACGGTATATGGCCAATTTTATGAAGAATTGTTTGTGATGGCGATGGATCCAGTATTATACAGGGTGATTCAAAATTCAGTGCAAAGATTTTAAGGGCGTATTTACCAGCCAACAATAAGACGTTTTTTTCATATGATCGTATGTCCTAACTTGTTTTGTTTGCTAGATACAGGGGGTGAAATTTTGAAAAAAAAATCGATTTTTATCAATTTCTCAAAAACCTCCCAGCCGATTTAAATAAAATTTTATAGGCTTATTTGATAGGAATAACATAAATTTATTAATTCCAGTGGCGTCTCAGGGGGCTACCTACTTGAAACTTATAGGTAAAATTATTGTAATAGAAGTAATTGCCAAATAAATATATTAATAGAAAATTGTTAAGGGCTATAATAGGCAAAAGTCTTTTCTTAAAGTGTGGTCTTTATTATAATATCAACGTTTCGACCGAACAATTTGGGTCATCTTCGGGATTCTAAAATGACAAAAAGGAAACAGTTAACGATATAGCAGCTACATACTAAAGATAACTTACAATAATTTGACCAATTCAATAGGTCTGGAAACATTTGGTAATTAAAAGAATTAAAAAATTTGTAATTTCTCGTCAACTATTTTCTTTGACAGATGTTTTGTCATTGAAAATTTATAATAATTATGACATAATAGTAGGTATTAAGACTAGGAACAATTGAAATAATATAAATATAATAATTACAGAATTTTTAAACAATAATATCAATCAAAAATTCTGTAATTATTATATTTATATTATTTCAATTGTTCCTAGTCTTAATACCTACTATTATGTAATAATTATTATAAATTTTCAATGACAAAACATCTGTCAAAGAAAATAGTTGACGAGAAATTACAAATTTTTTAATTCTTTTAATTACCAAATGTTTACAGACCTATTGAATTGGTCAAATTATTGTAAGTTATCTTTAGTAAGTAGCTGCTATATCGTTAACTGTTTCCTTTTTGTCATTTTAGAATCCCGAAGATGACCCAAATTGTTCGGTCGAAACGTTGATATTATAATAAAGACCACACTTTAAGAAAAGACTTTTGCCTATAACCCTTAACAATTTTCTGGTAAAATTATTGTATAATTAGAATAATAATAATAATAATTTATTAGGGCCTGGCCTTAGACTATATTATATTTTATTAATAGTCTAAGGGCCTGGCACAGATTTTGATTTTTTTCTTGGAAACAAAGCTAAATACGAGTAAAGCTCAGGAGGCAAGAAAGTTACATTTTACATTATTGACCGCTTAATCTAAAAAACATATAAATTGTCAAAAGAGCAGTGGCGTACCATAATTTTATCAATAAGTTTCAAGTAGGTAGCATCCTGAGACGCCACTGGAATTAATAAATTTATATTATTCCCATCAAAGGAAGTTCCTTATAACTACAAATAAGCCTACCAAATTTTATTTAAATCAGCTGAAAGGTTTTTGAGTAATTATTAATAAAAAATCGATTTTTTTTCAAAATTTTACACCCTGTATCTAGAAAATGAATCAAGTTAGGACATACGATTATATGAAAAAATTTTCTTATTTTTGGCTGGTAAATACGCCCTTAAAATATTTGCACTGAATTTTGAATCACCCTGTATAAGTGGCTTTACTATTATTATAGCCCATCAGTCGCTAAAGTAAAAAAAAAACTACCCAAAGTTCATAAAAAACAATTATCTTCAATAATTGTTAGTGAAGAGGTTATAGAATATAAATCCACAAAAATCAGTTCCGGGGGTGCAGCGCGTCCCCTCAAAAAAAAAACGAAAAAAAATATTTTTCCGCTAATAATTCGTTAATCGTTGGATATATCAAAAAAATACTTATTAGAAAAAAGGAAGCTTGGGTGATGTCCTGTAAGAACGGTATCTTGTGATAATTCGTATACAGGTGCACCATGTATCCTTCTCTATATTGCTATTTCCTGAACGCTAAGAGATACAGGGTCGCTTAAATTAGAGAAAAGATGCGCAGTTTTGTGGCCATCTCGAATTCGTCAAAACATGCAAGATATCTGTGACCGTTCCTGAAATATCCTGAAAAAACTGAAAAATCGAGATTTCTTATTTTCGTCATATCTTTTTTATTATTGGAAATTAATAAATAATTTTTTGTAGACTTACATAAGCCGTTAAGAGCTATCCATCTGACATTTCAAAAATTTTCAAGGCCTACTAGATCCAAGAGTTTTCACAGTCAACTTTCGTTTTTCTTATGGCCGCCATATTATTTTTTTATGTCGTTCGATATGAAAAAAATAATGGAAACCAAAAATTAATAAACTTAAAAAAAATTTTTTAATTTTTATTCTTAATATTTCAAAGAAAAATCTAATAAAAAATCGTCGAAAAACGTCAACATTTGTAAGTTACGCCGAAATAGTGCTTGCCTTATGGTTTTTTAATTTATCTATGAAACTCGGTCTAAAAGTGTGTCTTTTTTGTAAAGAAAAAAGAAGAATAAAAAAAATTTTATTTATTTTTTGAAATTTAACAATTTTTAGTTCTTATGATTTTTTTTATACCGAACAACATAAAAAAACACTATGGTGGCCTAAGAAAAACGAAAGTTGACTATGAAAATTCTGGGATCTAGTCGGCTTTGAAAATTTTTGAAATGTCAGATGGGTAGCTCTTGCCGACTTATGTAAGCCCACAAAAAATGATTCATTAATCTCCAATAATAAAAAAGATATGGCAAAAATAAGAAATCTCGATTTTTCAGTTTTTTCAGGATATTTCAGGAACGGTCACAGATATCTTGCATGTCTCGACGGAATCGAGATGGCCACAAAATTGCGCTCCTTTGGATTTGTTTAACCGACCCTGTATCTGTTAGCGTTAGGAGATAGCAATATAGAGAAGGATACATGGTGCACCCTGTATACCTATGTCATATTTTTTAAGTTATATGAAGTGACAAATTTTGTATTTTTGACGCGCGCGAATTTTCGTGCATTTAAAATTGTTGGCGCGCAGCCACTGAAAAAAAAATTTCTCGAATACAAAACAACCTACCTATAGAGAAAAATCTAAATCTATAGGTATGGGTATTGATGGGGAAATAAAACACAACACTTTTTTGCCATTTTTCTTAATTTTGAATAAGTTTTAGTATATGTATAAATAGTACAATAGAGTACAATTATTCGTCTGTTGGTTTTTGATATTTGGAATATTTGCAGGCCTAATAAAAATAATTAAAATCAATACGTAATAATGTTACAGATGTAATATTATGACATTATTTGAAAATGGCAAAAAATATTGTATTTTATGTCCCCTTCAATACCCATTTTGATTTTTCTCCGTTATGTTGTTCGGTTTTCGAGAAATTTCATTTTTTTCCAAAGGCTGCGCGCCAGCAATTATTTTAAATGCACGAAAATTAGGGCGCATCAAAAATACTAAATTTGCAACCTTCTTAAATATTGAATCACTCGGAAAACTATAACATACCTATACGAAAAAAATACAAGATACCTTTCTTTTAGGAAATCCCTCAAGCTTCCTTTTTCTAAAAAAATTTTTATAGATCAAACGATTAACGAGTTATTAGCGAAAAAATACTTTTTTCACCAAAGGGGTGGTTGTTTTTGGGTTGGGGGTGGGCGCTGCACCCCCAGCACTGATTTTTGTGGATTTATATATGTTCTATAACCCCTTCACTAACGATTATTGTTGCAGGAAAATCTTCGATAATATTTTTTATGAACTTATGGTATGTTTTTTACTTTACCGACTCGACTATTATTAAGCTAGTCGATGATTTTTATCCCCCTTTCGCCAACTTGATGTTGGTAATGACATTAAAGGTATAGTAAAGAAAGGCCTTAAATCTTATTGATTTAATTTTTTAATTTATAATTTAATTTAATATTATTAATAATTCATATTATAAGATGAAATTTCTCTGGCTTAGTCAGTTTACTACAACCCCGAGAAGGTATTCAAGTTTTTGGCACACATAGCTTTTGGATGGCATTCATCCGAAAAGGGGAACGAATCAGCTGGAAGGTTCAATTTTAATTTCGTATAAAAACTCTGAGATCCCTACTTGGTACTTATATTGCAATTTTTATATGGATTACTTATTACTTTATATTGACAGTGTGCATGAAGTGTTCTCGGCTTCATACGAAAATCTCGTTTAACGTTCCAAACTTCTGCTACAGACACGTTTCCACTTTCTCATTATCTAACTATAGAACCAATACATTGCTGACTGAGCTGCATTGATGTCTCATGAATTTAACATCTCTCATGCATGTGACATCCATGCTGATTGCTGATTCTTATCTTGCTATATAATACCAGAATAATCAGAAATCATATTACTACATCGGTTATTATAATTCTCTTAGCGAATGATTGTTTATGTGCTTATGTTATGTTAAATGGGTAGAGTTCATTTAGGTATGTGTATTTAAATGAATAGTACAAACTCTTGAGTGTTAAATATTAAACACTCTTTAATCCTTTAATTTTTCCCGACTTAGGAGTATTTAGACTTTATCTCTTGAGAGGAAAACTATCTTTTTGGAAACTACGTCTTTTTGAAAACGGGTGTCTTTTTGAAAACTATCCACCCCGAATAACTACGTTATTGGTGTTTTGTTTTGAGGGAAATCCTGAGACAGCTAATTTTTTTCTCGGGGGACACCTTTTGATGCAAAAGAGATCACTTGACCCCTTTTTCCATTTGAAATTCTTGAGACGGGGGCTGCTGGAGCTAGGGGCTAGGGGGATTTTTTGCGTTAGTTAAATTTGGTGTCGAAAGGTGTCCCGCGAGAAACAAAAATTGACCTATTTAAGGATTTTCTTCAAAATAACACACCCACTCCGAGTCCTACTAAGATACTCACAAATTAATTACTAAGTACTAAAAAATGGACACAAACCTAAAAACCATGTCGCATAGAGAATCCGATTACCTTTTAAATGAGGAGTCATACTTGACCCCCTTTTCAATTTAAAATTATTAAGAGGGGGGCTGCTGAAGGCTAGAGGGTTAGAGATTCTTGATAAAAAGAATCTAATTATCTATACAGGGTGTTTCATTAATATGCGGAAAAAATTAAAAGCAGATTCTTTGATCAAATATAAACAAAAAATTTCTTATTAACGTGTGTCCGGAAATCCACCGTTTTTGAGATACAACGGGTGTCGAAAAAATATAAATTTTTCCATTTTTTATAAGATATCTCGGGAATAGTTTGAGATACAGACTATTGATATAAGCTTCATTTTTAATTCAATTTTGTTTTCAAGTGCCATTGGCAGAGATTTTAATATTTAAGATAAGAGATACCTAAGTTTGTTTTTAATTTTTATTATCAGTGATAATACTTACATGTGCAAAAGCTGAGTTCTGCTTCTCAAACGGTTCCCGAGATATTGAAACGAACTATTTGACCCTTAGAGGGGAAAAATAGTCGTTGAGAGCATGAGACAGTAAAAAAACAACAAGGGTCGCAGGTTGAGTCGCTAGTCTAAGAGGGTCAACAATAACAAGCAGGTCAGCAGAACAACAGGTACTCTTTATTACAATAAATCACAGTTATGAATATTTAGAACAAAAAAAAAATCACAGATGTTACTATCACAGACTCTTGAGCACGGTTAACAAATAATAAAAAAACAAGAGCGTGTAGTAGATCCTAATGAACTGATCGATTAAACTGGGTAGGCAAAGGCACTTAGCTTCGCAGGGTCTCCGGTGTGAGGGTGGAAGTTTAGTTGGTGGTAAACTTCTCAGGTGTCTCAGGTAACACCAATGGGTTGCCTTCTTGTTTGAGAGAACTTGCTTCCAGGGAAAAGGTTGATTCCAGGTGAAGTTGATTACGGGGGAGAAGTTGCCTCCAGAAAAAAAATCAATCCGTAGGAGAAAGAAATTGCCTCCAAGGAAAAAGCTTCAATTTCATAGGTATCAGAGACACTCTTGTATTAATAAACGGTCCGATCGAGTCTGCTTGTCAAGGGTACATAGAATTATGTCCCGTCCTCAAGATAGGTTGAGATCAAAAATGTGATTGACAAAATTTTACATGCGAAGCGAAACTCGATCAGATTTAAAAGCTGCAATTAAAAATAGCATATTGTATCAACAAAATATGATCTGTATAATTCCAACACAATTAATAAAATCATTTTACGACACTCACCAAGCCAAAAACGTGGGTGATGTTTATAATAATTAAAGTGAAAGTTCACGACGCCATTTCGCTAAAAATTCCCTGTGTTTGCGGAAACGATCTTCCTCTAGCGAATTCCAGGAGAGAAAAGGAAGGTGAGAACGCATTCACCTGCGTTCCAGGTTGGAATTCGACAATCGATGTCGACGAAACTCGAGGCCGCCAGCCGGCCGTGCACTAAACGCCACCATCACTCACTCACTGCGCGCGCCCGCCGTTGTCTCCGTGTCGCTGGCATTTAGCCGGTACGTACAAGGTGTACGTTACAATATACTTTAAACTGCTTACAAATTTTTCAGAACTGAAGCAAATCGACTTTTGTGGTTGAACAGTTCATGTACCACCTTCAAGAAAACTACTACGTATTGCTGACAATATGTGAGTAATAATAATTATTTGACATCTTTTCTGCTAGAGGAAGGTTTCGGCCCTGTTGAGTGTTGCTATTCTTTCAAAAAAAAAAAAACGTTGTCGACAATTTGTTACATTAATTTCGCTTCTTATTTTGAGAAAATTTCAATATAAATTTTTTCAGGAATGTGTGAACGACACAGAAGAAATATCATTTTTCGAACGGTTTTATAGTGTAGATTTTTGGGATAGCAGTGCGCTCTGGAATTTCCTGTATTCAACGGAGAGACGTGTCTGGAGAGCCCCTGCCAAGTTTTGTGGCGGTCCGAGGCTGGGAGGGTTTTTAAATTGATGTAGAGGAGTATCCATCGGATCTCTCCATCGGAGTGCACATTAAAAAAAAAAAATCTTTACAATTTCAATGAAAATCTCTTGTCAGACGATAGAAATTAAGAGAAGTTTAGAACGGTAACTTTTTTTCGGTTCTTCTGGCATGAAAAAATATAACAAAAGAGGCTTCAAAGTTGATGAGCATATCAAAAAATTGTGGTAAAGAAGCCGACAGTGAAAACATTCACCAGAAAAATGACTTTTCTCCTGCACCCTGAGTGCCTTACAGAAGAGCTTATTACAATTTTAATTTTGATCTCTTTAAGCAGAAATTTTTACAAAAATATCAGAGAAAAAATTTCTTGATAATTTTCACCTTGTTAAATTTTTTGAGCGTTTTTGAGTCTTGAAATTTTCATAAGAAAAGCGACGAACTATGAGAGAGATTATTAAGGGACTAATGTTGTGTGAGAACAGCTGACTGCAATACGAAGCGGAAAAACAAAAGAAAACAAACGCTCCTGAAAATTCCAATGATATAACAAATATATCATTGGGGAGGGGGGTCAAATTGGAACGATAGGGATAGGATAGAGGTATATATACCATTTTTATTTTATACAGTAATTCAGTACATATTAGAATCGAGAGTAGGTATTGTTGGACTTGATACAAGTTAGTCTTTGTTTATACTTAAAATGCGATTTTGTACATGACGTTTCATTTTAGCTGTCCAGTTACCAGTTACAAGCTGCATTCACTACACTTTAAATTGGAAGTAATCAATTTATACATATGCATTTTATTCGTTTCTATGTATACCTCAGGTATATAATATATTATTATGTATTCCTGTACGTAATTAATTAATATTGAAATATTACTCTTCGTAGGTATACCTAAGCATATAACGAAGGAGTAATGGTGCCAGTATCTCACTGGAAGTCTTCTTTGATATAGATTAAAGTTATTAATGTATGTTACCATTACCATTTACCTCCAAGACCATTTATGAGAGAGCAGGAAATTACCACACTGAAGATGTATAGTATCTACGTACGTAATAGGTAGTAGAAATAGGTTTACAACCATTGGTGGATAATAATCAATAATAATAAGGACATCTCTGATTCATTAATTTACCTTTAATGAAAGACTAAATAGCTTTAGATTATATTAAATCAGATAACACGCGAATAGATTCTGCATTGAATAACACTGATGAATGTTATTCACGATAATCCTTTCCCCATAATGAACAAATACATACATATAAGTACCGCTCCAGTAAATACCACCCTTCCCCATTATCGAGATGAATTTATAACAATATGGCTTAATTCCTGTCCCGTATCCATTAGTAAATTGCAGAAGCAATATCACCCAAGTACAGTATAATCGTATTATGGTAATAAAAAACTGAGGATCCCCAATTTTCATGGACGCAGTAAATGCGAGTCTTTTAAAATAACAATAAAACAATAAAACAACAAAGCCTCGACAAGTAAAGCGATAAGACTTTGGACACACAATAAATTGTTCAGAATGAATTTACAGTCTTACTTAAGAAGTAATTAGCATCTCAACTTAAGTCTTCGATTAGGTCATTGCAACTATTTGATCATAGTTGCCGTAACTGACGATTTTTTTTTAATGTCGAAGCAGAAGACTTAATTTACTTGATATTAAGAAAGCGTGTACTTGCGTCAACCCGGAAGTGGTGAGGTTCTGAATTCTTATAGCATCCTAAAAGGCATAAACAATATAAAAATTTTGCGCTACCTACCAGTTTTAAGGTGCTATACCGCCTGAAAAAATCTTATTTTGCCCAAAGCTTGTGACAGTGGCTGCCAACAACATTCTACGGCCGTTAGTGACTCGATACGACGCCCTCAGAACTTGAATTGGGACTATTAATATTTATAATTTAACAAAACCTACGGCTGCACATAAAATGTTGCATGCACGTTGGTCGCGAAATTATTTTTGCTTCCTGTTGTCCAATTATTGTTCCATTGGTCGCTTTATCCCGGCCTCGGTGAAAATAATTAATAATTCTCTGAGGGCGCAAAATTTAAAATAGTGTTCTATAATGATTCTATAACCATCCAATAGGTTTTTAATAATGGCTGACGATCTTATTCTCAGATATAAATTTCTTTAAAAGATCTCAGGAATAGAATCGTTTCAAGAGTGGGAAATTGTTGAACACCATTAAATTTCCATAATTAATTTTAATTTACCCTAAGCAGTATGGAGGGGACAACTAAGGTAAGCGGCCCTCTGACCATTGAAAGTCCTCTTATAAATTTTAATGAATCATTATAGCTAGTCTTTACGCACCCTCTTCCGTCTTTAATGTTCTTGCAAACTTCACACCCTTAAAATATTCCCGGTTGTTTGTTCACTAATCGATTCTTATAAAGAAAGTTATTTCATCAAAATCTGGAATTCTTATAATCCTCCGAGTCAAATTTTCAACAGTATGTGGAATAGCACATAATATAATTAAATGCCAATGGTCCAAGTGTTTAATTTTATTCCCGTGTGGGGCTTGTGTGTTACCCCCATCGGGCGCGTCCCCAGGTGGTGGATAGGGGAAGGCCTTTCCCGACAGGGTAAGGTACCGGAAACGGCGCGAACCCAACAACACACGAAGAAAGAAGAATGGCGGAACAAAAACAGAAGGAAGAAGTACCCCAGGAGGGTAGAACCACTGGTTCAGAATCCCTCCCTGGCCTAGTGCCAGGCTGCCCCTCGGATTCTGGGGAGGGCAATGTAACGCCAGGAACTGCCATGGAGGATGACAAATCTGACCATGGCAGTGAATCATCAGTGGGGACAACAGGGACCGCTGATACAATATCTGCAGGGATTGGAAACATAGGACTGCAGATATCAACAATAAAAGAAAAAAGACTTTCGGGGGCCCAGAAAAGGAAACTCCGAAAGGAACAAAAAATTGCTGCTGGCACATGGACTGAAAAACGTCCAACCAACAGCAAAGCAACAAAAGAGAAGAGACCGAAGAGTGGAAAAAGATCTCGGGACGACTCGAAAACTCCACCCCAAGCCCCAAAGAGAGCGAAGGGTAATAATAGTCAAACACTGTCTGGCAAGGGACCCAGCAAGGCAACGGAAACGAAGCCTAAAGGGAGCTACAGCGAGGCAGTGTCTGGACTAAGGATGGCGGTGATAGACAGACGCCATCCTGAATTTACTCTGGATCAGGGAAAGACAGAACTGATCCAGAAGAAACTAGTCGAAGCAATGGACAGCACACCCTCGGGGAGCAAAAGTCCATTGCAATTCGAAAAAGTATCGTTTAGCGGAGGAGTCCTATGGATGCACTGCGCAAACGAACAAACAAAAACCTGGCTCGTGGGGGTGATTGGGACACTGGGCGGACTTTGGGAAGGGATGGCCCTGACAACAGTCGAGGCCAAGGACCTACCAAAGAGGCCGAGAGTTCTAGTCTACATCCCGGGACCAGAAGAAGAGGATGGGCCAGTAAGGACACGTTTAGAGAGGCAGAATCCAGGTCTGAACGTGGGTAGCTGGCTACAACTCAGCAAGAAAAAAGAGAAGGAGGGAGTAATCCGGGCCTTTTCAATAGACGAGGGGTCATTCAAGACCCTCGAGAGATCCCGGTTTCGAGCGTACTACAGCCTCGGAAGGGTGACTTTTCGAGTGTTGAAAGGACTCGATGGCGGGCAAAATCAGGGTCCTTCAAGCGAACCTCCAGCACAGTAAGGCGGCATCAGCTGCCCTTACTGTGGCAATGAGGGAATTTGACGTGGCCCTCATACAAGAACCTTGGATCAACAAAGGTAAGGTAATGGGACTAGGGGGGGTGGGAGAACTAATTTACAGTAGATCCCATGAAACCCCTAGAACCTGCATACTAGTCAAAAAAGGACTTAAAATACTTCCGTTAACTAACCTTTCTTCTAGGGATTTGACGGTAGCAAAAATCAGGACAGTCAGAGGGAATATGTCGAGGGAGATAATTCTCGGATCAGCATATTTCCCATATGACGCCCTGGAACTACCACCACCCAAAGAGGTAGAAAAACTGGTGAGAGACTGCGGGGGAAAAGGACCACAGCTGATCATCGGGTGCGACACCAACGCGCACCATACAACTTGGGGAAGCACAAACACCAACGAAAGAGGTGAGTCACTACTACAATTTATAATGACTAACAATCTAGACATATTAAATGTAGGAAATAAACCTACTTTTGTCAACTCAAGACGAAAGGAGGTCATAGACATAACTATAGCTACACCATACGTAGGAAGCTATGTCAAAAACTGGCATGTGTCTGATGAGGTTAGTTGCTCGGATCACAGACACATAAACTTTACAATAAATGGAAACAAAACCATACAAGAAATTTATCGCAACCCTCGGAAAACTAACTGGGAGTCTTATAAGACAGACCTGGAGCACGGTTTAAAACAGACGAGAAATACGATAAAAAACACAATAGACCTAGAAGTGGTAGCAGGACAAGTGCAGGATGCAATCACTTCGGCCTATAACAACAACTGTCCCCTTGTCAGCAGGGACTCCAACAGGAATGTGCCCTGGTGGAACAGAAACCTAGCTGCACAAAGAGGACAAGTTAGGAAATACTTCAATAAAGCGAAGGAAACAAATAAGTGGGAGATATACAGAAAGGCTCTCACAGAATACAACAAAGCACTGAGGAAAGCAAAGAGAGATTCATGGAGAAAGCATTGTGAGGACATAGAAGGAACTCAAGAATATGCTAGACTCCATAAAATACTCTCAAAGCAACCCCAGAGCTCCATACACACTCTGAAAACAGAGAGTGGCAAATATACGGAAACGGGAAAGGACACAATGAGAGAATTACTCAGAGTCCATTTTCCAGGTTCTAGAGTCACCGATTTATCTCCACAAGACTGCCTAAATGCAGAACTGGGAACCCCAAAGAGGACGAACAGGGACAGCTGGCAGGTTGCGAAATCGGTGATAAACGAGAACAAAATCAAATGGGCAATCAACTCCTTTGAACCCTATAAATCGCCGGGTATAGATGGCATCTACCCAATAATGTTGCAGAAAGGACCACATCTTCTGACACAGAGGCTAAGTATGATCCTCAGGGGCAGTCTTGCACTGGGGCACATACCCAAAGCCTGGACCCTAATTAGAGTAATTTATATACCTAAACCTGGGAAAACAGGACAGGAAGGGGCAAAATCTCTAAGACCCATAAGTCTCATGTCTTTTTTGCTGAAGACTTTAGAAAAACTGCTCGATAGGCATATAAGGGATGATGTCCTGGCAAACAGACCATTTCATCAAGACCAACATGCATACAGAACAGGAAAATCAACGGAATCAGCTTTACACCACTTGGTAGAAAAGGCAGAATACGCAATAAAACACAAGGAAGTACTATTATGTGCTTTCTTGGACATAGAAGGTGCGTTCGACAACACCTCCCTAGAATCAATCTCCAATGCATTGAGGAACAGAGGAATCAATGCAACAATATGCAGGTGGATAGACTTCATGTTGAAAAGCAGATTGGTATGCACATCCCTATTTGGGGAGACTGTGGTGGCTCAGGTAGCAAGGGGGTGTCCACAAGGAGGCGTACTGTCTCCCTTGATATGGAACCTTGTTATGGACGAGCTAATGAAACGTCTGGACCAAGAGGGAATCAAGAGCATAGGATATGCTGATGACCTTGTCATATTAATTCAAGGCAAATTTAACGACACAATAAGGCCCTGTATGCAAAGGGCTTTAAATGTTGTAACCAAATGGACAAACGAAGAGGGACTGAACATAAGTCCCTCCAAATCAACCATCATAGCGTTTACTAATCGAAGGAAACTGGTGGGCCTAGGACCACTAAAACTTCGAGGCAGGAACGTACAAATATCGGGAGAGGTGAAATATCTTGGGGTAATCTTAGACTCAAAACTCACCTGGAACCAACAGATAGACAGGATTAAAAGAAGAGCGGAGACCACATTCATGATGGTCAGACGAACTTATGGGAAAACATGGGGATTAAAACCACATATGGTATACTGGGCGTACACCAGAGTGATTAGACCAATGTTGTTGTATGCATCTCTGGTATGGTGGACAAAGATGCAACAAAATACCGCGATAAACAAGCTCAGCAAGGTGCAAAGACTCGCATGCCTTGGAATAACGGGGGCAATGAAAACTACTTCAACTGCAGCAATGGAAGTCCTCCTAGACCTCCCACCACTTCATCTAATGATAATGGGAGAGGCAAGACTGGCACGACTAAGGCTGCAAGAAGAACCAAGGGGCAAATATGCGGAACTTGGACACAATAGAATAAAAAACTATGTGGAAGTGGACCTGCTAGATGCAAACACAGACCACATGGCTCCAAAATTCAAATTCCACAAGAGCTTTGAGGTGAGCATCAAAGATCGAGAGGAATGGAATGAGCCCACAGACAGCAACAGGCTGGTCGGAACAACCTGGTACATTGACGGGTCAAAGACCGACCAAGGAACTGGAGCTGGCATATACAATGAGTTGGACAATACTCAACACACCATATCTCTCGGGCAGTGGGCAACTGTATTTCAATCGGAAATATACGCTATGCTACACTGCGCGAGCATAAACAATAAGAGGGCCTACAAAAATAGACGGATCAATATATTAACAGATAGTCAGGCGGTTCTGAGGGCTATAGAAAGCCCCAAGATAACGTCCAGACTACTGTGGGAATGCCGTGAGAATCTCGAAACCCTGGCAGAACGCAATAAGGTAACCTTGATGTGGGTGCCAGGACATAGAGGAATCACAGGCAATGAAAAAGCCGACGAGCTAGCAAGAAGAGGATCCTCGGCTAAATACATTGGCCCAGAACCTGCCCTGGGAGTACCAAAAAGTACAGCACGGGGTCAGGTTAATATATGGGTCAAAGAAAAACACAAAATATATTGGGACAAAAGGACCAAACACCAACACGGGAAAGCCTTTATCAAAGGACCCATAAAAAAGACAACTGAAGAACTACTATTACTTAGCAGGAATCAGTTACGCATTACAGTGGGATTACTAACGGGACATATTGCCCTAAAAGAACACTTAAATAAAATAGGACTGTTCAATGGAGACCTAAGTTGCCGAGAATGCAATAGGGCCCAGGAGACAGCAAAACATGTACTGTGCGAATGCGAGGCTCTGGATCGCAGAAGACAGGAGATATACGGACAACAAAAAATGCGTCCGGAAGAATATGAAACTCATTCAGTAACGGGGCTGCACAAGTTAGTTCAGGGAACCAGACTGATGGAATGGGTGTCATGAAGCAAAAGGGGGTGCACAATAAGCCCATGAGGCTGAGGTGCTTCCGGTGACCAAGACGGCCCTCGAAAGGAGGGGCTTTTAGTGGGTGGGACTCCCACATAACCCAATGCATGGGTATCCATAATGGATTTACCCTCCTTTTTCAAAAAAAAAAAAAAAAAAAAAAAAATACCTCAGGTATATAATATATTATTATGTATTCCTGTACGTAATTAATTAATATTGAAATATTACTCTTCGTAGGTATACCTAAGCATATAACGAAGGAGTAATGGTGCCAGTATCTCACTGGAAGTCTTCTTTGATATAGATTAAAGTTATTAATGTATGTTACCATTACCATTTACCTCCAAGACCATTTATGAGAGAGCAGGAAATTACCACACTGAAGATGTATAGTATCTACGTACGTAATAGGTAGTAGAAATAGGTTTACAACCATTGGTGGATAATAATCAATAATAATAAGGACATCTCTGATTCATTAATTTACCTTTAATGAAAGACTAAATAGCTTTAGATTATATTAAATCAGATAACACGCGAATAGATTCTGCATTGAATAACACTGATGAATGTTATTCACGATAATCCTTTCCCCATAATGAACAAATACATACATATAAGTACCGCTCCAGTAAATACCACCCTTCCCCATTATCGAGATGAATTTATAACAATATGGCTTAATTCCTGTCCCGTATCCATTAGTAAATTGCAGAAGCAATATCACCCAAGTACAGTATAATCGTATTATGGTAATAAAAAACTGAGGATCCCCAATTTTCATGGACGCAGTAAATGCGAGTCTTTTAAAATAACAATAAAACAATAAAACAACAAAGCCTCGACAAGTAAAGCGATAAGACTTTGGACACACAATAAATTGTTCAGAATGAATTTACAGTCTTACTTAAGAAGTAATTAGCATCTCAACTTAAGTCTTCGATTAGGTCATTGCAACTATTTGATCATAGTTGCCGTAACTGACGATTTTTTTTTAATGTCGAAGCAGAAGACTTAATTTACTTGATATTAAGAAAGCGTGTACTTGCGTCAACCCGGAAGTGGTGAGGTTCTGAATTCTTATAGCATCCTAAAAGGCATAAACAATATAAAAATTTTGCGCTACCTACCAGTTTTAAGGTGCTATACCGCCTGAAAAAATCTTATTTTGCCCAAAGCTTGTGACAGTGGCTGCCAACAACATTCTACGGCCGTTAGTGACTCGATACGACGCCCTCAGAACTTGAATTGGGACTATTAATATTTATAATTTAACAATACCTACGGTTGCACATAAAATGTTGCATGCACCTTGGTCGCGAAATTATTTTTGCTTCCTGTTGTCCAATTATTGTTCCATTGGTCTCTTTAACCCGGCCTCGGTGAAAATAATTAATAATTCTCTGAGGGCGCAAAATTTAAAATAGTGTTCTATAATGATTCTATAACCATCCAATAGGTTTTTAATAATGGCTGACGATCTTATTCTCAGATATAAATTTCTTTAAAAGATCTCAGGAATAGAATCGTTTCAAGAGTGGGAAATTGTTGAACACCATTAAATTTCCATAATTAATTTTAATTTACCCTAAGCAGTATAGAGGGGACAACTAAGGTAAGCGGCCCTCTGACCATTGAAAGTCCTCTTATAAATTTTAATGAATCATTATAGCTAGTCTTTACGCACCCTCTTCCGTCTTTAATGTTCTTGCAAACTTCACACCCTTAAAATATTCCCGGTTGTTTGTTCACTAATCGATTCTTATAAAGAAAGTTATTTCATCAAAATCTGGAATTCTTATAATCCTCCGAGTCAAATTTTCAACAGTATGTGGAATAGCACATAATATAATTAAATGCCAATGGTCCAAGTGTTTAATTTTATTCCCAGTGTTAAAGCATAAATTCCGAACGAAACGGAGTGACAGTACAGTGTAGCGGTGTGAGAGTAATATTAATAATAATGACACAAGGGATTAAATAAAGCTCTCTAGTCCTGTGGTATACCGGGTGTCCCAGACTTAATTGACCAGGCCATATCTCATATACAGGTTGAGATAATCGAGCCGAATAAAAGGGATATTATTATAATTTTTCAAGCCGTATAACATGACAGCATGAAAACAACCCTCACTTCAACATCCCTTAAGTTACAGCCCCCACCCTTAAAAAAATGAATAGCACCCTGTGTATATTTTTGTATATTCAAAACCAGTATTCGATTGTCTATTCAGATGATTTTTCAGATTCAAAATTGGTTGAGAAATAACCAAGAAAAAGTTCATCAAGGTGGTCATGACTTTTTATCTTAACTTTCTATGGATGACTTTTGCTGTCAAAATTTATCAATATTTAGTCATAGTTTTTAACAGGCAGGTGATAGTTATTATTATAATGAAAGTCCAAACAATTTATTTATAAGTCTGATTTATTGGGAAATTTAAAAAAATAAAACAACAGACAAAGCACTTTATCATGAACCTTAATGATGACTGTAACCTGCTAATGACCAAAATATTGATAAATTTTGACAGCAAGAGTCATCCAGAGAAAGTTAAGATAAAAAGTCATGACCACCTTGATGAACTTTTTCTTGGTTATTTCTCAACCAATTTTGAATCTGAAAAATCATCTGAATAGACAATCGAATACTGGTTTTGAATATACAAAAATATACACAGGGTGCTATTCATTTTTTTAAGGGTGGGGGCTGTAACTTAGGGGATGTTGAAGTGGGGGTTGTTTTCATGCTGTCATGTTATACAGCTTGAAAAATTATAATAATATGCCTTTTATTCGGCTCGATTATCTCAACCTGTATATGAGATATAGCCTGGTCAATTAAGTCTGGGACACCCGGTATATGCGCTAATTTTAATAGTTATTTATCTACGAGTGATTCATAAAATGAACTTTTTTAGACGTTTCTTAGTTCATAAAATGTATGATTATCTTGAAGAGTGAAATAAAGTAGTTTGGGTGAAATAAAGTGTCGTAGCGGCTCATTATTTAACGCTAAATCTGTCACGTTAGTGCACGCTCGCCGACCGTCGAGTGCAAGTAGTGAGCGGAGAGCGGAGCGGCTCAGTCGGGGCGTTCGCAACTAGCAACAACAACTGAACACGAGACGCTGAACGCTGAATTACATATTGTATCCCGATTTATAATTACCATGCACCTATACTAGAGAAACGTCGCAGTTTATTAGCAGAGCGCCAGATCTATGTACAATTATTAATATTTTGTGTTTTTCGTCGTTTATACCTAAAATGGATAACATTGTAGATGATTCAATGAATGAAATATCTTCTACCCCAGAAGAAATTATTTTTCAATCAAATGTGGCTATACAATTTATATATTTTATGTTTACATTTAATCATGAATGAAATATCTTCCGCACTAGAAGAAATTCTTATTCCATCATATGTATATGGCTGCACAAAATCTATTAGGTACCTACCTCAAAAATCTAAAGAAGTGTATATTAAGCAATATGTCACCTTTATGAACTGACGTGATGAAAAAAGCGTTAACAGCTTCAAAGAAACGCTTACATATAAGATATGAATGCATTGGAAAGTTTTATTTTATAATAATAAATTTTCGTTCTAATTTAAGTCACTCGTAGATAAAATTTTGTATGCAACATATGCATAAAGTGCCTTTTTTTCACTTCTGGGAATGCCGCATTCGCCTGCGGCTCATGCGGTCAATCTTTCCAGTCGTGAAAAAAAGTACCACTTTATGCACTTGTTGCATAAATAACTATTATGCAACAAGTGCATAAAGTGGTACTTGTTATGTGTTTAATTATGTTTATGTTGACAGCAATGATAGTGTAACAATATCAAATACTTAACACAAAATCGTAGTTTGTGATTATGGTTAAATCTGTTCTGCGAAAATGAATAAAAGAAAATTAATAATTTTTATTCATTTTCATCAATCTTCTCACTAAGGTTAAAGTGATCGAGGTGTGCTGTTCGTTGGTAAGATACATTGTACTGAAAAGTCCCAATTATGACGAAACACGTGTCTACAATTTCCATCCCTCATTCACAGCACGAAATCAATGAATGGGATATTGGTTTTGCATATTGGCTTATTCATCTCTTGTCTATATAGAATATGTATGTTCTGATGACTCTGTAACTTTGTACATAACTTACAAAAACCGCTTACCATAACTTTTTAAAAAGAACACTTTAAAAGCTGAAGAGTGATTTTTTAAGCCAAAATATATTGTTAAGTATATAGCTGTTTTTTTTTTAGTTTTTTTCGTTGAAATCGTGACAAATTTCGTATAACTCATCCCTCGTATTTCGTTTTCAACGACCATAGACATCAGCAGCGGCTATCAACCAAAGTGACTTTTACATTGTTAGATGCTTTTTTTTCTTCTTGGAGAGGAAATTTATCATGGACACCCTGGTGTGGTTCTTCCCTAGCAGGTAGGGTCGAACTCTTACCGGCTAAAACCCCTCCCGTTTTCAGCCACCTCCGCTCTGGAACTGCCTAAGAAAAGGATCACATGCAGAGCGGGGTTTGATTGTCTTTCCTAGCTTCTGTTTTCCCTTTCCATTTTCTCCTTTATTTTCGCCATGTTTCGAATTCTTCTCATTGTTGAGCTTCTTTTTGCTTATGTGCCCCTCAATTTTTGTTCTCTCCTTTCTCTTACCCCAGGTGTGTCTCGAAACACCCATGATTTGATAAAAATTGTATCACATAATAACCTACATTACCCCACTTGCGGGCGGCCCATTTCTTCACATCTCTGATAAGTGTTCGATTCAACTATCTCTCTCTGTCAACCTACTTACCCAGACTCTCTGCCATTTTTTTTGTACGAGTTTTCCCTCTCTTTTTTGCTATCATCTTCATTGACTTGTGTCAGGGAGTATGGTGTCCTTCTCTTCGGCCAGTATTTCTATCGGCATCATACCTGAGATCACTGTAGTGCTGTCTCCCTCGAGGTACTGCTTATGCGAAGGGCCATCAGTCTTTTTACCATTTCTATTCCTTTTCTGCATTTTTTTATTCTTATTGTCCCTAACCAGACTGGGACTATAAATTATAGTGCCTTATGTAGCACTTTTCTTTTGTTCGAACCAGGTCCTTTTATGTTGGGCACGAGGGTGTTAAAATTTTGATTGTTTTTGTGACTTTTTCGCGTGCCTGGAAAAAGTAAACCTGTAGTCAATCGTGACCTCGAGGTGTGAAACCATAAGAAAGGTAGGCACCGACGCTTTCCCCATTTCGAAAACCACCCTCCCCGCCTTTGAGCTATTGTTTAATGCGACCGCCGTAGTTTTTCCATAGCTTTGGTAAGTTTGTTTTCCTCGGTCCACACTTGGAAGGAGTGAAAAAACACTTCCGCTTTTAGCTTCATCTCAACGATGGTATAAGCTGAGACGATTATACTCAAATCATCTGCGTATATGCACATCAGCTGGAACTCAAACTTCCATCACGTCATCATGTAGGACGTTCAATAAGAGGGGACCCAAAACTGATCCTTGAGGGACTCCTCCCACGATCTCCACTTGTATAATTCTCCCTACTTGTATCTTCCTTTTCGCCCTATAATCTTTGACAACATTTGTCGAGGCATTTAATGAGGTCCCATGCAACCATATGTAAGGCTTTGTCTTTCTCTTATGAGATATTTTATTATGAGATATTACCTTACCCAATACATGTAGTAGGCATACCGGGCGATATTTTGTATTTTCTTCTTCGCGTTTCTTGGGCTTGTCTATCAATATTAATTTAGTAAACTTCCATTTTTTTGGGAAAATCTATCTCTTAAGTAGTTTGTCATAAAAATGATGGAAAAAGGATATAATGTCCTCTGTAATTAGCATCTTTACGCAGTGTCTGGTGTAATACAGTCTGGACCTGGGGCCTTTCTAATCTTTATCCTACTTTTTTTGCCGCGATTATCTCTTCTTATGTTAGATCTTCTATTGTTTCAGGGAGAGTTCCCTGGTAATTATTCTTTTTTTTTTTTGTTGTTACAGTCATCTAATAATCCTATAGGATAGGCATCTCCAAAAATTTCACAATGGAGATCTTCGCATAAACTCTCCCATTTTTGTCATTTAGAGGATCTTTTTCTTTGTTTTATTTTTTGTTTCTATATTTACATTTTTCTTAGTTTTTCAGAATCTGGTGTGAATCTTCCCCTTTGAAACTCTCGCCTCAATTTTCGGCACTTTATAATTTCTTGTATTATCTTATAGTTCCTGTATTTCTTGGTCCCACCAATATGGCATTTTTTGTCCTCCAGCTCTAGTTTTTGGTGTTGTATTCTTATGCACCTGCTTAATTAGTTCGATTACGTCCTCTACCTTCAGATCTCTTTTTTTTAGTCTCTATTTTTTCCTGAAAGATTTGAACATCTTAACTCTCTACGTTATGCCATAAGTCCACCTAGTCACTAGGTGGACTAGGTGGACTAGGTCCTAGTGCGTTGCCTATTATCGCGGGAGCCTATTGTTACATAGAATGAGTTTGTATGGTCACTCTCACTCAACAACGGTTCATCACTCAGGACTTTCCATTTTATGTTCGCTTCTTTGGAATATACAGGATTATTCACGGTATACGCCACGGAAAATTATGGCCGTGTCTCTGGATTTTAGGATCTTTTTATTTTTGGAGTGGATAGAGATCCGGCAGAGATACGTTTTAAAATTATATTCATAATGTACAGGGTGTCCCAAAAGCATGAAACATATCAAAGTTATGTTTTTTTAAATGGAACGCTCCTATGTTATTGCATTTTTAGATTTTGACTGAAAAGAGAAAATAAGATTGGTTTTTACAGTTGGTGTTTAAATTCAAAAGTTTTTGAGTTATATACAAGTGAAAATCGTCATTTTTCATATTCAAGGCCCTGTACAACGAAAACGGTTCAAGATAGAGAAAAACGGCTTACATGTCCCTATTTTAACTTTTCATGTACTATCGTATGGTGTAGAAACATTAGTACTTTCTTTGATTTTTTTATTTGGCGACGCGTGGAGAAATTTTTAATCACTCTGTATAAACATTTCATCTACATCATAGGATAGTACATGAAATGTTAAAATAGGGACATGTAAGCCGTTTTCCTCTATCTTCAGCCGTTTTCGTTGTACAGGGCCTTGAACTTGAAAAATGACGATTTTCACTTGTTTTTAACTCAAAAACTTCTGAATTTTAACACCAACTGTAAAAACCAATCTTATTTTTTCTTCTCAGACAATCTAAAAATGCAATAACATAGGAGCATTCCATTTAAAAAAACATAACTTTGATATGTTTTATGCTTTTGGGACACCCTGTACATTATGAATATAATTTTAAAACGTAGCTCTGCCGGATCTCTATCCACTCCAAAAATAAAAAGATCCTAAAATCCAGAGACACGACCATAATCTTCCATGGCGTATACCGTGAATAACCCTGTATTGTCATATCTATGTATGATAAAATCGAGTAAATCAGACATTTAGGGGTGGGTTATATTTATTATTAATTCAGGTATATTGCCGAACAGTAGTATATTTATTTCGTTTTTAGCGCTGTTCTCTTTGCACATAGATATTTATTTTATCATGCTATAGTATTCACTACTCTACTATAGAATGCATTCTCCATAGATTACGGGTGCGCTACCCGGACCCGCGCGTACGTGAAGCTCTAATTAAATCATTCCAACGCGAGTTGTATAATTTATATCCTTTCTAGCCGTTCTATAGTAATTCTTGGATTATTCGAAACCACAAATCATATAAATTCTATTTCTAAAAGTGACCACGCCTTCAAATGTCCAGTTAGTTGTGTTGTGTTGCCAGATCGTTGAGATCGTTACTCACGGCTCATCGCTTCTTTTATGTTCAATAAGAGTTTGAACAGATTATTATATTTATTATAACCCAGCAGAGTGTTTATAAATCCACCACAAAGTGCATAAATATTGTGATCTCGTTTAATGCTTATAACAAAAACATTTTGACCGTGTGTACGGGTAAAATCTAAAAATCTCACAAATGGAATTAAAAGACATTAGATACAATAGCGTGACGATTCGATGCAGTGTGACGCATTGGCACAAAAGGCATTGACTGTAGTAATACATCACTTATCTATAATATTATCTTCGACGAAATTAATGGTAGAATTGGACTCGGTGAAGCAGAACGCATTACTTCCTATCGAAATGAGCCTCCTACATATTATCAAATCAGAATCAAAGTAGATGGAAACAGAAGGGTAGTAGAATATGACAGCAGCGAGGGGATCCCCTACATTAGAGGATGGGATAGAGTAGAGACCCGAAAGCTATTACTGAATTTGTATAACTTGTCACGATGCCCCAAGAAATAAGATAAAATATGGCAACGGACGAGATTGCCTGGATTAATTGGTTTTTTTATTAGATTGCCCGGAATTGAGCCATTATTCTAATGACAAGATACGTTTATACCATTAACAGTTCCACAGGGAGTAAGCTACTGGTGTGCTGCGCTTCTTCTGCGTGCAAAAAATTAATCCACTTAACACTTGGATATTAAATTTAACTGTAAAGAGAATTTATCTGAAATAAGAACAAAACTCTTTCATTTGCAGATCGCTTCGATTTAATACAAAAAAACAATAGGTTAGTTAAAAATTACATCGGAATAACGGTTTCTAAAACAATGTTGCCAATTTTTTTAATGAAGTTAATTGACGTTTAGGTGTTTTGAAACCAAACGCAAGCAGAACGCAGAAAGTTTGAGAAATAAAACAAGTAGTTTGTCAAGTAGTCGATGCGAGAATCGATACAAAAAATCATTAATTTTGCACTCGAGATGTATGCGACATTTTTTAGGCAGCTTTACTGAAATGAGCGAAAAAATTGAAATAAAAATACTCATATTATATCCATTGCATTGAGCTTAGGGTAGAGATGGGAGAATTGAATTAGGGAGTAGCGACGATCTAAAATAACCTGTTACCTTGAGATGCCCATGGCCATGGCAAGAGGCCCTGTTTACGACTATTTGACGCATATCTTTTAGAGTTACGGATGAAATACTGATGATTTGAGACTAGCAACTGGCAGTAAAATTACAGTTATTTTGAAACAACTCAAAACGAATAACAGTTATAGCTAGTAACCGTGACAGCGGATCACAATCATAGAAAGTCGAATAGATTAGTCTACTAATAAGTCTATTGTTCCATAATTATGACATACGTTTCGATCTCCATAGCCAACTCGGGATTCCATAGCCAGCATGATTCCTAAACAGAACGAATTCGAATGTCTTAGACAGTCATGTCCTTAAATTTACATATTTGTCGGCTACCAAAATGGCACCTCTTTGACAGTTTAAAAATTTTTGGAAATGATTGAAGAATTGTGATGTGTGTAGCAGGGAAAAGACTACATTGACAACCTCTACATTTATTATGTCAAAGTATCATCGTGATAAAGGGGATTGAATTTATTGCCTCGGATTTCTTTTAACTCGATATTTTAAAATTTAAATCCTATTTTTTAGATATGTATTGACATCTGCTACAATGCTATAAAACCCCTTGCAAGTGTTGAACGACTCAACCCCTCTGCATTTTCATTCATATTAAAAGGTACATGAAATAAGTCAGATATATCATTTTATCACCAAAATAGAATTTAAAACAAAGGAATTTCATATTGTAAATGATAAACATTAAAATTTAATGGTACAATAGAGACGTGTAAGATTCCTCAGGTGCCATACTGTTTTATTAATGAAATCTTCTTCATATTTTTACAACTTGATCGCAAATAATATTATCATACTACTGCCTAGAGATTTTTTATACTTTATACTGATTTTATTTTGCATTGTTTTATTTTAGATTGTCTTTCCTGATTGGAAAGTAATTTTTTGTTTTGTTTACCCAAATCCGGATGTTATGTTAGAGCTTTGACAATACAAACGTAACAAAGGTCTGGATTATTTGATAAAAGATTGAAACTAAGTTTGCCTGGCTCCCTCTGGAGAGGGATTTATAATAAAATGACATCCAACCAAGTGTATTGACAATCGTACCTTGCTACTTGTGTAAACATGCAACGTTTCCATTTTATAGCTTAGCTCCGCACTACAAGGGGTGGATTTTTAACATTGTCACGACTTATGTACGTTGGTCGTATCATCCATAAAAATTGAAGGGGATTTATAGGATTTATTGCGAACTTTGCATCATATTATCGAGAATTATTACGTATTATGTTCTCAAGTGTTTTGGATTTTTGAGGAGGTAAATCCATTCGTCCAACAGTTGCATTCGTTGCATTCGTACCTTATTATAGTATAAGTAGCCTTCTAATGTTCTTTTTGTGAAAATTTAAGGAACATATATTTACGTTTAACTTTCTTTGTAGATATCTAACAAAGATATATTTATATGTGTTCCTACCCAACTCGCATTTCTTTGAAGATGAAAGATACAGAAAGATTCAATTTACTGCCGGGAAATTTTGAGGGCCCAAAAGAACTTAAGATTTTATCATAATGCACGTGATTTATTTCCCCTGTTTCGGCAGTTGAAAACTTGGAATTTTCCACATTTCTCATTTACTTTTACCTTTTGTTGTCCTCATATTTAAATCGGATTTAGTGAAATTGAAATGCACCTTGCTGTTCTCATAATATGTCAAGGGGAAAGGAGCTTATACATAACAATAACTCTGTATGTGAACTTCCCCATGTTCAAAAAACCGAAAGAATTGGTTTATTCCACTAACATTTAAATTCTCTATTTATTTCATTCGAGTAAACAATTTGTTAATAAATATAACTTAATAAATTATAATTAAAATAACTTGTTTTGTCAAACTAAAATATAAATTAATAATCAGGAACAGAATCAGCTCTTTATAACAGTGTAAATACATAATATGTACCTATGATGTATGGTATGTATAGGTAGTTAAGTTTTGATGCTCTACTTGTAGTTATTTTATTTCCAGCAGAACTGCAAGCCCAGCAGGCAGCAGGAGAAGCAAATGTTCCACAAACACTATTAAGCCCCAGTTCTAACTTCAACTCCTTAGAGTTGCAGCTGGGGAGCTGGGTTTCCGTTTCCAAGGTACCACCAGATCTGGGTCGGCGACGTCAGGGATTTGCGGGAAGATTTAAAAGGCTATGAAACCTTGTAACAGGGCGAACCTGTTTAATTATCCAGGGACAAGATAAATGGTTCTCAGTAGCAATAATACATAATGATAATAAGAGTAGTTGTTCATAAAAGAAACGTTTTATTGGAGTAGGCTGTGAATTAAACTTAATCCACTTTTTCAAACGACAGCTATGAATTTTTCAAGGTTAGATCCATTAATAAGAGCAGTCAAAACATTCAGAAAAGGTTAAGAAAATCAGTAGGTACTCCCTTTATCGACATTTTTATATAAAAATGAATAAATTCAATTAATAAATTAGCTAATTCAAGAGGTGAATGAAGTCTCTTCCACCCTCCCAGACAGATTTGATTACATGTTTCTTCCATCACTAAGGGCACTTTGAATCAGTTGGATTGTATTTTCTATCTCGCTGAACATCTCGTCGATTATTTTGACTTAATAGTGCTAAATCATTAATCAGCTCAGCATCACAAAAATATTTAGTTCTTCTTGATGACCTTGATTTAAGTGCGTAATAGAAATCACATAGTATAATGTCTCTGAATCAGAATCTTACTGAGTGTATTACGACTAATAAATCGATCATCAAAATGTGTCATTCGTAAATCAAGCGTTTATTAAATGACTGCAGAATTTTGTTCCTGCAGTTGACCCAATTAATCTCTAGCGTTGTAAATGCTGACTAAGCATAAAGTTTTTCTGGAATTTCAGACAGCCATGATCTGTAATTATTTGGGGCTTATGACATTCCGATTTTTTAAACCATGCTCCATTTGAAAAGTCTAAGAAAGGTTTCTCAAAACTTCTTTATTTTTTAAATTCCGGGAATTAGGTACAACTTAACTGCTCGGGAAAATCTTAAGGTAACAATTATTGTACCACCAATTATTGTGAACATCTTTCATAAGAAAATTATGGTAGATTCCCACATGATTAATTTGCTGAGCTAAGATGAAGAACTGACTCATGGGGATCTTTTTTATAATATTGTAAACGTCTTCTTTGGTACGTTTCTTTTTTATTTTGCCCTCATTGTTTTCAAGATTTTTTTCTCGAGATGGGGTCAAGATGAGCTAACTGGGTAAGTGGATGATCAAGAAGTGATTTTCATGGAACGGCTAAAAATACCCCTTATCAAGAAAAAAACGCAGTTTGTGATCTTCGAGCAGATAAAATCACTTAAAATTGTGAAGATCACAACGTTTATTAAAATGTCGTTTTGGTATGTCGATTTTAATGATATTTGTCGCACAAGAGGGTGTTTTGCTTGTGCAAGTGGTGAATAATTCTTCCCAAACCGGTTATAAAAAAAATCAACCGTGGAAGGTTTTTACATACCTAGATGGGATTCTCGACTGTTATGGTGGAATATTCATTTTCTCTTCTCTGCCCTTAATGTATGTTATTTTGCAACCCATAATAATAGGTAACTCTGCACGAATTAAGGGATATCAACGTATTCGATGTTGAGACTTAGGTCTGTTGAATAAGTGCATGCGCCTCTCTGTATGAGGCTTTTAAAACGGCGGACTTAGTTGCCATCATTGAATGGGTGAGTAAAAGATACACAGAGCGATTAGAGGGATTACCTCCATTAGCATAACACTGTATGACCAAATAGGCAAAACCACTGCGTCCGCATACTCTAATTGGCCATGATTAGCTATTGCAGCTATTTTTATATACCACAAAAACCGGGCGACAATATATGCAAATATCCTGAATACCTAAGTTCATGATATTGTTTTTTTTTTTATAATAATTTTTGTCTCTATACAAATACTTATAGTTCATTTTTAATGAATAATCATAACCGTTTTCAAACTCGATTAAGAATAAAATTTAAACTGTGTTTGGTGTCATTTGCGGTCATATTTGAGTTATTTTATATTTTCGAGCAGATTCAGGTTCAAGTAGCCAGAAGTCAATAAATACCTAATGGCTAGGACGGAACTAGAACACTCGGAGGTCCATTTTCCACGACTAAAGGTAGAGGAAGTTACTTCACAGTCAGTACCTCCAGAGAAACTGAATTCTTCTATTCTTTCTGCAGTTGCGGCCTCTTATACAGAGTGTTTTAAAACATGTGTTGGAAAATGAAAGATAAAAATAAATAAATATCGTATGGCTGTGGTAAAGCCCAAGTGTCAGAAGTTTTCAAGTAGCCTCAAGGGCCTCTGACATAACTTAACGACTGCTGTGAAGCAGCCGAAAGATGAAAGATGTGATTCCCGGTCTCGTTTTAAGAAAAAAAGTTCCTATTAACATGCATGAGTCCGCAAACCATTTTTGAGCTACAGGGTGTTAAAAAAAATCAGATTTTTGACGATATATCAGGAACCGTTTGAGATATAAAACTGAACTTTTGTACATCGTAACATTAATATTACCTACTGTTTTAAGGGCTATGTATTTTTTTCTTTTTTATAAGGCAGTGAAACAAATCATAAAAAAATATCAAAAACAAGTGATATTTTTGTCCCCATCAGCGAAACAAGTTGCTTTTATTGTTTTATGGTTTTCATCATAAAGTGCTGTTTTTCTCGAAAACTGATCACGTTAAATCTTTTCACCAATAGCTCTTATTATGGACAAAACATTGGCAGTTTAAAATTTGCTTTCACAATGCCAATTTTCCCAGTGTCGTAGAAATTAGGGGCAAAAAAATTTCAAGCCACCTCAAAATCTCCGCCACTGCCATATATGATATAAATTTAATCAGAGCTCAAAAAGTTGGTAAATAATGTTAATAATAAGGTGTGTACAAAAATTACAAAAATTCATAGTTTTATATCTCAAACGGTTCCTGAGGTATCGTCAAAAAACTGAAAAAAAATTTACACCCTGTATCTCGAAAATGGTGGGTTTGCATGTTAATATGAACTTTTTTCACAGAACGCGTCCAATAAGAATCACACCTTTAATTTCCGACACATGTTTTGAAACACCCTGTATAGTCGCCCTTGTGTTGGTGTTATGGCAAATCTTCCCGCACAGATCCCTTGAAGGTCGTCATTTCTTCGTGTCTGAGTCTACTGAGTCTACGCGAAAGTCTATGCGATTATGAGAGATTTTAGTGTGGAGTATACAGGATGATCAGTAACTCACGCACTCGGAGCATGCTGGGGTAAACTTCACTTTTTAAGAGTGGTAAATTTTCTAACTGCAGTGTTGTAAGTTCTTTTCTTCCAAAGACATGACCATTTTTGTAAAAAAAAAGGTGACAGCACTGCACCTGAACATGTGAATAAGTGGGGGTTAGATGGTATTGTTATTGGTATGGTATTTCCATAGCAACGAAGGCATTTGAATATTTTATATTCCAAGTTGAGTTTAGGCGGTTGCCAAACTTCAAATTTCGTTCAGATTTAGGTATAGTATCAATTTACAATATTCTCAATTCCTCTGTAAAGAGGTTTTGTGGAAAAAATTGATGAATTATACCGTATACGTTCCAGACATTACAGTAACCTGAATTTTTCTTTTTCATTAATTTTTATCACGGTTATTGAAAACATTACCTTCAAACTTGGATGAGGGAAACTCTGTAACTTGAAAACCAACCGTTGGATTCATTTTTTTTTCCAGAATATCCTTAATTTTAATGGGCTCTATAACGCCCTGTATTCGGAGTGCGCGAGTTACTGATCACCCTGAATAAGTGTAAGTATTTAAGGAGTCAAGTATAGGTACGTATAAGGAGTATATAAAGGCTAAGATAAACGTATGATACTCTAAACTGCAACTTGGTAATGTACAGGGTGGCCAATTAGTGCGACAAAGATCAATATCTCCTGTACCATTGAAGATAGCGGAAAACTTTTTCCAAGAAAGTTATTAAGGGTTAAGAGATGCATCTTTTAAAATTATTTTCGACTATACAGGGTGCTCCATAAAGGCGGGACGGTAAAAAGTTCATGTTTTTTAAATGGAACGCCCTATATTTTATTGCATTTTCAGATTGTCTGAGAAAATGTAATAACAATAATGTTTATAGTTGCATTTTAAATTGAGTAGGCTATGAGTTATAAACAAGTGAAAATCGCAATTTTCCAACTTTAAACCCATTTACCACAAAAACGGCTCAAGATATCAGAAAACGGCTTACATGACCCTATCTTAAATTTTTATCTGGTATCCTACTGTATAGTTTAAATGTTTATGCAGGGTGATGGAAAATCTGATAATTTTCACCACCTTGTATAAACATTTCAACTGCATAATTGGATGCCTTATAAAAAGTTAAGATAGGAACATGTAAGCCGTTTTTTGATATTATGGGCCGTTTTTGTGGTAAATGGGTTTAAAGTTGGAAAATTGCGATTTTCACTTGTTTATAACTCATAGCCTACTCAATTTAAAATGCAACTATAAACATTATTGTTATTACATTTTCTCAGACAATCTGAAAATGCAATAAAATATAGGGCGTCCCATTTAAAAAACATGAACTTTTTACCGTCCCGCCTTTATGGAGCACCCTGTATAGTCGAAAATAATTTTAAAAGATGCATCTCTTAACCCTTAATAACTTTCTTGGAAAAAGTTTTCCGCTATCTTCAATGGTACAGGAGATATTGATCTTTGTCGCACTAATTGGCCACCCTGTATGTAGATAAACGTAGTGTTAAGTTTTCTTATAAGAATTACAGTTCAGACAGAATAAGAAAACTTTTATTAACATTCAGTAGAACTTACAACATCCAGGGCTAAATCTCATTACAATAGAACTTCAAATAATGTAGTTAAATTTACTGCATGGTTGAATTCACATTGAATACACAAAGATCAGGTGGAAGTTCTATTCATTATTATTCAGAACTTTGACCTATTTCAAGTCGCGCACATGCATTATAGTTTCCTAAGACGTTGTAGGTGAATGGAGCTGCAAGTCGAAAATAAAATTAGATGGATTGGAAGTAGGTATATTGTTTTACCTTCTTTCGAGTTCAAACACGCGATTTCATGATTACCAAATACCCTCGTTTTAACGACATATTTCCAAAGCAAAACAATGTAAGTATTGAGTCAATTATATTTAAATACATTTGTTAGAAAAGTTGAACTTTCGTGATAAAAAAAGATTCTTGCAAATGGTTCGTACCATGCACGGTGGTACTTAATTTATAATTATAACACCCAAGTCAAGTTAGCCACACTTCGGTCAGCCACGCTTTCGGCCAGGGAGAAGGCTTCGATTAATTTCCACTAAATTTGTTTTTTTTTTAAGTCCGTGGCCGAAAGTGTGGCAGGTCATTATTATAAAATTTCAGACTTTTTTCAACAATTTTCCAGCAAAAAACTATTTTTTCAGTTTTTTCAGTCCGTGACTGGAAGTATGGCTGGCCATTATTATAAAATTTCGGACTTTTCCGAGCAAAATTTACGCAAAAATGAATTTTTCAGTTTTTAAATTCAGTGGCCGAAAGTGTGGCCATTATTATAAAACTTCATACTTTTTTTCAGCAAATTTTCAGGAAAAATATGTTTTTTCAGTCCGTGACTGAAAGTGTGGCTGTCCATGATTATAAAATTTCTGACTTTGTTATCAAATTTTCAGAAAAAAATGATTTTCTCAGTTTATAAAGTTCGTGGCCGAAAGTGTGGCTGGCCATTATCATAAAATTTCAGAATTTTCTCAGCAAAATTTCAGCAAAAATGAATTTTTCAGTTTATAAAGTTCGTGGCCGAAAGTGTGGCTGGCCATTATTAAAGAAATTCGAACTTTTCTGAACAAAACTTCACCCAAATTTTTTTTTTCACTTTGTTAGGTCGTGGCCAAAAGCGTGGCTATGGCCGTGAAATTTCAATAACTACGATTTTTTTCAATTTACGGTGGTTTTTATTGGGTGAACAAACCAAATATTTTCCATTTAAGCCGTGAGTAAGGAAAACAAAAATTTGCTGAAAATTATTCGAAGTCCCTCTTCCTGGCCGAAAGTGTGGCTGGCCGAAGCGTGGCTAACTTGACTTGGGTAATTATACCCGTGGTTCTTGTAGGGTAAATAATTAATAACCGAGAACTGACGAAGCACTCTAAATAGTCCCAATGGATGAATTGTAGAGAATTACCTAAAATAGGAAGAAAATACGAGTTGAAACAACCCGATCGGTTCATTTTTAAGAGAGAAGAACCCACAAAAATAAATGAAAAAAATTGCGTCCACAAAAATTCATAACGTCGTCATTTTTGAAGTGAAGTGCAGGGTCTTTGCGAGGTAGTCGATTTTGACAGGCCTTCCTGTGTGCAAATCACAGACGCTGTCGCATAATAAGTAGCCACGTAATTGGAATCAGAAGTTCTTCATACCATATTTTGCAGCGAGTGGGGGTAGAACAGTAGATGAGGGGTACAACAGCCCTTGTATTATCCCTTTCCATCAACTGCTGTTCCACGCGCACTCTCGCGCGCTCGGCCGTTTTCGCTCATGTTTGCGCGCAATTGTTACCTATTTTTCAGCATTCAAATTGAAAGCGAAAATTGGCCTTATATAACTGAACACTTTTACTTTCCAAATTCGTTTGACAAATTTGAACCGGGCGACCTTCAGAGCATCCAGCCTCGCTGCAATATATGGTATGGAGGAACTTCTGATTGCAATTATTGCGCGAAAACTAATTATCCGACAGCGTCTGGGTTTTGCACACCGAAAGTACCTATAGCACCTATCAATATCGACTATTTCGCAAAAAGCCTGTAGCAAAAAAAAAAAAAAGTAACACTAAATAATTGTTAAATAAAAAAAAATTAAACTCGAACAGAAAACTTTGCAGTTAGGATCTGGGGGCTTTTCCGCGTGTGAAAGGAGGATATTTCTTTACTATTTTTGTCAGAATCTGGTGATTTTAGAGCTCTTTTGCAGAAGTAATTTTGATCAAGTTTGGTACCTGAGTTGAGCAATCCAGAAACGACAAAATTGAAAGTTGCAATCTTAAATTTAGGTACGTGACTGCTCATGTGCATTTCATTTGGCATAATTTAAAACGCAAAAACCACTCGGTATTTTCCTACCGATTAGAAAAAAAACATTGTTAGTTCAAGTCTATGTCAACAAAAATAAGAGAAACAATAAAACTTTATAAAGTGTGTTCTAAAATGAAATATGGGAATTTATCTAAAGGTAAAATTAACCTTGCGTCTAGAAAGCACTACCTAACTAAACTGGGACTTGGATGTAAATTCCTCCTGAAATTTTCTTTGTATTATTGAGAGATTCCTTAATGTTGAATTATTCATTTTCATTTTAGTCGCCAGTTCTAGAAAATGCGACAGTTCGCTGAATAACGTCCAATTTTCATAATAATTCAATTCATTCATAATATAATGTCGGACTGCAGAGCATCCACAGAATTCTTCCCGGCTAATGTTTATTATTCTGGAAAAGCTGAACGTCGTCGTCTAGTCGCTGATACCTACTGAGAGGATAATAAATTGCCTTCCACCTTCTATGATCCGGCCAGATATTTGATTGCTTGTTGCTTGGCTTAACTAGGATTAGATTAACATTGGCTCAGGAATGCGCCGCTGAAGTAAGTAGTGGATAGGACAGGAGTAAAAGGGGGTAGGTAAGGATTCCGAGGTAATCGAAGATAAAGATGCCATGTAGCAAGAGGAGACGACCACTTTGAGCAACTTTGAACCGCAACTTTTCTTTGATCTCTCTTGTCTTGTCTTTGTCAATAACTAACATCAAGACTTTGCTACTAATAGAGAGTCGCTCTCGAAGACAATATTATTATTGATTTATCCAAAAGAAAACAAAGGAAAAAAATTGCTCCCTGAGTTTTACTTGAAAAAGTTTTACGGGGCATAGCAAACGTCCGACAACGGTCCAATAAATCATTACCTATTTTTTTGATCTTTAAAAAATACAAAGATAGGTCTGTAATTTAATTTATTTTCTATCGACGTAACATTTTTTATACAAGATGTTCCTTGGCTCGATAAAGACGATATAGTCAATTTTTTAAAAAAGGATGCCTTATATTTTATAGCATTTTTTTCGTATTGCCTGAGAAAATTCAATGAGTTTTGTTTTTACAGTTGCAGTTAACATTGAATAGTTTATGATAATACAGAAAAATGGCTTACCGTGCACCCTTATCTAAACTTTTCATGTGGTATAATACTATTATGGTAGCTAGAGTCAAAGAATGTAATTGTTTGTAAGCTTTGTCGAATTGAAAATGGTTAGAGAAAAAATCACAATGTAGGGCCACTTTTTTACATAAAAAAAATGATATGGCTCGCGCATTTTTGAATGAATATTTTTTTTAGAAAGAATGAAAAAATAAGTAAAATGAATATTGTGTCAAGGAAATGGAACCCTGGTCAGGAGCGAAACTCGGCACCAAGGACGTTCCGAAACCTATAAGAACACTAATGTGGATACCAGGGACCCAAGAGGAACCAAAAAACAAAATACAAAAAAGACTGTGAATTCAAAACCCGGGATTAAAAAGGAGAAACGTGGACCCTAGTGGACAGGAAACTTGACACAAAAGGCCAACCACTAATTTTCCTCACGGAGAAAATAGAGCAACTTCAATGCAGACCTTACCTAAACCTAACTGGGGTGCTATTCAAGCGACTAGGTGGGTAAAGGGAAGAGGGAACAGAGAAGATGGAACTGAAAAAGCTGAGTAAACACCACCTGAGATGGGCAATTGGACTTCTAACAGGACACTGTCCACTAATGAAACACCTCTCAATAATAGGAGTGATAAATAACCCAGATTGCAGGAGATGCGGGGAGGGGGAGGAAAACTAGACTTCTAGTATTTGGGACCGAAATGGCAGAACCAAAAGAAATAGAACAAGCACCCGTTGGACTCATACTGAAATACTTTCGGGAGACAATCTATTTACACCTAGATACCTATATTCCAAACTCTCATTGATAATCAGTTCCCTTGTCTTGTCACTACACTATTTCTCTTCACTAACACTACTGTGTAGTGTAGTGGCTCTAGCCTCTGGCATTCCAAACTTGTTGGTCTTGACTAAATAATAATACTACTTACAGGTCTTCAAACTTCACTTGTCTAGCCTCTTTTACGATACCTCACTGTTCACTTTAATCGGCCGCTTCTAACCCATACCGCACGCCCGTATGTGCTCTGGCAGGATCATTTCTCGAAAGGTCAAGAGAGATTCCTGTGTTCTGTCTATATCTAGAACATGGTTTACTGTTCAGAACAGATTAAAAATAATTCTCTGGAATGTTTAGGTATATGTTCCACCTTGACCTAATAAGTTGTATCCTGGATTATAGTTATTTCTAATTCAAATTTTTCCAATAAGAGAATTTTCTGACAGCCTCTGTATAGCTTCTGTAGTGGATATATTGTATCACTAATTGAAAAATAGCTATTTGAGAAACTTTTCAAAATTGTAACATCGGACCCATAAACGGGACTTCAGATAAGAAGAGATGTAGGCATCAAGTAAGAGAAATATGACCAGAAATATTAATAATTATTATTCGTTAACATAAATTTAGAAATTGTTTAGAATTTAACATACTGATGTCGAAAAGTTTTCACGAAGAAATCTAATGGAACATGACTTCTTATTAGAGCTTTGATTCTATCATTTCTGTCAGACTGAGTTACAGAGACAGCGGAAAGTTGAAGTCGTACAAGATGGGACATTTATTAGACGTGTATAAGAAATCATGGAACGTATTGGGATATTGATATTAAGATTCAGAAATTATTCTATCTTTCCGACTTCCGACATTATTATAAGCTGAATAGATGTGTCAACCGCTATAATAGCATCAGTGGTGTTTGGTGTTTGGTATTGCTGTTAGTGTTAATAACGACATTATATCGTCATGTCATCTGGTTTTGCGAACAACAGCCATTGATATCTTGTCAACCTCGCTTAACTCGCTTATCTAGGTAGATGTTATAAAGACAAAGAGATGCAGAACAGACTTCCAAATAATAGAAGCAAAATTCTATATCTGCACTGATGCTGAATTATTATAATATTTTACAAGTCTTTGTTTGATTGACTCAATCGACATTTGAATATCTTAAGTCACATTGCGAGAAGTTGCCAAAATGTAGTTTTGTAGACGGTGACGTATTGTTGTCAGTCCGTCCCTATCAGATGTAAATGCAGCCATTCAAAATCCATTTATTAAAAACAATTCACATCCACGTTGAACACCTGGGCCGTGTCCGCGCCGTTAGATGTAAATTGACCTTACATGTATTAATAATTTGATTATTGGTACTGGGCGAACACATAAGGCTGAAAGAGTCCACGAACCATAACGGAATGCGAACCCATCTCTTATATGAACCTTCCGAAAAATTGAAGATCGAGACTTTTCGAGTGATGAGAAGGACCTAAAGTAGGTTGTTTGATGTGTTTGCCAAGAAACTTTTCTCGTTCCAGAAAATTTTGAATTCTCAATTTTCTACCACCAATATTTTTTGAATTTTAACATTAAGTTGCCAAAATTCTGTAAACATGTCCAAAATAACTCTTAACCAGTTAACGGGACAGTGGTGTTGCCAGAATCATTCCCGTGTTCATTCTTTAGATTAACTTGAGGCTACTTGAAAACTTCTGACACTTGGGCTTTACCACAGCCATAAGATATTTATTTATTTATTTATTCTTTAGATAAGTCAATTACATGGGATTATGAGACATACCTGCTATTTGACTTTGGAGAACTTTGAAAAAAAAAATCAAACACATTGAAAGTTGAAGATTTTCATACAGATAATATAACATCTGTGAAAAGTGAAAGACGAAGGGTTTTCATAATTTAACACTACCTATAGAAAGTGAGAAGTGTCAAAAATATTGTGTGGTGTAATGCGAAAATTATGGTGTGTAGTCAGAAAACTTTGACTTCTCTGACTCTAATTTCTAGCACCACAACTTTTTGAATTTTGGAGAGCGGTGGTCAAAAATACCATAAAGGACAAAAATATGCATAATAATCCTTAATAATTATATCCCGAATAGCGATGTCGTCGTAATCTTCACCATGTTCATTCCATAAATAAAAGGTCATTTAAAGGTACATACATGAGATGATGGTAAATATTTGACACCAAGTCATAAAAATTAGCCTACAGTGGACGAAATAGTTGTAGAATTTTTTTTTGGCAATGGTAAATAGCACATTGTTTTAGTCTACTCGGCAGCGTGCGCGAAATATTTCGCGACCTACAGCGACAACTATTTCGTGAACTTCATAGAAATCTTGTATTACTATAGTATTTCTATAATATCTTGTATTCTAGCAACAAAGCAACAATCAATTTGGTACATAACTAAAAATTTCCTTGCTTCATTTTTTTGGTTTTTATTTCGATTTTATCGTTTATTTTAATAAAGCTGTATAAAAATTGTTGTATCCATCTCAAGCATCATAAGCGCAAAATTATGCTTATTACTGTGGTATAATAGTCTTGTAATGGTAGCTCTATTACTGCACCACGTATCAGTACTGTAAGTAAAGTTTAACTTTCTTATATCAAAAGAGTCTTTAAAATTTGACTTTTTTTACGATTTCAGATGAAATATCAATTGGTTTACCAAAAAAATGATAACCCCCCCAAACTTCCCGTCGTTTAAATTATTTTATTTTACTTGTCCCCATAAACTTGCCCCATAAAAAATATAATAAAATGACTGGTCGAAAGATAAAAAAAAATCGCCGCTTTGGCTTGATGCACAGATAAAATTGTTTATAGTAATAAAAAAAAGTTTTAAAAATACATTCATCGATTAGCGCAGCACGCAAAAATTCAACTTCCACCAGTATTATTCCTAAAGAAGTGTTTTCTCTGAAAACACAAAATTTCCCAACAACGAAACATTCGGCACAGAAAATCCCCGGGTATTTAGCTACAACACCCTCACCTAGCCATACGGCTATTATTAAAAGGGACCTAAGTAAATGTAGCATAATGTTTAGACATGCAATTAAAGGGGGTCGGCTCTCCCCGACATCCTGGGGTGGATTACAATTGACAGTGACAATACCGGGTCGTGTGGACTTCGCCACGCATTACATAATGGATGTCTATGTGCATAGCTAACAATAATGCAGAATGCATTATGCTATATACCTACCTAGTTTCACCCTGTTCACCACTTTCAGACAGGGGTTACTAGGTGAAGGGATCCTCGACGTCATTTCGTATGATATGAGAGCTGTGCCGGAGACATATGTGATTATTTACTTTGGAATACTAATTGCAATAATAAGGATTCTGATTTAAATTAGATTTATGGATGATTGCACAGTACAGCAGCATTATAGCCAACCTGGGATCAAAATAATGCCCTTGTTATAATTTTTTTTATTATTCCTACAACTATAAAATATATGAAAAAATTAATTTAATATTCTAATTAATTAAATTTTGATGAGCAAAATGAGCATATCTTCAATTATTAAGCTACCTAATTAGTGACTTACGGAAATGTGTAGAAGGAGATGGATTGATCGGATTAAGAATAATAATAATTAATGTCCTGCATGCATGAAAAAGAGCTGAGAGGAGAATAATTCCAGGAAGTGGTGGGAACGGTTAATCATAAATCAGAAACAGCGATTCCACATAAAAATTTGAAAATAACGAGAGAAAGAAGAACATTGGTGTCAATGGTTGTGTAGAACGAGATGTTGAGGTATATAGGAGGTAGACCTAGGTGGAGATGGATCGATGGAATTGAGACCTGCTGAAGAACAAATTATTTATAGGTGAAGAATCCCAGGAGATATTGGAAGTCAGTAATCGGAAACGTCGACTCCGCGTAAAAATGGGAAAAGAAGGAGAGAGAAAAAGAAGAAGATTGATATCGATGGATGTATGTGGAAGGAGAAGTGTGTGGAGTCTTGCGGAAGATTGAGCATAAACTCAGTTTACTTATTAAATTACAAATCAATCCAATAAAACAAACCTTAATATTTTAATAGTTTTTATAATAATACCTGACTGCATGGTTTTATCAACCTAGGAGGGATGGATTTAAATTTGCATTTTTGTTTTTATGTAGGTAATACTTTGAGTCTATCACGTCAAATATGTACACATACAATTTTTATCAAGATATGCAACAAAATATTAAAATATTCAAAATATGCAGAATATGCAAAATTAAATATGGGGGGTTTGATTTAATTTTATGCCATTTGCATAGACATCTAGTTTGAATTACTGTCCGCATATCAAAAGTAACTAATATGCATTTTCATGAAATTCGAGCTCGCGGGGCTATTGTCTGATGTCTCTTTTTTTAATTCATCGAAGATCAAAGATCAAGAATCAAAATCAAATGATAACTTTGAATTGGTTAGCTTCCGCTCCTCAGTAGGCACACGATAATAGACTATTATAGTTACAAGTATGAATTTTTGTTTTTCTTCTGGTCATTGTTCGAATTTTCATAAGGGTCCAAATTTTGTTTAAAATAATTAAGGATTCTTTATAGTAACGGTAGAATCGGCAGAAATCCTCTCCAGAACAGAAGGGATCTGCTGGGACAAAGTTGCTCTTTATGTGACTGCGACACTTCCCCCATCTCTCTACTCCATTGTTCCATTAACTCTAAATGGCAATTGTCCATTGCCGTTCTACTTATAACTTGTGTGTAATCGGATTTCAATAATTTTTCTTTTCACTGCTGACGCTGACATATTGGTGACTGTTCACATTTATGTTTAACGCTTCGCTCGGGTAGTTTAGGGGAAACAAAAGTTTCGTAAAAGTTTTACCCGAATTGTGGAGAAATAGAATTAATTAAACTTAATAGGTACCAACTTCTGAACTTTTGAACTATAAAACTGCTTATAACTACTATTTTCTAGTGACGCTTGTTCTGGATATTAGTTTCTGGTAGGATTTCAGGTATTAAACAGGATTACTTTTAATAGATAATTGACCGAAACGGTCACGTAGAGTAATTAACTTACCTACCTGTCTAATGGTGTTGTTGTAGGTAATCATGTTTGTAAGCGTATGGACATAAACTGCAACAATGCAACTCTATAATTTGTTACTTTGCTCATGTATCTTGAAGGAAAATCCTAACAAACGTTTGACAGAAAATTAGACAAATATTTGTTACAGTGTCGCAATGTTCTTTCAGAAATAATCGGGGGAAGGTAATTTTAAACATTTGGCAATTAATCACTTGCGGTAGCGGTAAGCCAGACAGAATAAAAATTTACTTTTTTTTATTTTTATTGAAAATGCACATGCACTGCAGGGAAATCCCTATGACGCTCTGGGAGCGGTGCATGAGCGGAGATATCGATTCACGTTGGCCTTGAATCTCTGTAAGTTGTATACTTCGGGAAACACGCCCTTTGGAATGCTATTCCAAAGTGATGCGGTTCTGTACATAAAAGAAGTCTGAAATAGGGTGGTACGAGGTGTAACGAGCTGAACCTGATACGGATGAGCGTCTGCGGATCGACGTGTATATCTGCCCGGTCTTGTTCTTGGTGGGATCAACCGGGCCACGTCTTTTGAACACCTTCCATTAAAATATCTGTAAAACAGACTCAGGTCAGCTACTCTTCTTCGATGTTCGAGAGTGTCTAAATTTTTTGTGAAATCTGGGTCCCCAATCAAGCGGATGGCTCTTTTCTGAATAGAGTCGAGTAGTCTCAGCGTATGTTTAGGAGCTGAGCTCCAAATATGTGAGCAGTACTCCAAGGATGGTCGGATTTGAGCCTTGTATAAGAGGAGAAGCTGTTTTGGTGTATAAAATTTCTTCGTGCGGAAGAGTGTTCCAAGTTTTTGAGAAGCACTCTTCGCCAGACCAGCAACATGATCATGCCAAGACATGTTCGCTCCGAGGCTCACTCCAAGTAAACGAAGAGATGACGCTGGGGTAAGAGAGTGTCCCGCCATCATCATATCTGGCTCCAAAACGTTGGTCTTTTTGGAGAAGATGGCTGCTTGGGTTTTTCCGGCATTGAATTGGACTTGGTTTCTATCGCCCCAAGTTAGAATGTCTTGCAAGTCATTGTTAAGTATGGCAACTTCTTGCTCCCTGCGAGTCTGTGCGTCGATGGCAGATGTTCGCGTATCTAAGGTATAAGAAGATATGAGGGTACTGTCGTCGGCAAAACTGTATATTGGATTTTTTGTTGTTTCAAGCAAGTCGTTTATAAATATTAGGAAGAGAGTCGGAGATAAAATGGATATCTGAGGTACACCGGCATTGATGGAAAAGGTCTCAGAAAGAACTCCATCGACTGCCACCTGTAATGAACGATCTCCGAGATAACTCGCAAGCCACAAGCAGAATTTCTCGGGCATGCCATAGGCCTGCAGTTTTGCCAACAGTCCACCATGCCAAACACGGTCGAAAGCTCTAGAAATATCAAGCGCAACCCCTCGAGACTCCCCATGGTGCTCGATTGCGCCGTTCCACAGCTCGGTGACGTAAGTGAGGAGGTCACCAGTTGACCTCTGTTTACGGAATCCGTATTGGCGGTCGCTGATTATGTTAGCTCCTTCCAAGTATTTTAAAAGATGTTGGTTAATAGCTTTCTCCATAATCTTGGATATTACTGAAAGCAGTGCCACTGGTCGATAGTTACTTGGTATAGTCTTTTTGCCTTTCTTGGGAATAGGTTGGATCCGTGCACATTTCCAACAAGAAGGAAATATTCCCTTTTTATACGACAAGTTGAAAAGCCGGCAGAAAACAGATGACAGCTCAGTGGCGCATTTTTTTAGTACGATAACAGGTACGTCATCGGACCCAGAAGCTTTGTTTGGGTCTAAGGCTAACATAATGCGCTTTATGACCCGCTGTCGGAAAACAATGTCTGACATTTTGGTCTCCCTGGAAGGGATCATTGGCGGAGTTCTTCCATGAAGGTCGACGGAAGAGTATGAAGAAAACACTCCCGCCAACAAGTTCGCCTTCTCAGTAGCCGTGGATGCGATAGTCCCATCTGTCCGTGTAAGTGGTGGAATCGTTGATCTGGTGAAGTTCTGGCTGACTGCCTTAGTTACAGATCAAAAAGATTTCGAACCGTTAGGGCAGGAGAGAAGTTTGTTCCTAATTCTCTGGTTGTGAGTTTCCTTGGTTTGATCTATTATTTCTTTGCATCTGTTTCGAGCAAGGATGAAATTGTGATGGTTTATGCCGTTGGCCGTTGGGGCTCTCTCGCCATTGGCGAAAAGCCAGTTGTTTGGAGGCGACAGCTTCCTTGCATCTTTTGTTGAACCAAGGTTTGCTGTTTGAGGGCTGTTTTTTTGAAAAGGGAATGTAGGCTTCCATGCCTGTTAGGATGACTTGAGCAACTTCCCTAGCACAAACAGATGGATCATTAGAGCCGAAACAAACACTCCTCCATGGAAAATCTCGATAATATTCCCTGAGTTCTTCCCATTTAGCAGATCTTTAGTGCCAGACTACACGAGGTTTACTTGCTTCTTTAACACTTGTAATTGGTAGGACACAAGATGTTGAGACGAGTTTATGATCTGAGGAACCTAGTGGGGCTTTCACCGTGATAGTATACATTTGAGGGTTCGTGGTCAAAAATAGATCCTACATGGTTGGGGAATTCTCCCTCGCGATCGGGAATGCGTGTTGGTTCATCAACGAGCTGGGTAAAACCACAGCTGATCGCAAACGATTCCGCTTCACGGCCTGCAGTTGATGTTATGTACAAATCACCCAAGATGGATATCTCAGCTTTGGGGTAGTTTATCTATATGAATTCAACAGTTTTTGTGAGGGACAAAAAAAGTGTCCTATACTGTGTATCGCTGGGTGGTCGGTATAAACAACAGATAAATCTCGTCGTTTGTCGGTCTGTTATCCTAAGCCACATGACGTCGAAGTCATTGGGCTCAAAGTCTTCCTCACGTTGGCAGGAGAGGTCACGTCTGACAAAAATGCCAATTCCGAAGTTACGTCTTAATCGGGAATGAAAGTCATATTCTGGATAGAGATAATTAACTGTGCTTGATGACGCTTGGACTTTTGTTTCGCACAGTGCTAGAATGTGAGGTTTATTTGTCTGAAGATGTTGATGTACTGAATTGATATTCGTGTTTAAACCTCTAATATTACAAAAGTCGACTATAAATTTTTCCATTCTGGTGGTGTTATTATTCCTTCTCTTGCATGAATGTGACCCTGGATTAGCCCCCGCCCGGAGATCCGAATGGGGGGTCGTTTTAACTCCGGAAAATTTTAACCCCGGGAACGTCATCCATGCATATTAATTGTTTCTTACCCCAAGGACCGGAATCTCTGGCACAGCAACGAAACGTCAGCTCTTTAAAGCAACTTCACGCCGCCTAAGCCAGAAAGATGGTATCGCACCGGGCGAGGCTGTGTGGGTTCTATGTCCTCTACCATCTGGTTTGCTAGTTTTGGTCAGCCCCGGGGTATTTAATTTCCCCGGTGTCATCTATATGGACGACATTCCCCTATCCGCCACCCGGGGAGGCTCCCGATGGGGAACCAGCAACCCCGACACGGGAGCAACCCCGCCACTTACTGTCATTTGGTATATCTTTCCAAAATGAATGAACCTGCAAGGTAAATAACTGGTTCTCTCTTTCTCAGGAAGTTAGATGAAAATTCTGAAGTTGTTCTTGGAGGAAGTGACGGCAGACATAGGTTGTTAAAAATAAATTCAAGAGTCTTTAGACAACGAGTGGATATGTTATCAGACTATATGGACTATAACAGTCATTATGATTCTCGAAGAAAGCACCTGTACTTAAGAAACTTCTTTAAAAAGATTAAATGGATACTGAGATTTAAATTTTTAGGTAAGGTAGGTCCTAACAGGTGCGCATGACTCGATCTTTGGAAATTCGGCCACGACGTCAACACTTCTTGTCCATTTCGTTGCCTGCGTCGCTCTGAATCTGAATAGAATATTCGTCACCTCACACCTCCGGTTCCGGACCTCTTCTCCTTCCAACAAATCAAATCGCCGGAACATCGACATTATACCTAATAAGGAGTTCTTCTATTTCTAGCGTAGGTGTGAATTCAAATTATGTCACTTTCGGCGAATAATGTGTATAGTTTTCGCGCGTCCAATCCGCGAGTATTTTCAGGTGATCTCTCCGAGCTGCGCTTTAGGAACTGTCCCTTCACGTTGAAGGACGTTGAAGTTATACAGGATATTTTTAATAAAAAGATCGTTGAGATTGTTTCTAATTTTATCTAGAGAAAATAATTATTCTTCCATATTTTAAGGTATTTTTAAGGTATTTAATAATTATTAGTATTTTAATATTTAAGGTATTCATAAAGAAACTTAATGTGTTACAAACAACAGAAATGTTGAAACTCCTAATTGTTGTTCATTAGGTGTAGACAAGACAGTGAAGAAAGTATAAACACTTGTCAGTAGCCCAAAAAATATAAGAAGATTTGGCAAAAAGACGTGCAGTCAAATCAAGTTAGTCACAAATTAAAATAATTACACGTCACTTACGGGTCATGTCAGTTAAACTGTCCATGACGTCATCATGAATGACATAATCTTTATACCAACCTTATTTACACAAAGCACGTAGGTACAGCTCTGAACTTGTGATGATATGATTTGAGGAAACCTGAGCGATGCAAGTCGGATTGATTCGAATGAAAATAAGTGTCAAATTACCACTTTTAATATAATTTATTAATTTCATTCACATAGAAATGTTTCGTCATATTCAGAAAATTTCGATGTGAGTTGTTTAGCGATATCGGTTATTTTTTGTTATGGATATTATATTCACTCGACGAAGATTAATATTAATAATTATATAAGTTTTACTTTGCTTAATTTACTACCTGACCGAAGCTTTAAACTGGAGTTACTCATCCTGTCATGAACTCTCTGGCAAACTTGCAGTTCACTTATCAATGACGTCATTGCCATCAGTTTACCTGACACGATCTTTAATATGAACGACGTGACGATTAAATAGTTTGTCAAGCAAAAAGAGGAGTATGATGCATTTTTTAGTCTGAAAAGTTTTGTACCTATACGATCTTGATGGATGAATAATAAAAGCAGCTGGCAGTATGAATTATACGACTGAAATTTTTGTACCTAAATAGGGAAATGTTTCCGAAAGTAATTACCGATGAGGAAACTTGATGCATTCAGTGTGATTCTAATAGGTACAGAAAAAGTCTCCGCGTTAGCACGACTAAAAAGCGCACGTGGCTTGCAATTTGCAATTAGAGATCCATATAGCGTTATAGCGCTAATCAGAAGAGCTAATTTAATCCAGTGCTAATTTATAAGCATGCAGCTTTTATATATACGGGTTTGTTTTATATTTGTTTTTTATAATGTAATACTAAGCTGCTTGTTATTGGCAGAAAATCCTTTTTCTCTTTTTGATGCGAAAAGTTATTGGAGGCGAATCCAATTGATAATTATTAGTGAAATTTTCCTTTTAATTATTTTTCCCCGAACACCACTCTTCTAATTAGTTAGATGTAACCCTCCACGTTAATACTTGGTGTTAATTTTTGTTTCTCAAGAGGGTCATCGTAGTCAATTTTCCAGCAACTTATGGCTGGGAGTTGTTGGAGGTAATGCACTTTGACCGTAATTTTCACCGATAAGGGTAAAGCCAAATGGTGGTTTATTGATGTGGTTTATTCATGATTAGTATTGATGAGGCTCCAGTACGTTTTAGAGTAGCTGTTCGTTAATGTTATGTATCCTGGTCATGAGGCCAAATAAGCTCAATGTTGGCTTCCCGGATCTCCAGACTTAAATCCATTTAAGTTTGGTTCATCTGAAGTCTACAATTTACACTGGAACTACTTAGACATGTTGAATTATATTATGTAGGAAACTTACGAAATTGAATTTTTCTCATATACGAAATACTCATGTGTTATTTAAACTTATTCCGAGAGGTTTCGATTTCCTTTTTTGATGGGGAGTGGAAGGAGGTCATTTATAGTAATTGTTTTTATGATTATATTTTTGCTATATTCTTTGTTTTACTTGTTGACCTATGCGCTACACTTGTACGGTTTTGTTTCATTAAGTTCTTGTTGCTTATCCATCATGAGTTGTATTTTGTACAGAAAATTTAAAAAGTATTATAGTTATTCGCTGAAAAATATAGGAACTAATGTTCAACCCGTTACTTTCAAAGGATTTAACTACACAATGAATTTTAGAAGAAAAAAAATTCAAATTAAATTTTAGGTTTTTAAAAATGATGGGTCAATGTTTCATACATTTTCAAAGAAACGTTCATTAGCAACATATTAAACAGGATGTTCCTTAATAACATGCTAATATTTCAGAGTATGATTCCTCAGGTACTTCATTTTATGAAGAAAAGTTCATATGAACATCCGCACATTGTCCGCAATGGCTTAAAGCTTAAATTCTTTTCCATGGAGTTTTTTTTATTGTTTGTAGAGATGCTACTCTGCAATAGAAGCAATAGAATGGTGGAGCAAGCAATAGAATAACTTTTCTGAATAAAATAATATGTGGTTTTGTAGCCTATGAACAGATACTAAAAATTACATCTTTAAATAGTAGCACGTCATTAAGGAACACCCTCTAGGTCAAGAATTGAAGACTTCTTAAGAGTTAGTTATATAGCAAATAAAATATGGTTTGGGTAAAACAATTTGTTTTATTATTTTTTTTCTTCACATTTCTCATTTTTTAAGGGCAGATTGAAAAATTGGTCTTCCTTTCAACGACATACACGAATTTTTTGAATTTCATAAACGAACTAACTTTGAACTGAAACAGGATGTCTCTGAAAGGTACCACCAACGTTCTACCACAATTCCTGAGCTGAAAATATGCCGATTTAACCGACATTATACTTATCTGTGTCCAAAATAGCAGCCTTTTAAAGATCCATCGCTTAAAAGTATAATCTCGAAAAAAATATACCGATTGGTACCTATACAGAGCGGAAAGAGCTGTCAAATCTTAAGGCATCACTTACCCTGCAGTGCTATCTATTAAACTATTTGTCGCCTTTTTTTAACACCCTGTATGTGTTCTCGAAAATCTTCATTACAGAAGAGCCTAAAAATTTTCAAATTTGCTTGGCTATTTGAATAATAATTGATTGTTTTTGTGCATATTCATGCAGATCAACACAAAAAATGTGTATATTATTATTCATTTACATACATCAAGTCGCATTTACATTTTTCAAGTAAACCCGAAAATTAGCACCAGTCGATTGTTCTTTTTTTTTATAAGTGGCTAACGTGCCAGGAAAAACTAGTCGAAAAACTAGTAATTTTTACTGAGGGAAATCCCTACCCTACACATATAAAAATATATCGAAAAATTAAATCATTTTCCGTGGAATTATGGGTACCTATATACAATTGAATTGACTGAACTATTAAAATTAGAGACGGAAATATAGCAGAGTTTTAATTTATACATCAGGAAGTAAAAAAATAACAATTTGGTCGACACTATGTATAAAATAAGCTAAACAGTAATAAGCTAAAATAAAATCAAGCAGTCGACAAAAGCGACCTAATTGGTCACTATCATTGGTTGAAATCAAGGTTGAATTTGTTTATGTCACTATTTGTTATCTCATTTCGCTTCGAAAACCACCAAAAAAATCCAGAATTTTGTCGTTTGTTATTAAACTATTGAAAATACTCGCACTTATAGTTTGTTGTTTCGTGCATGCCGTAACAGCAATTGAAAAATCATAAATGACCTGTACTTATTAATCAATATTTCACTTTTAGTTTAGAATTACTTGCGAACGTACTGTGACGTCTATGCTTTGTAAATTTATCACAAGAAAAACACGTTATCTTCAGAAAACAGATAACCGTAGCAGTTATAACTGGACTTCGCTTATGGTCAATGCAAGAAGATGCAAGAAGTTGTATGAAGTCAATACCGTCGCGATAGTCGAGCTCGAACCGTGTGATATTCTTCACATAAATCTTCTCTTTTGTGAACTTGAAAACTAAAGTAATAATTGATTACAATGAAGTTCATATACTCCACTTGCATTTTATTAATTTGTTGTGCGACGACTTTCCAAGAAGTTATAGAAAACATCGCGGAATGTGAAGGTAAGTTTGTTCCGTTTTGTTATAATTTTTGTTCATTCACCTACAGTTCTCGATTCCTGTTATACCTTTGTGAAAGAAATTCAGAAATCATATAATCATAAAGCAACGGTTTTAATTTAACTATTTGATGTTTTTTTTTTTTTTTTTAGTTTAGTGTAATGGATATCTTATTGATATCTTCATGGATACTTTAAATCTATGAGTAGTCTTTCGTCTTGTTTGCTTTCATTAGTTTCATTCTTATTCTTACTATAATTGCCCTATTTATTAGAGGTTCTGATTTCCCATTATACCAAGGTATAAAAAGTAATAGTTCTTGAGATATAACAATTTAAATAAATTCTGATTGAACTCAGATCAAAAGACTGCTCAAGAAAGAGGGTAGATGCCTCTTGACAAAAATTACAAAGATACTCAAAAATCATAAATCAAAAGAGTAAAAGGAAAAACTGACTGGGCACCTGGACTTGTATATTTTGTATTTAAATAATCCTGTTCCTTTATCTACTACTGTACCTATCATGTTAAATTAGTAGAAGAGAAAAGATAATATAAGTAATTATACTAACGATAATAATTATTATTTTGCAAAGCCCAAATAATCAAAAAACGCGCTGACCCCTGACATGTTTTTAGATTCAGTAGTCAGTATAGTGATTTCAACGAATTAATTTTGCTGAGTTGTTGGGTTTTAGCGAGATCAGCACCATTCAACTAAGAATTTAATTCGTTAATATAATTCAAAATTAATGTAATAAAACTTATTAATAATTATTATAATGTTGATAAACACACCAAATAATTTATGCCTTTCCACGTTAAAAATTTAGCATCAAGATTAGGTATATCAACTTATTTTTCCAGAAATCAAAATAGGTAGATAGGTTTTATAAAAATCTTGATCTGTTGAAAAAATTCAATGCTTCGGAAGACAGTAGGAATAGCTAGGTAGGTACCTACAATTTTAAATATTCTATTAACTAATTTTAAATTTTAATATAAATCTGATGATTTCAAATATTATTAATAAATTATTTTAATGGTACCTAGTTGAAGTTGATTTCTATGACCCCAAAACCTTGACAGAGTGTACTCGTTTCTAGGAAGTAAGCGCAATAAACTGCGCCCATCAATAATAATAATTATATTGTTGTCTTGAGATAATGTGAGCGTGTATGTTATAATAACTCAAAATAACTGAAAACCCCTATTATTTTGGGCTTATGAAATGCCTGTACAGGTGGCCCATCACTTATGTCTATTATTTTCGAACCCGAAATATAGAGGTTAATTTTAAAGATAAAAAATTGAAACTTTGAGGATTTATGTCATAAATATAGGACCATATAAAATGACATAATCAATTAATTAATTTTTTTTCGTTCGTTCATTAGCGGTAAAAAAACTGTACATTTATATATGGTAGAGTGGCAAAAAAATCGATTTTTCTTCAATATATCGGTAGAAACTAGAAATCGTTTAATAAAATCAAAATCGCTGAAATAAAATATCAAAAAACTAATTATTAGGCTTTAATTAAATAAAAAATGCATCAAATATGGAAATTACAGGTAGAATGATTGATATATTATGGTTGTAATAAAAATAACCAATAATCTGAATGGGGTAGGTATCTACCATAAATTTCAAGTAGGTAAATATGTATAGTCAACTAGCCACCATATATCAATCATTCTACCTGTCATTTCCATATTTTATATTTTTTATTTAATTAAAGCCTTATATAATTATTTTTTTGATATAACTTTTTAACGATTTTGATTTTATTAATTGATTTCTACCGATGTATTAAAGAAAAATCGAATTTATTTTAATCACTCTACCCACCAAAATAGTTTTTTATCGCTTTTGACCAACGAAAAAAAAATCTAATTATACCATTCTTATTAATTACACGAATCTTCAAATTTTCAATTTTTTATCTTTAAAATTAACCTCTGTTTTGGGGGGGGGGGGTGGACATAAGTGAATCGGCCACCCTATACAGTTCGAAAAGGAAATCAAAATCGAAATACATGGGATCATTACACAGGTAGTCCGTAAGTAATGCCCCATATATAAGATTCTTGAAATATTATGATCCTACTATTAAATAAAATATTAAACATTGGTGAAAAAAAAATACATGCTTACATGCTATAAGCTGACATTTCTAAGTTCCATTTTTTGAATATTTCACATCCGAATTTCAGCTCAATTTTTTTCAGAATTTTCTCAAAATGTTGAATGATTCATTTTGATTCATATACATGAGCACGATAGAAAAAAATTAAGTTCATACACACTGAATTAACAACATATCTGAGTTCATGTCAGTTTCTTTATCGGTGTCAAATAGTAGGTACCTACTTTTCTGACCCTAAGCAAAAGCATATAAATCCCTGCTCGTTTATGTATTTTATTTGCCTAGTAAATATTTTCAAGGGTACACTTATCAATATAATGAATGGAAGAAATTAGATAAAAGTTCATATGTAATTTTCAGTTCTATTATCATGGGACTAAAGGTTACGTCAATATTTTATTTTGCATTCAGTGCAAGGTAATTCGAAGAATATTTCTCTCATGTTTTTACTTTATAAATACTTAACATAATTATTATTTATAACAATATATGAAAAAGATTACATATATATTTATAACTATATGATTGTATGAAAGTTTTATGAGTGGTTTATTAATAATTGTATGTATATCAACTTCTAGAATGTTTTAATTATTATTTTTGTTTAAGAATAATTTTTGAAAACTTCTCGAAAAATACTACACTTTTGTTAGGCATAATTTGTAATAAGCCACAATTTAATTATTGCAAGGAAAATGAGTACAACATGACAACTCCGCATCTCAACGTCCGATTAACCCGAACGCAAGATTCAAAAATTCACCCCTTGATTCATGAGAAAACTGCGAGCCAATGCACCACGCAGTATACGACACGAGATGAGGTGTTTTCGAACTTTGAAAATCGTCTTAGATAATAAATGTTTTATTATGAAAAATAGTGTCGAGTAGTTGTTAATGAACTACAAAATTCAGAGAACAAACATCATACAACCTTATTACGCCTGAAATAACGTGCAGTAACTGACATTACAAAAAAGGAATTTCGGAGAAACAGCAGGCAGAAACTTACGATTTGAGAAACATTCTGATTGATGGAGAAGCGACAAAAATAAATAATATTAGCATATTTTAGGAATTAGTGGTGGCACGTTGTTGCTGAAATTAATATTTAAGTGAAACAAAGATTTCCGCAAAAATACGGTTTCAGTAAACTACTGAAAACGTATTTTTGTGGAATCTAATTTTTTAATTTAAATTCCTCACTTTATATAAGGTGTCCACTAAGGATTTTGTAGGATATTGTTTTAGGTGTCAGTAGCTCAATGCGACGTGCATTGTGATCATATCTCTGATAGGTGACGAATGTTGCGCTGTTGGTCATCCGATCGAGTAATGCCTCTCTTGTGTTCACTTTTGCAAAATAAAATAATAATTTCAGCCATCCCCAAAAGCAGTAATCAAGAGAAGAGAAGTCTGGTGATCTTGGTTGCCAATTTTGAAACTCTCCACGAAGGGTGGTGGGGGAATAATAAAAGTTTTTCTCTAAAAATGCATTATTATAAAAAAAGACATCAAAGAACAATTTAAATGGCTCGCTTAGAATTATCATTTATTATTAAATTGTGTTCAAGACGTCAAATAAAAGTGTGAAAAATCAATACACATCTTACAATTTATGTTATTTTCAGATGTAGACTCGAGTTTCTGTTCCATATCTCAAATCAGCGTAACTCCATGTGCTGAAGCAGCTAGCGGCAAAGCATGTAAACTTAGAAGGGGAACATCCGTAAATATCGCTTTCCAATTCACTCCAAGTGAGTATTCGAAAAAGTTTGGTTTTAAAAAGTTTTTAATTCGCCGTCTTTTTCAGACTTTGATTCCTCCAAGTTGAGACATAGGGCTTATTCAGCCGGCTTCATAGATTTACCAATGCCCGGCATGAACTCTGATGCTTGTCAAGCCACTACTTGCCCGGTTGAAAATGGTAAAGATTATGCCTATTCCTACGATCTGCACCTTTCTCAGGGATTCCCCACTGGATCTTATAATGTGAAATGGCGTATGTGGGATGATGATGACAATGAAAAAGAATGCTGTGTGATAATTCCTATCAAACTTGTGAGATAATTAATATTTTTTTAGTATTTTTTTAATGTGTCGTCCAATTTTAAATAAAAATTATAGGTAAAGATTATTTTGAATTTTTTTCTTTTTATATTTTAGCGTAAATTTTGAATGAAAAATTTTTATTTAGAAAACTTGCAGATATAAGTACATATACATACATAAATACATGGCGAAATGACAATGAAAGCCAAAAATTACATCTAACAGCAGTTTTATTTCTTTATTTACATTTATTCAACCAGGATTTTCCAAATTTATTATATTAATCTTAAAGAAGCAATCAACGTGTCAAGGTATCAAAATTAAAGGTATCTTCAAGGTATTAAAGAAGAAATCAACATGTCAAAAGTCATATAAAGTTCAATAGATCAAAAATTAAATAACCACCTCCATCTATTGGCTATTCCTGTAACATTCAACGGATTCTGAGGGATGCTGCAATGAATATTGTTCATGCTATCTATATTGGAGATTTCTTTACTCTTTGTTGTGAAATTGGTAAATTCTGAATAGCACAACTGTATCTTATGGCTTTAATTCCCAACTCTATTTTAATCAGGACTCCTTCCTCGAATTAAAACATCTGAATAAAAAATAAGGGTTACTTGTAATTGTTACAAATATATAATATTAATTTCAATATTTCAAAATAAGTTGGCTTATCAACACTACTTTTAACACAGTTAATTCCAATAATTGCATGAAGGTTCCTTTTTTTGGAAACAATGATTTAGTACAGACTTGAATGTTTAAAGGAGTGTCAAATTATTGCATACATATTTATTAATACATAATTATAGTTTATTACATTATTCATATTAAAAAAAGAATACAAATAAAATCAAAAATCATAAATATAGATGGTGTAAAAAAATACGAAACAAAATAAAAAATACAATAATTAAAAAGGAAGAAAGGAGAATATAAATAATAGATAAGTACTCTTAGAACTGTCAGTCAACTTCTTCAGGTCTAACTGGATGTGGTAGTGGAATCACTGACTTTTGATTAACATCTCGGCTCAGAGCTTTTCTCATATCTTGAAAAAATAAGCTTCGTAATAAATTTTTATTCAATTTAAGTTACCTGATATGATTACCATACGCATCCTCATCTGGGTCCCCTGAGTAATATTCCAGAACGGTTCGATACACAATGTAGCCTAGGTTGGTATACATATTTATGGCAACTTTATTGCTTACTCTGACAAATAAATCTACAAAATATGCTCTCTTCCTGAAAAAGTAAAAAAATTGCACTATAAAAAAAATACTGGAAAATGTTCCTTAGCAAGATAATATTTATTAAGTATCTAAAATCGTACTTTTCAGAAACATTTTCAAGGAAATTCATCAAACTTGCAGCCAAGCCAAGCCGCCGGTATTCTGGTGATACGGTGAGAGCTGTTACATGTCCGTGCCAGTTTTCACTTGAACCTTCAGCTTTACCCATAACTGAAAATTTATTGCATAAATTACTACATTATCAATTAACTGTAAATAATATACAGGGTGTTTGATAATATGTGCAAACTTAAAAAAAATTAGCTATGAACATCATTCTTCGATGAAGTTTAAAAATATATTTTGATTATGTTTCATATTTCAGATAAAGTAGAGATACTTTACCCAAATTTAGGTGCAATAGTTCCTTTAAGGTTGCCACATTTTATGGAAATATACAGTTCAACTATTTAAACTTACTATATCCCATTATCTCTCCATTCGGTGCTTCTGCTACTTCGAAGTATTCTGGCCAATGAGCCAAATATTGCATGTAGAATGCCAGACCATAGGTTTCAGTTAAAGGATCCAAATTCCTAACAAAGAAATATTATTTAATTTTTCTTTCATAATTCTATAATACTCGTCTAATTAATTGAAAACATTAACAATTCTTAAATACATCTTTGTTTTACAGATTTTTTTGCTAAACTAACCCACCCATAACAATTAATTTTAATTATTACCCTCTACAAGTTTGAAATATATTGATTCAGTAATGTAGCCTTGAATTTACGATGATTATAAATTAACAAATAATAAATAGTATCTGAAAACTAGATCAGTCGTGAAGGTCCAGTCAAAATAGACGAAAAAATAGTGGTATAGTAGGATTAACTTTAAAAAGTCAGATGTGACGTCTCACTAACCGTCCGAATTAATATTTTTAATTTCACCAGAAAATGTCAAACAGTTGATTGTCAAGTTGTGAACGAGCGTAATTATTGAAGGAATCATTCAAAAAATGAATTGAACCGCTTACGTCAGTTTGAGAGCCACTGACAACTACATAAAATTTATTCACGTAATGACATTCTATCCTCTGTGTTGTGCATTTAATTCTAATTCAAAACCAATGTTGACGTATACTTATTTATGCGGGATGGAGTATTTAGACAAACTGGACGGTTACTATAAAAACACGTACATGAAACAAAATAAATCGAACTATCAAAAGGATGTGTATTCTTAACCGATACGTATGACTTTTTAGACTTTATTGGACTATAGGTTTTCAATAATTCACATAGGCCCGTATTCATCAATAAATTTAACCCCTGGGGTTATATTTTGGAACATGTCATTGGTTTAAACATCGTAGCGTTCGTAGGCTTTGAGCATTAGACCAATCAGCTGTCAGAAAATTCAAAATATAACCCCAGAGTTATATTTTGAAGTTTGATGAATACGGACAATAGAGCTGAAATTGAATAGAGGGTTGGGCCAGAATGGGACCGCAGGCACCGTTAGTTTTTCTAATCGTTTGCATTGAAATGTAGTCTAGTGCTTTTTTAGATCAGGCTCATGGACTCTGCGGACACGGAATACAGGGTGTTATAGAGGATGTTCGTAAATTTGAAACAAAAATAATTGTTTCTTCGGCTTCGTTACCAAGATATGTGGTTTCCTTTTTCTAAAATTCAAATCAACATGGCTGTCAAATTTAAGCAACCTCCACTTGCAAAACATTTCATTTCACACAACTATCAAGACAGTGTTTGCTTTTTATTATTTTAGTTATTATTGGTAAAGCAATTACAGGGATGCATTATTCAAGTTCTACCTATTCCTTGAGCTTGAGTTCTTGAATAATTTTTGAAGTTAGATCTTGAATAATGATATTGAATATGTATCCCCGCAACGATAATTGTTTGAAACTTTGTTGGACTTGTCAAGTCAACTATTTTTTTAAGAAAAATACGTTCAGTAATTAATTTAAAATGCTTTCAGCAGGACTTTCACTGATACTTTTAAGGTACTCTTTATGAAATTGAAAACTCTTTCAAGGGGCATCATTTCATGACGAATCGACTAGGTATAGAAAAGTAGAAAACAATGAAAACATTAGAATCCTCTAACGATTCAAGGTAAAAAAATCGACTGGGCTCTTGGACTATTAGTTAGATCTCCTGCTAGATTATAGTAAAATAACACTGGGTCTGGACTCTGGACTCTGAGTCTCTGGAGTCTCCAGCTAGGGACAAAACCTTCCTTCAAAAGAAAATGTGGATTTAAAATTTACAGAAAAAAATCACCAAAACATAGAACATAGCAAATGCTCTACTTACACATTATTAAATTTATACATGTCGTCGCAAGTGAATGGTCTTAGAGTTGTCATTTTCAAGTAAATTTAAATTATGCCAATTTCGGTTAATTTGAGTAAAAAAACTTCGTCTTCGAAATTACGGAACAAATTTTAAAAACAGGGTTAGATTCTAGATTGCTTCTTTCTTCTTGTTATTTCTTCTTAGAAATCACTTCTTGGCCTCGCTCTTTGGGACACTGGGGCAGTACAATGCTCACAGTCAGTTCAGTGATATTGTGACGTGACTGACGTGCGACATGAGCAAAAAAACACTCAATTATCATATTAATGGCAATTTGCCAATAATAATATTATTATGTGAATTTTTAGACAAGTCAAGTCAATAATATTTGGTTGCAGAATTGCTTTATCTCATAAGGCAAGGCAATAATGCCACATATCCCATATCCGACTCTAGCGCTAACATCTTATTTATTTTTATTAAGTTTATATTGGCCTAGTAGCTTTAAAGCGAGGCCAGGAGACCTAAAAGAGAAAAAATAAGAATAAAGAAATCTTTCGCCCTAACCCAAGGCTGATAAATTAGATACTCTACTTTACCAGTCTTGGCTCTAGCCCTTGCTCTTTTTTTTTGCTGTCTACAGACTACAAGTAGAGTAGGTTTTATTTTACTTTTATTGGTGTTTGGCTTTGGTAAATTCGTGTGTTGACTGTTGAATAATGGTGATTTTGATTTTGATTTTTTTTTCTTTCTCGAGAAGGAAGATAAGACAATGACAGTTCGCGACAATTCGACGCACGACACATTGGGTACGTTCACCTGACGTCAACTGTTGAATAGCAGCGCAAAACGGTTGAGTGTAAGTTGTTTCAACATGTTGGAAATAGTCTGAACGCATTGTTGACATCGAGAGGTATGTGACATGTTTCTGGATACGATTCAAGTTCATAGAAGTAATTATTAGCATTTATTTGTCGCTGATTGTATCAGGAGAATTCTTACTTGCAACTTTTACTTCCCACTTGGCGCATGTCCGCAACATACACGTTGACTGTGCTGAGCGTGAAATATTTACGCTCACAAAAATACTCAACAGTTGAGCAACGGTTGTAAGTGAGCGGTATGTCTGAACGCAAGCGCTACCTCAACAACTCAACGGTTGACGTCAGGTGAACGTACCCATTGGCGGACAGTTGTGGGTTTTACGGAGTACTAGAGTGGTCTCGCCGAACAATCTGACATTTCCAGAATCCACGGCCAGTACTATAAATACAGAGCTGTCGGCGCTTTAGAGCAGTAGTAGTATCTTGCACTTGAAAGTGAAAGCTGAAGTATAGTAAGGAACTACTGGAGTGCGTTCATAATAAACGCCGTGTGAATGATAAACAACCTACCGGGCGAATTACCGAGCGTTCCTGGTGTGTTGTTTTAAAGTGAACGCTCTCAGAGAAGTTTTCGACAGTAGTTGTACATAACCTAATTTTTTTTCAGTAATAATAAATACTTTTTAATCACGCGAGTCGTGTAATTTCCCGTTCGTCCTTAAATGTTGATGTTATAATTTATTTTAATTCATAATATAACAGCTTTCGGTCAGGAAATTAAAATTGATCTGAATATTAAACAAGGTAGCAATTGTCATGCGACTCTGTACTTATTAGAGGCTTATATTTTATGTTTTCCATTTATTTATTATAGGTTTATAGGTATTTTAACAAAACTATCCACACAACAAATAATATACCTAATTAAAACCAAAAACGGACGGTGGAACAAACAATACCTAATTATTAAATCGAACTTGAATCAGATTCTATTTCTACATCTCCATTCTCCAATAATTTCTAACCTAATAATATTTCATAATTTCATATTTAATAAATTACGAATAACCGCTCGTTTTTGCTACTGCGCATGACGGGCATTTTTCATCCATATAATTTCTTGGGATGAAAAGTTGTCTACCGTGCGATCACACGGCGTTCATTCTGAACGATGTAACTCTTTACCCAATGTTATTATGAACGGGTTAGGACGTCGCCGTGTGCATACGGCGTGTATTATTAACGTACCCCTGCGCATGACGGGCGTTTTTCATCCATATAATTTCTTGGGATGAAAAGTTGTCTACCGTGCGATCATACGGCGTTCATTCTGAACGATGTAACCTTTACCCAATGTTATTATGAAGCGGTTAGGACGTCGCCGTGTGCACACGGCGTTTATTATGAACGTACCCCAGTAGTGTTATTACATAGCGGATTGTGTACAATAAACAAGTGGTGTATAATCTGTGAGTGGACACAAGAGAACTGTGTTTACTTATTTAGATTTAGAGGTTATAAGTTTATAAGTTGTATCTGCTTGTGGTAGTCAATAAAGAAATTAGCAGACTTTAGTGGAGGTGATTTTATTATTGTGAGACTCGTAACAATATTTTTATGGATCGTGGATTTAGTAGGCATCACGATTCACATATAGACGGTATGCCGATTGCTTTTACTATTTTGGTCACTATTGTGCAATGACATCATATGCGGTTTGATTTTGACTTAAAGCATTAATCGCGGCGAGGTTGTTTATAAAATAAATGTCAAATTATATTGCTTCCATCCTTCTTTCTTGTGTTTTTCTTTGTGCTAGATCTATACGTTATAGAAAAATCTTTAATTTTTTTCGAAAAAAGTAAAATGAAATTTTAACAAAATTTTTTAATGTTATTGATTTTTGATTTTCATGATTTTTTTGTACCAAACGACATAAAAAATCAATATGGCGGCTATAATAAGAAAAACAATAAACGTTGACTATGAAAACTCTAAGATTTATTAGTTGGCCGTGAAAATTTTTAAAACTTTAAATGGATAGCTGTTTTTGACTTGTGCAAGCCTACAAATAATTATTTATTTATTCCTGCCAATAAAAAAGATATGAGCAATCTCATGTGTTAGCTTCCAACCGCGTGACGTCAGAAGACCTTAACGCAGCCTGCGCAGTCATAGTCAATCGATCGTGGTTGGCATTAGATTAGGTAAAGCTGCAAGTTAACTCCAGTAACTTGTTAAGTTAACTCCACGCTAGTCGTGAAGATAGCTAGCTACGGAACGGACGGCGAATAATTAGGTTAAAACTTAAAATTGATAAATTTTATAAATTCTCGAATAAATTATTAACTTTTGAATTTTATCATAACTTTTTGTTATGTTTTGCTAGTTTGGTTTGTTTGTCGTTTGCTTTGGGCATTGTTTTCGTTTGTGAGAGCGAGGGATTCCTAGAAGAGTGTCTAGTGCATTGAATCAAGGAAACCAATAAACCAAATATTGAACTCATTAATAAAAGACTTTTTATGTATTTTTTGAAATAGTAGTAGTATTCCACTTCAATCATGAATGTGCTAAGGCATTGTTCATCAATTTTCAATAGAAGAAGTAATCTTATAAAATCTACTAAACAGAAATGTTTGAATTACAGTTTATATGAGCCCGATTACCTGGAGGTAGGTAATAAGGAAATCAAGGACTAAGTAGTTGTTAGAAACATTAACATTTCAGAGCATGAAGTCGAAAATTCCGTTGTACGATACACTGAACATCGAACTACAAGGATACGATTATCCAGTGCTGGAGAGTTTTCAAAAATTCGTCCATAAGATATTGAAAAATATGGAAGTCAATGTAGAAGATGGTTGGGCAGTTCCAGCGAGACATCTAAAAGTTGTCACCTACAAACCCAAAAGTGAAATAGTCAATGCACAATACGATCTAAAAATATATCAAAGGACGGTGCAAATTACAGACATTTCCGCTGCTCAGGTAAGTATCGTCTACCAAGGATCATAATTGATTATTTGGTTTCAATAATAGGATAGGGCTGTCTTTATAAAAATGTATCAATGAGTGTTCGATATATTGAGTAATCTTTTTTCAGCTTTCAGTTGTACTGCGAGTATTGGAAGCTGGTTCACCACCCGGTGTAACTGTTGAAGTTGTACCCCATCAAGAATATCATGAAGAAGTACGATATGTTCCTGACACCGATCTTAATAAGCTGAAACAAGAACTGGATGATATGGGAGGTCCCTTGAAAAAGAAATAAGCTAGAAGACATTTTTACTATTACTCTGTTTCAAGGAGTGTGAATAAATATAAGTGTGATACGAGTTTATAATAAGAAAAATGTTCGTTAATGAAACCGTAAAACCCTGTCGTATTGAAGTACATAGTAATAATGATAATTGAAAAAAATCTTTCTATAATAAAATCTAATCCAAGAAGTAATATTCATGCATGTATTAGTATACATTTGTGCGTATGGTAATTTGAACCAGGGACGTCCAACTTTTTTTACCCCCTAATTTTCACGCCATCTGGATATATTTTGGTTTTGACATATTTTTCAAAAAGGCACATTTTTGCTACAAAAAAGGCATAATAAAGTTTGATAAGTAAATTTTCAACAGTTTTTGAGATATGTGCGATTTAGACATTCGAAAGGAAAAAAGTTATAGGTTTTTCGACAATGTTTTTCAACTTTTGAAAATATTTATACAGATTTGACGTGGGGTTTCTTCAGCTCCAGATCCCTCGACCACGAAAAAATCCTAGTCACGTTTCCTAGCGCTGCTATAGCTCAATTTTTTTTAAATAATAAGTTTTACTGATACAATAAGTATCTCAAAAAATTGTTGAGAATTTACAAAACAAACTTTATGCCTTTTTTTGTACCAGAATAGATTTTGGAAAAATATGTCAAAATTATTTATTCAGTAGCATAAAAATTGAGGGGTAAAAAAAATGGACCAATCTACCTTTACGTCCCTGGTTCAAATTACACACACCTAAATTTCATATAGGTACAACAAAATGTAATTTTTTTTATTTAATATATTTAGCATCCTGTAACTTAGTACTTATATAAGTACTATAGCCAAATCTAAATTCTCAATTTAGAAGGTGCATTAAGGCTTTTTGTCTTAAAATCAAGTAAATAATCTACTGTGGAAGTTTGTCCCCTTCATTCTGGGACGGTGTGTATATTTACGTTTATTTCATCCAAAACTTTAATTTTCGATTTACAAAACGCTCCAGGGGAATAAAAGTACATACTTCAAATGTGCTTCAAATATGTAATGCGCATGCGATATTTTTTTGAATAACTTGAAATCCTACCTCTGCAGCAGAGACTTGTTATTCCAAGTCCCTGTCCCTGGTATGTCAATATACTGTGACTGCGCAGGCTGCGTTCCGGGATTGTCGATCTTCTGACGTCACGCGGCTGGAAGACTACACACATAGGATTGCTCATATCTTTTTTAATGTCAAAAATAAATACATGATTTTTTGTAGGCTTGCATAAGTCGTCAACAGCTATCCATGTGACGTGTCAAAAATTTTCATGGCAAACTAAATAACAGAGTTTTTATAGTCAATTTTTTTTTAAAGGCCGCTATATTGTTTTTTATGTCGTTTGTTATAAAAAAAATCACGGAAACCAAAAACCAACAATTTTTTTTTTTTTAATTTTGGTATAAAGTTTTTTCATCGAGTGACATCGCTATGACGTCACATTACTTGCCTTGTGGTTATTTATGACTTTCGGTTAAAGAATGGTTATTTTTTTCGAAAATGAGGAATAAAATTTCGAATTTTTTTTAATGTGATAGGTTTTTGGTTTCCTTGTTTTGTTAAATATACCGAATGACGTGAAAAAACAATATAATTTCTAATAAACAATAACGGTTTCTGAACGACACATTTGCCCTAATGGTATGGTGAAGACAGAGATATCGATGTTTCAGTGGTTATTTCCATCTCATCAGTCTGACACATCACCACCACCAGAGGAGTGTTCCGATCAGAAAGAAAATCAAAGCATTTAAGCATATGATTTGTCGGAAACATAGTGATTATTTGTTTGTTATTATTATTATATTTCTATGAAACAAATTGAATAATAATAAATTATTATATCAGAAAGCATTATTATTATTATATTTGTTTCATAATATACTTTCTTTCATAAAATAAGAGATCTCGATTTGACATTTTTGTTTTCAGGCTATTTCGAAAGCGTCTGAAGTTTTCATAAATTTTTGCTTCAGATTTGTAATAAGCATGAAATTGTGTAATTAACTTTTTTCTAATTTATTTGACCCTGTATCTCTTATCGTTTCCAAGAAGATCGCCATGTACCTACCTAGTTGTTTTGAATGGGACACCCATGTAATAACACAGAGTACCTACAGACAATAACAAAACCGTAATATTTATAAAAATCTACCACATAATATAATATTATTATAAATCTAGAACACAGAAAAACACAAGCAACGAAGGAAAAAAGCGATAAAATTTGAGTCAAAATCAAGCCGCATGACGTCATTGCGCAGTAGTGACCAAAATAGTAAAAGCAACTGACATACCGTGTATGTGTATCGTGCCACCGACACTACTGACACTAGTGTAAAGTGTAATCCGTCATCCATTATTGTCATTTCGTGTTAAATCAATAACTTGTTGTCATTGTCATTGGTGTCAGTAGTAGAGGTTAAGTAAAAAAAGCTAAAAATATCAATTAATAAAAACATTAATATAATTTTGCAAATCCGATTCATTGCTTTTATTGAGTAGATTTTATTAGATCTCTCGTAGTAAGTGATTCGATTCCTTCTGTTGCTGTAGTATCCTGAAATTACTTACAGGTTTGGAACAATGAGATTTAAATCTGATATTTCAAAAATTAGTGTGTGTTCGTGTTCCATACCCATCTAAAACTGACGACGTGCATAATACGCGCGGTTAAAAATGGGATGTGAGTAACGTAAATTTTCTAGTCTTGATAGGTACAAGTCTGTGAAATATCTACGACCAATCGTGTAAAAATTATATTAGCAACAAATCTACCAGAATGAAGACCAAAATGTTGATAAATTTCTATCCAATTGCAAGTCTTGCATTCCTGACTTTCGTTTCTTCATTACCAGATGAAGGAAAGTGGAATTTTAATTTGACAACAGTAAGTTATCATTAGTGCTAATAATTGAATATTACATAAAGTTGTTTATTTGTTTGATTTCTAGGAATACAACAATATAATGTTATCCAAGACGCTATTTAGTGGGGCCAAAATATTGATAAATTGTAAGTGAAATAATTGATGCTTAGCTGGAAGCTACTATGCTCTTTTATGTACCAGTTCAAGTTTTATTCACTGTCATGCCCATTTTTGGAGTTGATCTTATTCAACAGTCGTGTACCTTTTACCTTATTTCCCACATTCATGTGGTCAATCGCTTTAAGGCGGCTCTCACACTGAGGCAACAAGCAATAAGCAACTGGCAATACGCAACACACAATAATATTGTTAACAAATAGAACAAAGACATAGAATTAAATTGGGGGTCTCATATTAGAGCAACTCGATATCGGTCGAACCAAAAATATTGCTGGTTGCGGGAATAATATTTCTAGCGATACACCGTGCATGTTGAAAAGCAATAATTATTGCAGTTTTGCGAGTCGTGACATACGAAGTTTGTGCATAGATAACTACGGTTTTATTATTTTATATTATTAAAAGTTCGAAAATGTCGGATGATCCAGTTTTTACTACAAAATTCGTAGAAATAGTGGAAAAATATCCCTGTATCTACGATTTCACTCGAAAGGACCACAGCAGAAGAGAAGTGATCATTCGGTAACAGTTTTGAAATCGGGTAGGATGGGCTCTGAGTTCCCTTGGGCAGATGCTTCCCCATTCGGAGTCGTCGGATGACATGATGATCAGAGGTTTCTGGCAATACTGTTGTTTGAATGTGAGAGAAAACCAAAATAATATTGCTTATTGACAGTTGCTAGTTGCTTATTGCTTGTTGCCTCAGTGTGAGAGCTGCCTTACAGTTAGGGATATATTCAAGTTTACACAGACAAATTTGTTTTTTTTAAATCCAGATTATAAGTTACATTCAATTCCTAGAAGTTTTAGATCATAATTATGGTCAGCTTAACAGTTAATAGGGATGTCAGCGGGTACCCGGGTACCCGGGTAGACCCGGGTGATATCCAAATCGTGTCCGATTTTCAAGAACCGGGTACCCGATAAATAGTAGATTTAGATAGTTCTTCAGAGAAACCATAATAAGAAAATAAGAATGAGCCATAATAATAATATAATTCAGAAATCTAGAACATCTGTTCACTACTACTAACCCTCTCAAAAATGTATCATCATTCTATTCTAAACTATGATGAACTTCTTTTATTATCATTCATTCAATATAGGGAATCACTAGAAACACATGTCCACATGCAGGACAAACAGGTTTTCAGAACTCTCGACTTGACGTAAAAATCTGCTTTTTAAGGATGGGCAACCTCGTAAAACCATTAAAATAAAATATCCCGTAATCCGGTATGTACCCTCAACAGGCGTACCCTCAACAGGCGGAGCGACCGCCTAAAAAACCCAGAAATACCTACTTATCACGAATGAAGTGGATGAAAATTATTAATGCAAATTAATAGGGATGCAACGAATACCGTTTTTTGCCGAATACCGAATACGAATATTCGGCCGGCCGAATACCTATATGTTCCTGTTAGGGCTCGACCGATACATCGGCATCGGCATCGGCAATGCGCCGATGGTTCCGAAAAATCATACATCGGCATCGGCATCGGCAATCGGCAAAATAAACGCCGATTGTGTCGATTTATTTTCACAATACAATTCGTAATTTTTGTATTGTTTTTTTCTTTAATTAAAGTAAATATTGTTGTTTTTTTTACAAAATTATTCTTTCTTAAAATAATAATCATAATAAATAATTAATTAAAGGAATACAAAACATTGCCTAAAACGTTGCGCATGTGTGCCGTACTATTATTAGGAGATTATTTTTCTTTTTATAAATCTTTATAGGTACCTATACCTACCTATATATTTTTTATTTTATTAAATCCTCTTAATTTTGTTATGATGTGAATCTACAAACTTAAAAGAATAAAATTTCAAATCATCGGCCATCGACATCGGCAATAGCCGATGTTTATGTATGAACATCGGCATTTGCATCGGCATCGGTCCATCGGCAAGATTCTACCATCGGTCGAGCCCTAGACTTCCTGTCATTGAAATTTCAAGCAAGTAGGTAAAGTGTAAGCAATTTCTATAATTTCATTAATTTCCCGGGTATAATTAAAGACAAGAGGAACAATGTTATTAAATTTGTTAGATTTCAAGAATGAATAAGAAATTTCTAAAATTCAAAAGGTGAAGTGTGATTTATTATTGATTTATTAGCCCATTAGCGTCAACACTGGAATCTGATTCATGAAGTCATCCCATATTTCCATTATTGTTGTTTGTCTCTTTTGGTGAAATGGGTAGATATGTACTTTGTCTTTTTCTTTTACGAAATAGGTACTAGCCTTTCCCCAAACCATTGAGTAAGTGCTTTGTTTACAAAATATTGAATGAACCCACTTGAAAACGGGAATTCTTTTAAATTTTTATACATAGAAGTCTGCATTCTGTGTTATCTCTGCTATTATTTTAATTAATCTACCAATCGCTAGGTAGTAATAATAGTCCCAAGTACCTAAAAAAACCATGTACTAAAACTAATCATTCAAATAATTCATACAGAACTAAATCACGGAAAAGAATGATTATAAAATTTTAAATGAAATGTAATCTGTTCGCGTTATTAAGCGTCAAGTGTTCACTCCTTATTCAAACAGCAGTCTCATAAAATAGAAATAATGACCGCTGCGTACCCCATTCGAACCCACTATGCTCAAGTTTATTTTTTGATTCGAATTTTTTTTATTCTTCTAGTTTAAGCTTGGTTGGTGCAACCCATTTTGTGTAATTTTCGATTCTCTTCAATTTATGTCTCTTATACTTTTGCTGTAAAATAACCAGGGAAGCTGGAATTTGCAAAAATGCCGTTTTTTACCGTAATTTAAAAATTACCGGTGGTCGATTCAACACCCGGTAGTTTTAATTTTTTTTTCGGGTACCCGTCAGGTACCCGGGTTTTGTTTTCGGGTACCCGGGTTTCGTTTCCGACCGGGTACGACATCCCTAACAGTTAACAAATCCTTGATATCCTGCTTGCATAACGCAATAATGACATCTGTCAGATTAAATGTTGGGATTATGGTCAATTGCTCAACAATAGTGGACCAATCATTGAAGTGCTTGCCCATTGATATGTTTTTTATAAAATCAAATTTTAAGTTGAAGCCATTGCCCAGAAGTAGATCCTAGAACTAGAAACAAATGACGGTAATCCTGTTGTTTAGTTTTCCAAAACACCCCTCACATGCCCATTCCACTTTTTCCACTCGCGTCGCTCACAGCCTTGCTGCATTAAATCAGGTCTTTGGCCAGGGTAGGTTTTTTTTTTATTTTACCGACATTTAAAGGAAAAAAAACCTACCCTGACCAAAGACCTGATTTAATGCAGCAACGCTGTGAGCGACGAGAGTGGAAAAAGTGGAATGGGCATGTGAGGGGTGTTTTGGAAGACTAAACAACAGGATTACCCAAATGACATACTATGTCAAGTCAATTTCATGATTATGGTAAATCGCTCAGAGAATTGATCAATAATAACTATAGATCTTGTTTTAAAGTGTTTTCTGAGGGAAAAATGCTGATAAACTTTTGTGTCATTTTAAAGGGTTATCCAAATGATGATAGAGCCCAATATACTTTTTACATGATATGCAATATTTCCCTATAACTTACTAATTTAGCACAAATATCTCTACTTAACCCAGTCATACTGTGGAGAGTCTGGAGTCTCGTCTCATAAATCACACAAAGATATGTCAAGGTGTCAAGAATTATCAACATTTAAAATTTATTTATTAAAGTTTAAGGGGTAGTTATGCAAATAATATCTTGTACCCACCCTCAGTAATAGTGCTTAAAACTTGACTGGCGTATTCTAATAATAATTTTTTTTAAGTATGCTGAAAAATTACCAACTCTAATTTTAATAATAATTATTTTAGTTAATTGTGAGGCACCCATACCTTCCACAGTGAATATCCACATAGTGATTAAACCTTCTTACTGTTTTGATATAACAGAAACGATCACAGAGGCAAAGAAGGTACGTTCATATTGCAAAAAAAATTATTAAGCTTAATTTAAATCTTATTTTAGATTCTAAAGTACAATCAAAAACCAGTCAATGATTCAATGGTTCATTTTATATCCAAAACTTTCCCCTGCAACGATCACATCGTTCTAGATGCTGCCAAGATGAATCAAAATCAAATTCAAGAAACGGGAAAAGATAAAAATGAAGTATCGCTCAAGCAACGCACCAATAATCCGGTTTACGTCACCCCGCACGACGGTGTTTATGTGTTAGTCTTCAAAGTAGACATAAATAATTCGACCGATTTCAATTTCTTGGTTCACATAGAGATGGTCAGTGATTACGGGTACTTGTCCGCCGTGGATTGGCCTCTGTTGCCTTTTTACGGTTTCATGTGTATCTATTACGTTGCTCTTGGCTTGATTTGGTTAACTTTGTCATTTCTGCAATGGCGGGACTTATTGAGAGTTCAGTTTTGGATCGGGGGCGTCATTTTACTGGGAATGCTTGAGAAGGCAACTTTCTACGCCGAGTACAACAGCATAAACAACACCGGAATCCAAACACAAGGTGTGATGCTGTTTGCCGAGTGGGTTTCTTGTGCTAAAAGAACCCTAGCTCGTATGTTGGTGATAATTGTGAGTCTGGGATTTGGAATTGTCAAACCACGACTGGGCTCGACGTTACACAGAGTTGTAGGAGTAGGTTTGCTCTATTTTATTCTGGCCGCTTCTGAAGGATACATGAGAATTACAAAGTCGAAAAGTGAAGCCAACAAAGATCTTCTGGTAGCCTCCGTACCTTTAGCTGTGTTAGATTCGGCTATTTGTTGGTGGATATTCAGTGCTTTAGTCAACACTACGAGAACTTTACGGTTGAGAAGAAACGAAGTTAAGTTGTCTCTCTATCGGCATTTCACAAATACTTTGATTTTCTCTGTCGGATCGTCGGTTTGTTTCATGTTATATTCGATCAAGACTCATCGTTTTGTAACATGTTTGGTTGTATGGAAAGATTTGTGGTTAGAAGAGGCTTACTGGCATGTATTGTTTTCTGCATTGCTTTTGGTGATAATCATACTTTGGAGACCGACTAATAATAATCAGAGGTACGCATTCGTGCCTCTTTTGGATACCGGAGACGATGAAGAAGAAGAGCAACTGGTTAGCGATGCGTACGGAGTGAAAGTTAGGATTCATCATCCGAAATCGACTCCTCCAAGAAGTATCTCGGTCGAAGACGAGTTAAAATGGCTGGAGGAGAATGTTAAGAGCGATCCGGCGCTTCCAATCCTGGATTCAGATGAAGAACTTGTAAATACGAGATTTGAAGTCTCTAAAATGCAATAAATCTTATTAGATAAATTACTATTGATTATAGGGTGCTTGCACTTTGGTATTTAAATTCTATCTAAATGTGTGTTTGATAGAGAATTGGGAAAAAATTGCTGAATATTTCGTGTAAAATGATTTTATCAATGTTTGTATATTTTTCAAGTAAGTAATAGAAGTTTTTAGGTTTTGTACAGCATAAATTTCCTCAATTATTGTTTTATTTATTTCTGCTTCAATAATATCAAAAAATTATATAGTGATACCTGTATGATAAGTGATAAATATAATATGTATTTAATATATTATCGAATATATTAAAATGGTATATATTTATATTTAATATAATAAGGGAGGTATTATTGTTGAAATTATAAATTCTCAAAAGTTGTCAGGCGTTAATGATAATGGTGAATAGTTTTATAATTTTTTTTCCAACTCCAAAACTAGAAAATATAAAATTGTGTTTATTTTTATGATACATAAAAACTTGAAAAGGATTTTAATAAAAGTGGTGATCAAGTCTTGGCAGATTTGAGATCTCTCAGTAATTTCAGTATTAATGTCTCCTTCATGGAGTCTACACCAAAAATGAGAATAAAATAACCTAATCGATCGATTTATCTCTAATATTGATAAATTAGGTTTAGATTATTTTGATAATTGCACTATTATTGTTTGATATTTTAAGAGATTATCATGTACCTATGTATTATATGAAGTACGTTTACCATATCTATTCTGAAGAATTTTTTGATTTATACGTACTTAAATTGTTAAATAATGTGATTTATTTAAAATAATAATTAAATTATTATAGAGAAGTATTCATAGTTTTTATTTCAAAGTGTGATACAGTTTTTATTTATTATTTTTAAGTAATATTAACTATATGCGAGGCCGGTCCTATTTCTTCAACAGTCACAGAATTAATCTCTATAATATAATATGACAGAAAAATGTTGTATTGCTCCTATGTTCCGTATGTACTACTTGTAACAATAACAGAAGTCTCAACTAGTAGCTACAGTTTTAATTTGTTTTGGAAGTGGTAGGTAGCACATTTATTTTGTTAAGATAGTTTTAAGACGATTTTTTTGACCAAATAAGAGCCCTTTTATTGTGTGTTAAATCATTTTTTTTAGTATTGGCTTTTTTATATGCCCCATAACTACTACTGTTTGAGTCTAATTATTAAAAAATAAATTACATCGGAAAAGTCTCCTCACTACTAAGAACTGAACCACTTTTACTATCTAATTGCTTAATATATTTTTTTTTTACCTATACTAGCTTCTTATTATTATGTAAAGTTTTGCAAAAATGTATAACAATTTCGGTTATGTATATTAAAAAATTAGATATTCAATCAGATTTTGTTTTGTAAGATTGAAATGACTTCCCCCCTTTTTTTTTTGTTTTTAGGCATGTAAAATTTAATACGTGATTTAGAAATTAAAAAAAAAACATATTTTTCATGAAGTTAGATACATTACCCCGGTTAAAATTGGAATGGTACCAAGGCTCTGATATTCAAGAACATATTTTTTTACTTATAGACTATGAGCTGGCGGCCGCGAGATTCTATGATCGTACCTCCGGTCTATTATAATCTATATTTTTCAGGCGATTCTCTCCATGTAAGGTTGTTGTTCAATACTGAGAAGAAGCTGTGGAGATCGGTTCTATTCCGACTCCAAGAAGCAGCTCAATTCTGCTGGACTGGGAGACGAAAAACCAGATTACAAACCTTTGGGAGAGACTTTCTAACACCGGAGGATCTGAATACATTAGCAACAGTCAAGATGGTCAGCTTCTTTAAAGAAGCTGACCTGATGGGGTTAATGTAGCACTAGCACTAGCACTAATACTACTAGATGTGAGCCACAATAGGCCTACGGTTGCAGTGGAGGTGTCACAATGGCCCATTAATCTAAATCTGAAAATACTGAATCAAATATTATGAATTACTCATTATTAGCAAACACAATTCACAATTTCTATTTTCTACTTTTTTCACTTTTTATTCACTATAATTGAAGACTTGAGAATAATTAGTGGATAACGACCACTGTTAGTAAAATTATAATTATTAAAAAAAAAGAAAAGAATTTTCTCAAGTTTTTCACAACAGTTTACTTTTGGCTGTTATCCACATACAGGTGTCTGGAAATTATGCGCAAAAAATTAAGGGGGTGATTCTACTTGATGAAATATTGCTAAAAGTATCTATAAATATTTTTTGAAAACTCACAAATAAGAAAGTTATAAGGCTTCAAAGTTGATTTTTTTTAATTAATATTTTTCTATAACTTTTTTTCTAGTGCACTAGTGTACTTTCTTAAAATTTGACATACTTGTCACTGATGTTGCTTTACATCCTTGGTCCAAATTAGATTGAATCCCTCGAAATCAAAAGGCCTTAACTGCCCTTGACCTTCAAAAAAGGCCTATAGCTTTCTTCGTAAATTTTTTTTCTAAGTGAAGACGCACAATTGAAGAACATGAAGAAATATTCGGAAAAGGTCCTCTTTTCTATCACGATAAAATGACCTGTTTCCGAGTAAAACTTTTTTTTAAATTTGCTTGCACTAAACTTGATCACCATAAATTATGATCATTTTGCAACAACACCAAAGCATGCTTTGGAAACAGCTGCAGGGTTGCCTAGTTATGTACAAAACAGAAAAATTCGTAAATAAATAGACTTGGAAATGATAAAATTTTAAAATTTTTTAATCTTTTTTTTTTAATAAAATAATTTTAATAAAAAAAAAAAAATTGATGTCAAAATTAAATTCAAAGCAAACTTCTTGTTTCCTAGGCATCCCTGCAGCTGGCAGCTGTTTCCAAAGCATGCTTTGGTATTGTTGCAAAATGATCATAATTATGGTGACCAATTTTAGTACAAGCAAATTTTTAAAACAGTTTTACTCGGAAACAGGTCATTTTATCGTGATAGACAAAGAGGACTTTTTCCGAATATTTCTTCATGTTCTTCAATTGTGAGTCTTCAAAACTCAGAAAATAATATTACAAAAAAAGTTATAGGCCTTTTTTGAAGGTCCAGTGGAAGTTAAGGCCTCTTGATTTCGAAGGATTCAAGTCTAATTTGGACCAAGGATGTAAAGCAACATCAGTGGCAAGTATGTCAAATTTTAAGAAAATCCGTACACTAGAAAAAAAGTTATAGAAAAATATTGATTTAAAAAAATCGACTTTGAAGGCTTATAACTTTCTTATTTGTGAGATTTCGAAAAAAAATTATAGATACTTTTGGCAATATTTTATCAAGTAGAATCACCCCCTTAATTATTTGTGCATAATTTCCGGACACCTGTTTTATTCTCAGGTCCTTGATTCAAAACAAATTTGCACAAAAAGTAGACACCTGGCTTGAATTTAAACTGAGAAAATAATGTAGATAATTAAATTGACATTGCAAATGAGTGAAATGTTGCCAACTCCTTCGTAAAATCATTTTAAGTCTAAACCATGGAACATTTTTTCAAAATGTAGGATTGGTATTAATAGTAACCAAACAGTTATGATGCAACTTCATACTTTCTAGCTTTTCAAAAACAAGTACATACCCTATAGCAAAAGTTAAGTTCTGCTGTTGTTGTAAATAAATATATTTATTTAAATAATATTAAATAGAAAAACTATCTATTAAAATATAGATTTTATTAATATTAAAATAAATATTGAACATAAATAATAATAGTTGATTGAAATATGTAAAAAATAACTGTAACTAATGTGCACTTTCAATACATACAGTTTTTTTTATGGAAGTCTTATCGGAGGTGAGAACAATGCGAAAAATAATTATCATAAACAAAATATAAAATACATAAAGTGAGTTTAACTGAAATAAGTAAATAATAATATAAATACAATCATGGTTTTCTATATTTTAATTAAAAATAAATAGGATTTTTAAATAAATATTACAATCTACTGATACATTTCTAATAAAATTATACAAGATGATCCCGAATTGGTGGACACGGTATATAGTGTTGTAGAATGTAGAGGATGTTCAGAGTGACTGTAAATTTAAAACAAAAATTGTTTCATTGATTGAAACAAAACATTTCATTTCACACAACTATTAAGAAAGTGTTCTTTTTAGTGTATTTTTTAACAAAAAATACACTATTTTTATTATCTTTTTACAGAATTATTGGTATGTTCTGAAAATTGTGAGATAACAATGGATCTGAATTGAAAAATTTGAAACACAACAGATTTTGAATAAAATCATCTGATATGTATTCCCGCAGCAATAATTATTTGAAACTTTGTTGGACTTGTCATTTCACGTTTCCATGGTAACAACTTTCTGGGTATTTTTTTCTGCCTGAAGAAGTGTATCGAGTGCTGTGTGTTGTGATTTTTTCCCACAAAATTGCTCAAATCTCCTTAAGGGTGCCATACGGGAGAAAAAGTAAATGAACTTCGAATCCTTACTCCACAATGAATGCCATATCATCCGTGTCCGCCATTTCGGGATCACCCTGTATGTCCCGTACAAAAGTGAAGATCAATAATGTTTATCCTTAAAAAAAAAATTATACAGGGTGTTAAGAAAATGACGGATAAACTCTTCAATACATTGTAGGGGACACTCAGTAAAGTACGGGAAAATAATTTTAAAAAATCCAGAGCTGCATTTTAAAAGATATAAGCAAAATATTGAACAATAAATTTGGCAACGTTTAACACGATAACAGTTGGTATTTGGTAATTTCGTCTAATTTCTAACAATGTAGGTAGTCAAGGTATCAAAACCGTTGTTGCCAAATGCTTTTTTTTTAAGCATTTTAGAAAAGAAAAAAAATCTTATTAAATTTTCCAAGCCAGTAATACATCTTAAGCAATTTTTTTAATTGATAACGATTAAAGTAACCTTTTTATATCTGTAAAATCATTTATTTTTTGCAAATACTGAAAAACAAAGATAGTAAAATGTTAACTTTGGCCTTTTTTATCTCACCAAATTCAAGACCAGAATTTTTTTAATTATTTTTCCCATACTCTACTGAGTGTCCTCTACAATGTACTGAAGTGTTTATTCGTCATTTTCTTAACACCCTGTATTTATAACTGTTTGATCAAATTTTTTGTACTCTTTAACTGTGGCCTCCACTGTGTAGAAACGAGCTCTCTTGTAATTTTGGCTCTAGATATTAGCCCATTTACTAGCTACATATTTTTATTATACCGGGTGGACCACCTAACCTGGTTTTTGCTTTAAAATCGTTCAAATGTTCATTTACCACACAAAAGTCAAATCAAGGTCAACATACAACCTAATTTTGCCTGAAACATTTTTCTGTTTGGAAAAATTGAATTTGTCATTATTACAAAAAGCCAATAATTTAATTCCATCAAGGTCTCTAAGAATAAAAATAAGCATAACGGTCACTCTAGACTGGCTCTGAAACTAACTGTCACACTCCCTGTCATTTATAACCATAACTGTCAAACAGTCTACAGAGGTAATCAGGACAAAGTAGTGTGGAACAAAGAATTTTGTTGTATAGTCCAATAAAGTCTAAAAAGTCATACGTATCGATTAAGAATACACATCCTTTTGATAGTTCGATTATTTTGTTTCATGTACGTGTTTTTATAGTAACCGTCCAGTTTGTCTAAACACTCCATCCCGCATAAATAAGTATACGTCAACATTGGTTTTGAATGAGAATTAAATGCACAACACAGAGGATAGAATGTCATTACGTGAATAAATTTTATGTACTTGTCAGTGGCTCTCAAACTGACGTAAGCGGTTCAATTCATTTTTTGAATGATTCCTTCAATAATTACGCTCGTTCACAACTTGACAATTGAACCCTATGCTGCAACAACGTTGTAAGTGCCAAAAGTAAATTTTGCGGGAAGTCGAAATAAACATTTTTTTGTGAAGCAATATATCAGCTTACAAACATTAATACATTAATGTTAATTAATGAATATAAGTAATTAAAATATTAATGTTTGTAAGCTGATATATTGTATTGCTTCACAAAAAAATGTTTATTCCGACTTCCCGCAAAATTTACTTTTGGCACTTACAACGTTGTTGCAGCATAGGGTTCAATTAACTGTTTGACATTTTCTGGTGAAATTAAAAATATTAATTCGGACGGTTAGTACGACGTCACATCTGACTTTTTAAAGTTAATCCTACTATATTCTGATTTCCACAAAAATCATTAATTGAACAGGGTCTAGATTCTAGAATCCCTTATTTATCATAAAACAAACTGTCTCTTTGCAACCAATCTGCAGCTAATAAATAAAAAAATATTTGTCTATAATAATTATATAAATATTGCATTTATCACAGATTGAATAATAATAATAATTATAAAAATCTCAAGCTAGCTAGTAAAAAAAAAAACTAACACTAAACAACACCAAAATGTACAACCTTTATTTTAGACTGTGTTTCACTTTCAGCCTTATCATCATTTTTTCTCACAGGCGCAAAGTCTTTCAAATAATCTTCATTCGGATGGCAAAGAGGTAAACTATCGGCTAATTCTTTCTGAGGATTTGTAACATACGTAGCAGTGTTGTGTGGGACAGGTCTAACAGGTCGTTTCACTTCCGGTACTATGAAAGCTGTCACGGTATCCGAGAATTTAACCTTACTCGGTTGTCTTTTACTGCTGCTAGGATAATTTGACACTGACAAGCCAGAAGATGCTTGTGCGTGGGGGGTAACCGAACCGGGGGGCATTAAAGATGCGACTGGAAGCGGTGGAGGAACGATCTTCGTCAAAGGCATGAACGATGTTTTAATGTTGTTTATAGACACGTTACTGGAACTGAGAGCGGAAAACATAGAATCGGACGGAAAGTTGCTGTTCTGTGTTTTGAATGACACGGGCTGAGACAGTCGACTAGGCGGAGGTATCAATGATGGTATTGAGCAAGTACGCACGGGGTTATTATAAATGTTCACTTTTGTATGATGGGTGCAGGGGATGCTTGGTTTATTTAGATTTGGAAGAGGAGGAGTATAAGAGGAAGAGGTGTATGAAGGTAAAGGGGGTGGAAGGATAGAAGAAACACTTTTACTTATATTCATGGGAATTTGTCTGTTTAAAATTTGCCGATTATTGCCGGTCGTTCTCGTAAATCCGGAATTCGGGTTTGTTGGATTGAAGATTTTTATATTTACTAAGTTGTCAACACTAATCGAAGCATTAGGATTGTTCTGTATCTGTAATGTCGTCCTTGTCTTGTTATTAGTGTACACTTGATCTTCATTTTCTGAATTATATTCGCTTGAAGAAGCACTCGAAGAACACTGAGAACAGGATGACCGTGAGCAGTCTGAAGCTGAAATAAAATCATTTTGATTTGAAAACTAAACATTCAAATACTTAATTATGTTTAAAAATAAAATGAAACTTACTCTCACTTGAGTAACAGCTCAACAGTGCAGATGCTTGAGCTTTAGTAGCAGTTGCCATTTCGGTTTCTCCAACCCTAATCGCAATATAATGTAAATCCATGAAGAGATCATGATGTCCTAAATCGACAGCCAATAAAAACGCAGTTTCAAACATCTTAGCTCTCACTAGATGATGAAAAAATCTTCTTGTTAAAGAGCACACCTGAAATACTTAAATCATTTCAATACAATTCTTTTAAAACTAATCTTTACTGACCTGATCGATGAACTGACGTCTTACTTGATCCGGCAAAGGCACCGGGGGGTTATGGAAGCTTCCCAAGGCATTTTGGAGATGTTTCGCATTTTCAGATGTCATCGGTAGTCTCAATAAAAAAGACACGATATTTTGTAATGCGGCATAAATTTGTTCATTAAATTCGATGCTCAATATGAGCGAAATGGCTTTATCAATTTCTTTATTAAATAAATAGTTTTGTACGATTCCTCCTATACTTAAGGATGATTCTGTATGTTTTAATAGTACCATAGGACCTTGTTCTAATATAACAATAAGATCTCGAAGCCCCCAAGAAATAGATGAAACATTGAACTGAATATTTACGTACTCTGAAAGATCTAACAACACCATCAGCGATAAATCTTCAGATATTAATTGAAATTTAATGGGATTTAGAGCAGTATCAAAATACTGCAGCTGACCTTTATCGCTGCATATTACAAACAATGCACCGAGATTATGCCATGCAGCAAATTTGGGTATAAATGAAGCTTTAACAGTTTTAGTAGAGCCCCTACTCCTATCCAAAAGTGCTAACGAACCATCCACACAACCAATCAACAATTTATCTTCATCGTCGCTAAGTTTGCAGCAACTGACATGATTAACCAAAGGTACAGATGTCATGGATATCCGTTTGAGATTATTTCCAGCCAACTCCAATAAATTAACTTCAACAGAAACAGTTCCTCTTTGGGAAACCTTCTGCTCAATGACTATCAAGTTCTTTGGGGAATGTTTACTGACAATAACATCGAGGGGTTCATCTTCAGTTTTCTTATAGGCCAGAAGTTCAGGTCCCCTCGCTCCAACCCAATATAAATGCAGATTCGCTCTTTGGTGATCTTTAGCGAGAGGACTCCACGGCTGGGGCTGTTCCGAACTAGCTTTACCCCAAACGACAAGCCACTCGTTGAAGTAATTTAGTTTGCGTCTCGGACCACCTTCTAAGACCCAGCAGTCTTTCCATTGGTTAAATCCGAGTACGTGTCCATCGTTACATATGCAGAGTACTTGCTGACCGGAAATGAAACCTAAAATAATGTAAAAATTAAGGGATAAACATTAAGGGAACTAGTAATGAAGGTTTTCTTACCATCACAAATTATGTTTACTTGTAGCTTACTGGCTAGATGTTTATTAAATGTTATTGATTTTAAGTCTCCTGAATTAATGTTGAAAAGAATTTGTACCAGTAATCCTGTCGATAAAAGGAGTTGTAAGTTTTCTCTATCCCAGGCAAAACTGATTACTTTGTTCGACACCAAATATTCCTGCAATAAGTCCAAAATTTGTAAGGTAAAAATATGTTAGAAGTACAAGCCATTATCAGAAGAAAAGAAAAACTGGAGCAAATAACTAATGTTTCCTGAATAATCAGAAAGAGGAAAACATAACTAACACTAAAAAAGTGTAGGTATTAAACTCGGTATGAAACAAAAAAGAATGGGTACTAGGAAGAAATTTTAACAAATATTTATTGAGTTATAAGTTGCGCTACAATACTTAATACTGCACATTCTTCTCTACAGACAGATCTACCAAATCCCAGATCTGTAGGAGCAGATTTATGCGATGATAATTCCCCTCCAGCAGCCCGCCTCCACCAAGTCAGGTCATTTTGTCGGGTTTGCTTTTTTTCCTTAAAATTTACGACCCTTACGGCTTTTTCAGGGAAAGAAAACCTAACCAGAAGAAATGATCTGAATTGATGGAGGGGGGCTAGTGGTGTAGTGGAGAGGAATTATCATAGCGAAGGCTCAACATTACTTCGATATCTGGGCAGAAGTCTGATTGTACTTACTTCAAATTCTTTCAAGCGTTCCTTCAATTTGTACGGTCGTTTGTTGTTTAAGGTCCACAGAATGCCCCGCTTATCCGCATAAGTCTTCTTACTTTCAAGGTAAGGTACATCATCGCATTTTTTTGCCGTATAATACCTGGAATTGGTAAACAGCACAGGTAGAGTAAATATTATGGGGGGTAACTTTTTGTCTTACTTGAAACATCCATAGTCGGTTGCTTTTATAGTAACATCTTCCTGCGAGGTAAAGAAATGAATCTCATTCAACAAACTCAGCATTATCTTCCTATTTTAATTTAGATTTATAAGTACAAAAAACATAATTGGATAAGTACTTTACTTCACTCTTCTTTTACCATTCCATTAATAAAAATTGTTCATCCTACACTAATTTCTAAAACAACACTTGTTGAATGGATATATTTTAACTTGTAGTTAGGGATAATATGTCTCTGATATTAGCGATATTTTATAAAATTAATCAATAAGCTTAAATAATATAAAAGAGAAACCTTCTAGCTAATTCAGGCTACAGATACAGAACAGACTAAAGAAGAAACAGTAAAAAGTAAACGTAAACACGAACGAAACATCATGTAGGTATTTTTTTTCAATGTCAAAGTTATTTTTATTTTTTTGGGTATCGTTTGACTTACATAAGCCATGATATTAGCATGACACAAGCGTTACAACTATAAAACTATCAGTCCATTTCAGTATCAATACGCAGCTTGTGACGTCAGGCGTTAGACATCTACATATGACACGAATGATTACTTAAATAACGTGAATATTATCTTAGTAGTTTATTTCCAAGTTTGTATTTGTTGCAGTAATTAATTTTAATTAGTTTATTCCTCTTGCAGGCTACTATCCACCAAATTGCAATAATTGCTTCGATTTTATAAAATTTGTGGTTTTCGTTTTTTTGGTCTTTCGTTTTTCTTGTGTGATTCTCACACCCACAATACAACAATTAATAAATGCCCCTTAACATTCGACTTAAACGGAAACGAAAGCGCAACAAAAAAGTAGTAATATTAATCTCCCTGTTCACATTTAACATAAACGTTAATTTGACATTTCCAAGCAGAAGGCCATATTTTTGAAAAAGAAGTAATGAATAAAAAACAACAAAACACAAATAATAATAATTATTGTAATAATAATAATAATAATTAACAGATTAACTTTTTTCTACTCTTATTGTATATTATGTTACTTTATTTTCTTTACTTAATTTATTGTTACTCGTTAATTACTTTTCTACTATTGTTGTATTGATTGTTATGCTGTGTTTTTAGCAACCTGTGATACACAGGCAGCACAACTTTAATTAAAGTTTTTATATATATCCAATTATTATTAGAGCTTTTTGGATGAATTATATGAAAGTTATTATTCGTAGCTATTGAATTATTATAGCTCATCATAATACCCGCTCGTAAACCAATGCAAAATCTGTATATTTTTCATAAACAGAGCAAAGCTGTGAATAGGAACGATAACTGACATTTCTCAGAATCCACGCCTGCGCACTCGGTACTCGGTCGGTACTAAAGGTGTTTCAATAACAGCGCACGATTTGAATTGCGCGCCATATTTGACAGTCATAATGTCACATGGTTATGACGTGACGGATCGAAAAAGTTGACATACGGGAGTTAGTGAAGATGGAGCATTACACGGTAGAACCACGATACACATTTACACGGTATGCCGATAGCGTTTTCTATTTTGGTCAACTACTGCGCAATGACGTCACGTGGATCAGATATTACACATGAGATTGCTCATATCTATTTTATTGTTAGAAATAAGTAAATAATTTTTTGTACACATTGCTTTTATGGCTATTTCTGATATTCGGGTAAAGGTGGAGGTGGAGATTTATGCTATATTTAATCATAATCATAGGTTAATTATTTAAAAGGGAATATTTTAAGGAAATATAGGATATAAATATGGTGTCCCAGCTTATTCGAAGCGGTCTCTATTATAGGCGAAACGATAAATTTTGAATTTTGCAAATTCAAGCACAGAATCACAATGGCCATAATTTAAAATTATTTTGGAGCATACAGAGTGTCCCATATGACAGTGGCATATCAAAGTTATGTTTTTTTTTTTAAATGGAATGCTTTTATGTTATTGCATTTTTAGATTGTCTGAGAAGATAAAATAAGATTGGCTTTTACAGTTGGTGTTTAAATTCAGAAGTTTTTGAATTATAAACAGGTGTAAAACGTCATTTTTCAAGTTCAAGGCCCTGTACGACGAAAACGGTTCAAGATATAGAGAAAAACGGTTTACATGTCCCTATTTTAACTTTTTATGTACTATCCAATGGTATAGAAACATTTGTACTTCCTTTAATTTTTTTATTTGGTGACACGTGGAGAAATCTCAGAATTTTTCAAATTTTTTGTCACCCTGTAGAAACATTTCATCTACATCATAGGATAGTTCATGAAAAGTTAAAATAGGGACATACAGTGTGACCCATTTGTTCTTGAAACACCCTGTAGAATCTTAATTTATGGTGCGACTTTAAAGAAATTTCTTTTAAATCATAGAGCTTGATAAACTATATTTTGGGAGCAAAAAGCGTCTCATTCCTACAAAATCCAAGGCCTACTAGATCAGTGTTTACTTGTAAAATCTCAAAAATTCATATTAGCGATTTTTTTAGAAAAAAACTGTGCACGCTACTGGATTCACCAGCCCTCAAAACGGTACTGTACTAAATTTTATTGGAAATATCAGAGTAATAAAGGATCTTGCAGTTATTTTAGAAATTCATAATAGAACTCCGAATTTTCATTAATTTATTCGAAAAGGTCAAGAGAGACAAAGTAGAAATTGTACATCTAGTTGGTGATAATGTAGGTACTTTAATTTTTTAATTATAATTTTTTATTTATTTTTTTTTATTTTTTTTATTTTTTTTTATTTTTTTTTACTTTTTTTTTTACTTTTTTTAATTTTAATTTTTACTTATGATAGCTTTTGACCTTTTTCAAATGAATTTATGAAAATTCGGAGTACTATTATGAATTTCTAAAATAGCTACATACAAGATCCTTTTTACTCTGACATTTTCAATAAAATTTAGTACAGTACCGTTTTGAGGGCTGGTGAATCCCGTGGCGTGCCCAGTTTTTTTCTAAAAAAATCGCTAATATGAATTTTTGAGATTTTACAAGTAAACACTGATCTAGTAGGCCCTGGATTTTGTAGGAATGAGACGCTTTTCGCTTCCAAAATATAGTTTATCAAGCTCGATGATTTAAAATAATTTTTTTTTAAATCGCACCATAAATTAAGATTCTACAGGGTGTTTCACGAACAAATGGGTCACACTGTATAAGCCGTTTTTCTCTATCTTCAGCCGTTTACTTGAAAATGACGATTTTCACTTGTTTATAATTCAAAAACTTTTGAATTTAAACACCAACTGTAAAAGCCAATCTTATTTTCTCTTCTCAGGCAATCTAAAAATGCAATAACCTAGGAGCATTCCATTAAAAAAAAAACATAACTTTGATATGCCACTGTCATATGGGACACTCTGTATGCTCCAAAATAATTTTAAATTATGGCCATTGTGATTCTGTGCTTGAATTTGCAAAATTCAAAATTTATCGTTTCGCCTACAGAGACCGCTTCGAATAAGCTGGGACACCATATTTATATCCTATATTCCTTTAAAATATTCCCTTTTAAATAATTAACCTATGATTATGATTAAATATAGCATAAATCTCCACCTTCACCTTTAACCGAATATCAGAAATAGCCATAAAAGCAATGTGTACAAAAAATTATTTACTTATTTCCAACAATAAAATAGATATGACGATATGAGCAATCTCATGTGTAATATCTGATCCACGTGACGTCACAAGACCGGAACGCAGCCTGCGCGTCATCGTCTATCGGCATACCGTGTATATGTGTATCGTGGGTAGAACAACGCGTCCTGATTGTCAAAAATTATTATCAAAATGGCGAAAGTTTAATTGCCACTATATACGAGTAGTGGCTTTTAAAGTTTTTTTTGCCGATATTTTGCCGATAAAAATCCCGATATTTGCTTACATAGGGAACCTGTATTACCGCTTTACTAGGGTAGCGCATTCTCATTCTCACAAAAAGTTGGGAAAAAAGTTGGGAATGTCAAATTTGACTTCATAAACGTCAGATTTTCCATGAACGTACAACTATCTAAAAATTCACATAATTTTTTATTAAGTCCGCGTATTAAAACGCATTTTTCTCAGTAACTACGTGTTAGATACTAAAGTCTACAGCTTCGTAGATGCTATATAAACCCGTAATTTTGTTTTTAATACCCACTGAAAGAGGATTATCGATTTCTATTCGTGTTATTATTTTGTTTCATTTTTCAAACTTCGCTTTTTTCCACTTGATACCTACGCCTGTGACCAAATGTGCCAAAAATATGACATCCAGCTGTTCAAACATAACCGTGTTTAGTAAACGTCAAAAAGTGAATGCGCTACCCTAGTAAAACGGTAATGCAGGTTCCCTATGCTTACATGTTAACTAACGTCCTCTAGAGGTTGCGGTGGTACTAACTTAAGAAGATCGTAAGATGCAATAATCGACAGAAGAAGGAAAACTCTTTGCTAGTGAGACTAATATCTAATATCTTGTTAAATTCCGAGTAGCAATTAAACTTTCACCATTTTGATAATAATTTTTGACAATCAGGACGCGTTGTCACGTCATAACCATGTGACATTATGACTGTCAAACATGGCGCGCAATTCAAATCTTGCGCTCTTATTGAAACACCCTATAAAAGTTGTTCCAAAAAAATAAATAAAAAAATATTATGATTAAAATTTGTTTTCTTATATAAGTACCTACAGGAGCATCATATATCCTTCTCTATATTGCCATTTCGTAAACGCTAACATAGTCAGTTAAATTAGAGAAAAAGATGCACAATTTAATGGTTAATAAGAATCTGTTTTTTTTTTTATATTTTCGGTCGGTGCTGAACAAAAAACTGAAAAATCGAGATTTCTTATTTTTGCCATATCTTTCTTATTATTGGAAATTAATAAATGATTTTTTGTAGGCTTACATAAGTCGCCAAGAGCTACCCATCTGACGTTTAAAAAAATTTCAAAAAAAAAAGCCGACTAGATCCCAGAGCTTTCATAGTCAATTTTCGTTTTTCTTATGGCCGCCTATGTCGTTCGATATAAAAAAGTAATGGAAATCAAAAATTTAAAAATTCGAAAAAAAAATTCAAAAATTGTTATTCTTTTTTCGAAGAAAAGCAAAAAAAAATTTCGTCGAAAAACGTCAATATGAAGTCATACTGCTTGCCTTATGGTTTTTTAATTTCTCTATGATATTCGGCTTAAAAAGTTGTCTTTTAAGAAGAACAAAAATGTTTGAAATTTATTTTTTTAAGTTTATAAATTTTTGGTTTCCATTATTTTTTTCATACCGAACGACTTAAAAAAACAATATGGCGGCCATAGTAGTAGTATGGTGGGTTGGGGTGGTGCACCCCAAGCGACTAGGCCCTTTTCGCCGTACCCGGTGAAACTTCTACTCGAACCTCCCCGACCTTTTAATAAAGGCCAGAAGGTTGTTGTATGAGAGGAGTTTCATTTCTTCCTCTTGTAGCTCCTCAGGCCCAAAGATGTTGAGCCTGAGCGGTTGCTATATACCTCGCATACGCCTACATAATGGTGGGAGTCCTCGTCATCCATTCCGCATTTAGGGCAGACCGGGTCCCGAGAGTGACCCCCATCACTTGTAGGTGTCTGTTCAGACTGCTGTGACCGGTGAGAACCCCGACTAGTAGTCTGAGTTCTTTCCGGTTCATTCTGGACATGCTGGTCCATCTGTTTCCGATCGGACCGGCCAGAAACAGCCTGGCCTGTTTGCAGCCTGATGCTGTTTCCCAGTGGTTCTCTAAACCCTTGCGAGTCCATTCTTTTATAGATTCTTTGAGAAGATTTTTGGTCAGACCCAGTACAGGCTCTGGTCCACAAAAGGTTTCCCTGGTCCCGAGCTTCGCATAGTGGTCTGCTAGCTCGTTGCCTCTGGTACACCTGAGTGTGCAGGAACCCATACGAGATGCACTGATTTTCTGTCCGCCAGTCTGTTAAGCGCCTCGACACACTCCTGGACCAGTGGGGAGCTGGTTCCGTGTGTGCCCAGCGCTTTCGCGGCGGCCTGACTATCCGTGCATATGTATATCGTCGGTTCCTTGGCTTCTGTTATCTGCTCCAATCTAACTGCTTGCAGGATAGCATAAATCTCCGCCTGGAAGACGGTTGCGGTGGACCCAAGAGGAAAGGATCTTCCCAGTTTCCGTCCAGCCAGGTAGAGCCTCGCTCCTATGTAGTCATTTTTGTTCCTGGAGCCGTCTGTGAAACAAACTAGTCCTCCTGGTTCGAAGGCTACCTCCCTTTTTCCCACTTTTCTTTTCAGGAATTTGCAGGGTAAATTTCTTGTTTTCTCTGTTATTCCTTGTTTTTGAGGTAGCATAAAGGTTTGAGATTGGTATCTCCATCTCGGCAACCTTGGCTATCTCTGTCTGTGTGTCCTTTGTATCCTCCGCCTTTCCATATAGTCCCGAATCACGCATTCTTAAGTGGGCCGCCATGGCCTCCCCTTTTATCCAAATAGGAAGCGGTGGCAGCTCCAGAATGACATTCAGGGCTGCTGATGACGGGGTGGTTCTCATTGCACCTGTTATTAACGAACTGGCGAGCCGTTGAAGTTTGGCTAGCCTGTTTGTGACGGTTTTGCTTGTGGTTGTTTTCCACCAGACCACCGAACCATAGCTGATTCTTGGTCCCATGATGGCCGTGTATAACCGTGCATTATCTTCGGTTTTAGTCCCCACACCTTGCCTATTGTCCCTCTTAGCTGCCATAGAGATGACAAAGTTTTTGTGACTATTCTCTCGATCTGTGGCCTCCAGGTCAGCTTTTCGTCTAGTACCATTCCAAGGTATTTGGCCTCCCCCCACTAAGAGTTAAGAGTTTGCCGAACAGCCTGGGTGGTTTAAATCCTCTTTTTTCCCTTCTCCTTGTGAAGAGGACCATGTCGGTCTTTCCGGGGTTAATGGTCAGCCCCGCCGCCTCTTCACACCATTTTTCAATTATCTTGCATGCACTCTGCATGCAATCGCAGACCACGCTTAGGAATTGGCCGGTTACTAGAACCAGCCCGTCGTCAGCGTATGCCTGTGCATACAGTCCGTCATCGTCATCGTCAGGCGCTTTAGGAGGCCGTCCATGATCAGGCACCACAGGTGAGGTGATAGCACTAGGCAGCTGCCTTGGGTGGGGTATCCACCACTCACCGATGTGAATCAAGCAGCCATTTTTCAGCAGCCAAATTTCCGAATATTACCGAACGCGGACCTTACTTCATTCAACATATCTTTACACTGTCTCTAAAAATTTGTCATCAAATTTATATATCTATATTAAATATCCTATATATCTATATCTATAATTTAAAATAACAAAATACAGGTGTTAAACCTACCTACTGATGGGTCTTTTCGGGCGTTAACTCGAAATATAACTCAATATAAGTATGTATTTTTTTAATTCACGTTCTAAGCTTGACTTCTTCAAATTAAGCAATATTTATCTTATACAGGGTGTTGATTTTCAAAGTGGGCCATAGGGGATTAGCATTGCGAAAGTGGTTTTTGAGGATTCCTGCTCGCCGTTTAAACTGACAGAAATGGTTTTGGTATCAAAATGAAGCTAAAATTATTGCGCATAACGCTTGACATCAGAAATTAATTAAATTTCACGTTGTTTTCTAAAATTCTTCAGTAAAAATTCAAGTAATTGTCAATGTTTAATCACAAAATAACATACCTATTGCCTAAACAATAATGACGTTTCTACGTTTTGACAATCCAATAATAAAACTTTATAAGTCAGTATAGGTAATAATAAAGTCTGGTTCTATTTAAAAATTGGTTATACAAACCAAGAAAGAGTCTTTATGGTGAAAACCTACTACAGTGTAGCCAGTTACAGGAGGGTTCGCGATTTATTTGCCGTGAATTTTTTTAATAGACCAATGTTTTATTATTGGATTGTCAAAACGTAGAAACGTCATTATTGTTTAGGCAAGGCATGCTATTTTGTGATTTAACATTAACAATTACTTGAATTTTTACTGAAGAATTTTAGAAAACAACGTGAAATTTAATTAATTTCTGATGTCAAGCGTTATGCGCAATAATTTTAGCTTAATTTTGATACCAAAACCATTTCTGTCAGTTTAAACGGCGAGCAGGAATCCTCAAAAACCACTTTCGCAATGCTAATCCCCTATGGCCCGCTTTGAAAATCAACACCCTGTATAATATATGACGACAAACGCAACGCAACTAAAAAATAGCTTATATGTATAAGATATAGCGAAATACTCTTGGCGAAATTCAATGGAGTTGCGAACCGCCCCCGAATGTTAAGAAAATTCATTTCGACCAGAACGCAACGGAAGATTGGGTTCTAACTAGGCTCAAACGATTCTGCTGTGAATTTTACTTCGGAAAATGATGTCCAAAGTCTCTTAGCAAATTTCAGAGGGGTGGAGAACCGCCCCCGAATGTTAAGAAAATTCATTTCGACAAGAACGCAACGGAAGATTGGGTTCTAACTGGGCTCAGACGATTCTGCTGTGAATTTTGCTTCGGAAAATAATGTCCAAAATCTCTTAGCGAATTTCAGAGGGGTTGCGAACCGCCCCCGAATGTTAAGAAAATTCATTTCGACCAGAACGCAAAGGAAGATTGGGTTCTAACTAGGCTCAAACGATTCTGCTGTGAATTTTACTTCGAAAAATGATGTCCAAAATCTCTTAGCGAATTTCATAGGGGTTGCGAACCGCCCCCGAATGTTAAGAAAATTCATTTCGACAAGAATGCAACGGAAGATTGGGTTCTAACTAGGCTCAAACGATTCTGCTGTGAATTTTACTTCGGAAAATGATGTCCAAAGTCTCTTAGCAAATTTCAGAGGGGTGGAGAACCGCCCACGAATGTTAAGAAAATTCATTTCGACAAGAACGCAACGGAAGATTGGGTTCTAACTGGGCTCAGACGATTCTGCTGTGAATTTTACTTCGGAAAATGATGTCCAAAGTCTCTTAGCGAATTTCAGAGGGGTAGAACCGCCCCCGAATGTTAAGAAAATTCATTTCGACAAGAACGCAACGGAAGATTGGGTTCTAACTAGGCTCAAACGATTCTGCTGTGAATTTTACTTCGGAAAATGATGTCCAAAGTCTCTTAGCGAATTTCAGAGGGGTCCACCCCTCTGTTCACAGCAGAAAAATTCACAGCAGAATCGTTTGAGCCTAGTTAGAACACAATCTTCCGTTGCGTTCTTGTCGAAATGAATTTTCTTAACATTCGGGGGCGGTTCTCCACCCCTCTGAAATTCGCTAAGAGACTTTGGACATCATTTTCCGAAGTAAAATTCACAGCAGAATCGTTTGAGCCTAGTTAGAACCCAATCTTCCGTTGCGTTCTGGTCGAAATGAATTTTCTTAACATTCGGGGGCGGTTCTCCACCCCTCTGAAATTCGCTAAGAGATTTTGGACATCATTTTCCAAAGTAAAATTCACAGCAGAATCGTTTGAGCCTAGTTAGAACCCAATCTTCCGTTGCGTTCTGGTCGAAATGAATTTTCTTAACATTCGGGGGCGGTTCGCAACTCCATTGAATTTCGCCAAGAGTATTTCGCTATTATCTTATACATATAAGCTATTTTTTAGTTGCGTTGCGTTTGTCGTCATATATTATATAAGCTTCTCCCGCACCCGACGACACACCTGCCTGCTTTCGATCGCTGAAGCAATCCAGTTAATCAGGACCGGGGGGGGGGGGGGGGGGGGTGCCACTGGATTGCAGCTCTGTGCATATGGTTTTTGTTCTTGCCTTGTCAAAAGCGCCTTCCACATCAAATAAAATGGCCAAGGCCCAGTTCCCGTGATGCAGCGCTTTTTCAATTTCTCTAGTCACTGCGTGTAGGGCAGTTTCTGTGGATCTTTGCTTCAGGTAAGCATGTTGACCCTTGTGAAACGGGAACTCACGCAGTGTGTTTTCTATCAGGTATCTGTCGACTATCCTTTCTAGCATTTTAAGCATGAAGGATGTCAGACTGATAGGTCTGCATGACTTCTCTATAACGTGTAGTCCTCTTTTCCTTGTTTGGGAATGAAGACCACATTTGCTCTCCTCCATGCCTGGAGCACATATCCCGTTGCTAGGCTAGCCCGGAATATGTTTCTCACGCTGGGGAGAATAACTCACGCCATAAGAAAAACAAAAGTTAATTTCCAAAAATAAGAAAGATATGGCAAAAGTAAGAAATCTCGATTTTTCAATATTTTCAGGATATTTCAGCAACGACTGAAAATATCCTGAATTTTTTTCATATTAATCAATCAATCAATCTTTATTGTCCATTATCAGGTACAAAAGTGTACATATGGAAAGTCAACTTCACTATTACAGTATTATATGTACTTAAAACAAAACAACAAAAAAAAGATCACAAAACAAAACAAAACAGCAGTAACTAAACAAATAAAATGCCTATGCACACATTCATATTGCATTACAACACTTGTCAAATATGTGGTCTAATAACATGGTCAGGAAAAATATAATCTACCGATTAAAATATTCCGCAGTACTATAAAATACTCTGGAATTGAGGTACTTCTTTACACTAGCCTTGAATAAATTATAGTTTCCCTCTATAGCCAGAATATCCGTAGGAAGGCGGTTATATAACTTCGCACACATATAGAAAGGAGATTTCTCAAAAAGTGTCGTGCGGTGGATGGGCAAGCAGATTTTGTTTCCAAACCTTGTTGAATATGCGTGACCGCACGACACCTCAGTGAACAGGTCCTTATGCTTATGTACAAAACAAACGCATTTAAGAATATATATACAGCAGCAGGTCAATATCTTATTGCTTGCAAAAGCATATCTACATGTCTCTAAATGGTTTCAGACCAAATAAAAGACGTATAATTTTTTTCTGTAGGATAAAAATTCTTTGGGCATGCGCACTACTACCCCAAGCAACAATATTAAAAGATAGATGAGAGTAGACCAGAGCATAATAAACATTCAGCAAACATTCAGTCCCGCCCAAGCTTGATTTAAGTTGAAGAATTGCAAAATATGACTTGCGCAGTTGCCCTCTGCCAGATGATCCACATGGGCCTGCCAGGACAAATGGTCATCAATCAGGGTACCTAAAAGTCTAACCGACCGAGAGAAACACAACCCTTTTGGAAGGGAAAAGTTATCAGGAAAAGCTCTTCTTATGCTAAAATTAACAGCAAGTGTTTTCTGCTCATTTAAGATGATTCTATTGCGTTGACACCAAATGAACATCTCATTCATTACTTGGCTGATCTTTGATTCTAATTCTTCAACAGTGTCTCCAGCAACAGTGACTGTTGCATCGTCCGCATACAGAGTGACGTATCCCGCATCAACGAACTGCGGTAGATTGTTTATAAAAACCAAAAACAGCAAAGGACCCAGGACGGAGCCCTGTGGCACACCCAAACAAACACCACGTGCCTCAGACATTAAGCCATCAATCTTGACTCTAAGGTACCTGTCTGACAGGTAAGACTGTAGCCAATCGAGAACGCATCCTCGTATACCAACTGCAGAGAGCTTCCTGCTGAGTATACTCCAGCATACACTGTCAAATGCTTTAGTGAAATCAAAGCAAATCATCACCGTATACTTCTGAGAATCCAGATTCTTGTGAACACAATTTAAAAGCTGAAAAAATGCGGTCTCGGAGGATTTTCCCTCCAAGAACCCGTGTTGCACAGAAGACAATATGCTGTTGTCCCTGAAAAATGATATAATTCTGTTATACATGGCTTTTTCAAATATCTTAGAAAAGGAACTCAAAATGGAAATTGGTCTATAATTATCAGGCTCTCGGGAATCACCCTTTTTAAAGATAGGTGTTATAATTGCAGTCTTAAGTTCAACAGGGAAATAACCTGACTCTACTGATCTATTGAACAAAATAGAAAGGGGGGATTTTATGTAATCAATGATATCGTTTATCATACTAATGGTATAGCCATCCTGGCCACATGAATGTTTATTCTTAATAGTATTCATCACATCCACTACCTCCCCAACAGTTATTGGCACAAAAAAAATCGAATTCACAATGCTCGGGGTCACGGTGCATGGTAAGCTCATGTTAAAACCGAAATAATCCCTGATGATGTCAGCTGTACTGTTAGCGAACTGATTTGCAAAAATATCTGCCATTCTGTTTTTTTCAACGACAGTGTTGCCATCGTAAAGTATCTCAGAGACAGCATTACCCCTATTGCCCCTCTTTAATGTTTCATTGACCATTCGCCATAATGCCCGTGTTCTATTAGTTGCGTTGTTTATCCTGGAATTATTATAATTCATTTTTTCAACTCGAATTTTCTTACGGAATTTTTTTATTCTTTCCTTGTAAATGTCCCAATTTCCGGAAAGACCGACAATCGAACACAGTCTACCTAATTCTCTAATCTCCTTACTTTCAGTTACTAACTCTCGAGTTAACCAAGGTTTCCCTATAGTTTGACTCTTAACACTGGAACGCCTTAAAGGACATTGAGTATCGAGGATCCATGTAAGGTGACCAAAAAATAACTGAAAAGATACATCAACACTCCTCCCATCAATGAATGACCAATCTGTTCTCGAAATCTCATATTTTAGTTGGAGCATGGTATTTTCGTTTATTGAGCGTACTGCCCTGAGATTACCCCTAGATACACATTCTTTGCTGGTCCCGTCGTTCAAGGGAACCCTCAAGATAAGGGCATAGTGGTCAGCAATAAACGGATCAACAACCTGGGAAGTTAGGGCTGCCCCAATGTTCGTCAATATATAATCTATACATGAGACACTTGTATGTCCATTTTTATTCGTGAAAACCCTTGTAGGCAGGGTGTTAGTTGTGTAAAGTCCAGAAGCACTCATGATATCGCAAAGCTCCACTGTACGGTGGTCCATAGTTTTCAAATAATCAACATTTAAATCACCACACAGCAATAATCTACAGTTTTTGATTCTACTAGTTGATTCAATAATCTGACTAAAATTACGCGAAAACACACCAAAGTCACCCTTATCAGATCGATATACACACAGAATTATTAGCTTAGTACCATCGTAGTTAATTGTGCAGCATATTATTACTCGGTATAATAATACGCAATTTTGCCCAAATTTAACCGACCTCTTATCTCTACTGTTAAGCGATATACCCATGGTTAGTCTCGAAAAACGGACATTCTGTAGATATTCGCGCATTCACATTTCATCACAGCAGGCTGTGATCATCACAGCCTGTTTTACATACAGTTTGACACATCATCTAAAATATTCAAATGTACCTATATCAAATTACTAGAAACACCAGTTATACCAAATACAAATATGTATGAGAGAATACATCTACAATCTACATATACATATACACACCACCTAAGATAACATCCCTGCAATATGAGATCATTGAAAATTATGTTCAAAAAATCCCCCCAAGCTATAAAATAAAGCCTGCTGTTAGGAGAACTTTGGAACTAATTGTACAGAGTTCTCCTAATTTCTGATTCAAGAGCTCTTTATTAGGATTTTGACGGATCTTTGTCCGCGAGCAGTAAGTATAACGGACGTATCGTCAGCATATATGACAACTGAGCAACCATCAATGCTTCGTGGTAGGTAATTACGCGTAGAGTATAAACAGGATCGGTCCAAGAATGTATTCCTGCGGCACTCCACACGTAATATTCTTCACTGAAGAATCTATGTTATTACCCCGACTACAGACCTACATACTGTCGCCTACCATCCAAATAGAATTGCTGTAGCGTTCTTCGAAAGTTTTAATACGAGTGCATGTGTAAGTTTAATTACCTATTAACGACCCCCCTTGTATATTTAGTTACCGTAACTAAGACATCAATATCTACATTATATTGACTTGTAATAATTATTATTGTTGAGGGAGCGATAAAATCATTACTGTCAAAAAGTGTAGATAAAATTTTGATACTTTGAATGATAGCAGAAATTGACTACAGAAAAACGTAATTTATTTGATTACCTACCTACTAATTTTTTTGAAAAATGGGTTCTGAAAATAGTGAAGATATTCGTTCAGACTTGAAACCACTGTTTGAGAAATACAAAAAAGTGCAAACCGACTACGCTCTCAAAAACTTCAGTCAGCAATCTGGAGATACTACTTATGAAGTTTGCAATGAATCCATTCAGCAGCATTTTGAAATTATAATCAACAGAATAGGCGAAAAACTGAAACTCACAGACAAAGCTGGAGATGAATTCATTTTACTACTTTCAATGAATGCGAGTATAATGTACGAGCAAGCGAAAGTAAAACTTGCTAATAATAGCGTTAATGACTCTCTACAACTTCTGGAAAATGCTCTGGATGAAATCAAAGACTTTTTAAATCACAAGCAAATTAATTACATTTACTTGAGGATTGCCAACCATTTATCGTACATATACGCCCAGAAGGGAGAACTGGAAAAATCTAGAACAATATTGGAAGAAATCGTAAATGGGGAGGATGTACCAGACATTAGAATTTACAGGTAGGTATGTAATAATTATAATCTCACGCCAGATCCAAATAATGACTTGTTACAGTTCCGAAGATCTGTTTCATGGAAACGAAGTCAAATCTGAAGAAGCATCAATCAAGCTCAACAAGTTGAAAGTAAATAACATGCAAATGCTCGCATGGGTTCTTGGTAGACTAGGCTTGCATGATAAACACATGCTACTGCAACATGAGGCTCTCCAGAAACAACTGGACCTTTGCGATGGGGAACCAACGGCCTGGGTTTCCAGATGTTGTCGATTAGCAGCATTATTTCAAACTCAGTCACTCTGGGTACATGCTAGGTAAGACTGGGAAAAATAAATTAAAAACTTCGAGCAAGTAGGTTAGTAGGTACCTACATAGGTACCCAATGGGTGCTAAAGTCCTGAAGAACAATGCTTCGATACTCAGCGGACTTCTATCCACGAAAGTAATTTTTATTCGCTATCTCGATGTAACGAAGAACAGAGGATCTGCATGGATTGTAGTGTAGTCAGAGGGCGACCTTGGCATTTGTTTGGGCCCTTTGTACCTTCTGTTAAGTATTCTTCTAGCTAGTTAAGGAGAGCCAAAAATTAATCATGGCTGTTTATTTCTTATTACCGGAATTTTCCTGTTTCCAGGTACCATTTAGCAGCGGCTAGTGGAGTACTACAAAGCATTGAACCAGTAGATGAACAACTGTCAAATAACGAACAAGAATGTATTGTTAAATGTAGAGCTGAGCTGATCAGAGGTTGGATCCATTACGGGTGTCACTTATTCAGTTACAGCAAGAAAGCTGTATTGGAGAATTTATATTTCGGAGAAACAAGTACCTCATCTGCTGAAATAATCAATAGTATTTACCTGACCCACTATTTTGATCTTCCAGATCCAGCAGGAGCCGCTGCTCCTGATGACGATATCCCAATAGAAGAAGAACCGCTACCAGAAAACTACAAATTCACCGGCCTCGATGTTATAGTACCAGATGTACCAGCAGTCAAAATTGTAACCACGGAACAGGCTAGAGCTCTTTTCATGCATACACATACATGGTTGAAGCAAGAACGACTGCTTTATCCCCTCAGAGATTATCCCCTGCAATATGTCAACGCAGTTCTCGACCTTAGCGAGCTGTACAGATTTTTGGCTTTCTATGAAGTAGATTTGGATTCCCAGTATAATGTGCAGAAGAGAAGAGCGGATTCATTGGAGACGTTGATTAATATTCTGAAAGATATCCGACCAAGTTGTTACTTATCGGTCAGTGTTGAACTGTTGAGGGAGTTAACCGAAGTCCAAATTGAACTTATGGGGATTAATCTGAAAAGATTATACTTGGGAGAAGGTGATAAGTGAACATGTCTATAAACTTCCATTGTTTAATTTAATTTTCTTCTTGTAGTTATTGATGACAAAAGTGGTGAAGAAAATATAAAACGAAGAATTGACGCGGTTTGTGACATACATTCGCAATTGGAAAGCTTGGGTAACATGATGGGTAATTCTGTTTATGAACCAGAAGCTGAAGATGAGCCCAACTCATTAGTAGCTAAGAAAACAGAAGAAAACATTAACGTCTCTGAAAATGAGGATAAGACTGAAGATGGGAAAATTGAAGATCAGCAGCTGACTAATGAAAATGAAATTGAGCTGCCATAAGCTGTCATAAGGATGATATCGCCCAAATTTTCAGATATAATTATTTTGTTTAGTGTTTTGAATAATCTAATTTGGTTTTGCTTATCTAAATTATTACATAACATATTAATCCAAGTTATGGACTACAATATAAATACACTGCAAAACAATTATGTATACGAACAATTTGATTTAAAAAATGTATTTGTAGATTGTAGTTATGTGTTATTGTTGATCTCGATCATAGGTATATCCGCGGTTTATTCATATTCATACCGTCAAAATGAAATTAATTTTATATCCTTGAATCTAAAATATAGTGTGCCGATTATACAGGGTGGGCCCTCAAAATGGTAACAAGCCTAATGATTTGGAAAGTGAAGATGTATGCGAAAAACGCCGAAACAGGTCGATTTTGTTATCGGGGGGGACATATTTTTGTGACAAATTTAACTACCCAAGTTCACCCCCTTGACAGAGGTAGCTACCCCTTTACTTATCATCATAGGGAACATATATCGAGTAGTACATCATTTGAAAGCTACTTGAATTCTCTTTACAACGATATCCAACATTTTTAGTTTCGCTTACATACAGGCTGGCCTACATACAAGTGATTAAGGCGAGTTACGTTTTCGTTGGGCCTCCCTGTATAAGCGAAAGTGATACATCATTTGAAAGATACTTGAATTATCTTTACAACGATATCCAACATTTTGGGTTTCGCTTACATACAGGCTGGCCTACATACAAGTGATTAAGGCGAGTTACGTTTTCGTTGGGCCACCCTGTATGTAAGCGAAAGTCAAAATGTTGGATATCGTTGTAAAGATAATTCAAGTAGCTTTCAAATGATATATCACTCGATAGCTGTTCCCTATGATGATAAGCAAAGGGGTAGCTACCCCTGCCAAGGGGGTGAACTTGAGTAGTTAAATTTGTCACAAAAATATGTCCCCCCCGATAACAAAATCGACCTGTTTCGGCGTTTTTCGCATACATCTTCACTTTCCAAACTATTAGACTTGTTACCTTTTCGATGGCCCATCCTGTATGAACGAAAAGCATGGGAATCTAGAAAATCGTGAGATACAGGGTGGGTTAAATTAGATAAAAGTTGATCAATTATACCCAGTTGAGAAAACCAGTTAATTCCGCTTACATCCGAATATATTCGGAAAAAATTGAAATCTTACGATTTTGTTTTTGCTTTTTTCTGAGGATTTTTGAAAAGATAAAAGAACGAACGGAACTTTCTCATTGCTACTTTTATAGCTCTACATTCTACAAGATGGCTTGTACATAGTTTCAGACCAACGTTTAGTTTCGAAGAAATCACCATGCAATATTATTTTTTTATATGGTCTGTAAAAAAGTACATGCATAGCATTTTCAATTACGAACTCAACAAGTTATATCACAGTACCTATTCTTTCTTTTTTTTAATAGCACATTTACTTTTTTTGTACTTTTGTACAAAACTGTATTTTTTTTACGGGAAATAAAAAAAAATAAAGTTGATGGTGATTTCTTCGAAACTATTAACATTAATCTGAAGTTTTGGCGTTTTGGTAAACGCCATCTTTTAGAGCTAAAAAGTAGAAATGAGAAAGTGTCCTTTGTTCTCTTCTACCTTTCCATATAACTTCAGAAAAAAATAAAACCAAAAATAAGATTTCGAGTTCGTCAAGAAATCGGCTCGATCACCCCAGAGGCCTAGAGATGGTAAATAATGTCCAACAAGCCTTAAGCGCAAGATTAGGGCATTGTCTTGCTGTAAACGGACAACATTTTGAACATTTAATTTAAATGATTTTCTTGTGCATGTAATTTCTCAAAGACGTGTTTAAATTTTAACACGCTTATTTATTTCCTTATTCGATCACATTTTGGTGAATATTTTTGTTAATTATGCACCGATTTGAATTTTTTTTCTTGTTTTATTCGGGATGAAAAAACCTATCAATCAAGGTATCGTAAGGGGGTACCTTGCCATTTGAATTTTTACAGTTAGGGTAGCTACCCCTTGGGAGGGAAAGGGTGGGGGGTCGAAAAAGCAATGCTTGGATGGTAAATCAAAAATAAAGATTGAAGTATGCGAGCAAAAAAAAGACTTCATACTATTTTATTGAATTTATCCGTTACTTTTGGGAAGCACTGCATATGAATGAATCTGCTAACTTGAAATAAATGAATATTTCGACAAAAACTAATAATAGCGAAAATATAAGAAAAAGTTTTAGCGAAAAATGAAGAAAAAATTAAGTAATAACGCTCACGATAGATGAAAAGAGTGTTAAACAATAATAGAAATTAAGCAGCGGCACAATAAAGGTGAAGGGAAGTTAATAAATTAAAGAAAGACAACTTGAAAATAGAAAAGGTTTATTAGGGTAAATTACCTGGCGCATAAACAGAAGATCGTGGAGGTGGGTCAAGAGTTTCCCAACTTACCGAATATAAAATTTGACAATGCCAAAAACTAAGGACTTTTTATGAGTTCTTTATGGTGGCCAAAAAAAAATGATGGGCTGCAAAATTACGCTTAAAAAAAGGAAGTGTAGAGCAGCGATAAGCACTGAACAGCCCCTTGAAATAAAAATATATAAAAAAAATTGAGAGCACAAAATTTCGAGCTATCTAAGATGACAAAAATTATTTTCAGCTATACAGGGTGGCCCAAGTCATATACCTACCTATATGAAGTTTTTACCCTGGCAACCACTCAAAGTTAGCGAAAAACCACCCTTATTGAAGTAACTTTCCCGCGAGTTCCCTTTTTTCGTGGGGTTTCCCAAGGTAAAAACTTCACATGACCCCGGATTGTGTTTCAGCAAACACGGGGAGGGGGGGGATAGAGATAAACCAATTCATTGGGTAATTTCTTCCGACTTCTGACACGTCGTTTCTATTGCATTTGAGCGATATCAGGGAAATAGTTTAAAAATGGCGGTCATTTTATTGTGGTAAAAACTGATATTTTTTATCACACGTATACAGGGTGTCCCGTATCGTTATGTTCAAATCTTGTGAGCATATAGTAGGCGTATTTCTAAGCCTAAAAAACCCAAAAGTGGCAGGTCTATCTGCATTCGTTACGAAGTTACAGGCCTAAGAAAATAATGTCTAGTAAATACCAGGTTTAACTTCGAAAACCACATAAAGCTTATTTTATTGACCAAATTTTTAATTTATCATGTGTTAAAAATGTCCTATTCCTTGCTGAATACAAAGTTGTGCTCGGAGGCCTATTGCAGAAGTAACAGTTCTAATTTCTCGTCTTTTTTCGCGACCGATCTCTTGACCAGGATGCTGAATACGATCCAATAATAATTGCTTTTTGGAATTTAGTTACAAACGCCAATTCCGAAATATGCTGGTGCCCCATATATTTCAATGCAAATGCCATTTTGTATGAGCAGGAGAACCTCTTCTAATGTTTATTTCGGTGACAGTTACTCATGTCGTTACCATAACAATAAATTATTAGCCTAAACCGCAACACATGTGGTTGTGTGGTTTTCAAAGTTGAATCTTTGTTATTTACTAGTCATAATTTTCTTAGGCCTGTAACTTCGTAACGAATAAAGATAGACCTGTCACTTTTGGGTTTTTTGGGCTCAAGATTAAGCCTACTATATGCTCAAAAAAATTGAACATAACGATACGGGACACTATGCACGTTGAAAGAAAACTTTAGAGCCCAATTAACACAACAGTAAGAAATTTTTTCAAACTTTACTTCCAGTTTAAAAAAAGCGTTTTGAATTAGTTAACCCAGTGGTGGAGGTAGGAAACGGGACGAAATCTATAAAATTGTATATCCATTCTAAGGCATATTTTTAAAGGAATTTAACTGCAATTTATACCATAGATAGCTGTACTAAATAGCTTTTACCGTTGAAAAAATTGCTGGGAGCACATTATTAAAATGGCGAAAATAGCTTATTAGCAACAGCAAAATGCACTCTTTAGCTATTGCTAAGCAAGAGTTGATAGGATATACAAGGTGTTTCTAAATGGAGTACCATAAATTGGAGGACTTGTAGATAAAGTTAAAGAAATACGAAAATGTAGGAAAATTTTTTTTCGAAAAGACTTTATTGATGAGATACAGGATGTTAAAGAGTCGACCGACAGACCACTCTTTTGTTAATATTTGTTGAAACAATAACCCAACTGAGACAATTTTTTGTGTGTAACAACAAGTTATAAAGAGCAATAATCAGACAAATTTTCGGTTTATTTCAATAAGCCAGTGGCGTAGAAACAGGGGTCGTTTGACACTTTTCACTCTTTAAAAAAGTAAGGGCTAGGTTTTTTGATGTCTTATTACTTTTTTTTGAATCAACGGCCTTTTTACAATAAAAAAGCCATACTTGTTTAATTTGCCCAGAGGCGTCCGTTTTTGAGATATAATAATAATAATAATAATAATAATAATAAGTTTATTTACCCATCTCAGTTAACATTACATTACCTCAAGTAAATACACCATCAATAATTCATTATTAGGGTAAAGAGGCTAGCAGTTCAGCTGTTCCAATTGGACAGTGTGCTCTTCCACTGCAGCCTTAAAATTTTACATTTTTAAAATTTCAGCTCAAATTTTGCACATCTTTACACTATTTTCACACAATTTACACAATTTTTAACACAATTTACACACTTACACAATTTTACAAAATAAATGCTCTATAGGCTTATCAACTACTACATGCTAGGTATACCTATATACATCCGACAACAATAATTATTAGTTATTAGAGGGAGTGACGAAGTGAAGGCTGTTCACTAACCAGTGTCAAAGAGAGCGGTCTTGTATAGTTTTTTAAACTGTCTGTAAGACAAAGCAAAATCCCAGGCTATGAACTGATTCAAACAATGCGCAATGGTATATGAAAATGACCTCTTATATATTTCTTTTTTATGTTTGGGCACCGTGAGCAAAGCTCTTCTCCTTATGTTCAAATTATGAACATCAGTTCTAAATGTCAGTCTTTGATGGAGATAGGGCGGGGTTTTAGAAACAACTATTTTAAAGAAAAAGCAGGCAGCATGAAGCTGCCGTCTTTTAGCCATATCCAGCCACCCAATCTCCATCAGTTTATGACTAATTCTGTGTCTTCGTCTCACGCCATAAATTAACCTCAAACAGGACTTCTGCACTCTTTGAATTCTGTCGAAATCATGCTTGTCCAGACAGGGCCCATATACATTGTCACAGAAGTCAAACCTAGAAAGCACCATCGTGTCACAAAGCAACCTTTTTAGCTCAGTACTCATATAATGTCTATGAGGATATATAATTTTCAGGGTAGCATAGGACTTCTGCAACAATTGGGCCACATGTTCTCTAAACCGCAGGTCCTGATCCATTATGAGTCCAAGATTTCTAGAACAGTTTTGAATCTTTATATCTTCATTATTAATATGTATTCTTATATTTTGTTTTAGTGTTTCTCTCATATTTCTGCCAGCGAAAATTATTGCACTAGACTTGGCAGAATTTATAACCAATGAATGTCTATGTGATGCCGCCGATAATGACGACAGATCTCTGTTAATAACTTTATTCGTGCTCTCCAACTCATGTGGGTAGAAAGAGTACAGAAGCTGTGTGTCATCCGCGTAAAGATGACAATTACCCAACCCTACCGATTCCATGAGGGATGACGTATAAATGGTATAGAGTAACGGACCCAAAATACTACCCTGAGGCACGCCTCGACTCAGACCCAGGAAATCTGACACCTCGTCCCCTATGACAACCCTCTGCACTCTATCGACAAGAAAAGAATCAATAAGCTGGATAGCCGAATCATCGAAACAAATGTAGTGCAGCACAGATGAGAGAACACTATGACTAAGTGTATCGAAAGCTCTAGTATAATCCAGTAATATTAGCAGACTAACCTTGCCCTCATCCAGATTTTTAAATATTTGATCAGTGACGTCACACAGTGCTGTGTTACAACTATATCCCGGTCTGAACCCCGACTGTCTAGATGGTAGTATCTTATATTTTTCCAAAAACTGTCTAATCTGACTGGCAAGAACTTTTTCCAAAATTTTAGACATGACAGGTAGTATGTTGATGGGCCTTAAGTGTTTAAATTCAGTAGGATTTTTATTCTTAGGAATTGGCAATACATTTGCTTTCTTCCACATAGCCGGATAATATGAAAACTCGACACACCTGTTCATGAGATATGCAATATAGGGCAGCAGATAAGGGCAACACGCTTGAACCATCACAATATCAATCCGATCATAGCCACTAGCTCTAGATGAAATCTGTTGTATGGCCGTTATTATGTCACTCTCAGAAATTTTACGAAACCTAAACTTTTCCCTAACATCAACCCGGTGATTATTACTGTAAAAACATCTAAGCTCCCTATCATCAGGGTTACTGTTCAATGCCATACCTATAGAATCAATAAAATACCTATTAATTTCTTCTGGGTTGTTAAGACCTTCTGGCAACTTTGTTTTACTATTTTTTGTGATATTCAACCTGCTAAATTCCCTCCACCTATCCCTAACAGTACAATTGCTTAGTTTATATGTTAAATATGCTCTTTTTTCTGATTTTATCGCCCCATTTAAGTAATTTCTAATTTGCTTATAATATTCCCAGTGTGCCAAATTGGCTGAATCTCTATATCTTTTTAAAGCCTTTTCCTTCAATTTAATCATATATTTAATATTATCAGTAATCCAAGGTGCGTACCCCTTTTTACTCAGTTGCATCCTTTTTATCGGAGCATGAGTATCAAACAGCATCAGTATATTTTCAGAAATCAATTCTACACCCTCATCAATGCTCATTGTGTATATCCGCCCCCAATTGAGTGACTCTAAGTCAGCACGAAATTTTTCAACATCAAAATCGACAAATGATCTACAATTATAACACTCTTGTGTTGGTTTTTCTCTTTCTAGTTTTAACCTACCATACGTCCACCCATGATCCGAGAGCTGACAGTGAGTCACTCCAGCCTCAACATTACCGCCAAAATTCGTGAATATCAGATCTATCAAAGTTCTCGAATTCTCTGTAATTCTAGTCGGCTCATTTATAAGCTGCTCGAGACTAAATACTTTAGTGATAGCAAGTAGTTTCCGTGATATCGACCATTCAAAATTAAACAAATCGATATTAAAATCTCCCATGCACAAAATATTACCATAATCGACATACAAGTCTGTCAAAGCCTCCTCAAAGGTGCTCAAGAAACTCAAATAGTCCACAGACGTCGATGGTCTATAGATCAAGCCTATTACGTAGGAAACTTTTGACAAATTTACTTTAAAGAACATGTACTCACAGTGCTCCAAAGCCTCCCCAAACAGTAGCTCGCATCTTATACCTCTCCTGACATACATACATAACCCTCCAGCTCTCGACTGGCGATCCTGCCTGATCAGTTGATAACCATCAATAGCTATAGCATTATCCGGAATTGTGTCGCTCAACCAGCTCTCCGTCACTCCAACCACATCAAAATCCATTTCAGACACATGTGCCCTGAAATCCTGAAATTTAGGTAACAGAGATCGACAATTGACATGTGAAATACTAAAATTCATATTCAAAAATAAACCTACAAATTTAAATCATGAAATAGGTACACCTAGGTATGCACCACAAAACAACTAAAAAAAAAGAGCGAGAGAGTTAAAAACAAAAATAGCCTATGTAGGTACTTAATTATTTACAATAATCAAGAAGAAAGAGAACAAAACTTCAACAAAACGAATTAACAAACCTATACCAGTCCAAGTGTGAGTTCCGTCTACTTCAATCCCTCATATACTTATCCTCCCTTATTCTTCTTGATTGGTGCTGACTTCCTCACTAAATCGACTCCTTTCCCGTCAAAGAAATTGTCTTCCCGTGCCTTATGCGTTGTTGTGACAATTGTATGCTCGATTTTCTTGGCCCCCTCATCGGTCGAGTTACTACGTAGTATTTTCCTGTATGAACGAGCCAGCCTTAATTTGGAGTCCAGTCCGTCTTCCTCAGTTTCAAACGCCTCTAAGTTATCAGCAGCTTCTGGTAATATGTCCCTCCCTGCCTTGCCGAGCACTTCTTCTTTGGTGGGTGCAACTTCACTTATTGTAGGTGGCTTCCCATTTGATTTGTCGAATGTACTATGCCCTGAGTCCCTCTGCAACTGTTCAACGTTGTATTCCTCGCCATTAACTACCAAAGTTTCTCCCTTTATGTATGCATTGTATTTCTTCTCCCTTGCCAACTTAAGATATTGCCTGAGAATTTTTTGTTGCTCTCGCTCTTGCGGACTTAAGTCGTTTGATATATAGACTTTTGTGCCTTTTAATTTTTTAGAGTTCTTTAAGATTTGTACCTTTTTGATATAGGTGACTAGTTCTACCTTAACGGTGTTTCTTTGCTTCCCGACGATGTAAATATCATCAATGTCGGTTTCAGTAGTGTGAATCTCAAGTTTTTCTACAATCAAACCCAATACCAACTTCAAAAGACTTGCTTGGTCTGTTTTACTTTGCAACTGCAATCCGTGCACTATAATACTATTTCGAATTGCTCTCTTTCTCAAGCTGTTTATATTCTTCGAGTCCTCTTCAAATCCTCTGCTTCTTTCCTCCAAACGAGTGAGCCTATCATCAAAAGAGGACAACACACTTGTTAATTTCTGAAATAAGCCTTCACTATGCTTTGTGAGTTCAGTTTTCAGTTGTGCAAGGGCAGAATGCAGATCAGCAGCAGATAATTGTTGTCTACTTGATTCTTTTCCACTCATAATTTTCAGACTCGTATGTAAAGCCTTATTTATATTCCAGTTCTTGAATGATTTTTACTGTTTATTTACCTATTTATTTACTTATTTATATTGAGGTAAAACTGAAGATAAGATAAGCAGCAGATACACTTATTATCAGCCCTATACAGAATTCCGCACTGAATATATTAGTTTCAAATGGAAATTTAACTATTGTCTATCGTTCCACACAGGTTGCAAACTGACTCATTTGACAGCTCACACTTTAAGCTTCAATCTGATACCCAACTCCACAAAAAAACAAACTTAAAAACAGGCGAAAAACGCAATCAAACCAAGAGCCAACATCAAACACGTATACCACTAAAATTGTATACCACTATATTTGCAATTTTGTTACGTCAGTCGCTTTATGTAAAATACACTTAAAAATTTCATTTATTAAAATTGTGAAGGTAGCTTTAAAATTTAAATAAACTAATTTTTGGACTTAAGAAATTAGTTTATTAGTTTATTAGTTTATTTGAAAAAATTATTAATAATATAGGGGAGTGTGTAATTTCGTATTTTTCCAATTTATTTGATTTTTGGTTTCCTTGATTTTTTTTAGACCAAATAACATTTTTATTAGTCCAAAAATTAGTTTATTTAAATTTCAAAGCTACCTTCACAATTTTAATAAATGAAATTTTTAAGTGTATTTTACATAAAGTGACTGACGTCCTGACACAAAATTGCAAATATCTCAAAAACGGACGCCTCTGGGCAAATTAAACAAGTATGGCTTTTTTATTGTAAAAAGACCGTTGATTCAGAAAAAAGTAATAAGACATCAAAAAACCTAGCCCTTACTTTTTTAAAGAGTGAAAAGTGTCAAACGACCCCTGTTTCTACGCCACTGGCTTATTGAAATAAACCGAAAATTTGTCTGATTATTGCTCTTTATAACTTGTTGTTACACACAAAAAATTGTCTCAGTTGGGTTATTGTTTCAACAAATATTAACAAAAGAGTGGTCTGTCGGTCGACTTTTAACACCCTGTATCTCATCAATAAAGCCTTTTCGAAAAAAAATTTTCCTACATTTTCGTATTTTTTTAACTTTATCTACAAGTCCTCCAATTTATGGTACTCCATTTAGAAACACCTTGTATATAGGTGATACATCTCATAGGTTTCAATTAATAGGGTATTCATTTTCTAACAAATTTTGATTTGCATAATATACGGCGATGCAAAATTAGTCAGACATTAAATTTTAAGGCAACTACCTACCTACCTAGGTAAAATAATAAATTCTTATGTAAATAAATCATTTCGAATTTCCAATTATGGAGAACAAAACATGGCAATAAAAATACGCATCTCACCGGCGATGCCATTGAATTCGCGTTGTCATTGTTACAGTGGATGAACAATAACAACAAAACTCTGTTGATTCAATTAGAATAATATCAGTTCAGGTTACTGGGGTATTCAGACGCTTGCGTCTAGTTTTAGAACACCTGACGATCCAGTGTGTTTGATCAATCCATGCTTTAAATATTAAATCGAAAACATTCCTCTGGATACCCCGAGATTGAGGAGGAAGCAAGAGTTCACTCAGAACTATGAAACAATTAGGTCAGGTATCAGAGAACAGAGAAAATAAAATCAATTTTGTTCCGAGAGTGTCGTTATTCAAGCAGCCTTAACAAAATTTTGTGTGTTTTGGAAATATTTTCAAATTTTCCACGAGACGGTATGAAATGGTGGGTTTTCCTGTACGCTCTTATGACATCCAAATGCGGTTCTTTCAAAGAAAATGAAGATTTTAAAACTATAAGTATCAATCGACTAGCTTCACATACATATGGAACAGGTAAGTAAATAAGTCTCTTCTATAATAGCTTTCTATTTTGGAATATTTTTTAAATACTTCAAAATGTACCTACTTACGTCCTTAAAAAAATATAAAAGGCATGCAGGTAGGAGTACAATAAAAAAATTGAATTAATGTTCATTATATTTATTTATATTAGAATATATATGTATATATAATAATATGTATTTAAAATACAACTCATTTGCCATTGCTGATCGTCATCAAAAATATCCAATCTCTTTAGAATCTTAACATCTTATAAGACCTTCAATTTTGGTAATTTGTTGAAAATCGAAAAGCTGAAAAATATGCAAAATTATTATCAAAATCAGGATACCTAATAATGTAAATAATACATTACCTGTTGTTTTGGGTTTTCGAATTCTTAGATAAAATTTTCGCACAAATTAATGCAAACAGAAGAGCTTCCACTGCATAAAATAGTGCCGTATATTTAGTCTGCTTCATATTGTCTGGTAGTAATGGAGTTTCCATGTTTTCAAACGTTGTTTTCCTGTACCTTCGCTCGGAATTTTCATTTTCACTATTTGATCGATATTCATTCATCAGGCGTCTTCGCGATGTCTCGAAGTTATTGAGGACAAGTCTCCTAGCGTCTCGACGTTCCAGCGATTCTTGACGATCATTATTACTTCTAGACACTCGCCGATTTTCTCTTACAAGATCACCTTCTGAAGACCGCCTGGTGCTGCTTCTGGTGCTCATAGCTCTTGCTCCAATCCTTTCTTCTTCCTGCCTGCTTGAGCCAGAAAATCGTCTTTGACTTCTGGTGTCAACACGACGATCAGAAACGACGTCAGAAAATCTACTCAAACGACTCCTATCAGTTCGTTCTGTATCTCTACGATTGAATGTGTTTGTTCGTAAATCAGATTCAGTACTTCTTCGTTCACGTCTTGAATTTTCATTACTCATTGTTCTGCGACTTGTTTCCCCGCAGTTCCTGTTACTGGATTCTTTTTGGCATTTGCGAACCAAGTTTTCGGAGATTTTATTGTAACGACGAGTAGCTGATGGTAGAGATGCTGCAGCTGCAACACGTCTGGAATCGGAATCGGAATTAACAGTTCTAATTCGATCAGCTCTGATTTCTCTGGCTCTGTTTGATCTGTCATTACTGATTCTTGTTTGCTCCCTTTGTAGGTTATTGAGTCTTACTTGTCGCGTACGTTCTAGGGCTCTCATCGAAGACCTGTTCAAATCGGCATCAGTTTTTTGTAGTCTGCGATTTTCTACCAAAAACGCCCGATGGTTTGTAGGGTCTTGATTTTCCCTTTTGTTCAAAGATAATCGGGTAAGCCGGCGATCTTGCTCATTGAATAAGTCTCGTCGAGAAGTTCTTATTGTTCTTGAGTTGTCGTTGTTAATTCTTTCTAATTGTCTTTGGAATTGGATTGACCGTCTTCCTCGGTTTGATTCTCGGTTATTATCGTAAGAAGTTAATCTTAAAGAATCTTCTTGTCTAGCTTGGGAATAACTTCTTCTATTTCTAGAATCAATTATTCTAGATTCAAATCTTTCGTAGTTCCTTGCCTCGGACAGTGGAACGTTTCGTGTTGTTAAAGAATAACTTATCCTGTTACCTCTTTCAGAAGATAACGGATTCCTTTCTAATCGGATGTTATTTCGGTTTTGTCGGTCGTAGTAACGCGAAACGGTGGAGACTCTTTCTCCGTTAATGCGTCCATCTTTAAAAATTCTCAAGCTTCGGTTATTTTCAGGTTTTCTGTAGGAAGCCGATTCATCTCTTTGGAGTCTGTTTTCGAGAGAGAGATCTCGAAAACTTTCAGCAAATACTACAGCCGAAAAAACTATTGTAAGATAAATCGAGAGCGACTTGAACTGTACCATGATGGAAAAAAATTAAAACTTTCTGTATCAATATCTGTGACTTGTGTTGATGTCCGGTTGGTAAAGTCTAAAGAACACTGTGACTTCCTCGGCGGCTTTGTACCCTTTTATAGTCCTAAATACTCCCACCATCGGCATGTAATTTGTCAGTTCGGTGGTTTTAGTATAGGATATAAATTCAATTTCCTGGGACAGGGTTAAGGGCTTAAAATCAATTTCAGTCAATTCTACTCAGTTACTTTCCTAAAATGGATTGCGCTGGTAAGGAGATTCAATTATAGATATCTTCTATACCTTCGCGCACATGTGTTCAATGAGTTTGTATTTTATTAAGTTAAGGAAATTGATTTCAAATATATCTATCACTTATCTACGTTAGAATATAGTTGAGCAGATGAAAAATGTTTAATAATAAATATTGTAGAATAGGTAATAAAGAAAAATGAAGGAATTACTAAACAGCTTATACCTGTGATATAACATTGTTTCTTCGTCATTGATCATTGAGAGAAAATAAGCTGAAATAGCAAGGTCGTAAAAAAAGTCATTAAACTTTTATAAGGTGCCGGAATTTTTAGAAAAATGACAGTTGAGTCGTTTCCCGCTATTAGAGTGCACGACCAAAATTATTAAATCGAATCATAGCAGGTAGCCTAACTTTTTTTTCTAAACAACAAAGCAATTTAAAAATATACAAATACAATTGTTTTCAAAATCATCGTTATTTTGTTAATTAGGTCATTATCTGATCTGGTGTAAACGCTTCAATAAATAATTATTATATTAATTACCGAGAGAAAATTACGGAGCATATGGGAAACATTTTTAACTATATGAGCTACTCACGAAATTTTATTCTTGCAAAAAATTTCTCCATAATTCAAACCTAGAAACCAATAAGCAAAGATGCTTCTTACCAAAGTAGACGAGGAGTTACCAAAGATACTTCAGCGAGTTATTAAGAGTAAACTACCTTACTTCACTATTTTTAAAGGCATCTAATCTTTTTTTTAAACTGATTAACAGAAGGTTTTAAAAACGAAGTTGCGAAAAACCTCAAAGCGAAAAGTCTTGTGTTTATAACAAGAAAACAAAGGATTTTCATTTGTTGACTTTGTTCGAAAGAATGGCTGAAATAATTTTCATACTTTATGATTTCTTAGCAACCAGACAACCAGAAATTACAAGATTTTTACAGATTTTCTTCTCTTTTTTTTCGCTAACTAGTATAGCCAGTGCTAATTTTTCGAAATAAACTAATTCGATTTTAGTATCCTTATTGTTTCCTTATAATTATCGGAAAGTTCGGTGATCCATTTGCATCATTCCTTATGCCAAAAATATTGGTTTGGCACGATTGCAAAAATAATATAATAATATAATTATTTATATAATTAATATAATTAATATAATTAATAAATATAATTAATATAATTAATATAATAATTATTAAAAGAAAAAAAAACATCCGATGCGGGATTTTTCAAGGGTGCGTTGGTGGGGAAGAGGGGTAGAGTGATCCACTCACACAGTCAGTTGTGTCAGTTTACGTCAAAAAATGTCAAAAATGTATCCCCCTTCAAACCAAAATCGACTTGTCACTGGAATTTTCGATTGTTGACTTATTTTCTGAGATACCCACTTCGTATCTTCTCAAAAATTAATCCAGTACATACATATAGGGACAGTGGTATTTTAAAAAGTTGCCAATATATCTTTAAAACAACATAGTAAAAGAGATATCAAAAATCACAAAAAGAACGTTTTAAAAATCGAGATTTCTTCTTTTATAGTCATATCTTTTTTATTATTGAAAATTAATTATTTATTTTCTGTGTAGGTTTACAATTAATACTTAAGTCGTCATAAGCTCCCCATCTGACATTTCAAACATTTTCAAAGCTAGCTAGATCGTATTATAGTGGTCAGCTTTCGTTTTTCTTATGGCCGCTAAGTGGACTATGAAAACTCTGAGATCTACTTACTTAATCGGCTTTGAAAATTTTTGTAATGTCAAATGGATAGGTTTTGATGACTTTTGTATAAACTTTAAAAAAATGGAGAAAATAAGAAATAAAAAAGGAAAAAGAATTTTTTTATTTTCCAGTTTTTCAGGATATTTTTTTTAGCTAGGCCCGAAGTTTTCTAAATTTTATTTCAGATTCTGAATAAGCATAAAATAGGTGCAACTTTTCTAAAATTTAACCGACTCTTGTATCTCTTATAATTTCCGAGATGCCAATGATGTACCTACATCGAATCGTGAACCATTCTGTTATACAAGTATCTACTTATAGGTACTACTTACATCAAAAATATCTCTAATTCATAAAAAAATAACATCCAATAAAAGTTTCTCTTTCTGTTGCCTTAAAGTCTCCAATCAACCTTTTAAAACCGAGCCTATGTACCTTGAAACATCTTGCTATTTTGGGAAACCGCTCAAAAACAACTTTTCTTTTATTATAGACATTTTATACAGGGTGCACCATATATACTTCTCTATATTGCAGCGAAAAGGGCCCTCGGTGGCCTAGTCGCTTGGGGTGCACCACCCCAACCCACCATACTACTCTCTATATTGCTATCTCCTGAACGCTAACAGATACAGGGTCGGTTAAACCAGTCCAAAGAAGCACAATTTTGTGGCCAGTTCGAATCCGTCAAGACATACAAAATATCTGTGACCGTTCCTGAAATATCCTGAAACAACTGAAAAATCGAGATTTCTTATTTTTGCCATATCTTTTTTATTATTGGAGATTAATAAATAATTTTTTGTGGGCTTACACAAGTCGGCAAGAGCTACCCATCTGACGTTTCAAAAATTTTCAATGCCGACTAGATCCCAGAATTTCCATAGTCAACTTTCGTTTTTCTTATGGCCGCCATATTGTTTTTTTATGTTGTTCGGTATAAAAAAATAATAAAAACCAAAAATTGTTAAACTTCAAAAAATAAATTTAGAAAATTTTTATTCTTCTTTTTTATTTACAAAAAATACAACTTTTTAGACCGAATTTCATAGACAAATTAAAAATCCATAAGACAAGCACTATTTCGGCGTATTTTACAAATGTTGACGTATTTCGACGATTTTTTTTTTGGTTTTTCTTTGAAAAAAGAATAAAATTAAAAAAAAAATTTTTTTGAAGTTTATTAATTTTTGGTTTCCATTATTTTTTTCATATCGAACGACATGAAAAAATAATATGGCGGCCATACGAAAAACGAAAGTTGACTGAAAACTCATGGTGGTTTTTTGAAAATTTTTTAAATGTCAGATGGACAGCTCTTAACGGCTTATACATAATTATATAAGCCTACAAAAAATTATTTATTAACTTCCAATAATAAGCAAGATAGTGCAAAAATAAGAAATCTCGATTTTTCAGTTTTTTCAGGATATTTCAGGAGCAGTCACAGATGTCTTGTATGTTGTATGTCTTGACCAATTTGAGATGGCCACAAAACTGCGCATCTTTTCTCTAATTTAACCGACCCTGTATCTCTTAGCGTTCAGGAGAAAGCAATATAGAGAAGGATATATGGTGCACCTTGTAGAATCTGCCCCCTAGCTACCTACAGACGAAGCAAATGGAATTTTTTTTCTTGTCAAAAATAGTAGTGGAATACCATCGGACCGCCGGTGCCATCACACGCGGAATAGCCCCCAGATCCTAACTGTATAGTTTTCTAGTCGAGTTTACCATTTCTTTTTTTTTTATTAACACTGATGTAGTACAAAAAATCGCATTTTTTTTATTTTTGCTTATAAAAGAAAAACTTATAGAGAAATGTAAGTGGTCGAATCGTAGAGAATTAAAATACGAAGAAAATGTGAGACAATCCCAAAACAAAAGTTTCTATTTTTTTAGTTACAGTGATCCCTCTTTGCGAGATAGACAATATTGAAAGGTAATTCTCTGTGTGCAAAACCCAGACGCTGTATAAGGATAATAATTCGCGTAATTGTAATCAGAAGTTCTTCATACCATATTTTGTAGCGAGGCTGGATGCTCTGGAGGTCGTACGATTCAAATTCATCAAACGGATTTGGAGAGTAGAAGTGTTCAGCTATGAAACGTGTAACTTCATTTTTCATTTACATCCTAAAAAATGGGTGAAAATTGCGCGCAAACATGAGTGAAAACGGCCGAGAGCACTACAGTGGTTGTGCAGTGGGGGTAGAACAAAAAATGTGGGGAAGGCGCATAAATACAGCAATACAAATAATATAGTAATTAAGATAGCCCAACTATGTAGTTGCTGAGAGATAATCAAATTCAAAGATTAATAATTATTTGCGTGCAGCGCGCTTGTATTACTATATTTTTTATACGCCTTCTCCTCATCTGCTGTTCTACCCCCACTCCACAACCATTGACGAGCGTTCGGCCGTTTTCGCTTATGTTTGCGCGCAATTTTTACCAATTTTTTAGCATTTAATGGCAAACGAAGCTTCTGATTGCAATTACGCGAAAAGTAATTATCCGACAGCGCCTGGGATCCACACATGAAATCGCTATCAATGTCGACTATCTCACGACGAGCCTGAGTTACAACTCAAAAAATGACGAAGTGTCAAATTTTTGAACAAAATGCAATTTTTTTCGTTTTTTTGTGTTTGTTTCCCTTAATAATTATTAACTAATCGGGTTTTTCAGCTCTTATTTTCTTCGTATTTTACTTCTCTACGATTCGACCATTGGAACCATTTATTTACATATTGCTCTATCAGTTTTTATTTTATAAGGAAAATTACAAAAAAAAAAGCTTTTTTGCACTAAATGGTAAAAAAAATTAAAATGGTAAATTCGAGTAGAAAACGTGGAGCTAGTAACTAACGAATTTTTTTATATTTATTTCTATTATTGAAGTTTATCTTGTTTACTTATTTATATTCGCATTTTTTTTTATTGTATACCTACCTTTTATCATTTTAAATAATTTATTTTATATATTTATTTACAGTATAGGTAAATAATAATTCTAATTATGTTTACATACAGAACTGTTACTGTTGGACAATGAATATAACGAACAATCCTACAGATTCGAAGACTTCTTTTGGACTGGTTCTGGAGATGGGAGTGATATTGATGAAAATTCTATTGAAAATGAGATGTTATCCACGATATATGAAACTAAAACCGTTGTGTCAACAGTTTATTTGGAAACATCAACTGTGGCAAATAATACGAATACAGTAAGAATTTTTTGCTTAAAAAATACGTTTTTTATGACTAATATGACATTTTATCACTTCTTAAGTGTTTTCATTCATCAAAAACACCGAGTCAAAAATAACATTGTTATGTTTTTTACCCCTCGGGAGAGAAAATTAAAATAAGTTACGTAACTAGTATTTATTTATATGTATTGTTTATTATTTATTTAGTACACTAAAACAATACTTAATACTAATATACAACTAATGGGTTTTCCATTCGGTGGCCAGTTGATGACTGCTCCAGAGTCCAGTCACCGAATGCTGTCCATGGTCGTATATACCTTTAGTTCCTAGGTCAACTGAATTTTGCAGGGATACAGGTCCAAGTTCTTTCGCAAAATACTCCAAAGTTGAGGTCTGGGAAAGGCCAAGTTCTTGGACGTGACAAATAGGTAGTTGACTTCCTAAATTACGTTTCCGAGGAACTCCAACCTCTGAATTATCTGACGCGTCCCATTTAATTAATAACAATCTCAGGATCGCATTATTAAAGTTCAATTTATTCTCCTTCATTTACAACATAATATGAAATGTTTCAGGTAGATACCAATACAACTAAGTGTGTAGGAAACTGTGAAAAACCTGTAGAGATTCCAGATCAAATAAAACCAACACCTACCTTTCACGACGAGGATTCTTTGGACGATGAACCGATCGATGCCGATAAAGAATTTTGGCTCTTAACGGTATTAAAAAGCAATGGTGATGACCCTGTGATTAGTGATCTCAAGAATAGCTTAGCCAAACTTTATAAAATTGCTTTCCAAAGGTGATTAGTCTTGAAGTATGTCATTCCAACAGTAACTGACTTCTATAGCGTTTTAGACAACAAGATCGTCATCTAGGTATAGGAAAAAGAATAAAAAGGAGTCCAGAAGAACCTGTTAATATTTACATACACAGTATGAAGAGAATTAATCAAGACGGAGAAGACAACCTTCAGGTCTTGTATCATGTTTTGGTATCAGGTAAACCAGTTCCAGCAGTAACCGCAGCAGAAGACATGTCTTTAATTCCTGATGACGAAGTAGTTGACGAATTAGGATATCCTTTAGTTATCAAAGCAGAGCGTGAGTATCATACATAAATCCTGTTTTCATGCGAAACACGAAATTTTTACAAATTTGCAGCTTACATAAAATCTCCTTCTACAGAAAACCTAATCAATTCTAAGAGTACATGGCTTTTCATAGCCATTTCAATAATAAGTCTTCTAATATTACTACTAATTATTGCCTTCTTAATTATTGGTGTAAATAAACGGAAAGCTAAGGAAAAACAGCAAAGAGGTTTGGAAAATAGAAGAGACATTTTCGAGAACCAATTTTCCGAAAATAAATCCTCCAAAAGAGTGCCTATATCAACTTGTGAATCCCCTACGTATATAAATTATAGAAAACATCAAACTGTCAAAAGTGGGGTCAATACTAATATTCGTCCCAGAAGCACTACTAGTTGTTCTACATCTTCCAGGTAGGTACTATTGTCTATTTTCGCGACTTTTTCCTCCCGAATGGGGAAAAAATTCAAAGAAAACTCTTATCTAGGTACTAATAATAAGTTTATTATTTCAAGCTCCACGACAAGTCTTGATATTTCTCCTTTGATGAATATTAATAAGCAAAAAACTCCACCAAAGAAACCTCCCAGACCAAAAGCAGCTTTAAACAAAACAGCCCCAGTGAGCGTTCATCCAATATCCAAAGAGTTCTTCGACAGTGACAGCAACGGAAGTCGCGGTCGTTCTCCAGAAACAATATTCGTGGGAAATTTTGACCCCGGTGTGGTAAGTCCAAAATCTTACCTATCGATGCCGTCAGTGAAATCTTTCCCCAGGTGAGGAATATTTTCTTATTTAATATTTAAGAAGCTGTATAAGAATTTTCTCGACTTTTTCTTATAGGGGTAGCATGCCAGAGCCTCTCAATAAAGTATTAGAACCTGTTAGTGTTCTTCACTTAGATATGACCGACGATGAAGCTCTTGAAAATGCTAGTGGAATTAGTGCAAAGACTAGTTCAACCTTTCTAAGACACGGTAGTGTCGGAACTGTTGCAGATCCAGGAATTTTGGGGCCTGTGGTTTGGGACTGGCATTGTCAAAGACTTCAACATGGTTTGTAGACTAAAAATACTATTCTTAGGTAAAGAATAATACCAGCTTCAAGTTTCAGGGATCAGCGTAGATGAAGGTATCAATGAAATGAAAATTGATGGCAACATAACTAAAATTAGAAGACGTTTTCACGATCTCCTGGATGACACATTTAGCTTATTTGGAAGTAGACGAGAAAGTCCTGTACACAATGCAAGTCTACCATCTTCAGATGTAATGAAGAGTAAATCTGCAGTCAATACCAGGTCCAGGTAGATCTATTTTTAAGCTTACCTAGTTATTGAAAAATACCGTGAAATCTTATTGTTATAGGGAAAAACGCGATATCGAAATTCAACCGCATATCCCAGTTCGTCCCAAAACTTCAGATCCAAGACAAATACAGGCAATATGTGCGAAGAAGCCAAGAGGAGCTTGGGCGAGTGTAGCTCCTTCTCCATTGATAAGACCGCTCAGTGCGGGACCTGTATACTCTTCCAGACCTGTAGTAAATGTTGATCATGTCCTAGCGGGAGGGAACTTCACTCAGAATGATCCTGCAGGACCGTTGATAGAAGCCATTAAAAGTGAAATACAGAAATGTTCTTTGCCTGGTAGTACAAACGATTTAAAAGCGGTGTAAATTTGTTTTGTATATATTTTTATTCGTTAATTTATGCAGTGTGTCTGCATGACTTAAATTTTTGTCTAGCGTAAGTAGGTATAATCTGATAAAATATTGCTTGGGTACGAAAAAAAGTTGGATTAGGTCAATGGAAACTTTATCCTACAAAATAGGGTCAGCAATTTTTTTCTACAAGTTTTCGATTAACGATATTTTTACTCAAGTCAAGTTAGCCACGCGTCGGCCAGCCACGCTTTCGGCCAATAAGAGGAACTTTTTGCCCAGCAATAATTTTTTTTTCGTTATTGACGACTTGAATGGAAAATATTTGTTTTTTTTTGTTGATAATAATAAATATTATTATAACATTTCGGACCTTTTTCAGCAAATTTTCTGTAAAAAAGTTTGTTTTTTCAGTTTATAAAGTGCGTGATCGAAAGCGTGACTGGTCATTATTATGAATTTTTGGACTTTTCAAAGCAAAATGACAGCAAAAATTATTTTTTTCAGTTCAAGTCGTAGCCGAAAACGAGGTTGGCCATTATGTTAAAATTTCGGGCTACTTTCACTGCCAAAATTTTATTTAAGTTTCTGAAATCCGTGGCCGAAAGCGTGGCTGGCCATTATTATAAAATTCTGGACTTCTTTCAGCAAGATTTCTGTCAGTATTTTTTTCAGCGTGGCTGGCCATTATTATGAATTTTGGGACTTTTTGAGAAAATTACAGAATAAATGACATTTTTAAGTTTATGAAGTAAAGGTCAAAAGCGAGGATGATCATTATTTTAAAATTTTGGGATTTTTTCGGCCAGATTTCTGCCAGAATTTTTTTCAGTTTCGTAAGTCCGTGGCCGAAAACATGACTGGCCATAATTATAGTTTTTTTTTTTACTTTTTTGAGCAAATTTACAGCAAAAATTACATTTTTCAGTTTATTAAGTCGTGACCGAAAATGTGACTGCGGCGCCATAATTATAAAATGTACTTTTTCAACAAAATTTCAGCTTAAATGATTTTTTTAGATTATTAAGTCCGTGGCGGGTCATTATGATGAATTTTTTGAGTCAAATTTCAGCAAAAATGATTTTATCAGTTTATTCAGTCCATGGTCAAAAACTCGGGTGGCCATTAATATTATGATTTTTTTAGCAAAATTACAGCAAAGAGGATTTTTTCAGTTTCTTAATAAGGCCGCGGCCAAAAGCGGGGCATGGCAGGCAATAGCTATTCCATAACTAAAAGCGTGGCTGGTCATTATTATAAAATGTCGGATTTTTTTAACAAAATTTCAGCAAATATGATTTTTTCGAAAGTGGGCGAAAGCGTGGCTTGCCGAAGCGTGGCTAACTTGACTTGGGTGATATTTTTTTAATACAACATACACCCTGTATTTTTTACGGAATCAGATTCTAAATCGATCAAAGTCACAGCCTACTTTTTTCTATTTTTTTGCAATCGATTTAGAATCTCCGATGACGCCGTAAAAATTACATTAGTTTTTCGTAGCTATTAAACAAATTGCAGATTTCGACTTTTCTTGGAAGAGTGTCCAATTCAATTTTTTAGGTATATTTTCATCAGATGGACAAGAAATATTCAGACACACTGTATACAGGCTGTTCCTAAATGACATTTATGTCGCAATACTGAAGCGGATAATTCCTTGTCTCATTCCATGAGTAAAATTTCATGTAAAAACATGCGCGTGCCTTAAGTTGCTTAGTTTTTAATAAGTTGTGGAAAAAATTGTTTCTTAATTAGATCTTCCACCGATCTTTGCAGATTCAGAAAATACACCCCACTGTGAATACAACTATTTTGTTACTCCATTTTTTTTCTATAAAATGGTTAATTATATAGGGTGTTAGTAAATAAGTGCGACAAACTTCAGGGGGTGATTCTACATGAAAAAACAATGACAGTTTCCTATATAAACGTATGTGCGCAAATGCTTCGTTTTCCAGATACAGGGGTGTTATAATAAGCTTATTACTTAAAAACTGACGATTTATTTATTTGCTCTGAAACCGGTCGAGATATGCAAATGAAATTTGGTGAGTTTAAAGAGGAAGTGATTGCCCATTTTTTGAAATGCAATTAAGAAATTTATGTTCATCAGTGGCGCGCATTCGGGTAATGATCTCAATTTTTTTAAAGAAAAAAAATGGTAGGTACGCCACTGAGATTTTTTATAACAAACTGTCATTATTTTTTCATGTAGAATCACCCCCTGAAGTTTGTCGCGCGTATTTACTAACACCCAGTATATACAGGGTGTTAGTAAAAAGTAAAAATAATAATAACAGTTTGCTATGTAAACGTATGTGCACGTATGCTTCGTTTTCATACATACGGGGTGTTAAAGGTTTTATTAAGAAATGAAGACTTATTTATTGCTAATAATATAATGCAATAACATTAAACCAGAACAATAACATTAATAAATAACAGTAATAAAAATTTAAATAGGCGCAAACTACAACAAATATTGAAAATGACCCCATTCAGACGTTTTATTTTTATTTTTATTTTTATGTTTTATGTTTTATTTTTTTGCATAGAAATGGCGCCCTGTACGAAAAAAAGACAGAAGAGATTTTTTTATCACAAATTGAACGAGAAATTCAAAAACGATTTTTAATTTAAAAGATCTCAGTGGCGTACCTTTTCTTTCTTTTAAAACATTGAGATCATTACCCGTATGCGCGCCACTGTTGAACATAAAATTCTTAATTGCATGTCAAAAAATGCGCAATCACCTATCACATTTCATTTGCACATCTCGACCGGTTTCAGACCAAAATAAATAAATCGTCAGTTTTTAAGTAAACTTATAACACCCTCTGTATGTCATTATTTTTTCATGTAGAATCACCTCCTGAAGTTTGTCGCACTTATTCCCTGTATAGTGTATTCCCAGATGAGGTGGATAGAAGTTAAAAAATTCTTGATTTTGAATTTTTATTTTTTAGGGTTCAGCCCTGCCTTTTTGGTAAAGACTAACTTCTAACATAATTTTAATTTTGAAAAATCAAGCCTTGGAAACTTTCAGAAAGCACTTTTTTCTTTGGCCTTGTATGTAGCAAAAACAACCAAATAGTTATTTCAAAAAAAAGTCAAAAAAAACATTTTTAAGCCTCTATCTCAAATTTTAAAATCATCAGCCAACTATAATTTTTTTGTAATTTTTAATAAAATTCTTGGATTTGTAAAATAACAAATGAAGAAATGAACAATCATAAGTTGGCTAATGGTTTGGAAAGTTGATACAGAAGCCTCTCTAGATGTTGATTATAAACAACTTTTTTAATAACTTTTCTTCATAATCATTTGCTATACATACTTAACTTCACTCCATATGAAAAATGTTTTTTGAAAATTTCCAAGGCATGCTTGATTTTTAAGAATTAAAATATTATTAAAACTTGACTCCAGCCAAGCAGGGCTGAACCCCTAAGGATTAAAAATTCAAGTTAAAATTTTTTAATCTTTTATAAGAAGTGTCTTTTATTATCGTTTCACCTATCCGGACGGGACACACTATATGTAACTGTATATCATCAAAAAGAAATCCAATCTTATATTTAACACACGCAGGCATTTTTTAATTTTAATTTAAGTTTCTTATATCTTGTGATGACGCGAGATATGAAAAAATAAGAATAATATTGTTGCATTTTTAATCGTCCAATGTAAAGTAAGTACTAACCATTTTTGAAGAAAATTATAGTGGTATGCATTACTTTCTCAAAAATAATAATTAAGGTAATTTTCGAAAATCGGGACGCTACTGGAGTTGATAACTTCAATCAAGCTAATTAGTTTAAATCGGACCTTTAACTACCACAACGAAACCTGCCAATTTTCATCAAGATCGATGAAGGATATGTGGAGGAGTGCTTAGCAGGATATTAATAAAAACCCGATTTTTTTCGCAACTCTAATAACACAACTTTACTGATGTGTATTAAAAACTAAACAAATTTTAGGGCAATTTAGGTTTCATGAACTTTTAATGAGTTTCATAGAATGAAGACGAAGAAATACCTCCTTCAGTATTGGCATAATAGCATTTAGTAACAACGTATAAATAGGGTTTAATTTTTGTTGTAAAATGTTTTCTCTATAGATTTTTATATTAGGTTTGATATTTTATAGAAAGTTTCAGTATTATCGATCAATTATTATTAAAGTATTTTTATTTTTTTGAAATATTTTGTCAAATTTATAAACACAAAAAAAAATTGTAAACTTTAACTTTAGCAATACTAGACTATTCAATTTCAAATCTCAAAAAGCTTATTCTTCAACCATGCAGGGTATAGCTATAAAGTCTGGCAACGGTTCAATAAATCTTTCAGTTTTGAGTTTTGAAAAAAAAATTAAAAAAAAAAAAGTTAATTTTATAATTTAATTTACTTTCTATTGATGTAAAAAAAATATACAGATGGTGTTCTTGGCTCAGTAATGTCGATATTAATCTATTTTTCTAAATAGATCAACCTGTATATTATTGTATTTTCTTATTGCCTGATTAAATCCAATAATAACAGTTGCGATTTAAATTAAGTAACTTTTGAGTTATTAATAAGCAAAGTGAATGTATAGAAATTTTCCATTTTGAAATTTTTCATCGAAAACGACTCGAGATACCGGAAAACGGCTTACATATGTCCCTATTTTAATTTTTAATGTATACAGGGTGGTTAACAATTTGATGCTCACCATTAGGATCTCGGAAACGGTAAAAGATACAGGGTGGGTTAAATTAGAGAAAAGTTGCACAATTTTATGCTTATTAAGAATCTGAAAGAAAATTTATGGAAACTTCAGGCGTTGCTGAAATATCTTGAGAAAAGCTTAATAATTGAGATTTCTTATTTCAATCATATCTTTTTTATTATCGGAAAGAAATTAAAATATTTTTGTAGGTTTACATAAGTCATCAAAAAGTATCATATCATCTGTCATTTCCAAAATTTTCAAGGACTACTAGATCGCAGAGTTTTCATAGTCAACTTTTGTTTTTTTATGGCTGCCATATTGTTATTTTATGTTACTCGCTATAAAAACAATAATCATAAAAACTAAAAATTGTTAAACTTCAAAAAATAAATTTAAAAAAATTTTATTTTTTTTTTCTTTACAAAAAATATAACTTTTTAGACCGAATTTCATAAATAAATTAAAAAACCATAAGACAAGCACTATTTCGGCGTATTTGAACAATGTTGACGTATTTCGATGGTTTTTTTTTAGTAAAGAAGAATAAAAATTTTAGAAATTTTTTTTGAAGTTTATTAATTTTTGAATTCCATTATTTTTTTCATACCGAACGACATAAAAAAACAATATGGCGGCCATAAGAAAAACAAAACTTGACTATGAAAACTCTGGGATCTAGTAGTCCTTAAAGATTTTGGAAATGACGGATGATAGCTTTTGATCACTTATGTAAACCTAGAAAAATATTTCAATTTATTTATATGTATTTAAAACGACATGTAAGCCGTTTTGCGATACTTGAAGCCGTTGCCGATGTACAATGCTTTCAAAATGAAAAATTGCTACTTTCACTGGTCTATTATAACTCAAAAACTAATAAAGTACTTAATTTAAACCTCAACTGTAAAAACCATCAGGTATTGTATTTTCTCAGGAAATTTGAAAATACAATAATATACAGGGTACAGGGTGTCCTATTTATTGCCTATTAATAGGCAATTTCTTCATTAGGTATTGAGCCAAACGGAACAGCCTGTAAAAAATTACATTAGAGAAAGTAAATCAAATTACAAAATTTTGTTTTTGCATTTTTTTCAAAACTCAAAACTGAAAGATTTATTGAACCGTTGTCAGACTTTCTAGCTTCCCGTTATAATAATAAACCCTGACAAATATGAACGTCGTGAATTACTTTATGTAAGCTTAAATCATTTCAATCTGTCTTATAATTTCCTTTTCTCCAATGTCCTGTCGTATCGACCGATAATACGGAAACTCATCTAGAATGTTATTTGTTTAATTATTATTGAATATAATTAATTATTATAAATATTAAAACTAATAAAAGTTATTATCTCAAGTATATTAGTTTATTATTTATTTAGACACACGCCCCGCCGGTATTGGGGCTAACTGATAAACCCTAATCCGTGATACGAAATCGACTATTTTTGAAGAAAAATATGCATTTCCGATAAAACAAAATGAAACAAGAAACATTTTGATTCTTTGTGAATATTGTTATTTTGTTATACAACAGTATTCCTACACGTGCGCAGACAAGTATGAAAGCTGTTGTTAGGTAATTTAAATAATTATTGAAGAAAGTTTGAATGACGCTTATGACAGTATGACATAAGACAATTTAATTGACGTTGCAATTACATAATGAAGTGAAAAGTGAAAATACAGCAGTTATCAACAAATCAAAACTAATGTTTTATTATTTGAAATAGTAAATAATAAATTCTTGGAATGTAAACATGCACAGTTTAAAAGTAATAATATAAAATCAATGGCAAGAAACCTTATTAGAGTATAAAAATGTAACTAACACCTACAAAGAAACACACAGACACAATCTTATCTTTACCTTGTTAAGAAGATGACAGATTCTCAAATAGAAATTTTAAGTATTCAAATTTACCAAGACGTGAAATTTGAGAAAGAAAAGTTCGATGTTTTAACAAAGTCGTGCACTGAAAATGCCGAATTTTACGCAAGAGACGAAAGTGAGAATGGACAAAGACTTTATATTTGTTTTTTGGCTCTCGGAGATGTTTGTGAAGCTATGTGGCCTAAGTTGTCCTTAATTCAAGAAAATGTTCAATTTTTTGATTTCGACGAAAACACCCCTGGCAATGGGTATCGCAGTTTCTTATTCGTTATTCATAAAGCTCTAGAGATTGCAGCATCATTGTCTCAGAGAGTATGTTCGAAGCGTGCCGGTTTGCTCTTCAGAAAAACTCAAATGGCAAGGTATTTTTAACAATAATATTTCGATATTTCGTTACCTTCTGAATTCACAAACAAATTAAACTGACATTGTGTTTGATAAAGTTTTAATTTGTAGACGTTTTGGTAATTATGGAGATGAGCGGCATGGGTATAGGGCGAAATGGCTTATACTATCCGATAGCTTGTGTCTCTAGGAGTATCAAGGTACCATTGAATTTTTGCGCCGGCAAGTAATAGTCGAGAAATAAGGCCTTAAAGTGTCATTACGTGTGTTTGTACATATACGCTCGAACGGGAAGCACGCACTCATAGTCGTGTGTCCGACGGAGTGCGGCTTCCTGTTCGAGCGTATATGTACGAATATACGCGTATTAGGGCAAGGATGAAACTTTAGGGCCTTATTTCTCGACTATTACTTGCCGGCGCAAAAATTCAATGATACCTTGATACTCCTAGAGACACAAGCTATCCGATAGTATAAGCCAAATCGCCCTATACCAATGCCGCTCATCTCCATAATGACCGACGTTTTATTTTGAATTATTGTATCTAATTGGCTAAAAGATTATAATTTAAAACCAAATTTTCACCCCATCAGATTGTACGGGTACAATTCAAATGCCCATATTCACAAAGATCAAAGATGATTCCAGTTAATTTTTAACTCTGATATCTGATTGGCTAAGAGTTCTGGAAGGGTGGAGCTACTAAAGTCACATATATAGACCAGTAAAATATTAATGCATAATAGGGCTAAACTCACATATATTGACTTCTCTCATAATTGTTGTTAATATATGAACATTTAACAGAGTGGTGTAACTATCGAGGGGACAGATGGGGTTAATTTTCAGAGTTTGTTTAATGTATAATTTACGTCTATACTGGAGGGGGTGTCAAAAAATCTTGGCCCCAGGCCCTAATTTTGAAATTATGCTAGTGACATTTAGGGTAATTTTTTTAATGTTTTGTTCCTAATTTAAATTGCTCAATTCATTTATTTGAAGTCAGTAAACCGAGTACCTGCATGAATGAGTTACTTTTGAAAGGAAAAATTCATATAATTTTTTTATCGCCAAGTGGGCAATTCTAAATTTATATAAACATACTTTTAGTAGACTACTATAACTGGTCTATAAAATATAAAATATTATAATGAAAGTAAATAATAATTCATTAATCCAGAATATTATTTAAAATTTTGTTTCTCCTAGTCTTATAGGATGTAAGTAAATTGAACTTTGAATCATGTGTCACATTATTAGAATCATAACAGTGTAACATTATTTAGGCACATGGTATAACAATGTGCTCAGATAACAAATTTAAAGACTAGACATCTGTTTATCAAGGTCGATTTTGGTTGTCTAGACACAGCTGCCCCCTTATCTTTTAACACACACTTTAGTAAAGTATTAGAAATAAGTATTTTATACAGGAAATTATGCGCAAAAAATTAAGGGGGTGATTCTACTTGATAAAATATTGCCAAAAGTATCTATAATTTTTTTTCGAAAACTCACAAATAAGAAAGTTATGAGCCTTCAAAGTTGATTTTTTTAAATCAATATTTTTTTATAACTTTTTTTCTAGTGTACAGATTTTCTTAAAATTTGACACACTTGCCACTGATGTTGCTTTGTATTCTTGGTCCAAATTAGACTTGAATCCCTCTAAATCAAGAGGCCTTATGTGCCCTTGACCTTCAAAAAAGGCCTATAACTTTTTTCGTAATATTTTTTTCTGAGTTTTGAAGACGCACAATTGAAGAACATGAAGAAATATTCGGAAAAGGTCCTCTTTGTCTATCACGATAAAATGACCTGTTTCCGAGTAAAACTGTTTTAAAAATTTGCTTGCACTAAAATTGATCACCATAAATTATGATCAATATGCAACAATACCAAAGCATGCTTTGGAAACAGCTGCAGGGTTGCCTAGTTATGTACCGGGTGTCCCAACACTAGTGTCCACCCCCTAAATCGAGCTTAATTTTAAAGATAAAAAATTGAAACTTTGAGGATTTGTGTACTTGATATAGGACCACGGAATGGCATAATTAGTTTCATTAAAAAACATTTTTAATATCTTTTTAATAATCACCTTTTTCATGAGTCCATACTACGACACTGTCCAGTGCAGGTTCAGTGTGCCGGCTAGCCCAGCAAGAGCCGTCCTTCTATTTATTTGGGCCGTATTTACTTTGTCATAAAACTTATTGCACTTACCGTTTTCAGATTATATTGATTATATTGTTCAGATTATATTGTCTACCTGTTATTGCTATATAATTATATTTTATTTAATTAAAGCCTTATAATTAGTTTTTTCACATTTCTTTCAAGCGATATTGATTTTATTAATCGATTTCCACGTATGCATTGAAAAAAAATCAATTTTTTTTTCGATAATTTACCACCATCTTACAGTTTTTTATCGCTGGCGCCCGAAGTAAATTTTTTTTAATGAAACTGATTATCCCATTCCGTGGTCCTATATCAAGTACACAAATCCTCAAAGTTTCAATTTTTTATCTTTAAAATTAAGCTCTATTTAGGGGGTGGACACTAGTGTTGGGACACCCGGTACAAAACAGAGACATTCGTATATAAATAGACTTGGAAATGTTAAAATTTTAAAAAAATTTATTAATTTTTTTTTAAATAAAATAATAAAATAATTTTAATAAAAATAAACGGCTGTCAAAATTAAATCCAAAGCAAACGTCTTGTTTCCTAGGCAACCCTGCAGCTGTTTCCAAAGCATGCTTTGGTATTGTTGCAGAATGATCATAATTTATGGTGATCAATTTTTGTGCAAGCAAATTTTTAATACAGTTTTACTCGGAAACAGGTCATTTTATCGTGATAGACAAAGAGGACCTTTTTCGAATATTTCTTCATGTTCTTCAATTGTGCATCTTCAAAACTTAGAAAAAAATATTACGAAAAAAGTTATAGGCCTTTTTTGAAAGTCAAAGGCAGTTAAGGCCTCTTGATTTCGAGGGATTCAAGTCTAATTTGGACCAAGGATGCAAAGTAACATCAGTGACAAGTGTGTCAAATTTTAAGAAAATCCGTACACTAGAAAAAAAGTTATAAAAAAATATTAATAAAAAAAAATCAACTTTGAAGGCTCATAACTTTCTTATTTGTGAGTTTTTGAAAAAAAATTATAGATATTTTTGGCAATATTTTATCAAGTAGAATCACTCCCTCAATTTTTTTCGCATAATTTCCGGACACCTGTATACAGGGTGTTTCTTAATAACATGCGAATATTTAAGGAGGTTATTCTTGGGTCAATTTTGAGAAAAAAAATTTATATGAACGTATGTCCTAAAAGTCTTAACTTTTGAACTACAGGGTGCTAAAATTTAAAGAAAAAAACTTGTTTTTTATTATAACTGTGATATTAGCCTAGATATTTTTTTGAAATTTGGTACACACCTTCTATGCATCAACATGCATTTCATGAGGCGAAAACAATTTTAGTACTTTTACCAGTGGCGTCTGTACGGGTTTTGAATTAAATGTTTTTGAAGAAAAATATGTTACGCCACTGCTTTTTCTTAAAGTAAAAATTATTTTTTAAGTCCCCATCCCTTTCCAAGCAAATGTGGTCTCTTGTTTTTTTTCCGTTTGACGTACTGTTTTTGCATAAAAAAATAAAACTCAATCATTAAGACCACGGTAGACCACTTATAAGAACAATAACTTTGAACAGTTTATTTAAGAAAATAATTTTTAAACTGTAAAATTATGAAAAAAAAGTAATCTACATACATTTTGGAATAGTAACAGAAAATTGATAACTAAACGCACAACGAAACAAATTAAATCAGGTGTTGGAAATGTCCACCTCCTGCAAGTATGCATGCCTCAGCTCTTCTTCTCATCGACTCGCGTACTCTTCGGAAAATACCTGGAGTGTTTCTAATTCTAATAAATAATATGGAGGAAGATCCAGGATTAAGTACACGAAAAATTATTGGGAACAATTTGAATATCTCACATATTCTTGTTTGGAAAATTCTCCATGACTTTTTATTATATCCTTACCATTTCCAACGGGTTCAGGCCCTACTGCCTCGCGACTTTCCATTACGAATGAACTTTTGCCGATGGTTTCTTCAAAAAGTGAATGAAAATTCCTTATTTGACACTGAAATTTTATTCACCGATGAGGCCAATTTTTCCAGAAACGCCATCCAAAACTTCCACAATAATCATTTTTGGGCTGAAGAAAACCCACATTCAATCTTGGAATTCCATCACCAGGAGCGATTTTCCGTTAACGTGTGGGTTGGAATATGCGGTGATTATTTAATTGGACCTTATTTTCTTCGTGAGAGGTTGAATGGGCATAATTACCGACAGTTTCTCGAAGAAGAATTGCCAGCGTTGATGGAGGATGTTCCCATTTTAGTACGAAATCGACTATGGTTCATGCACGACGGGGCACCAGCCCACTTCAGTGCTCTGGCGCGCGGATATTTAAACCAAAATTACTATAATCGCTGGATCGGTCGCGGCGGACCACAGGCATGGCCACCTAGGTCCCCGGACCTCAATAGTTTAGACTATTTCCTGTGGGGTCGTCTTAAAACATTGGTTTATAACACACCAATTCATACTGAAGAGCAGTTGAGAAACTATTAGAAACACTCCAGGTATTTTCCGAAGAGTACGCGAGTCGATGAGAAGAAGAGCTGAGCATGCATACTTGCAGGAGGTGGACATTTCCAACACCTGATTTAATTTGTTTCGTTGTGCGTTTAGTTATCAATTTTCTGTTACTATTCCAAAATGTATGTAGATTACTTTTTTTTCATAATTTTACAGTTTAAAAATTATTTTCTTAAATAAACTGTTCAAAGTTATTGTTCTTATAAGTGGTCTACCGCGGTCTTAATGATTGAGTGTTATTTTTTTATGCAAAAACAGTACGTCAAACGGAAAAAAAACAAGAGACCACATTTGCTTGGAAAGGGATGGGGACTTAAAAAATAATTTTTACTTTAAGAAAGAGCAGTGGCGTAACATATTTTTCTTCAAAAAGATTTAATTCAAAACCCGTACAGACGCCACTGGTAAAAGTACTAAAATTGTTTTCGCCTCATGAAATGCATGTTGATGCATAGAAGGCGTGTACCAAATTTCAAAAAAATATCTAGGCTAATATCACAGTTATAATAAAAAACAAGTTTTTTTCTTTAAATTTTAGCACCCTGTAGTTCAAAAGTTAAGACTTTTAGGGCATACGTCCATATAAAGTTTTTTTCTCAAAATTGACCCAAGAATAACCTCCTTAAATATTCGCATGTTATTAAGAAACACCCTGTATAATACATGGCCGCCTAATTTCAAATCTTATGTTTGATCTAGGGCACTTCGTTATTACTTATTACCATTTAGTGAGCTCCGAAATTAATTATACAGGGTGTATCTAAATAACACCGAAAATTTAGGGGAGAATTCTTTGATAAAAAATAAACAAAAAATTTCCTATTAACGTATGTCTGGATATGCACCCTTTTTGAGATACAGGGTGTCAAAAAAAGATTGTTTTTCGAGTTTTTTGAAGATGTCTCGGGAACCGTATAAGACACAGAATTCAGTTTTTGTACAGATCTTATCCTTGATATTAGCAACTATTTTAATGCAAACTACCTTTTTTAAGTATGCCAGTGCCGGAGATTTTTAGGGTTGGGGGGATTTTTTTGCCCCTAATATCTACGACACTGGGCAAATTGATATTTTAAAAGCACACTTTGAACCGTCAATGTTTTCTACACAAAAAGATACTCTTGGTTATAACTGCTAACGTGAGCCATTTTCGAGAAAAACGGGCATTTACGATGAAAAACTAGCTTTGAATGTTTCAAGACAAGTGTCGAAAAATTAAGGGCAAAAAAACTTCTCTCATTTCTGAGATCTCCGCTATAATGACACATGAAAAAAACTCAGTATTAAAAAAGTAGATAAGTAGATATAAATATCAATGATACGACATTTACAAAAGGTGAGTTTCATATATCAAACGGTTCCCCAAATATCTTCAAAAAACTGGTAAAATAATCTTTTTTTGACACCCTGTATCTCAAAAAGGGTGCATTTCTAGACACACGTTTATACGAAATTTTTTTGTTTATTTTTGACCAAAGAATCAGCTCTTAAATTTTTTCGGTGTTATTTAGATACACCCTGTATATTTATGTAATACAAATATGCAATTTTTATCTTATCACTTGAAGCTTTTCATTTAGACAGTAGTTTTTAGGAGTTTTTTTATTAACCATAACGAAAGGGTTAATAAGAACCTTAATTTTTGTTACCACACCTTAAAAATATAATAATCTTGTTAATGTTTTAAAGGGACGTTGAATCATGTTCTCACTTACTGGCAAGCCTGAATACTATTCTCACTCATTTGGTAACTTTACTGTCCTGGAGTACCAAAGGTTCACTATTTCCAAACGAAGAGCATTCCCCTCAAGAATTAATGTCCAAGTGTGACGATATTAATCAGTATTGCTTCTACGGCCGTTATTTGGGATTCCAAGTATGTATGAAAATGAGAAACGCTACTCTACTCCTTATAACCTTGGTGAAACTGAAAGCAATTTTTTTTATAGTTTCTAGATTCAGTCAGGAATATTTTGCATTATATATCTCTATCAATGGCGATATTCTCCGAGCTATACTACGGTGAAGGTATTAGTGGCAGAATGAGTTTGATTATTTAGTAACAAAAAATTACTTGTAGGTTCCTTTTTAAGTAAAACAGCTAGTCAAGTGTTGAACACGACGAAATATGTTACCGACCCTGAACAGAGAGCTAAAAGGATAGTGAATGTCACTCGCATAGCGGATGTTGATTTTTGTAAGAAATTTTGGTTTCTCTCTGAAAGCGAATTACTTAATAACGTACCGTCGGTTGTATCGCCGACTGTTGCTGTTTGTAAAGTTATTAATTTACCGTTGGAACCTATGACAATAACTGTGAATGGAAGGGAAATTGATGTACCAGTTCCTTCTTCATATATTGGTAAGACATTTTTTTCTTTTTTTTTTGCTTAACTGTGTATGTATACAGGGTGCTCATTAAGAAGTATGCGACCAACTTCAAGGGGTGATTCTTTGAGCGACTCTTAGAGGAGTTTCGTATAAATATTGCTCCAGAAATGCATGTTTTCCAAGATACACTTTAAAAAAGGGTGCCACACTTTGAAAAAAAAGTTTTCATAAATATTCTAAATATCCTTTACCCAATTATGTTTGTCCCTGGTCATAGAAAAAAAACTGTGAAACTAGCAATAACTGGGATGAACCTGTTCCTTTTTTTGCATATCAATACTCCAATCCAGTCAGAAAAATTGTTATAAAAATTATTGCAAGTAAACGAAAAAAAAAGCGTAGTCCACAGCAATAAAGTGGTTTTTATTTGTTATTTCTGAAACAAATCAAGATATCAAAACAGTTTAAGAGACAAAAATGTTGTAGTTTTAGTTGTTCTATCTGATAAAAATATAAAAATTACAAAAAGTCATTGGCACAGATAAAAAATAATATTCCATAAAGTACCTACTCCCAGGGCCGCCACTGGATTTAATAATTTTAATCTTGTTGGGGCTAAAAAACTGCACCTATAAAAAGTGTTTTTTTAATGTGACACCCTATATCTTGAAAAATATGCATTTTCTGAATATTATAATGAACTTTTCTTCTTAAAGCTACTCATTCATTGATTGAATTTTGACCGATACTTTATCACCGCTCTGTATGTTCCAGTAATGTTTCTTGTTCATTTTTAGAAAGCAAGACTCTGCCAGTACGACTTATTATACATAACACAAAAAATGGAACCCAATTCAAAGGAATGGTGTTGCATTGTCATGGAGGCGGATTCGTCTCACACACCTCGAAATCACACGAAAGCTACCTGAAAGACTGGGCGAAAATGCTGAAAGTTCCGATACTGAGTGTAGACTATAGTCTGGCTCCCGAATGTCCTTACCCTAGGGCTTTAGAGGAAGTTTTATACGCTTATTGCTGGGCAAAGAAAAATTACAAGACACTCGGTTCGACAAGTAGGTGTAATTACATTCATTCAGATGTATTTTTATTCTCTGATTTTTTTCAAGGTGACAAAATAATAGCAGCAGGTGATTCTGCAGGTGGTAATTTATTACTGGCCGCCACTTTGAAATGCTTATCAATGGGAATTCCCGCTCCCGATGGAATATTTGCAGCTTATGTTCCCACTTTGGTCAATTTTATACCATCACCGGCGAGACTTCTTTGCATGATGGATCCGTTATTACCGTTTGGTTTTTTAATGAGGTGCCTAAAAGGTAATTTATTTTATTCTCATCTCATTCTATAGAAGTTGAAATCTGAAGATGAAGTTTTCAGCGTATGCTCATACGGAGGTCATCAACGGTGTTGGTATCATTGGTAATGATAAATCCATCGGTGAAAGCAGTACTTGCTCCAATAGTTTTGAAGAAGTGTCAGCTTCTGATCTGGCTGATTTGCAAGCGCATAAATCTGCTGTTTCTGAACCTTCGGATACTCTGTCGTATGTTTATGATTTTATGGATGCTTTAGGTAAATTTACTTTTGGTATAATTAATTACTGCTTCATAAAAATTAATTGAGAATCACTTGAAAAATATTCAAAAAATTTAGATTCAGATGTGGAAGTAACGGAACTCCCGAAACCGCAAGAAAAACCATCGTCTTCATCGTCCACGACGGATTTTTCTGTGCACAGTAAACTTTCGATGTTTGTGTCGGATTTACGGGCAAAAATTGGAGCTTTTATCGGACAAAACACTCATTCCTATCCGGATAAATTGTGCGAAGAAACAAATATGGAGAAGAATTTAATAGACGAGTTTAAATTCGAAGTGCCCAAAGATCCTTTCATAAGCCCTTATTATGCTAGTGATGAGCAACTGAAACGTTTCCCTCCTGTCAGAATTATGGTAACATCGTCTCTTTAATAAGTTATTTCCCGTGTAATTCGTTTTTTTTTACAGACCGTACACATGGATCCATGCCTTGATGATTGCGTGATGTTTTCTAAAAGATTAAAGGAGCTAGGTGTTGATGTTAAATTTGAAATTCTGAATGGCTTACCGCATGGATTCTTGAATTTGTCAATGGTAAGTTGAGATTAATCCTCGAGGATTATCGATGTGACTTATTATTTTTTTCTTTTTAGATTTCAAAAGAAGCTCATCAAGCTTCGGTGCTTTGTGCCGAAAAAATAGAGGAATTGTTAAAATTAGATTTAGAAGATAAATGAAACCAAGTGGCCTGCTAGACTATAATAATAACCGATCACAAATTTTATTTTGTGAACCAAATTCCAGTATTTATAAACAAATTGTCTCGTATTTGTGATTTTGGTTATTTTTGAACAGTTTTCAGGTTTTTAGATGATTTATTATTGAACGACCAAGTCAGTATTGTGTCTGATTGAAGGTCAATAAGTTGGAAAGAATAATTTTTTAGTAACTTCTGTATTTTAAATAGCTTTTGAAAAATCGGAATATGGCATTACTCATTAGGTACTGAACGGTATATTTCCATTCAAATGCCTGCTAGTAATTTGACCATATTATTGAGATGCCTAATTTGGCTCAGATCAGCTGAAAAAAATAATAAAAAAATACAAATAACACACATATTCACTGTAACTCACTCTGGATTGCTCAGTAACTTGGTTCCTACTTCTTTCTTGTGTGGTAACATGCAAATATTCCCACTAGCTTCAGCAGATACTTATGAAAATATTACCCTACATGATTATTTCCCATGCAATCTCTTATCAAAGCAAAGCAGATGAACCATACCGGGCCAGTTGTTCTTAAATGCAATTAATTGGACTTTCTTTTATTCCCGTGCAGATCTCTTGATAATAATTAACAAAACTTTGCAACCGAATCTCGAATCTCGTGAATTTTTACCACTTTACTGCTACTACAGTGGAGTCTCATTAATCTGATCTAAACGGCTTTTAATGGCTAGAAACTTGCTGACCAAAAATTAATAACATGCCTGAACCTAGCGCCGAGAGTAGATATTCCCGTGCAATGTTGCCATGTCTTTGCGAATTTCTTCAATCAGTTCATTGGGATTTTAAACAACTTTCGGTATTTAATTGGCAATGAATCTCGAATTATTACAAATTGGTCTTTGCTTTAGACGTACTTCAGACAAATAATGGCGCGTAGTCTCCATTGGCGGAGGTACCTATAATTTTTTTTAATTCCGCACCGCTTGCGGAATTAATGCGAAATTAATTTTGACTGTCTTCTGAGCAATTAATTTGGATGAAATTTCGCAGACGGACTTTGCTTTAGACATGCTATCTAGCACCTGGAAATTTTTTTATTTTTTTATTTCGGGTTTTCTCAAGAGATACCATACACGCCTCTGGTGAAACTTCTATTTTAGACTCAGATTATTATAGGGAAGCTCGAAACAGCGGGACTTGGATTAACGAGACTCCACTGTATTAACAATTAATCTAGGATGATTAATTAAGTTCCTCATTATTATTTATTTACCGTATATTTATTATTTATTTAAATTATTTATTTATTTAGAGAACCATTATAGTTAATACATACCCTTATACAGGGTGCACCATGTATCCTTCTCTATATTGCTATCTCCTGAACGCTAAGAGATACAGGGTCGGTTAAATTAGAGAAAAGATGCGCAGTTTTGTGGCCATCTCGAATTCGTCAAAGCATGCAAGATATCTGTGACCGTTCCTGAAATATCCTGAAAAAACTGAAAAATCGAGATTTCTTATTTTCCTCATATCTTTTTTATTATTGGAAATTAATAAATAATTTTCATTCTCCCCTTTACGAAAGTGTAACTTTCTGTCTTGATAAGGCAACTGAAAGCGAAAGTAAAACATCCTAGGTGATAGGTTGCTAGGTGGTTGCTAGCTATGAAAAACTTTCGTGGCCTGGACAAAAAAGTAGAAATGTCAGTTTGATTAACGTTTATTTAGATGGAAAATTGAATGTAAAACTACAATAAAAAATTCCAGTAAATCTTTCTGGAACATACAAATAATTAAGTATTATTGTATGTTCCAGAAAGATTTACTGGAATTTGCAGCTTCTTGAATGAAATTCATTTTGAACTAAACTACAAACAAAGATTCTAAAATTATAGCGGTACAGAGTTTTAGACTTGACAGTGTCATAAATTAATAACTTAAAACTATCGTTACTATGGTAATGTTAAAAACATGGCACCTTATAATAATTCCATTGTTATCACTGAATCGTAATATTTTACTCATTTCTTCTTAATCCGTGGTTCAATATGGCAAGGGGAGAATGAAAAGTTTAATACATTACACGCTACGAAAGCTCTTTCAGGTGCTCGGAGTTTTTAAATACCCTCGGCTACGCTATACGCTTCGCCTCGGGTATTTAAATACACCTCACACCTAAAAGTGAACTTTCGTAGCTTGTAATGTAAATAACTATTTTTGTAGGCTTACATAAGCCGTTAAGAGCTATCCATCTGACATTTCAAAAATTTTCAAGGCCTACTAGATCCAAGAGTTTTCACAGTCAACTTTCGTTTTTCTTATGGCCGCCGTATTATTTTTTTATGTCGTTCGATATGAAAAAAATAATGGAAACCAAAAATTAATAAACTTAAAAAAAAAAATTTTAATTTTTATTCTTAATTTTTCAAAGAAAAACCTAATAAAAAATCGTCGAAAAACGTCAACATTTGTAAAATACGCCGAAATAGTGCTTGCCTTATGGTTTTTTAATTTATCTATGAAATTCGGTCTAAAAATATGTCTTTTTTGTAAAGAAAAAAGAATAAAAAAAATTTTAATTTATTTTTTGAAGTTTAACAATTTTTTGTTTTTATGATTTTTTTTTTATACCGAACAACATAAAAAAACACTATGGTGGTCATAAGAAAAACTAAAGTTGACTATGAAAATTCTGGGATCTGAAATGAGGCTTTGAAAATTTTTGAAATGTCAGATGGGTAGCTCTTGACGACTTATGTAAGCCCACAAAAAACTATTCATTAATCTCCAATAATAAAAAAGGTATGGAAAAAATTAGAAATCTCGATTTTTCAGTTTTTTCAGGATATTTCAGGAACGGTCACAGATATCTTGTATGTCTCGACGGAATCGAGATGGCCACAAAATTGCGCTCCTTTGGACTTGTTTAATCGACCCTGTATCTGTTAGCGTTAGGAGATAGCAACATAGAGAAGGATACATGGTGCACCCTGTATGTATAAAGATACATAAATTTATAGAACTTAAGCTCTGGGATCCTTTAAATACCTGCACTTACAGTGTGTCGCATTTAAGATGAATAGACCCCTCTATTTTTGTTATTTGAAGGAGTCGGAGTTTGAAGTTTTGTACAGTTATACAGACTGATGAGATGAGCCACACTTTTTACTAGATCGAAAAGAAATTTGATTTTTTTAAAATCTCACCTGCTATCTTCGCAAAGAGGGCGAATTATTGATATCTTGCTTCGCTTTAGAGATATCGAAAAAAAAGTTATTCTAAATAATTGTAAACTAGCTAACTAAATACCAAATTTCATGACAAAATTCGCATTTGAATTTTTTCTTTTAACTTTTTTCGATGTCTAATGCGAAGCAAAAGATCGATAATTCGCCCTCTTTGCGAAGACATAGTAGGCGGGGTTTAAAGGTCAAAATTTCAGTTAGATATCATAAAAAGTGTGGCTCATAAGTCTGTATGACTGTACAAAATTTCGAACCCCTACTCCTTCAAATAGCGAAAATATAGAAGTGTGTTCATCTCAAATGCGACACACTGTATAATAATAATCCTTGTATTATTTAATTGATTTCTCTTTTCTTATAATTATTATACATAAAGTGAACTGAAATTAATTTTAAGTTTTGAACAATTGAAATGTTTGAGTTTTACAAGATATGAAAGTGATGTCCATTGCCTCCTAATTAAAAAAAAAGTTGATAAATTTCATCATTCTCACATCATTTAGATCTGATTAATTATTTATAGCTTTGTTATTTATATAAACCTGCTGAATAAAAAACAAAGACTTATAATCTTAACTGGACAAGATAGTTTTTGTTTGCATCATTTCACAGACAACAACAACTGTTGTAGCTTGATAACAATATTAATGTAACATTAAAAGAAAAATATGGAGTCCGTGAAACAACAATAATGTTATTAAATAACGAGCCCTCCAGAAATGCAATTTTTCTCAAGAATTTAGAATAATTTATATTTATTTTCAGTAATATATTTATATTATAAACAGATTAATACATATATCTTAGTGTAGATAAAATATTTATTTACTAGCAATTTAGAAAACTCATTTTATCAAAGCACTTCCATTATTTACATTAAACAACACTTGCTTGTTTCAAGTTTTCAAAATCATCTCAATATTTATATCGATTTTGTATGCAAGAAAATGAAAAAATATTCAATATAAATTATTGAAGTAAAATATGCTGCATGTAAATTGTAAATACTCATTTTTGGATCTGATTTCACATAGGTATGTACCTTTTTGCATTGTTTTGTTTTTACATTTACTACACTCATGCAGGGTTTACTAATTTGATGATGAAAAACCCGGGTAGTAAACAGAAACAAAGCAATGAAATATGCTAAGATTTAGATAACTACTATTATTTGAGTTTAATTTAAATTTAAAAATTGATACAAATAAAAATATATTAAGAAGTAATAGTGATATTGGCAATGTGACTTAAGTAGATCAGAAAATATGTCTAGAACTAGATATACAGTGTGAACCGGATAAGTGAAACAACTCGTATAAAAGATAAAAAATTATTTATTTGAGTTTTTTTGGTTCAAGGGGTCCTTGCTTGACACAAGACTAATTTCTAATATAATTTTAGTCTTAATAATCAAGTATGCGTTGGAAATATTCAAGAACTTATTTTTTTGCGGAGTAATAAGTAATTGAAAAATTACGTCTTGGAAATTTTCAAAAAAACTGTCTTTCTGTGGAGTAAAGATGTCATGGGTCATGGGTTAACTAAAAATTTTTTCATTTCTTTAATGTCCATTTCATATGTCAAACAATTTTATATTTACCAGTGTCAAGAAATGAAAACTCATAGTTGGTTAATGATTGATGATACATCAAAAAGACTCTGTACTCCACAGAAAAAATAAATTAAATTTCCAAGGCTTACTTCATTTTAAACAAATATGTTAAAAATTAGTCTTTAACCAAGCAGGCCTGAGCCCAAAAAAAAAAATGAAAATTCAAACAATAATTTTTTATCTTTTACAAGAGTCGTTTCACCTATCCGGAGACACTGTAATGTAATGTCTCAGCAGCTCATACTTTATTTCTTGTGTATTATACTATACAACCCTGTATAACTGTTAAAATATTATGTAATTATAGTTCAAGTGATAAAGAACCAAATTATTACATAATTATATACCTACTTAATCTGACTTATTTGAATATTACATACTAAGACTAAGTCATAATAATGTATGTATAGTCTGATCTGAACTAGATGCTGTAGCTTTTGCTTGAAAAACTTCAATTTAACTTAAAAAATAACCACTACTTGGCAGTTATGATTTTATGAATGAGAGTTGGTATTAAAAAATTCGTTTTCGTTTTTATTGCATGTTTAGAACTGATTCCACTCCTTAACATGATCCAATAATTATAAATTATGTCCTTATTTTGAATGTGGAAATAATTCTTTAAAATTTTGACATCAAGTTTCATCAATTTTGGAACTCATCAACACTAATCACATTTGATTCTAGTGTTAATTTCAATAGGGACAATATTGTTAAAACAATATTAAAGAGACTTGAATTTTTATTAACCTTATTATACTTATTATGTAGGTAGTTGATAATTTTCAATTTATAAGGTACCTGTACCAAATAAGGCCTTCCTGTTTTAGCTCATTTTCCAACCCTGTTTTTTTCTGTTTATTATTTGTCAGTGTATACAGTAGATGTTAAAGGTGGCCGACGTGATAAGTAAACAGTGTTAAACTAATGAAATGTTCCTTAAAAATTATTTTTTTTTAGAAAATGTTCGTGTTCTTAATAAAGCCACATGACAAATAACGATGTGGCAGAAGGCGATTGTGCTACACTGGTCGCACTATTCTTGCATTGGTTTATGTGAATTTTTCTCACTATTTCTGATTTACCTTTTACTTTGAATTTCTTCATGTCCATTTTATATGTACCTGAGGAATCTGTCAATCTGTCGGTCTTACCAAAGACCTATTTTATATTGCCTATTTATATTTATATATTTCCTATTTTTCTGTCTCAGATGTTCATGGTGAAAGTTACTTTTTGTATGTTTATCCCTTTTATAGAGTAGGTATTGGCCTTATTATGAACGCTATGCCCATAATAAGGCCAAGAGTAACAAAGTCAATTTTGTTTTATGACACTTCTGTGTAAACAATAAGAGTGAATTCAGTTACTTAATACTATGGGCGATGATGGTGGCCTTATTTGGTACAGGTACTTATATAAAAATTAATCGAATATCCATTTAACCTCGGTCATTTATTAACCCTTAATTGTCACAGTTGATTTTTAAAATGGGTTTACTTTACTACTTCTTTTATTATTTATTTTACATGGAAAGTTCTGTTTCTACCTTCAAAACTCAGAAAAATAGAATTATTGAGAATTTGTTTATCCTGTAAAGTAAAAAATGCTGTTTTTTTATTTGTATCTATTCATAATTGAATAGATATTTTTTACCGTTGAATTGTTTTTTTTTTTTTTTTACTTATGATATGAAACAAAACCCCCTTTTATTTTAAGAATAGATCTGATTTTGAACCACCAGCACTGTGATTTTTTTTTCAGTTAGGTATACCCTAAACCCTATTACCATGATTGGTAATTTAATAATATTATAGTAACACAATTAAAGGGTTGGATCATTTAATTTCTTCTTCCATTTTTTAATAAATCAAGATAGGCAAGACATTTTTTTTGTTTTATCGACATTATTTACAATCTACTTTTGTATTAGGTAGGAACCAAAGTGTCACTTTTCCTTGTAATATGTAGGTAATACATCTAAAAGTGAACTTGGCACCATGGCACCTCTCATCAAGGCCGCTCCCAAGTCCTAGTTTTTCTTTTCTCTGTGATATAGTAGTAGTATGTAATTCTGTTATATTATTTTAATTTATTACAATAATTAAATTTAACTTTTATGATTAAATAAAGAATTCCGTAATATTATAGTATAAAAGAATTTTCCATTTTGAAATATGTATTTGCTTGCTATAAAAAATATGTACCCGCTGCTTGTAAAAGTAAAAGATTGGCGAAATATAATTTTTGAATCTGAGCAAAAATATACAAACTCAAACATGGCAAGTAGTTTCCAAGTAAACAGAATAATTTATTGCTAAGCATTGGCTGGAGAAAATGTCGGCCCAATGAAAATCTTGATGGATGCTGGTCATTAATTTGATTCTTTCCTAAATGTTTGTGTATCGATTTCACTTTATCGATGTAAGTGAATGAATGAATTTACCCCCAAACATTCAGGAAAAATATATACCCACTTCACAGCTTTTGGCTTAATTATTTTTGCCAGTTCTATCACTTTTGTTAAATTTTTTAAATTGTATTTTACCTTTTCATGCGAAATTGGGAACTTTTTTGTATAAATACACCTAATTTGTCTTATGAAATTCAAGAATAATTATATTGTTATCCAGGAAATTTTCATGAGAAAATGATTTCTGGACTGCATTAGTATGGAATAGGGAATAGGTAGTGAGTTTTTGGATGTTGAAACATTTAAAAAAATAAATTATGCAAATAGGAATTAAGAATTAGGATTACAAAATACTTTGAAGTTTTAACTTGATTATAAAGTTTATATACCTACCAAAGAAACAATAAAAATTTCTAAATCTCTTTTTGGTTTACTTTTACTCTAAATACTGAATAATATTGAAAAAAGGAAGGATGAAAACTTTAATTGCGAAATTATTTACAAAATTAAATACCGACTTTAACCATATTTCAATAAATACAATCCAATAACAGATTTGAGTCGATTGACTATTATGACTTGTTTCCTTCATGATGTCCATTTCCGTTGACCGTCTCTTTCTTGTGGATTGTTTTCTGCAAAACATGTGCATCTGCTGGTTCTATCCTTTTATAGTAGTGCTCTTTGGTTTCAACGATTTCAAATCCAAATTTTTTATAAAAGTCTATTGCTCCTTCATTGTTAACTTGCACATGCCTGGAATGAAAAATTTATATTGTATATTCGACAAATGAAGACCTCTGAACTTAGAGCCGCCAGTAACTTATCTAAGAACTGTGATAGAGCTCATTGTATTTAGAATAAAAAACCACCCCCACTTTTTCTTCGGTCTTAAAACATAACTAGGGAGTACTTTTTTAAGTAAGTGGATTACAGATAGTTGATAAACACTAATATGTGGGCCTGAACATTATATAGGTGTCCCAGAAAGGTACCACTGATGCTCTACCACGGATTTCCGAGTTAAAAATTTTCAAAATTATCTTTATCCAAAATGGCACCCCTTTGAAGATACATCAATTAACCCGAGAGTCAGGTTGGTCATTTTGCCGCCAACCTTGTATTTCCCCCCTTCTACTCATATGTGAGCTGCAAATCTGACATAAATCTTCCTGAATTGCAGTGATTACTCAATTGAGAATGAGATTTCTTAGCAGAAAAATTTACACAAATTTTCTTTTTGTATTAGATGAAGGTTAACCTGCTAAATAGCTTTCCAAGTCTCCCCTCTATTACCCCCACTACATGTTGTCTGCTCGCGACCGGCTGACTCCTCTCAGCGTTGCCACATGCAATTCGTTCTACTATGGTCTGCAGACAATCTCAACCAAGCGTCCCTCCCACGGGTTCGCTTCGCTCCCCACCAGCTTACATCATTCTATCTTTATCACAGCTGTTCTGGTAATGGAAAAAACAACTCGTCTGTTTTCGTATACATGTTGGTATTGCAAATAAAAATATTACTACTAGGCCCGGCCGGCATTCTCGTTACAGTTAATTATTGTTGCGATAATACGTACCTATAAAAGGACCGATCGAAAAATGATATGGGTAGGTACGTACCTACTACCCACGTAACTTCAATTATTAATAATAAATTGATTAGGTATACCTATCCGACCTACTAAAAGCACTAGTTATTTGATGCAACGAGTTGCGTGTGGCAACACTGCGAGGATTTCAGAGTGACGCGAGTGAAAAAAGTGGAGTGGACTGGTGAGGGGAAACTCGGGAAAGCTATTTAGCAGGTTAACCAATTATTATTGTGCAAAAAACTGACTTTTCGAGAATCAGTAAAAACGACCAACTGCGAGTCTCTACATAACTTTTTAACCGCTGATCGGGAGAGACTAGGGCCATAAAAAACAGAAAATAGAGAAAGATTTCGTAACGTTTCTTACAGAAATATACTATCAAAGTTTCCATCCTGTTCGACGTATTTGAGAACATGCTGAACCATCAACGTGCCGATTCCAAGTCTTCTGTAAGGGTATAAGCAGCCAAGTGTCATTATATAGAGCCTTTTCGATTTCTCAGATGTATCGATCCGACAGCATACAGCTCCGACCACTATATCGTTATAATATGCCAGTTTTGCCAGCTCCCCGGCCTCTAAAACATCCTTATAAAACTTATCGTTATACGACACCGGGAACACTACACTGTTCAATTTCTTTAGCTGTTTAATATTGTGAGGAGTTACGTTTCCTAGTTCTATGGTGGCCCTGAAATGTATTTTGAATTATTAATTATAAGACAGTGAATGCATTCTGTTCAATTATTAGAAGATAGCTATCCTGATTTTACCTTGTCATTTTAAGAGGTTATAAAATTTGGTTTCAAATCTTGATTTTAAGGTGGCAGTTTTCCTTCTTATCCTTCACAGTGTAAAAAATTGAAAATTACACATATACATAAAGCATAAAAGGTAATAAACTTTTTTCACACATTAAAATTGTACAAAAATTAGTAATAGAATACCTAATATAATAAAATGATAAAAGGTGGGAACTGGGAAAACGATTGATTTGATGAAATATGAAACGACGATTACCTATTATAATTTGAAATGAGGGAAAATCAACAAAAAATCAATGAAAAGTGATTTTTTGACTCTGTTGACTTGATGTTGACAGTTTATTACATAAATTAAAAGTCATTTGTAACTTGTTATTGACATAACATCACCTTCAAGTCACCGTCAGGTGCGGGTTTCTAGAGTACGAAACATTCGGAAGGACTATAATTATATCTGGCAGTTAAACGCCGTGTCCTAGCTGCATCCGGGTAATGCGTTGCGTGCGATGCGGGGAACGCACGCAACGCAAACTCGCACGAGAAATTTTGAGTGTGTCCTAACTGAATGCGTGCGGTGCGGGCGAGAAAATGGTTTCCAATCCAACTATTTCTGGTGCAGCTTCAGATTAAATACGTTTTAATTTGGAAACCAGTAGGTTGTTGGAGCTTGAAAGACTTGAAAATCACAGAAAGAAACATGTTACTTAAGAGAAAGAAACAATAAGACGCAAGTAATCTATAGAAATAGGTATAGATTTGATAGATAGATAAATAGAAGGTAGGTTACATAAAAATAGGTCTACAATAGAAGTTAATAGACCTCATACTTACTTTAAAAACCTAAATTCGAGACATTTTCACATTCCCAGTGTACCTTGACTCTTGTTCTTGTAAAATAGATTTCTCTTATTGCACAAAATGTTTCGCTTTGGCACGAAGGCAATCGAAATTAAAAAAATTTCCTGCCCGCCGCAAAAATCGCAAGATTTTGACAGATGAAAAAACTAAATATTTCAATTTAAAACAATGCGTGCGTTGCGGTGTCGTTTTATCGTACGACTTTGCGGGCAAACGCGTCTACTGAGGACACTCCCATTGCTTTGCATGTGTTTTATTTTAATCGTTCCCCGCAACGCACGCACGCAACGCACGCAACGCAGTCCCCGGATGCAGCTAGGACGCGGCGTAACGCCGTGTCCTAGCTGCATCCGGGTAATGCGTTGCGTGCGATGCGGGGAACGCACGCAACGCAAAATCGCACAAGAAATTTTGAGTGTGTCCTAACTGAATGCGTGCGATTCGTGCGAGAAAATTGTTTCCAGTCCAACTATTTCTGGTGCAGCTTCAGATGAAATACGTTTTAATTTGGAAACCAGTAGGTTGTTGGAGCTTGAAAGACTTAAAAATCACAGAAAGAAACATGTTACTTAAGAGAAAGAAACAATAAGACGCAAGTAATCTATAGAAATAGGTATAGATTTGATAGATAGATAAATAGCAGGTAGGTTAAATATAAAAAGGTCTACAATAGAAGTTAATAGACCTCATACTTACTTTAAAAACCTAAATTCGAGACATTTTCACATATTCCCAGTGTACCTTGACTCTTGTTCTTGTAAAATAGATTTCTCTTATTGCACAAAATGTTTCGCTTTGGCACGAAGGCAATCGAAATTTAAAAAATTTCCTGCCCGCCGCAAAAATCGCAAGATTTTGACAGATGAAAAAACTAAATATTTCAATTTAAAACAATGCGTGCGTTGCGGTGTCGTTTTATCGTACGACTTTGCGGGCAAACGCGTCTACTGAGGACACTCCCATTGCTTTGCATGTGTTTTATTTTAATCGTTCCCCGCAACGCACGCACGCAACGCACGCAACGCAGTCCCCGGATGCAGCTAGGACGCGGCGTAACGCCGTGTCCTAGCTGCATCCGGGTAATGCGTTGCGTGCGATGCGGGGAACGCACGCAACGCAAAATCGCACAAGAAATTTTGAGTGTGTCCTAACTGAATGCGTGCGATTCGTGCGAGAAAATTGTTTCCAGTCCAACTATTTCTGGTGCAGCTTCAGATGAAATACGTTTTAATTTGGAAACCAGTAGGTTGTTGGAGCTTGAAAGACTTAAAAATCACAGAAAGAAACATCCCATACAGCACGTCCAAATAAAATTACGTCTCTACAAGATAAACACTTGAGGAACAAAAGACGTTAATGTGGATCGAATTATTTATCTAGTAATGACATACACAAATGAGATACACCAATTTTTATATCGATATAATTATGTGATACAGTGTCTAATCATTGTATACTGTATGCAATTAAGATTCAAAACATTTTTATATGACGTAAAAAATAACTATTTAAATGATGAAATTTGACGTCCGTACATGATACCCACAACGTATAAGTCATATGTATCTGTGATGCTTTAAATATTATTTGTGCCTACTGTACGCACCATGTAAAAATGCGTCGTATACACATAATACAAAGCACCATATATACACTCCTTATTTGTGTTTCGTTGTGTCTACATTCGAGCAGATTGGTGTATGCATACTGACTGTGTATCTTGTGTCTACTGCACACACCCTGTAAACGTGCGACATTTACACATAATACAAAAAACAATATATACACTCCATAGTTGTGTATTGTTGTGTCTACATTGGTGCTCAAACATGCGCGCGCATAAGAGTCATCGTATGCACACCGACCATGTGTTCACGCATTTCTATAAAAGAGTGGTAAAGCAAAGCAGTGCCAGCAGCCATTTTAATTTCATTTCGAAGCTCGGAAGTGTTCTCTGTGTGAGTGTGCAGCTTGAAAAGGATTTTATGAGGTAAGTAAAGGTTTTTAAATACGTTATTACTCCTATATAGGATTATTATTATTGATGTTGAAACGTTTAATGTTTAATATTATTGTATGCTTTTTGTACCTAAAATTAATAACATTTTGATGAAACGATCTTTACGTTGTATAAACATTCGTTATTAGAATATTGTGATTTACCGTTCATACATCCATAGATACGCGTTGGATTATTACCTATAAGTTTTATGTACCTTAATTGTATTGGATTTTGGATTGTTAGAAATTTTAAATTTAACGACTTCCATACATTTTTCCAACAAAATTTCAGGCATATGAAGAGCCTATATAGCTATTAAATTTTGTGTATACACCACGTAAAAGTAATAGCACTGTGCATAATATGTATAAACAATCTGCAAGTGATAGTGTTTCTGATGATTTATAACATAAATCCGGACTTTTTATTATTGCTTAAATTGCAGAAAATTAATGAAAATTCTCGTCCCTCAACACTGAAATATTTTGTATTTACAGGCGGTGACGATCGGGGAAAATTAGAAAAAAAGAGGAGAATGGCTGAGAAGAGGGCTGCCGCAAAGACTGCCGATGTATAATACCTATATTTTTGCATTTTAACTATGTTGTTTTTGACAGATTTTGATATTTTTATAAAAGTTTTGTAATATTCCAGTGTTTTATTCCTACTTCTGTTTTTATTTGCATAAATAATAATGTTTTATAATAGTGTAACTATATAGGTACCTATAGAGTGAAATACAGAACTTCCATAAAGACATTAACGACATAAGATATATGGAAGGAAAAATGGAACAATTTTAAAACTACCTTTCTTGAGCTAGCTAGATACTTCTGGAAAATAAAAGTTTCGCAGTCCGACCTTTCGTTCCCAAAATAACAAAGATAATAGGTAACAACCAATAAATTCATTGGTAAAATACGAATACGAAAAGTCAGGCTGCAAAACTTTTATCTCCCTGAAGTACCCTAGTTCATGAAAAGTATAGTTTTATGTAGAGTGTGTATACACGGGACGAAAGTGCTACATATACACGGTATAGTACATTTACATTCAAAATTAATAGGACAAATACAATGTGTATGCAGAGCAAGTATAATACACAATCACTGGTAGCATACGATGACACATTGTAGATCACTTACTTTGTGTATATATAAATGGAATACTGTGACTACATTGTGAGGCGGACGTTTAACCTTTGTGCATACCTATGTACCTAAGGTGTGTAAACGTAGCACATTTACATCGTAAAATTGTGTCACCTTGTGTCTGCTTCTAGATACATTGTCACAATGCAAACACACCGTAATCGTTATTGGGTGTGCTGTATGGGATGTTACTTAAGAGAAAGAAACAATAAGACGCAAGTAATCTATAGAAATAGGTATAGATTTGATAGATAGATAAATAGCAGGTAGGTTAAATATAAAAAGGTCTACAATAGAAGTTAATAGACCTCATACTTACTTTAATAGTTATTTACATTACAAGCTACGAAAGTTCACTTTTAGGTGTGAGGTGTATTTGAATACCCGAGGCGAAGCGTAGCGTAGCCGAGGGTATTTAAAACTCCGAGCACCTGAAAGAGCTTTCGTAGCGTGTAATGTATTAAACTTTTCATTCTCCCCTTACCATATTGAACCACGGATTAAGAAGAAATGAGTAAAATAATACGATTCAGTGATAACAATGGAATTATTATAAGGTGCCATGTTTTTAACATTACCATAGTAACGATAGTTTTAAATTATTAATTTATGACACTGTCAAGTTTAAAACTCTATACCGCTATAATTTTAGAATCTTTGATCGTAGTTTAGTTCAAAATGAATTTCATTCAAGAAGCTGCAAATTCCAGTAAATCTTTCTGGAACATACAATAATAATAATTTGTATGTTCCAGAAAGATTTACTGGAATTTTTATTGCAGTTTTACATTTAATTTTCCATCTAAATAAACGTTAATCAAACTGACATTTCTACTTTTTTGTCCAGGCCACGAAAGTTTTTCATAGCTAGCAACCACCTAACAACCTATCACCTAGGATGTTTTACTTTCGCTTTCGGTTGCCTTATCAAGACAGAAAGTTACACTTTCGTAAAGGGGAGAATGAAAAAGCATAAATTCGAGACATTTTCACATTCCCAGTGTACCTTGACTCTTGTTCTTGTAAAATAGATTTCTCTTATTGCACAAAATGTTTCGCTTTGGCACGAAGGCAATCGAAATTAAAAAAAATTCCTACCCGCCGCAAAAATCGCAAGATTTTGACAGATGAAAAAACTAAATATTTCAATTTAAAAACAATGCGTGCGTTGCGGTGTCGTTTTATCGTACGACTTTGCGGGCAAACGCGTCTACTGAGGACACTCCCATTGCTTTGCATATTGTGTTTTATTTTAAACGTTCCCCGCAACGCACGCACGCAACGCACGCAACGCAGTCCCCGGATGCAGCTAGGACGCGGCATTAGTGAACACGACGGAAACCATTCATTGTGAAGCACCTACACTTTATGTTTCAACATTAACACGGGACTAATTTATATTATTTGAATACACTTCATACTTTCTAGGTTTCTAGTTCTAAGTATATGAATTACTTTCCATCCTGTGATAAATACCTTTATTTAGTGGGTACCTATAATATACGCGTTCCGGGTTTGTCGGTCTTCTGACGTCACGTGGTTGGAAGACTACACAATCATGAGAGTGCTTATTTCATTCATATCTTTTTTATTATCAGAAATAAATAAACAATTTTTTGTATACAGGGTGTCCCAGCTTATTCGAAGCGGTCTCTGTAGGCCAAACGATGGACTTTTTCAAAAAACTTTTTGAAAATTCAAGTACAGGATCACAATGGCCATAATTTAAAATTATTTTGGAGTATACAGAGTGTCCCATATGACAGTGGCATATCAAAGCTATGTTTTTTTAAATGGAATGCTCCAATGTTATTGCATTTTTAGATTGTCTGAGAAGAGAAAATAAGATTGACTTTTACAGTTGGTGTTTAAATTCAGAAGTTTTTGAGTTATAAACAAGTGAAAATCGTAATTTTTCAAGTTCAATGCCCTGTACAACGAAAACGGCTGAAGATAGAGAAAAACGGCTTACATGTCCCTATTTATTTACTTTTTCATGTACTATCCTATCATGTAGATGAAATGTTTATACAGGGTGATAAAAAATTTGAAAAATTCTGAGATTTCTCCACGCGTCGCCAAATAAAAAAATCAAAGAAAGTACAAATGTTTCTATACCATAGGATAGTACATGAAAAGTTAAAATAGGGACATGTAAGCCGTTTTTCTCTATCTTTAGCCGTTTTCGTTGTACAGGGCCTTGAACTTGAAAAATGACGATTTTCACTTGTTTATAACTAAAAAAACTTCTGAATTTAAACACCAACTGTAAAAGCCAATCTTATTTTCTCTTCTTAGACAATCTAAAAATGCAATAACATAGGAGCATTCCATTTAAAAAAACATAACTTTGATATGCCACTCTCATATGGGCCACTCTGTATACTCCAAAATAATTTTAAATTATGGAGATTGTGATTCTGTACTTGAATTTTCAAAAAAAATTTCACAAAAGTCCATCGTTTGGCCTACAGAGACCGCTTCGAATAAGCTGGGACACCCTGTATAGGCTATCTGTATTTTGTATCTATCCATTTGACGTCCAAATCCCAAAGTTTTCATACCTAGTCAACTTTTGTTTTTTCGTGTTATTCGGTATCAAAAAAATAAGAAAAACTAAAAAAAATCAAATTAAAAAAGGAAAATTTATTCAAAATTTTCTTGTCCTTTTTTTTGAAAGGAATAAGTTTTTCATCGAATGACGTCGTATGATATCGATATCGCATATGACGTCACTTTGCTTACTTTATCTTTATGGTTATTTACACTATGGTTTTCCATTTGGAATAAAAAATATCAGGAAGTATTTCGATCGTGTAATAATTTCAAAGAAAAACAAAAAATTTTAAAATTAAGAAAAAAAAATCTTAAAATTTATTGAGTTTTTTATAGTGGATGTTAGGGTTAATTTACTCCTTGCCTCTTATTTTATCAGATCCCTAAAGGTCAAAGGAATCTATCCAGTGACCAATAACCCTGTAATAGAGTTAAACCGTTCATTATAATGCATGTGAACGCACGTTAGACAACTTTCATTGCAAGAAATTATGTGGATGAAAAACTTCAAGTTTAAGATGTGTTTTAGAGGAATCATTTTTGTTTATCAAAAGGAGATTGAACATTATTCACAACATCAAAAGAAAACTTCCGAGAGCATTCATTTTAAAACAACCCGTTAAAACATAGGTTAAGTTGTTCATTATTTATTTTATTGCCCATCATAGTCCTCGCCATAGTCCATATAGCCATGCCAAACGTCATTATCCATCCATAGGCTAAATAAGTAACTATTGTGGCGCCACCAAGTAGGCAAATTTGACACTTTCATGCGGCAAGTCCTGCGTGCCCGCTATTCATTTTAATGTATTTGTTTTTGCAAACATGAGGTCGCTCAGGGAAAAAAAAAATCGGGAAGGGTTTGTTGACACAATAAGTACCTTATATGCTTGATTACATACGCATTTATTACTCCTGAATCTTTTTTTAGATAGTAAATTAAAGTTAAAAAATTCAGTTAATTTAAGACATTTAAGTAATACTAATAAAACAATAACTATACTGCTATTCTGCTATAATTTTTTTAGAGCTGTATTTCAGGCGAAGGGTTCTAAATCATGGTCAATAAATCAGTTTCTGAGCAGCGGTATGTATACAGTAACATTTTCCTGCTTTACAGTTGCAAAAATATATGTCCAAAACTCTTCGACTTTTTACATAAGCTGAATAAAATACCCGAAAACATGAGATGAAATATGAACTTATTATGTTGATAAGAAAGGTGATATTTTTTTAAATGGAACAATAATTTATATCACCTGAACAATGGGACAATGGGTTTTTTCATTTTTACGAGTGCTGTGCGTGCACCAGGAGTCTCTCTAAATGAGCGGTTCCTTGAAGAAAAGTTCCATGTAAACGTATTATTCTCTAACATCGCTCATGTGAAAACTCATCATGAGATTTTGCCCATTTCTCAACGATTTAAAACGAAAGCAGTCGAGACTGGGTGCTTGGAAATGACTTTAAATAATAATAATTGTAGTGATAATAAATTCAAAAATCTAGAAATAGGTACACTTCCAAATAATGATTTTAAAAAAGATTTTATTTTATGGAACCGTGCTGTTAAGGATTATAGCAAATACCTTAAAATACACCGTGTTTTATATTAAGTCGGCACTATTGCTAACTTCGTTATTATTTAACCTAGAAAGTCGGTTAAATTAGCAAACTAGTAGTATTTTTTCTCCTGGATAAAATGGCGAAAACAGAAAAACAATTGACCATTGCATTTTTGAGATATTTAAAAAAATGTAAATTTTTTAATGGAACACCCTATATATTTTTGGATGGATCGGTTGCAATTTTTTTTTTAAAGGAAAAAAGTCTTTATGCACTATGATCCTAAAATGATAAATTCATTAATTATTCATTATTTTATTACTCTTAAAGTAGGCTGCGACAATTAATGTAATTTAGTGTACCTACCTACGTAATGTAAGGTAAAAAAATATATCGTCCTTAATAGTGTATTTTTCAATAAAAAAATACACAAAAAAAGGAGTTGTTGTATTGAAATGGATTTAATTTTAAAGAAACAAATAACAGATGAACTTGTCCGTGTTTTAAATTAAGTCGGCACTATATATTGCTAACTTCGTTATTATTTGAGCTAGAAAGTCGGTTAAATTAGTAAACTAGTAGTATTTTTTCTCCTGAATAAAACGATGAAAACAGGAAAACAATTGAACATCGCGTTTTCGAGATATTTAAAAAAATGAAAATTTTTTATGGAACACCCTGTATATTTTTAGATGGATCGGTTGCAAATTTTTTTTAAAGAAAAAAGTCTCTATATGCACTATGATCCTAAAACAATAATGAGGAAATTAAGCGGTCATCCAACATCCAACTCATTTCCGATCATGCTAAAATGGGATTTCAGTGAATGCTCTTTATAAGACTATATAGGACAGGATGTGATGTAAGGAAGGAACTACTTATGTAAGGTTGAACTTCTGTTTTAGAAATATTATCTTGATTCATTCTTCAGCTAGTCGCCTTAGCGAGAACACTGACTTGTTAAAGTATAAATAAATAAAATCATATTGCCGCGGTCTTTGTTTTAGTACCCCCATTTTCAAGGTAACAACTCTTATTTTTATGCCCGTATTCACAAACGATAATTTCCTAAATAATTATACGTAATCAATTATCCCCATCTCATTCTATTGCAAAAAAACTGCATATCTCCATCTCACTCATTTAATTAATTACGTAATTATTTAGGAAATTATCGTTTATTTGTGAATACGGGCATTAGTGTATTTTTTTATTAAAAAGTACACTATTGAGGACGACATAATTTTTTTACCTTACATTAAGCAGGTACACTAAATTACAATAATTATTGTCGCAGCCTACTTTGGGAGTAATAAAATAATGAATAATTAATTATTAATGAATTTATTATTTTAGGATCATAGTGCATGAAGACTTTTTCCTTTTAAAAAAAATTGCGACCGATCCATCTAAAAATATACAGGATGTTCCATTAAAAAAATTATATTTTTTTAAATATCTCGAAAACGCGATGCTCAATTGTTTTTTTGCTTTCGCCATTTTATTCAGGAGAAAAAATACTACTAGTTTGCTAATTTAACCGACTTTCTAGGTTAAATAATAACGAAGTTAGCAATAGTGCCGACTTAATATAAAACACGGTGTATTAATACCGGACACTTCCTCTCAAAACCTCCGTCCTAGGGAACCTGTATTACCGCTTTACTAGGGTAGCGCATTCTCATTCTCACAAAAAGTTGGGAAAAAAGTTGGGAATGTCAAATTTGACTTCATAAACGTCAGATTTTCCATGAACGTACAACTGTCTAAAAATTCACATAATTTGTTATTAAGTCCGCGTATTAAAACGTATTTTTCTCAGTAACTACGTGTTAGATACTAAAGTCTACAGCTTCGTAGATCCTATAAACCCGTAATTTTGTTTTTAATACCCACTGAAAGAGGATTATCGATTTCTATTCGTGTTATTATTTTGTTTCATTTTTCAAACTTCGCTTTTTTCCACTTGATACCTACGCCTGTGACCAAATGTGCCAAAAATATGACATCCAGCTGTTCAAACATAACCGTGTTTAGTAAACGTCAACGAGTGAATGCGCTACCCTAGTAAAGCGGTACTACAGGTTCCCTAGTTGCGTTACCGCAGAACAGTTTTAATCCGAACGCTCGATATATCTGTCAACTTTCGTCAAATTGCGTAATTGCCAGGTTGTGACGATTTTTTTAAATTTAAATTATACATTCTCAGAACAATCGTTTATTCAGTTTATTGTTTATTTGGAAGTATAGGATTTACTTTTCAACTTATATATAGATTGATAATAGCATTGATCTTTTTATTCATTAAATAAAAAATTTAAAACATTAAGACCAAGTTAGACAACCAAATTGTACCTATAAAGAAAACCATGAATCCCATAATAGTTGTACTTGAGCGAGGTAGGGCTTGAGGAGTTAACTCTATTCACTCCATGCACCAATAGCCGATTGGTGTTCCGTTCACTCCATTTACTCTAATACCCGAACGCACCCGTTATACTGCGCATGCAGTAACGGCGCATTGGAGCTAGAGCTACAAGATAATCTACCATCTTTTCTGCATACATTTCTGTATTTCTGTAAAGGTTTAACTTCTTCACCCCAAGACAGATAATGAGTGACAGTAACGAATGATGAGTGACAATAATGAATGACATTCTAGTAATTATCAATGAAGAAAACATCACAAACTCAAGCTTTATTCGGGTTTTTGCTATTACTGTTCTAGGACTGTCAGGAGTTTGCGCAGTCGAAATTCATGCGTTCGGTTCGGGTTTTGTAGAACTAATCCTGAACTAGTTCTGAGACAGAAGTTCTCTGTTTTGGTTTAACTCAGGACCGTTTTAGAACCGTTCAAGAACCGTCCAAACCAGTCCTCGCTCTGCAGTAAGAACTGATTTCGGATTGTCAATTCACGCATGCCCATTTTCATTTTACACGATACACGACGACGGTAGGACGGTACTCGCTGGCGTTTGTTGATCTTGGACTTGTTGTTTTGTTTTTACTATTATTGATCAGGTTAATTATTAGATAAGTAATTGGTAATAGGCATACCTAGGTAATAATGGATGACTACATACAAAATATCCTTTTCAATTCATCATTATCCTCATCAGACTCTTCGGAAGAGCAAGATGAACTTTCCATTATTAAGTACCTACCTAGGTACTGGTTGGGTTATCTTATCAGAAAATTGAGTAAATTCACAAAAATTATAAACAAAGACATAAATAAACTGTGTTTTGCGTGTCGCAAACAAAAGCGCTTTTCTCACTAAAAGAAAAGTTGAGCAGTATATGCTTTGCTTTGCGTTTTTTATTTGAATTTTACATATTGAAAAGTAGGGTTAGGTTCTAAGTTCTTCTTCTTTTAAAGATTTCCATTTACAAGATTTATAACAGTTCGGAATTGTTCGAGTTTTGTGAAGTCGCGGACACTTCCAGGACAATCCGAGTACGGTTCCTAGAACTGCACGATTGCGCAACTAGTTCTGCGCAATCCCAGGACGGTTCTTGAACGATTCAAGAAATGAAACCCGAATAAAGCTTCAGCAACTCAGCCAGTGTGCCAGTGCCAGTACTGCCAGTGCCAGTACTGCCAGTAGCCAGAACCAGAAATTGAATTGATTGAAGTAATGAAAATAATGTGAAGTGATGTTATTGAAGATAGATTGAACCGATTGAAGGAAGGTAGGTAGAAACTAGAGATAGAGAAGCGGAGAAGAGAAGTAGAAGTGAAGAAGAGGCCAGATAGAATAGAATAGAAGCGCAAAGAACAGCAGAGCGCAGAGAAGAGAGACGTTGAATCGACGAAACTCGAAAGTAAAGTACGAATACGAAAGACGAAAGTGGAAAGTGGAGTGGCGAGTGGACGAGTGGAGTGCTTACTACAACCACCATGAAAGAAGCGCGTCATTAATATATCATTAATAGAAAACAATATTTATCAATTAAAAATAAAAGCTTGCATTCACTTGTAAATATATAAACGAAAATGAGACAAATCGGATACCTTTTTTGAAGTGGAACTGAATTTTTCAAAGTGATCATTAATCAAAATGTAATGCCATCCCTCCAATCCTTGTGGTGACACAATCACAATCTAGAAAAAGTGCCAAGAAGCAAGTTTGGATTTGAATCAACGCAATGGAGGTCGACGCTGCTGAAAATAACATGCAGACAAACGAAGAAAGCTTCATTCCACTGCAAGTAGAGAACATAAATGCAAACATTGCTAACATACCCACCAGTGAGCCTGCAGGCGAAACCAGCACCGAGGAATCTTTCACCTTGGCTCAGGGGTTTCTAATTAATAACTTGGAAGCAACGGAAACCTCCACAGAAGTGGCGAAGGAAAACACAGAAATTCACACCATCTCCGATGAACAGGAACCCGAGCAGCATGTCGAAAGTCGTCAAAGCCCCTCAACGGGGGCTGGTTACACTTTCAAGTGTGCGTTTTGTGAACAAGTTCTGGCTGCAACAGACGATCCGAGATTGCTGCAATGCCTGCATAACGCTTGTTCTAACTGTATCAACAGTAAAATGTATGAGCAACCTGATGCTTCAGCTGACAAATGTAAGTTTGACATCAACAAATTTTGGGTGGTATAATTAACACCAGCACGACTATTACCCATATTCACAGAGAATATCGTGATGAATGTGATGACATTTGACTTATTAAACTCTGGGTAAATGTTAAGGAGATGGGCCACTCGCATTGACTTGCGATTTTTACACTATTCAGTTGCGATTTTTATGTAGTTTCACATTTTGAAGGTGTTTTTTCCCGGTGTTATCCCAACAAACTTACGGGACCGTGGAGCGAATAGGGGTGCTGGGTGGGTAAAATACACGCACTAGATTCTATTTTCGCTAGTTTTGAGCACTTCTATTAAGGTCACTTTAAAACTAAGGTCACTTTTCTCTAACAGAGAGACGCTTCGTTAAGGTCATCCGAGCAGAAAGGCATCACCGCTTGCAGATAGCTTCCTCAGTCCGTCCCTGTCGCCGTTTGAATTTCAATGCGTACCGTTGCGCATAATATTGCACAATATTACATCTTTTTGTGGTGGCCTACTTCCCCTTGTCCCCTCCCCCCCCTATCCTACCTCATTTCCCCTCCCATTGTTATCACCCTTCCCAAGCAACAGAGAATACAGTGCATTACGAGAACGATTTACGCATTTATGGCACCAGTTGACAATTTGTTAGGGCAAGGAAAAACTGTCCCGCTCGTCCGCAAACTAAACATACCCCGCTCCATCACTTATCTCACACCCCGTACACGTATTATAATCGCACTGCTTTTTTTCGTTTTGATAGGTAGATACGATCGCGCCCTTCGACCTCCAACTTTAAACCAACACTTTCCGATACGATTATTGTGAGTCTCTATTAAAAGGCACGAAAAGGCACAAATGGAAATGTGAACGTATTTTAATGTAGACCGTATATGAAAGGAAAGGTGAACAATCGTAAATATTACGAATATAAAATGATCCGTCCTCCGGCGTGGGCTAGATCAGAATGTCACAATGCCAGTCCTCAATTGATTCGTCTACATCAGCAAGCGACCTCGGTACCGCGGGGAAGTCCCTGCCTGCCTACGAGCGTTCACGTCGTTCAATGAGCCAGGCCAACTTTAAACTAACTCTTTCCGAATTCCGATACGATTGCGAGTCTATTACATGTTGAATGTTTCAGTTGCTCTATCGCCACGGCTTTACCCCTACGCTGGCCCCCCTCCACTGTGTTGAATGTTTCGTTCGAGCTCGATTCATATTTGTTTATTTACGTGTTTGAATTTATTCCCATTTATTTCAAGGGTCCCCTTCCGCTTCCCATTACCCATTCCGGCGTTGGGTCGCCGTCTAACTCAATGGCCTTGACGCAAACTGCATCCTCCGGCGATGTCAGTGACCTTAGTCACTACGGCTGCTACTGGTGTATTAACTATCTACTGCCAGATCCGTATTAGATATAATTTTCACACGTTTTCTTCTAGACCCTATAACTCCCTTATTATACATTACCGGCGGATAAGATTTTTACCACGAAGTTCCTAGTGAGTAGACCTATCGCGTGGTATATATAGTATGTTGGAGTGCGAGTGGCCCCTGTTCTTAACAATCACCAAACTCTGTTCTGATATCTGATTGGCCTAAACTTTACCAACTAACTCCACCTCTCAGAACTTTTATCCTATCGGAATTAAAAATTTATTAAGTCAAATGTCATAGTTTATGTCTTTTACCTTGGGTAGGTGCCTGTATTACCGACACGGACACGGACGCTTACTAGGGTAGCACTTTCTCCTCGGTAGCACTGAAAGTTGGGAATGTCAAAAAAAATTCAATTTTACATGAACACCTGTCTAAAAATTCACACTAGTCCTGTATAAATATTTATCTATTACTGGACACAAAATGCACCCAGCAGGCAGTTATGATTGCAGAAAATACAGGGCTCAGAATTTCTGTACACAAAGTTTGTCAAGTAGGTTTTATTATACCTTGATGAACCTTAATTTTAAAGGATCTGGGATGTTCTTATGGATCACTCTGTTGTACGTGTGCTTATCAAGACCCCGAGCAAGACCTTTTTTCTCATCAACTGCGTAAGATATCGAGTTAAAAAATGATACCAAATACTAAAGTCTGAAGCTTCATAGACCTATAATGTGTTTTTTCTACTCCCAACCTTTAATATGCATATTAAATATGAATCACCAGTGCTTTAATGGGTCTCATTAAGATACAAATTTTCATTAAAGCACTGGTCAAGCTGTCCAATGGCAGAGGAGCATTTGCAATCGAATCGGTGCCTTTTCGCTCACAATCGGGTCGGCAAGCCAACCGAAGTCACAGAGTTGTCATACTCACTACAAAAATTGCCTTGTGATATAAGTTCTGTATTTCTGAAAAAAAATTCTGAACGTTTATTTAATTAAGAACATAAGTAATATTCAAAGAAAATTTATCAAGATTTTATGTTACCTTAATTAATTTGATAGGTAGGTATATCGTGTAAAAGATGGGAAGATAAAGTATTATATCATTCGTAGCGCTCCGTTAGTATTCAAAGCGGCAATGCTGCGACCCGCGTTGCGCAGATAAATAATATCGTAATTAATGGCTGTCGATGTTATTAAAATTATTAATTAATCTCAAAATCGAAGCGTAAAATTCGGAATTCGAACTTCGCATAATAAAAATTACGCAGTAGTGAGTAGTGCCCTTTAAACTTGATACTAAAACATGTCTAAAACCTTAGCGACGAAGAGAAAATTTGGTAATATGCGTAAACAAATAGCAACCTATCTTAACTTCAATGATCCGCAATTGTACACGGGTCATTGTTAAAATATATAATTTTTAAATCTTTTCTATGAAATAAAAAAGGGTCGTAGAAAAAATAGTGTATGGAACTCGCAGATAATGGCTATTAATACGCTCTTATGATGGTTAAGACACTCGCCTACGGCTCGTATCTTAACCATCATACTCGCGTATTAATAGCCTTCATTATAAGCTCGTTGCATAATATACTATTTAATACCCACTGAAATAGGATTCCTCTTTCTCTGCTCGTGTTATTATTTTGTTTCATTTTTCAAATTTTGCTCTCTTCCACTTGATATCTACACCTGTGACGAAACTTTTCAAAAATACGACATCCAGGTGTTCAAACATCTCCATGTCAAGTCAAGTAAACGTCAACAAGTGAATGCACTACCCTATATCCTACCCTATACCCTAGTAAGCATCAGTGTCGGTAATAAAGGTACCCGACTCTTACCCCTATTCACAAACAAATTACAATGTTATTTGGTTGCTAAATTTGTAATTTGCTAAAAGTTTGGTAAACTGAGTTTTTGGCTTTGGTCAATAAAAAATCTTGTTAAAAACTAATGAATCAAAATTTCATTAGAATTTATGGAACTTCTATACTTGTATAAAGCTGAAGGTAGTTAAGGGACATGTCGATTTTATGCACACCCCAACTCTTATACACATAAATAGGCACCTCTCTGGTAATAGTGTAGTTTAGGAACCCGACCTTTACATATTTGGTGAAATTGATGGGAATTAAATTATACAGGGTGTGTTAAATAATGAATAGGTGTTACAAATTTTAAAGGGCATGTAAGAAATGTAAAAATAGATTAAACATTTCCTGTAGACATGGGTCGTTGGAGCTTTAGTTTTCAAAATACAGGGTGTTAAAGTTCTTTGAAAAATTTAATATTTTTGGAGTATCTAAAAATTGACAAGTCAGAATAACTCGAAATTTTTGACAGTTGTTGTACTAATAGAAGTACATGATTTGATACTCCCACTGAGAGTGCTTGTTTGGGTGGAGTATATTGTGGAATATCTTGAAAACTAAAAAATATTTTTGTCCTACAACAAAAACATAAGATGACTTTTCTCCTCTAAACAAAACGAGGTATCTACCAAAAAAATAACAAATTTTGCATTAATGTCAATGGTGTGGAAATTATTTAATAAAAAAAAGTATCTTTATTTTTTATTTAGATGGACTTGTCAAACAGCTGTCAAGTTGGTAGCCTGTGCAATCTTTAAACAGTAATTTTAATATTGTCAGATGGTAGCCTGTTTTCTCGACCTTGACAAAAAATTTACGTTGTGACTAGAGTCACAGCAACACTCCCCGATTCGGGTGAAGGCTATGACGTCACCTGCAAAACATGTTTCCTCGTTGCACTGTTATAAAACGCAAATTAGAAAATTCTAACTCTATTTTCTTTGAAAATAGTCCTTTTTAGTACAGTTAATCATTTTTTGAGGATCAATTTAACTGTTGTTTGACATGACTATATCTAATGACGTTTTGCAAAAACTAGGTTTGGTCCCTGAGTTTAGTACTCTAGTCACAGCGAAGCGCCAAGGAACTGAAAAGTTGAAGTTGTCAAGTTGACAAACAAAATTATTAAATTCAAATTTATTTTGTAAATGCTAACGCAGGTAAATTTATTTCAAAAGAAAGGAAAGAATGATTATCAAATGCTGTGAACAATAATAATTGAAAGATTTATATCCAAATCAAACAAAAATGCAGTTTGTTCAGATTCCTTGAGAAATTCTTTAAAAAATTAATGAATAATGTAAGTACCTCTATTTGTCAATAATAGATCTTCTATTTTCAACATTTTTACATAAAACTAAGAAGGAATCGGTCTAATCCTACATATATAAGATTTATAAGAGTAAATAGCAGGTACTTACATTTACAAATGTCTCTAAGATTTCAATTTACGCCTAAAAATTGCGTTTATAGTTTTTCGGATTTTAAATTTTGAAATAAAATGACATCTCAACTCAACTAATCGACATAACCTAAATTAATTTAGTAACCATTCTAGTGGATATTTTAGTAACAACTATCACCATAACCAACCTAATCAGTCTTGTTGCCAATCGTTCCCCTAGAATTTTGACTTGGTGGAATCCATCTAATTAAAAAATAAGGTTAACAACATCCAGATCTCCATAGTTCAGATGAGCAAATACGGGTTATATTAAAATTTGTGTGAATACCTACCCAAGGTATACACCAGAAATACAGGGTGTTTACTGTAAGCTTGGCCAAACTTCAGGGGGTGATTCTTTGAGTGATTATAAGACGAAAAGTTCCTATAAACATAGATCTGGAACTCAGGAAATGCATATTTTTCAAGATATAGGCTGTTCCACTTTTATTTAAAAATCGTCTTATAAAATTAAAACTAACCCCTAATGACTTCATGTTTTTGGGAGCGCATTATTGTGTTGTCTGTTCATAAGGGTTGTGATAATCTTTTATAGGATTATTTTCTTAGCTGACACTGACAAGTATTCAACTTTGTCTGAATAAAGAGACTATTGCCCGTATTCACAAACGATAATTTCGTAAATAATTACGTAATCAATTATCCCCATCTCATTCTATTGCAAAAAAACTGCATATCCCCATCTCACTCATTTAAATAATTACGTAATTATTTTGGAAATTATCGTTTGTGAATACGGGTATATAAGTCCGATTTATGCTATATCCCTCAATGTCATGTTGTTTATAAACAATAAAATACAAGGTAATAGTAGTGACCCAGATAAGTAGGGTACTAGAACTAGAGCTGGAGATTCAGTGTTAGTGGCTGTTTGTTTATAACACATTATTGTATACATGTATAATACTTCTTTGAGTTTGTTATTATACACAAAATTGTTTGATAATGTTACATAATACTAAATAATTGCAACCAATAAATTGCATAATTTAATTTAATTGAATTTCAATTGAAATAATTATAACCTTTATGGCCCAACACTGCCGTGCTTGATTCGAAAAGCGTATATGCATCAAACCTTGTTTCGAGAAAATGGCGTCTAAAAGTTGACGGCAAAATTACGGGATTATTTTAATCCATTATTTGAATCCTGTTGTTTAAATTTAGATACAAGTTCCTGTTAAGTATATGTTTAGCTCGCTAGATTTACGAATTATATACAAAAGCACATAAAACTGCTTCTATCTATCAAATATCATGCTTATACGGTATTTTGAGCTACGAAAAAGTTGTACGTTACATGAAATACAACACGTATCAGAACATGATGGAACATACGGCAAGAAGAATACTGATAATTGTTAATATTCCTTATCTAAAGTGACGTATATACGAATCGTTTCCTTTGCAGCTTTTTTATCCTAGTGAAAATTATGGATTATTACTTAGGTAAAAAGCAGTATATGCAAATAAATTTTTAAAATAAATTAATAATAATTGAAAGCAGTTACTTTTGTAATTCAAAGGGAGATGATATTAAAAACAGTTGTATTTACGAATTATTGATCGAGGATTACTTTTATATTTTGATCATAATTAGGGCTTATACAGCTGTCTAAAATTTCAATATTTTTGCATCGAATATAATAGGTACACCTAGGGCCGGCTGCACGAACGTAATCAAAAATCTATCAGATGATTACCTACTGATTTCAAATTGCAAAATTTTGAAAATATATTGTGAATATTTTCAATGATATTTTATTTTTTATCGGTAATTAACGTTAAAAATGTAAGTCAAAATCTTAAAAAACGGAACTGCTGAAAGAATAAGTATTACACCTGAACGTATTTCCAAACATTCCTTAATAGAATCAACGCATCCTTCCAAACTGCCGTATAAGTGGTTAGACGTTATGCTTTGCATATCATGATCCATAATAATATCACCGTATCGACACCGATACGGTATTTTGTGTTAAATAATTTTGGGATATACGTCGTTTTTATCAACTGACACTGTAAATACGTCATTTCAGTTATGTATTAGACGGTGTGCTGTGTAGGAGAATGCAATATGGTGAAATTTGATTTTCGCTTTTTAGACGTTTCTGATGTAGATACGGCACTTTTGTCGTGTTTTTCAATTGAAAATGTGCTCTTAAACCCATGGAAACACATATCTCCGTTTTCACTAAAACTGCATATACGGCATTTTTATTAAGCACGACAGAACAGGTTACACTTTATTACAGAACATAAAACCAAATTAAATTGACTTTTGATTTGACAATGACCTCCTCCTTACAACAAAAACTACTACCCTCAAAAATGGTAGATTTATTAAAAAATATATTTAATGCAATAAAACATTTTTTTATTTACAGGTTTCATCGAATGCCCAATATGTCTTTTACAGTCAGAGAATGACCAAATCATTGAAAATCAGTTCTTGATGGAAGTTCAGAACGATGACAGCAATAATGCCACTTCAGCAAAGTTCGCCGATTTGAAATGCAGCAGTTGCAGCGACGACGCTACGGCGACTAGCTGGTGCGTCGATTGTGCTGAATTTATTTGCGACAGTTGCGTTCAAGCCCATCAACGGTAAGTTAAACGTCGAGTTTTGTCGGGTAACTAATTTGTTTCAATTGAAGCTTGAAAATTACAAAAGACCACACCATAAAGCCTAAAGAAGATGGCATGAGTGACAGTATTGCCAATACCGGGGGAGGTTCTACAAATCTCTACTGTATGGCACATCCTCATGAAAAGTTGTCGCTGTTTTGTGAAACTTGCGATAAACTGACATGTCGGGACTGTCAGTTGATCGAGCATAGGGAGCACAAATATAAATTCACCAACGAAATCGCATCTGAAGCGAGAAAATTCATTGGAGACATGCTTAAAGATGTCGGGTAAGTTTATGTTATTTTTTTGCGTAGTAAAAGTATTTTGAATGTGATTTAATGTTTCAGATACAAACGGGTTCTACTGAATAGTGCAATGAAAGTCATTGATGATCGTCAAAATCTCATTAGCGATAAAAAACAAGCTTTAGTAAAAGAAATAACAAATCTGGTTGTTAAGTAAGTTTATACTCACCTGATTAAAGGCATACCTTTTTAAAAATGAAAATTTTACAGATTAACAAATACAATAAACGTAAGAGGCAAACAACTGGTAGCTAAGTTGACTGAGGTGTGTGATTCCAAGCAGAAAACCCTTCAAGAGAAAAAACAAGCCCTCGATCAACTCTCTAAAATGACTGATTATTGCATTGAGTTTACTCAGCACGCCTTAGACAACGGCAGTGACATGGCACTGCTGTTCAGTAAAAAACAAATGACTGAGCATTTACGAAGAATCAAATGCAAGCGTGCGGATATTCCTAATCCTGAAATCCCCGTTAGGATCCATCTCGCTTTGGACAAAGTTCCGGATCTTATCAAAGGTAAGTTGATTCAAAAATCTTAGTCTTATTAATTGTAATAACATATTAAAATCATATTTTGCTTCATGCTGTTAAAATAAAGGCCTTTCATCAGGTAAGCCTTATCGAGCATGAAAAATTTGATCTTTGATTTTTTATTCTTTTATTTATTTGTAGTGATGTCAACGATTGGCCAGATTGTCGTAGACGGTCGTGTCTATCCTGCTCAGCCGAGTTCCCCGTTGAACGTTCTGCCTCCTCACAGCACCCCTAGTCCCGGCCATCTTACCCCTTCCATCAGCCCCTTGATCAACCAGACCTCACCCAATTACCAGCAGTCGCGACCGCACAATCAAGCCCAGTTCGGGCAGCAGCAACAGTTCGGCCCGAACAATTCCCAGTACCCCCAGACTTTGATACAGTCTTTGCAGCAGTCCCCGCATATGGGACAGAACTCTCCGGTCGCCCAGAACATGTCCCCAAACGTTCCACAGAACATCAGCATGGGTCAGAGTCTTCAGACGCTGGGTAAAATTGTTGTGTGTCTTATTCCAGATGTCCGTCTTATTTGGTTCTTTTTTTAGCACAAAAATTGAATCCGCAACAAAATATGGGCCCACCCGCAATAACAGCCGGCAATAATAATTTGCTGCTTTCGCAGCATCTGAACGCCTTGTCGAATATGCAGAGGCTACAGCAGAGACCTCAAATGATACGTCAGTTACTTCCACGAATCCCTCAAAATCCTCTGGGAATAAATCAACAGCAACAACAGGTTTGTTTTTATAATGTAGTTTGTTTGTCATTAGAAAAAATGTTTCTGTTTTAAAAATAGTTCAAAATAGTTTGATGGAAGTGAATGGCGGATTTCTTAATCATCAATTGGTTAGTTGATGACTACAAAAAGTATGACGCCATTATAACAGGACCATTAAATAAATCTGAAGTACTCTACTCGTGTTATCTGATTGAATGATTTTATTAATTTAAACAGAAAAAATTTGTTTCATTAGTGTTAGTAAATGGTTTTCCTTGGTGAAGATATCAGTATGTGTTCTTTAATAAAAACCATTTTTTTCGGTAGAATCTACTTTTTTAATACCTCATAAAATGAGCGTTAATTCATTCTTAAAGACATTTTTTTTGTCAAGGTGGTATCACTGATGTGCACCCGAGTGCATTGAGCGCGAAGTGTAAACGCGTTGCTGTTCTTGGAGCATGTTACAATTATTGCAGTAATTATTAAATCGAACATGATTAGTGAATCCCTAAAACTAAAACGGATCATTAGTGAATCATTAATGAACCATTATGCAAACTTAATCGATCTTTAATTATCTATAATAATTGATTCATACAATAATTACAATACCATTACTAAGTTTTGAGCAAATAATATCAGAGTTAGATACAAAAATAGAAGGGAGTTATGAAAATTTTTTTGACCTAAATTTAATATTTCAACCACTTTTGAGCTGCATCAATTTAATCGAAGCCAGGACATGAACGAGGTATCAATCATTAAATCGAGCACCAATATTAATTAATTTTTTTTATACAGCAATTATTATTGAAAAATTATTTTTTTATTTAATAAATTAGGTATCTTCTTCAACTCATCCTCAAGGAATGCAAGACCGTTCCAACCTGAGGTGCCTGCTGCAGCCCAACAATCCCGTCTATGTTCAAACTGGGCCTTTGCAGTACCAGGCGGTGCAGCCTCATTTGGCCCAGCAGATCCAGACCCGGTTTCCCAATCAACAGAGTGGTCAGTTCCCGCAACAGAATATCAGGATGCTCATGCCCGCCCAGCAGAATCGCTTGAAACCGGTCCACGCTCAGCAGCAGCACCAGCAGTTACAGAATCAGCAGCAACCGCAGCCTCAGCAGCAACCGGCTCAACCTAATCAGTTTGCTGCACCTCTCGGAGCGGCGAAATGGCACATACCTCAGCAGAACCATGAACCTGTCCACCCCGGAGGTAAACTCTTAAGTTTTTTATGTTACGCTGGTATTTCATTCAAAAAATATTCATGCATTTTTCATAATTTTATATCAATTATTAATCGTTGAATGTGAGTCATTCACTAATTTCGAATTGGAAAATACTCCAGGTAACAGAAACATGACGTTGCCGATGGTGAACGACAATTTCAAGATAACCCTGAAGTCTCAGAACACCCCGGCAACGGTCACCTCCACGATACCGAAGACGCCGAGCCCCAACCACGTCATGGGTCGTTCCGACACCGAAAGAAACCTGGACAAGTTCTGCGAGGATTCCGTCAAAGATCTCATGGCCACCATAGCGAAACTGGATTCGAACGGGGTCCAGGTGCTGGCCGAGGGCCGGCAGAAGGGAAGCTCTCCGCATGTCGACAGTTCGACGGACGACGCCGGTTCGACCGCGATCAAAATCAAGCCGGATCCGATGGAAAGTCACAAAGACGATCCGAACGAGGACTGGTGCGCCGTTTGTATGGATGGGGGAGAGCTGGTGTGTTGTGACAAATGTCCGAAAGTTTTTCATCAGTACTGTCACATTCCTAATCTTAGTGTCGAGTAAGTATTTTCATCTTCTCTGCTTCTAATGAAAAATTATAAAATTATTATGCTGATGATAATATAATACTATTTATAGGCCATCTGGTGCCAATGTGGATATGTTTTTTGTTAAATTCGAACATATATTGGAGGTAGTCATTGAGGTGAACTGTAAAGTAATAATTTGCGGTGATTTCAACATAGATTTAAAACAGGATACAAAAGACAAATTTAGGTTTTGTTCAATGATAGGTTCTTGTGACATCTATCAACAAATCTTTGATTATACTAGAATAACATCGAGCAGTAAAACATGCATTGGCAATATATTAACTAATATTCAGAACTGTGTATCGGCCGATGTTCTCAGTACTGGTATATCAGACCACTTAGCTCAAAAGCTAACATTCCCAGCATTAATGGTATCAACAAGTAGATTAAAAATAATTAGAATTTTTAGTGAACAAAATATTGAATCATTTATAGGCAGATTAAATGAAGTAAATTGGGACAGAATTTATAGAATCAAAGATGAATGTGTAAATGAACAATGGGAAATGTTTTTGAATTTCTTTCAGAGCGTATTTTATTTGTCATTTCCTCTGAAGAAAATATCGACTGGTAAATCCCAAAATAAAAAAACACACAACACTGATCCAAATATAAATGAATGTAAAAACCGACTAAATATTTTATATACAATAAGTAGAATAGACAATAGTTTCATAGACATGTACAAACAAACTAAAAGGGAATACAACAAAAAACTTATAATGGAAAAATCTAAAAAATATCAAACACAAATAAACAATTCAGATAACAAAGGAAAGACTGTTTGGCAGATAATAAATCACATAAATGGTAGGACAAAAAATAAATCAATTCAAGTCTCAGGAGAGGCAGAATATATTGCAAATGAATTTTTAAATTCTCTTAAAAAACCTCTTGAAAAGATGCCATCAGATAAAGGGTCTGTATCAGACAACATAAAGAGAAATATGAAGTCATTATATTTAACATCAATTTCAGAAAGTGAGGTTTTCGATATTGTCAAAAAACTAAAGAATAAGATGAGCTGTGGGGTAGATGAGATACCAACCAAACTGGTGAAACTTTGCATACGGCAGATTGCTGGGCCGCTTGCTTTCATGATTAGTAATTCGTTTAGGTATGGTGTATTTCCCGAAAAACTCAAATTAGCATCTATAACACCTGTATACAAAAAAGGAGATCCAACTGAAATTAGCAACTATCGTCCAATAAGTATTCTGTCTTCCTTTTCAAAGGTATTTGAATCGGCAATGTGTAACAGACTGATGAGCTTTTATATATCCTGCAACTACTTGAGGACGAGCCAGCATGGATACCTAAAAGGTAAGTCCACACTGACCACTATTTTTAGTCTTGTCCAGGATATCTTAAACTGCTTGGAGAGGGATGAAATAGCTCTTGGACTATTTCTCGATTTATCCAAAGCGTATGATGTGTTGAACCATGAAATACTGTTATCAAAGCTGGAATGTAGCGGGGTGCGTGGAACCGCACTACAATGGTTCAAATCATATTTAAAAGACAGGCAGATGGTTGTATGTGTAAGAAGGGATGGTGAAGTGGCATATTCAAATACAGAAACCACCAACATAGGCGTACCTCAAGGAAGCATGATGGGCCCCTTACTATTTATTCTGTATACGAATGATTTAGACAGAAGTATTATAAATAACGCCTGTAAAACAATTAAATACGCTGACGATACCAATATGCTAATCACAGCTCAGAATATGAACGATCTAATATCCATAACAGATGATGAGTTTGATCATGTCTGTAAGTGGTTTAGAATGAACAGTCTCAAACTGAATGAAGAAAAGACAAATGTGGTTCTTTTCAAGACAAACTATGACAGAGCTAATATGCCAAGTAATGTAATATTGAATGAATGCAGTTTTGATGTCAGTGAATGCACCAAATTTCTGGGAATATACATTGATAGCTTTCTATGTTGGAATCATCATGTAAATAATACGAGCAAAAAATTAAATACGGTATGTTACACTGTAAAAATTCTTTGTAAATATGTAAATTTAGCAACACTGAAAACTGTATACTATTGTAATTTTGAGTCTCGGTTCAAATATGGTTTAATTTTCTTTGGTGCAAGCAGGGATATAGAGAGGGTATTCCGGATTCAGAAGAAAGTTATACGAATTATACTAAATAAAAAAAACTTCTGACTCATGTAGAGGAGAATTTAAAAAGTTAGGAATTCTAACAGTGGCAGCAATGTATATAAAAGAATGTTTAAATTTTCTAGTACATCACAAGTACTTGTTTGAACACTCGCAGTCGAATAATATGTGGGAATCCAGAAGAATAAATTTCAATTATCCTGTACATAGATTAACTGTAACAGAAAACGGAGTGTTGTATATGTGTATTAAATTGTTCAACAAGTTACCCGAACATGTTAAGAAATTGTATGATAATGAAAGCTCATTCCGTAGAGAAATCTGTATTTTACTTCTCAATTTAGAGCCATATAATTTAAATGAATTTCTATATAATAAGTGAATGATTTTTTCTTTTTTTTGTTTGACGTTATGCTGTTCAATTGTCCGATTACACATTTATGTATTTGGAGGATTTCTCAGAATAAAATTATTATTATTATTATTATTATTATTATTATTATTATTATTATGATAATTATTGATTGTTGATTGTCAGTAGTAAGAACTAAAAAATAATATTTGGTGGGTTCCAGGGAAAACGACACTTGGCAATGCTTGCTCTGCATGAATTTCGCCGACATGCCCGAAAACGCCCTCAACGAGAAAAAAGATGGCGAATTAAGCAGCAAAGAAAAGAAAACGGCAGAGAGACTTGTATTGGAACTGTACTGTCAATATGATCCCAGTTTACCGTTTAGGGAGCTCATTGGCCCAGAGGTAAGTACCGGCTTTTGGAACTGGTAAACCAAAAATATTTAACAATGGAATTTTTTTGCAGCACGAGGAATACCATAGCATTATTAAAAATCCGATCGCTTTGGACACAATTAGACAAAAACTCAATTGGTCGTCGCCCGATAGATACCGAAATATCGAGCAGTTGCTTCGAGATGTTAGATTGATGTTCAAAAATGCATACACCTACAATCCCGTGAGTAAAATTATTATTCAATCAGAACAAGTATACTTTTTTCACAAGTAAATCAAGTTCTTAATAAATGAACTTACAAACATGATTTTTTTATATTGTATAATAATTATACTGTGTCCAAGAAAAGAATGAACACCATGGAGATCTCGAAAACTACTCTGATAGCATTCAAAACTTGATTAATTCAAGACATTCATTGGTGAATGTTTTGAATTGACTTGACATTCAATGAACTGTCTAGAACAGCTGATAAATTTCCTTTCAGGACATAATTATACCAAAAAAACAAATACGAAAAAAACTCTACCAAAAATTTCGATCTAATGAAAACAATGATTTACTCTTCGAAGTAAACATCCTAATTCCCTGAATTATCTGTTCTGATCCACTTTTTCCCCTTCCCTGTAAAAAAGTATCTAACATTTAAATTAAAAATAAGAACCTAAGAGATTGCTGTTAATTTAACAATTCGATAATGTCAAACAGACATTTTCTATTTAACAACATTACATCAAGTCATTAATAAAAACTGATTTGTAAAATAAGGAATATAGCAGAATTATTGATTTTGTTCCAGGTCGATTCTCAAGTATACAATGACGCTAAAACCTTGGAAAAATTCTTTGACGATTTACTAGAGAAATTTTTACCCGAATATGCCTACGAAACGTTTGAAGACGAGGATTCAGTTCAGCCTCCCAGCAAGAAGTACAAAAGAATAATAAACGATTGACAGATAGTTCACGGGGCGAATAATACGATCTATTTTTCGCTTTAGTGATGTCTGAATATGTTCAAAACATAATTGCATTTTCAGTACAATGTGAGTATTTATTAAATAGTTGTTAAATAACCTATTTTAGTAGCGTTTAAATTAGCTATTATGAAAAGCAATTAGAAGAATAAAATCTAATCGCATATATACAGGGTAATTCATGAATATGGCCTAGTAAAAAATATGTATTCTCGGTACTTCCTTTTGTACAGCTCCTGGGAAACATCATCTTCGATGAAGCTCCCTGTATATTTGATGCGAATTAAATTTATTGTATACCACGTAAGTTATTTATTCATGAGAGGCAAATCAATATTTATTTTTTCAATATGTAATTATTTAATTTTAAATAGGTCAAGTTCTTAATCAAAGACAATTTACGTAGCACTAGCAGGTGTAATCTCCCAAATCTCTCGATGTAAATGTAAATCCAATGGTATTTTAGACAACCAAGTTCCCCCAAGTTACTAATAGCTTATACATTTTGTCCTGTTTTTTTTATGGTCATTGATTAAAATTATATTTTTATGCAGCGGACGACTAATATTATAAGTGTCGTGATAAGTAATTTAATTTACCTAATGTTAGGTACTGTCACGGTCACAAAAATGGAGGCATTGATATTAATATGTTGATGTAACAGGGAAATTCTGTTGAAAAAATTCTAAGGGCTAATTGTAGAAAGAGTGAGTATTATGCTTTGTTAAAGTTGTATTAGGAAATATTTTGTTGCTTGTTTTACAAAGTTGATTTTAAAAATATTTGCACTACGGGTTACCAAAATAACTAAAATAAAATATAAGAATAATAATAGTCAAGTAGCTTGATCAATAATTTAAACTCCAAAATGGTGTTTGAAAAATATCATTAAAATTAAAAACAAAATCTGTTTCCAGTTTCAAGACCGTGATTGTAGTAAATTTTAGTTCTCACTAAAAGCTGATAATTGAGTGTTATAATGTATTGAAATGTGCAAAAAAATAATAAATCTGCATTCCGTTAATTTTTTGAAACCATTTTCACAACTCTCGCTAGTTTGTGCTTTTCAAAAAATTAATTTTAGCTCACTATTATAATAGTTCCATGGTGTGACTTTTAACTCCGGATGTGAAAATGAGTATGGTACTCCTGGGTATTTGAAAATGTCACTCTAATGTCTAAAGCTTCAATTAAATTAATTGAAACTTAATTTTTAGTTCGATTGGTTTTTTGACTTTTCATTGCGCTGATATACGTCCGAAGGGTATTTTTTCTATAAGAAAGTATGCAACAATTAAGATGCGAGTATTTAAATTATTGAAGATGAAGAGTCAATTTTTTCAAGGGATATTATAACGTCCTTGATAATATTTATTCTTTGACCTCCTTAGAATCTACCTTATTGATATTATAACCCAATTATTCTAATGGCAAAAAAATCATGTTTTCTGGCTTTTTATTGACATTTTGCTTTTTCTTATTTTTTTCACATCTATTCCGAATGTTACAGTCATGTTAATTCATTCTCTGAGCTAGTAATGAATTGAAGCAATGCGAAAAAGAGTTTATTGTCTTGAATGGGGAGATTCATTTCAGTTTTTCTAAAGGGAAAATTAAGATTTAATAATCAACACTTGTGGTATGTTCCAGAGCTTTAAGTTCAGTGTATAGTTTTCATCTTTTTTTTTTAACAAATTGGGTTCAGAAGTTGGCTGACTTCAAGATTTATAGCACGGAGAGATCAATTTATAGAGTTACTAAATAATTTAAAAAATTGAAAAGTATCAGAATTTATGGACCTCGATTTTTTTTATTCCAAGCTTTATTAAGTGTGCTGTTTTGTCTGCATTCAGGATCTTTGGTTTTGTCATCTGGATTGCCTTAGAAATCAGATTCCAGAACTATTTCTTTGGGGTGTAACTTTGATTCTCTTCTGAGTGATGACATCACCCATATCTCTTGTGTTTATTTCATTCTTTTTTTGTATTTTCTTCTACTATCTTTATTGTTTTGCTGTGACATTTTTCAAGCTTTTGCTCCTTTGAACTTTTTATATTATTTATCAAAGTATCGCTATTATTTTCTGCTAAATTTTGTTTGGGATTGTTGTAAGCTGTTATTTCAAGTCAAGGTAATGCAGATTTTGTGAAATTATAATTATTTTTTTTAGACAGCTAGACGCTCGTCTACATCTTGTTCACAAGACAAAATTTGCACATTTTGGTATCAGTGGTGGAATTACCGGGCGACTATGTAAATAAATGAACATGCTTGTAATTTAATTATTGTACTTGTTGATTTTAAAAATAAATCTCCATCCAGGATTGAATGGGAAATTATATAAGGTGGTTGTTTTATGTTTTAATTATTGTGTACAGATTCTACAAATGAGGTATATTAACTGTACAAATTTGATAAGACTATTATAATAACCATGTATAAATAGTTACGATCATAATTAAATTTTGTTATTAACTTATATACTTATATAACTTTCACAGGCATTGATGGTTTAACTTTAACTGATACATCAGATTATTATGAACTTTCAAGTGCTGTATAGGTAAATTTATTTATCTGTTCTATTTATTTTAAGAAAAACAGTAGGGCTGAAAACTGCCACAAGCAGAGATTACTGTTGTGAGTAATTTGTATTGATAGTGATAATTGATAAATGGTAGGTTAACTTCATTAAATTGTACATAAGCAACATTTCCATATATGCCAGAAAATAAGATCTATATATATTTTAAAAATGCATTACAAACAGAAAGCGTAAGAACCGATCTGATTTATTCAATGCTATAACTAATTAATCTTATTAAGAGATGGTCATTAGAAATCAAATTGAAATTGATGATGAATATTACAAAATATATAACTTTCTATGAAAAGTTATAGAATTAGCAAATTAATGACAAATCTTGATGACTATATTATAGTATTATCTAAATATTATGATTACCCACACTTGAAAACATGGAAAAGTAATGTATGGTGTGTATCATAAATATCAAGTAATATTATCCCTAGATATTATGATTAGTTTTGTTTTTCTCTATTTTTAAATTTTTATGGAGTTATAAATTGTTACTGTAATGTATGTTAGTGTTGTAGTAGACATGAAGTTCAAGTTGTTTTAATTAAATAATGGAAAGTAAGCCAGTTTGTTTATAGTATTTTGACTTTATTTAAATTGATTTGCGAAACAGCAAGTATTCTGAGAAATATAGAAGTAGAAGATACTGATCTAAAAACTAGGACAGCATAAAATAAGGGGGGTCGTGTCGCTTCACAAGTCTTCTAATTGGGAAAAGAGCACTATCACGCTTATGTAGAAAAATTCCTGCATAATATTACATTGTTACAATTAACTGAATTCATTTTCAGTCCACCAGGTCCTAGTTTCAGATCAGTATACAATGTTTGGTTCTTGATTTACACGAAATTATTTTATGTTTTTTACACCATTAAATAGGTAGATTTTATTTTAAATCGTACACAAGTTGTGTAATTCGCAGATTGAGTTTATTTGCAGTTGTAGAATTTTAAATTTGATTTGTGTTTTAATTCAGTTTAATTCACTTTTTGTTGAATATAATAGTGTAATATTATTATGTAGTAGAATTTTTAAATATATTATCAATATCAATCGAATTGAATTGTTTTATTCATTATATTCTGTCCTTAACAACCAGTATATAAAGGCTCATTAAGCTAACGAGCAGATTCCTGATAACATTTTTAAAGCTAACATCGACATCAAATTACTTTTATTGACATTTTTGTAATCCCTTTCATGTGGAGAACCACTAAATTGCCATATTTTCCACCTAGAGTCCATACCTTTTCTAGAAACGGCCCCAAAAATCTGCCCGTTAACTTGATTAGCCTTTATAATATCTGTAACTTGATACTTCAGCTGTGTTGCATTGAAGTTTCCTTGCTTATTAGGCAAGTAGTAAATTGAGGCAAGACTTTGAGGATTTCGTGGTCTTTGTGGTTTACATGACATTTTTTGTGCAATTGTGTTTTGAAAACATTGAATTATAAATTTTGTTGCTTCTAATGAAAAAAAGCGATCAGAGAGAAAGATATAGCCCACGAAGACAACTTCAACAATATCTTTATGTGGCCATGTTGAGGTCCCCAGTTAAAACCTTATTTTAAACTCGATTTCCATAACAAAGTAAAGTGAAAAGGTAAAAAAAGATTCAAATTAACGTTAATGTATGTATTTAAATATTATATAATAATTATATTATAAAATAGGAATCACAGTGGTGACAATTGGAATTGATTATGCAAAGCGATGTGATAAAACCCGTAAAACTTAATATGTAATTTATAATAATTTAAAATGTGCTTCATGCATTTTGTAAATATTTAAAATGAAAATAATTCAACTTATACCTTATCTTATAAAACTTTTAACGTTCTGTTAAATGTTTTTTAGGCCCAGGTATTAGTCTACCTATTCATATATCACATTTAAATTAGTTTGATTTTAAATAAGGCATTTACTTGAAGATTTGATGATAATATAAATTTTACAAATTAGATTACGAAACGTTACATCTATCCCTTTGATTTCTTGTACTTCTTGAAGCTGCAGTCGTTGCTTGTTCAGATTGTTGCAGTTGCCTAGCCAAAGCCATATCTAGTTCTTCCTGCTTTTGTTTATCTAATGGAGGAGCATCATTCATAGACAGTGCTAAAGCTCTTGCAAGTGCTTCATCTTCACTTAAGCTCCCTTGTGTAGAAAGTAAATATCCGTTGGTATTACGATGTTCAGTATTATTAATCCTCGATAACGCTGCTTCATAAGAATTGTTCTTCTTTGTAGTAATCATCGCTTTGCATTTATGATCATCTGGATGCCGATGTTTCAGGCAGTAATTGTACGTACACTCGTTGCACACGACAGGGATAACTTCTCTCGTTTTGCAGTTTTTGACCGAGCACGAGTAGGAGAGTTTTTTTCCGTTTTTCTTCAAATCAGACTTGCAGTTGTTATCGATGTGCAATCCGACAACTACATCGGGAGTCTGGCTGGGTCCCACGGGGATTGGAATGTTGCACAACGGGCACACAGGGACGAGCTTGTTTTTCAAATGAGCGTTTTCGCAATCGTGCTCGGAATATTGATAGTGGTCGGAGCAAAATATCTGTTGGCAGGCGTCACATTTCACTGGCAGGAAGTCCAATCTTTTACAGCTTTTGTTTGAACAATTTTGTCCTATATCAGGAAATTCCATATTGTCGACTGTCTGAAAGAAAGAAGAATGGTTAAAAGTTTTCAACTTTTCGATCAATAAAACCTGCAAGGATGAGGTAAATCAATAAAACTTAAATATTTCTGTACTTTCTCTACAAATTATGAAAATGACGAACATTAAAAATTGAGCAAGCCCCTGATATACTATCTGAAATTGTAAAAAATTCAAAAGATGACTTATAAAGTTAGCAACAAACTCTCAAAATTTCAACACCCTAATCTTAAAAACGAAGCATTTTTCATAAAAGAGTGAAATGCAGGTCTCTGAGTATAAAGCACATAAAGTGCAATTACTAACCTGTTAGATGGGGTCAGAGAATTCCTTCATCGCCCTAACAGTTGTCATGATGGCAGTGCCCGAAACTCCCAACGTAAGGATAGTAGTTACCACATTCTGTGGAACTGCAATTAACTTACACGAGTGAACTCACGGTTAGTTCTTACGACTGACCACTAGATGTCGCTTTATTTTACACCACACGGAGATCCGTGTTAATTATTGGCTTAAGACAGGCCAACTACTATTCATCCAGCAACATCCCTGCATTCTTCCACTCCAGATGCAGCACACTGAAGAGCTCCAGTAGAGCGAAACACGTGTCTGTGCTTGTTCTTGTACTCTGGCTGGCTCCAGAGCTGTGCGTACTCGAGTACAAGTACTCGAAAAATGTACTCCAAGTACTTTTATGTTCGTTAAATCTACTTGGTACTTAGTCCACGAGTACTTTATTTAGAATGTACTCTTACTTGTGTGTGTGTACTCTTAACACTTTTTCTTGTACTCGAGTACATTTATTTACGCAATGAGTACATTTTTAAGCGTGTTAGGACTTGTCATATCACATAGCAGTTCACTCCCAGTGACAGTCCACAGTGTGTTTCAGACAATTGCGAGTAGCGAAGTCGTGATTCTTGAAGTGAATAAAATAAGAAGGCATTTATGTAAGTTTTAAGTAAATAGTAAAAAATACTTATTAGGATATTAGGAAACCATCCCACATTCCTTCTCCAGCGTTACTGTACTCGATACTCTGTACTCAAGTACAACGAGTACTGTACTTGTACTTGGCATTCGAATACTTTTGGGTGAGAGTACTTGTACTCAGTACCCGAGTGCTTTTTTGTTGTACTCGGAACAGCTCTGGCTGGCTCTGCTGTTGGATGTGGAAATTCTATACATTGGAGTTTCGGGCACTGCCATCATGACAACTGTTGGGGCGATGGAGGAATTCTTGGACCCCATCTAACAGGCTAGTAACTGCACTTTATGTGCTTTATACTCAGAGACACCTCTGCATTTCACTCTTTTATGCATTAATTGTTGAGTATACTGGCCTTTCCTCTTCTGAAGCATTTTTCGACAAATATTAATGAAAAAAAAAGTTACAAAACAAACGGACACCTACTCATTCGCGTTTGGTCACCTAAAACCTAAAACACCAGTTGCCTTGTGCGGTTTTCTCGATGGACGACCGAGAACGACCTTAGTGATGCATTGGCATCGCATACGCATATGAATTACCTAAATCCTTTTCCCATCAAGAAAGTAAGGATTTACAAGCAAAACATGTGCATATGGGTGACTGCATTGTTGTTGTTCTTTTTTCTTTTATGAAGACTGATAGTCATGGAGGGATTAGTGGATAGTGGAGCCCATCAAGATGTCTTATGGCAGAACTGTATGGTACAAAGCTAACAGGGTATAATTACCCAAAACAGTATGAGGGATAATATATTAAAAATTTAGTTTCGCAATCAAATACAAACTTAAAAATATGACTGAATACGTAGTAAATGTTAAATTCGGTGTCACGAAAACATCGCATAAATATGGAGAATGAATAAATAAGTGAATGAATGAAATAAAGTAGCGTAAAAGCGCGGAATATAATAATATATTTACCTTATGTATGATGACTTGCACTTTCTACAATTATTTTCAAAAATTAATCACTGAGGAGCAGATCTGATTGGTTCGCTAACACTGAAATTTGGATCAGAATTGTTTATAATATTTTAAATTCTGATATTTATAGTATGCAGCGTGTATCTTTGGGTGACACATCACAACCACAACAATCCAGACAAGAAGATTGATTCAATCAAGAATTGTGATGATTTAGCAATTTTGCCAATTTTTAGAATTGCTATGCTACTAGAACTAGAAGCTAGAACAAAAAAGAACAGCACAAGCACAGCATAGAATTTTCATTGACAGTGCAGTCAGAAATTGTCTTGACAGTTGACAGCGTTAGTTTTCTATTTTCGTCGCGTTTATTTATATCCCAACTAGGTTTTGCCACAGAAGAATAACAATCAGAAGGCAAACTCGCCGGCGGCGCCTTTGGTTTTTTAGAGACAAGCCACACGTCTAGCGGCGATTATACCGGAGAAGAAGCGCAGACCCACATTCAAAACTAATGAAGTCATTTTTTGCAGGAGCGCATAGGAGTGTACTTTTAGATGTTTTCACAAACATCTCGCGGTTATAGAGGAGCGTCACCAAATACACTAGATAATGTATATACAAATCTAATGTATTTGGCGTCACTCCGCTACTACTAGCATTTTTGATTTATGACAGACAGGTTCTTACAGTTTAGAGTACCTGGATATTGACAGATTTTTAAAAATACTCTACAATAACTAGAAAAGAAGGTGTCACTGCGCAGCTTGTGACGTCAGGCGTTAGACAGCTACATATAGACATGACAGTAATAATAACATGAATTAGTAGTTCCATTTCGATGTTTAATATATTTTTAGAACAGGTTCCATTTAGTACAGGACGGAACATTATAGTAGGATTAACTTTAAAAAGTCAGATGTGACGTTACACTAACCGTCCGAATTAATATTTTTAATTTCACCAGAAAATGTCAAACAGTTAATTGTCAAGTTGTGAACGAGCGTAAATTATTGAAGGAAATCATTCAAATATGAATTGAACCGCTTACGTCAGTTTGAGAGCCACTGACAACTACATAAAATTTATTCACGTAATGACATTCTATCCTCTGTGTTCTGCATTTAATTCTCATTCAAAACCAATGTTGACGTATACTTATTTATGCGGGATGGAGTGTTTAGACAAACTGGACGGTTACTATAAAAACCACGTATATGAAACAAAATAAATCGAACTATCAAATGGAGGTGTATTCTTAATCGATACGTATGACTTTTTAGACTTTATTGGACTATATAAGTTAAAAGGGTAAAATTAATATATTTTAGAGAAAAAAATATCTTTAATAATAATACAAATAAAATAATAATTTGTATCTAAACTGTGCTATATGTTTCTACTTAATTATTATACAATCAAAAAATTAAATAATACCTATAATATAGTTATATTGAAAGTTTTTATTTGATGAACTCTTCACCATCAAATTCTTATCAGACATCAATGATAGATGAATTAATACAATCTCAGTTTAAGCCAACTTTTTCGGTTTAATAAACGTTCTCTTTCGTTTCAGAGTCTTTCGAGCAATTTCCAGTTTTGATAATTGAGGCTGGATTTCGGAAAATATTTCATTTTGTTCTTCTTCCGGTATTGTTTTCCTGAAAAAATTGAAACATATTTATTTCGATTTATAACTAAAAAAAAAGGTTCAATATCGAAAAGATGTAATTTTTTATCTCTTTAAGAGAGAGGCTCTATCTTATTAGGACAACACTACTTATATTAAAAATCACTGAGATTTTAAACTGTTTTTTTTTTTAATATTTAATTGTATTTGTACCTTATTTTTATTAAATTTAGAGCATTTTTTATTTACAAATGGTCTAGCTCTTCTCAAGCCATAAATCAAGAGTATATTATGTGCAATACTTACATATACTGTTTCATAAGATCATATTTTTCCCAAGGAGTAGCTACTTCTTCTGCACGCTTGTAGAATCTTTCAGGTAATTCCAAATCTTGCACTCCTCTTAGATTTTGTCTCTCCCACCTTTCTAACCAAGGCCTTGGTTTTAGTTTTACCTTAATTGGATTGACGGGTATAAGAGAACCTAAATAAAAATTAATCATAAAATCCCAGTTTATTTCATAAAAAATAAGTGCAATAACATCATTCAAGCTAGTAGGGCTGATACTATTTTAAGTTATTGTATTTTTCTATAAAAATATTTTCTGCAAGTAAAATAAATTAAAATAAATCAAGGATTATTGCTGCACAAATGCAGACCTTTTACTACTTTAAAAATAATCCTGAAATGAAAATCATCTCTTTAATTGTTAATTTTTTGAACATTGCAAGATTTGAGGAAGTACCAAAAAAAAACAAAATAAATGGCAAAAGAGATCTCTCATAAGTCAATAGTTTGATATAATAAAAAATACACCCTAGTATTAGAAAAATAAGGTATTTAACATTTTTTTTACCTTCAGGTAACAGTACAGGTTCCATCTCAGGATCAAACGTACTGTATTCAGGAAGTGCATCTCTTAAATAAAGCAAGTTATCATCCAGTCTTTTTTCCAACTTCAATACTTCCATTTTCTGAATCGTTGGATCATACAATTCGTAAAGAATTTCCACTCCCTATCAAAAATAAAATTATGATAAGAGCAGCATTGGTTGTCCTAGGATTTGGTAGTTTTGAAATTCAAACAAATTGTTTTAGATTCGTGATTCGTGTTAAATTAATATCATATCATTGCTTACCTGATGATCTATAACATTCCGTAAGATACAATTTGCTCTTAATCCACAACCTGATCGTTGTATGCAAATTCCTACAAATCTATGTGGTTTTCCTGGAGAATGAGGATCAGAAGATGTAATAGCTAATACGGACCCTAAAATGACACCCAATTGAGTAAATGTAACTGCATTTTAAATACGGTAAGGGTATTTACCGACGTAAAATTCAGGTATGTCAACGTGCATTCTCCGAGCAATCATGTCGGCCCGCTCTAATTTTTCACGCAATGCGTTTCTAAAAGCAATCTTTGGATCTGGTAAAAATTCTGGATAAAAGTGTCGATAGTCTGCCAAACTCTTATGAGTATCAGTTTTAGTCTTCTTTATCGATCCATCAGGTTGGACAGCTTGACTGGTTGCATGTCTTAAAACTAAAATCAATTTACAGAATTGTTCCAGTCAATAGAAACCATGGAAAATAATAAACTGACTTACTTTTTAGGCCAGCCCTAGAATTTAGTGCATGCCTTAGTAAGGCACCATTCTGGGGGACTGTAAACATTTTTATATTACAGTAACACAGCACAATAACTATATTTTAAGTAAGTTTACAATGTAAAAATAAACAGTCTGGAGCAGAATATTCATCAGAGAAGTCAAACAAACTTAAACTTAGAGGAAGAAGAGAAAGACATCAAGATCAAGAGAACGGCAACGGCAAAGTTCCATTTCCATTCCAATCATTCTATTCTTTCCATAATCCATAGTTTATTTTTGGTTATGTGTTGTGACCTTTCTTCTTCCTCTACTTCTTGGCCCGTCTTAATTAGCCACTTGGCCAACTCAATATTTCACAGATTAGTCTATTCTGTGGTGAGACGGAACGCCCGAAGCCCGAACGCGGGTGGTCAGATTCTCTTAGAATATAAAAGATCCGGAAGGACTATACCGCCTAAATAGGTGCCCAGTGCGTCCACGAATAGGGGTTTGGGTATTCCGGACCCGGAATTCAAACCAATAAGGCGTACCAACTGGAAGATATATTTAAAATAGGTAATTACTGATGGAAAGTAATAATTCGAAAATTCTTATTTTTCGCAATTTGGCCTAGACAAACCACAAAGACAGTTCTCTCTGGTACTTCTGTTCAAATAAATCTGGAACAATTTTGATTTTCTAGTGTAATATGGCTTTTAAATTGAACAATGTTTCCATAATGTCATACTCCAAAAAAGTCATACTTTATAACAATGTTTAAATAATAATTTTAGGGAAAAATTCATATCTTATAAAAATGTTCTGCTCCTTAAGAAACTTCAGAAACCACATTAAAATACGAGATATACAGGTATTATGAGAAGTAGTCATAATTTTCGAAATATTGTTATTCCTACCAATGGAGAGACATGATTGGCGAAATAAAAGTGTTTCTTTATTCAAAAACACTTTAATCGAAGATCCTTCGTCAGTAGTCAATGGTTTTGACATAAGAAGGCGGAAGTCTGGGCTGGGAACAAGAAATCAGTCTTTTAATTAATATTTGTAAAATTCGGACTATACATATACTTGTCAAAACATTTATCTCATTTTATAGTATGGTTTCTGGAGTTTAAGTTGAAGGTCAGAACTTTTATAAGAAATAAATTTTTATGGGAGCTTATTTTTTACGATTATGTGTTGACTTACTTATATTAACAAAATTGACCATAGTATATTTCACAATGTGCCAATAAAACAATAATATCCGTCAAAATAGAATAAAATATTCATTTTGGAGTTCTCTACCGGTTTCAGGTTTTATTATCCATCCAAAGTATGATAGTCTGTGTATCCATCATCAAAACAGTTGTCAGCTTTACAACATCCGTAATTTCAATAAGCTGCACAATATTCAATTCAAATAGATGTAGAAAACTATACTATGGTACGATTAAGTTTAAAAAGTCAGATGTGACGTCACACTAAGCGTCCGAGTTAAGATTTTTCATTTCACCAGAAAATGCCAAAATGTTTTTTTGTTTTAATATGTAATATTGTATTACTGGTTGCCTATATATGCCTTAATCTAGGCCTTAGTTGACCCACGTCACGTCTGCTGAACGATTCTAGTTTAAAATAAATTATTTGAGGTACCTACTATTTTTTCAATCCCCATTGAAATAAATAGATATTAAAATCATTAATATACTTTATATTTTATATTATAATATAAAATATTAACGCTTTATATTATTCACAATATGCAGTGATTTTTAAATATTCCACCAATAACGGGTATTTTATCAAAAAAGTGATAGTATACCTACTTACCCATATAAAAATACAAAAGAGCAGGATTGGTTTTATATTATTTTCGGTCCACTTAAATTTTATTTTGTATTTATAACTCGTGCTCAGAGATGTTTTTGTACTCTATATGCACTAGGGACCGGTTGCACAAACGTAAATTAAAAATTTTGAGATAATTACTGATTTTAAATTGTAAATTTTGAAAATATGACGGCTGTATTTAATGATCTATATCATTTTTTATCGGTAATTTTAACTCTTCTTAAAGGGAGTAAAACTTATTTTCAACAATAGCAGACCAATATTTTGATGATACAGGACATTTTAAAATCTGCAATTATCTGAAAATTTTTAATTTACGTTTGTGCAACCGGCCCTAGATGGCAAACCGCGATCGCTGACACTTGAAGCCTCAAGGTCGAGCGGCCGCCTTTTTTTAAGGGGGAAAATTCCTCAGGAAAATATATGCTGTTTGTATATTTTTGGCGGATAGCTGCTCGCCTAATTCTTTTTTCGACAAACTATTCCTATAAAGTTGGTACGTCTGTGCTTCTTCTAAATAACTTAGTCAACAGAATCTCGCCGCATCGCAGAGCTTTATCAAGAAAAGTTCAGATCGGTGGAACGGTGCAAATTACCCTTTATTTTAATTAAATTAACCTTTATCCCAAGAAACTGATCAAATTAGATAATTTCAAGACCCTCGTTCAGGGCCGTGTTTGTTTTTTGAACGGTACCACTTATCTGGACTTTTCTCGGGAAAGGTGTGTGACGCGGCGAGATTCTGTTGGTACAGTTATTTAAAAAAAGCATAGGTGTACAAACCTTATTAGGAATAGTTTTTTGAAAAAAAAATAGGCGAGTGGCTATCGCCAAAAATACATAGTATGAACAATTAAGGTTTTTATCAGAGGGATTTGCACTCTTAACAAATGGCCGTCACTATACCCACTGGACATTGAACATTACGAAACGTTGCAGCAATATTGATTTTTCATTACTTTTGAAAATTTCATTTGGTAAGTTGTTGGAACCTTCCTGCAAGCTTAGCTTCAGGAAAGTTACAATTGAAAATTGCCTGGTAAGTTCATAAAGCTAAAAAAGTGATGTTGCAGCTGTAATTTTTCAGCAAGGTTAATATTGAAACCTCACTGCAAATTTATTTTTGCAAGTTACTTTTGAAGTGCACTGTCGTTGCAAAAATAAAGTTGCGGTTGCAAAGTTTCAACAATATGAACTTTGAAAAGGCGGTGGAATCTCACCTTGCAACTTGCCTAATAAATGCAAGAAAGTTTCTATTTAATCGTACGAATGAAACTTTCCATCAATGTTGGTTTTGAAAATACAATGTAAGTTAATTTTAAAAACTATTTTAAAAGTGCACTAGATAGGTATATGTAACTACTTTACCGCCTATACCTACCAACATATTTTTTTACCTATTATAATAGCTATCTGCTGAATTTATAATCTATAGCATACCTCTACCTATAAAATTTAGGAGTTTTCTAATAATGTCTTGAAAAAAAGACTACTTAAATGCGAATTTTGGAAAATTTAATTCTTCGCGGCGGAAATGATACCTAGTGCATTATGGTTGACACGTCAGTTTACCTGCACCTGTGACTGGGTTTCGTTATATGATAGGTAGAATATGTAATTATAGGTAAAGAATACCCGCCTGCCTATAATACCTACTTACCTAGATTTTAATTTTTATCAGGTCGTTTCAATGTTTTCACTCGTTTGGTTTGCCTTTTTAGTAGGTATAGGTACATAATTAAGTAGGTACCTACCTACAACAATTCTTTCGTTCGGTAATTTATTATCATCGACATAGAAGAATAAACAATTCGGGATCCGGTGGTTGACCTAGATATTATGCATTTATGTTCTTTAACAGGATAGGAATGCATGTTTGGGTAACCGTAGCATCGGAACCTATTGATGGTGATTCATTCCCTTCACATCTATCTTATTTATTGTCTACATTTACAGCTTTTTCGTTTTAATATTTTTCATTCCTTTGAATCCTAAGTTGGTGGGCATAGTATGGAATATCGTTACAGTGTTGTCAAATATCATCGTAACTATATTTTTTTAGAACAAAGATAACTTCGAAGTACTTGACACGGAAATACATAATAATTATTGCTGCGATAGCAGAAAATGCCTGAAAACGTAAATAATATAATTTTGTGTAACAAGTGCATAAAGTGGTTTTTCATTACTGGAAGTTTGACCGAGGCAGTGCGTCAATTCCGAAAGTGAAGAAAGAAAGTGAAAAAAACAACTTTATGCACACTGTTGCGTAGGTACATAATTTTTCTACGATAATTACTTGAATTAGAAAGAACACTTCATTACAAAAAAAACACTTTTTGATCTCGTAATTGATTCATTACTTGATTATTCAAAATTTTTTTTCAAAATTTTAGGGGATTCAATTTTTTATACATTCATTTATTTATTTTTCCTTATGAAAATTATTTTTATCAATATTCATAGGTAATATTAATTACTCAAAGGAACATCAGCAAAACATTCAACAACAACAAACTTCACTTAGAAACATTTTTTGCAACTGCTCGTAATTTAAAGTTATAGGAATTGTTGGGTTAATTAACAATAATTTCTTCTCGTGTACCAACTTGATGTTTAATTTGAATCGCCTTCTCAATTTTAGTTGACAAAAAGTGATGTTAAATTGACACAAATACGACAAATAACAGGTTTTTAGTTGTGTTATGGAAATCGCACCAAACCATCAAATATACGATCCTGACACGCGTAGACCATAAAAATGGATTTACAAAATTAACCTGCTCATACGATATTATACGAAGAAAAATATAACAATTACAAGAAGACATAAGATAAGAAAACATAAAATCAAATTATAGAACAGGCAGGATACTTCGGTGAAAAAAATGCGTATTTGTTATTAATTGCGGTTAGAGGCAGATGTAGGAAAAAGGGCAAATTTAATAAATAATTTCTACATGTCCATTTTATGGCACAGAAATTTTAAAGGAATTGAACTAAAGTTTTTACAAAAATTTTAGGAAACACATAAAATAGCAGAAATACATATCCAAAATTCGAAAAAGAAGCGAAAAATATTTTTGAATTACTTTTTGCTTTCCTTGTTTCTTTGATAACGAATGACACGAAAAAACAATATGGCGGCCATAAGAAAAAAAAGTTGGCTATGAAATACTCTGGGATCTAGTCGGCTTTGAAAATTTTCTAAACTTTCTAATTTAAGAAACTTTCTATAAAAATCAACATTCAAATGCGACTATCTCCTAAACGATAGGCGACTTTTATCAAGAGTTCATTTTTTTAGAAAATGAGTTGATTATAATCTACGCTCGGTATTTGAAAATGTTTGGTCATTATTTACATCCGCGGCTCCTACAGTTTCACTATGGCACCTATATAGGGGTGGAGAACATACCTATAGTAACACCAGGAAGGTATTCATTAGCTTTGCAAATAAAAGGGAAGGCCACAAAACGACTTTAAAAATTGATTTTGGGAGTGCAACGAAAGTACGGTCCTGACACAAGCTCTCCGATCTAACTACGGATGATGATGAAACCACTTATACAACAATGGGAACCGCTCTCAAACGTAAACAGGCACGTATTTTGCAATATATCCGCTTATTCATATCGTGAAAAGACCACAGGATTTATGTTACCATTTTTGGAATATAAATGCAAAATAAATGCAAATTTGAAAATAAAAATCGTGCTACCGTTATTCTCGAAGATTTTCCTTGCCCTGAAAGTGAACAAAAAAATAGAAATTCCACCGTAGTGTCAAAGAGGCCTTAGTTGTGACCTTAATATTAGTTTGCAATGGCTGTTTTTAGCGTCTTACCCACCCAGCACCCCTAATTCGCTCCTCGGTCCCGAAAAAATTGATGAAACTTAGGAGCCGCGGATGTATACAATTACCAAATGTTTAATTTCATTGCGTATTAATATGTTCAAAGAGTGTGAAACCTAAAAAACTCATTTACATCTACGCCAATAAATAACATAAATAACGTCATGTATAATTTTGGTATTGCACTTTATTTTGTCCCACAAAACCATAACATCATACGAAATTTAATCAAAATCGCTATCAGAAGAAGAAAATAAGTTGACTTTAAATCGACTTGGTTTCTTCCGAGGAACATTTGGTAGTAAGCTGTAAAAACATTTCAGGGACACCTGAATTAACATATTTGTTGTTAATAAGATACGTTCATCAAAACTAATCGCGACTTTAGCTAAGTCGGGATTTAAAAATGTCTATAAGGTGCAGTCGCGGGCATTAATGATATTTGGCCCCGCATGAAAAGTCTTTTTTCTTTTTTATATTTTTCAAAGTCGTTTTTAAAGCGACAACATTTGCCAACGCTGCTAAGATTCGAGCCACGCCACGACCCGATTAGGTAGTCCCATCCCTTAACGGTAAAGTGCTGAAGAAAAGAAAAGATACTATTGTATTCTTTATTCATATCTTATTCTTATTCTTATTCTTTAATAGATAGATGGATAGAATGGAGTGGGGTTGTTTGGTTCGATAAACCGAACACCACCAATCCGAAATCCGATCCAATAATACAGCAAGTCAAAGTCAGCAAGCGCGAGTGCTGTGTGCTCTGGAATTCTGAATGCAGTGACAGTGAGCAGCAGTGACAAAGGAAATTAAATAAAACTACTCTGTTGTTTTATCCAAATCCAAAAGTACCTACATTATTGGTTTCTTTTCTCTGTGTTGTGTGTTGTGTTGTGATAGTATATTTTGTACCTACTTTTGCAGTGGAATAATAGCAGACAACAGACAATAAAGTACCTAGGATAAGGTAAGTTAATGCTAAAAAATAATACTATGTGTAAGTCGCGACCATCCAAATGTGAGCGGCAAAATTTAATTGTGTAGGTAATTTTAACTTTAAACCATTAACGCCAGGATCGCTAAAATTTCCCGGAAATTTCAATGACAACAAAAATGCTTTCACGCATCACGCATTTGGGTGGCCGCAATAATTGTACCTACCTATATAAGGTACATAAAACAATAATAATTGTTTATCAACTGTATTTCCAAAAGATCGAATGTCTGCCCGTATGTTTGTCTTAAACCAACTGAAATCATGTAAGACTGCTGTTTTTGTGTCATAACATGTGAGTATAATTAAGAAGAACCCATATAAGTATCTCTATCTATTGCAGTCTCTCATGATTTTTCCTATACCTATACATATATACCTTATTCAATCTTACTTGCTATACAGAGTGTTCTACAAGCTCTATTACAAACTTTGGCAGCCGATAGCTGACTTGATTTTAAACATATTTTTATTAATACACATGGGTCCAATTCGTTTTTGTTTAGATGTTACAAGCGTTTAAAAGAATAAGCACGTCATTAAGTAAGAAATAAATTCCGCAAAACGGAAAGTACCTACTGTTTTTTTTTTTGGAAAAATAAACAAACAGGTCAATTTTTTAATTTAATTTGTACAGGTGTTATGTAATTGAATGTCAATATTTAAGTAGGGGGTGATTTTTGGGCCCATTTTAAGAAGAAAACTTTATAAGAATGTATGTCCTAAGGGTCTTAACTTTTTAGATACAGGGTGGTAAAGTTTCATTAAAATAAATAATTTTTTCGTAATATCTGTAATACCGCTCTGGATATTTTAATGAAATTTCGTATACCAAGGGGAATTTTTTCATGTACCACGTTTCATTTTATTTCCATTAGTGACGATGGTGCACGATTGTGCAGAATTTTACCTGTATATTTTGGCAGACATTGATGGTACGCCACTGATTTCTGTTCAAATAGAAATCATTATTGGAATCCTCATTTATTTCCAAGCAAATTTGAATACTTATTTTTTTTTCAGGCCGATGCACGGTTTTCGCCTAAAAAAATAAAATCTGTTTCTCTACATGGTCACAAGATTGTCGTTAAATGACAATAAAAAATATAAAAATATGCATAGGTAAAATTCTGCAACATGTCACTAGTGGAGATAAAACGAAATGTGGTACATGAAAAAATGCCTCTTGATGAGTAATACCTGTCTATTATCATTAAAATATCCAGAGCGGTATTACAGATATTATGAAAAAATTATTTATTTTTAAAAACTTTAACACCCTGTATCTCAAAAGTTAAGACTTTTAGGACATACGTTCTTATGAAGTTTTCTTCTTAAAATGGACCGAAAAATTACCCCCTTAAATATTGACATTCAATTAAAAAACACCCTGTATACTCTTGGCGGAACATTTTTGCGTACAGAATGTTCCTTGGCGAGGTAATGACGACATTGTGTTTTTTTTAATAGAATACCCTGTATATTAGTGTAATTGAATTATTGTATCTTCATATTTCCTGAGAAAATCCAGTAAAAAATTTCCAGTTTTATTTCCGGTCGCAGTTTAAATTGATTAGGTTATGAGTTATTAAACAAGTGAAAATTGCAATTTTTCATTTTGAAAGCAGTATAGGGCATCGAAACCCGAGCGGAGGGAACGTGGCTTGAAGAACACGTTGACCCCCCAACTTTTTCCTACGTACGCCTCTGGTTCGAAGGTATTGTTTTTTTTTAGATCAATCATTAATTTCTATTATTTTTTTCACTAGTAAAATTTTGATATAGGGCTTGGTTTAAGATAAACCTACCTACTTAAGCAAGATGGGAAAAACTTTGAAACAGAATTAACAGAGGATTGGAAGAACATTTTTCGAACTTGACGTTAGTGTAAAAAAAAACATAATTTGTAATAATAAGCCAGCGGCGTGGGTAGGAAAAAGGTAGTAATGGCTAAATTTCTAAAACTATTTATGAGCTCATTTTTAAAGAAATTGATCTGAAAAATACCAGCTGTACTACCTAAATAATCTTTTACCTTCAAGAATTTCAAGAAATAAATAATAAAAAATAAAAATGGGGTAGATTTTCAAAATTTTTATGACGCTTAAAATTAAAATTTTAATTTTTTTTTTTAAATTAGTTAGCCAGTGGCGTGCATAGGAAAATGAGAAAAATTACTAAATTTCTATATCCATCTTATAGCCCGTTTTCAAAGGAATTGAACTGAAATTTTCACAGGTACCTACCTAAACAACTAAGTAGGTACACTAATATTTTAGAAATCTAATTCGAAAAGCAGTGAAAATACCTATATTATAACTGAATCAGATAAAAATACACTCACTATTTACCTATGCGATTGATGCGCAAGAAAGTTTTTCATCGAACTGCGATTCCATTCATCGATATTTACTCAGTAAAATCAACGGCAGTTAGAATCAGAAAACATGTCTACTCTCTTAAGGCAGATAATGGATAATTGTGGCGCCATATTAAACAAAAAAAATATTGTCAGTGATTGTAGAATGTATACTGCAAAAACACACCTGTATAAAAGCAGTCTGCTAAGTTTTAATTTTTGAAAGAACATTTTTTTATAACGTATGTACCTAATCAGTCTGCATTTTTATTAATACAAAAAATATATTTAATTTCAGCACAATCTCGTGAGATTTGCAAGTGGATCAAATGAAAAAGCCGGTGTTTACAGGTGCATGGAGAAATGTCTCACTAACTATGTTGGCCAATTTTGGGATTGGAAATTGGAAATGTTACGGTTAATAACCTGGAAATTATGGAAATAATCAAGAGTAAGTAATAATAATCTTAAAATTGTGCAATTTAATCAGAAGGGTCTAGTCTAAAAATTGTAAAAAAGTTTGATTTCTTTAAATAATATCTAGGGCCTCCGGTATATCGACATATATGGAAAAATGTGAAACGAAGTTGACCTTGTAGTTTTTTTTTGCATTCCAATCGAATGAAATAAACTTGGCAACACTGTTTCGAATTTATCTGAATTTCAATTAAATTCTTGAGACGGCTTTTCACTAGGTGGTACTTTTGGTGAGTCACAGCTTGTGACTTGTGGCCAATGGATTGCTGGGTCCCTTCGTCGTAGGAAGCCGCCATTACTAAAAGCCAGAAAAAAATTAACATTTGTTTGCTCATCTAAAAACTGCAGTCAGTGCCAATGAATTTACACACACATAGGGTATCAATTTTTCTACTTTCACCTCAAAAAATTTAATGAATTTTTGATGTTAATAAATTGATGTTAATTTTGAAGCATTGGATAATATACCTACACCTTATATAGGTACTTACAAAAGAAATAAACAGGGTGAGTCAGTTTCTTGTAGCAGGACTTCACCAATTTCATTTCAGCGCAATCCTGGATTAAATAGTTAATTTTTACTCTGAAAGAAAACCAGTTTGTCCCTTGAATTTCAAGTTCAAAGCCGCTATTTGGCTCTTTGTTCCTAGTTTGGAATGTTTGGGTTTGGATTGTTTGAACTCTGACGAATATTTGTGGCCCCTATAACAGTGACACAGACCATATGTTTACTAGAATTTCTGATGAATGACTTCAAATTATTTCAGTTTGTTTTTATCGGGGATTCTCTGAAATCGGCAGAATTTTATTCGGATATTCCATACCTTCTTCATTTTTAACATTTTTATAAATAAGCTCAGTATTTTCTGTTAAGTATATAATTTGTAAATCGGTATGAATATTCTATAGAGGTTTTCGCAAAAGCAATACATATTCTGAAAAAGATCGGAACAACGATGAATAACAATGAAAGCAAAAAATAATCAAAGTTCGGCGTCTCCCAATATTTACTTGCCGAATACCGAACTTTTGCGAATATTCGCCACATCCCTATCTATAGGTTTTACATAAATAATACGTAAGTAAGTAGGTATAGTACATATAAAAATAGCAAGCATATATAGTATTTTACCTATACTTACATTATATGTATAGTATACCTAAGGCAGAGGAATTAGAAAACTATTTTTCCATATAATTTCTAAAAATCTCCCAAAAATGTAAATAGTGAAAATTTTATCCACGACTTACTCTTTGATTTATAGACCGCTACTTACGCTCAGTGATTTCACAAGTAAAATAAAAGTATGATATGAACTCTTGAACCCATCTGGGGATGGGTATAGGTACCTATTATACCTACTAGTCAAAATATTGTTAACTAGTTTTGATAATTAAGATTTTCTGCTTTCACTTTTGTGGATCCTTATTGGATTCTTATGCCCGTATTCACAAAGCATTCCTGTCCTGTTATATCCCCAAAATAATTAAATAAACGGTATGAAGATATACAGTTTTTTAGCATTAGAATGAAATGGAAATAATTGATTACGTAATTATTTAGGAAATTATCGTTTGTGAATACGGGCATTAGGCTCATACATTTGAAAGAACCCTAGACTTTGAGATTACATAAATATTTTTCAATCATTCCAGGTGCCAGGTGCAGTAAGGATACCTATCATTCCCAATCACGGATTTCAGCATGCGAAGACAGGGCATTTAAGAGGGCATCAATTAACACTTTCGATGACCTCTTTATGGCGGTGATTTTGATTATATCTAATCATAAACTTAATATTCCATTTTTTAGATTTCATTTTGTTGTTGCATTTATCAAACTTTTTTAATCCAATCCAATTTTATTCGATCCAATTAAAGGTTTATTTTGTTTAGATTTACCTTTTTTAAAAGAGAACGTTTTTTGATTTTGTTTTTAAATATGATAAGTACCTATTAATTTGGAATTATGTTCAGACAATAAAATTTATTGAATTTTATCTAGGTGTAATATTTCTAAATATGTATAAACGTAGATTAATTAATTGGGATAGCAGTCGATAAAACAAAGAAAATTAAATACCTGTTGTTAACATTTATTAAAAAAATATCCAACATTATTATTAAACCATTTCCAGACCTCACTTTCTTACCTCTGAAGAAGAACTGAAATAAGTTTGGAAAACTTGGGTTTTTAGAAAAAAGAGTAGGTATCCTTTTCCTTATCGACTGCTATCCCGATTAATTAACCTACGTTTATATTTTATCATTAAATAATTTGATCAATTTATTTATAAATATAGGTATACATGTAGACTATTTATGGCACCAGTGTAGTAAAACTCATGCAGTTTAGTAAAGGTTTTTCTTAAGTTTTTATTTAATTAAGTAGTTTAATTTAATGCAATTTAATTGGGTCCTATTCAAAGTTTACTTATGTTATAGATTTTCTCATTTTATAAGAAAACTTTTTAAATTTTGTTTTTAAATAAGATATCAATTTTTTTATTAGGTTCAATCTTTATAAGTATTATGGGTGTAAGTACTTACACTATTTTTGTTTTTAAGTTATTGTTTTGTTTATTTCGATTTAATTAATAATGGTTCAAAGTTTATTTTTAGTTAGATTTAATTTATGAGAAATTTTTTTTATTATCTACCTAAGTATGTACTTACATTATACAGGGTAAGTTTTTTTCAATGTTTAGTACAGGGATCTCGTAAACTACTGCAGTTAGAGGAACGGTTAAATGGGAAAAGTAGTGCAGTTTTATGAGCTTAATTCGAAACAGCTTTTGTTTTTTTGAAAATCTCCATGGCTTCCTAGATATTTAACATAAAGTAAATTCCGCGGATTTCTTTACACCGAGATAGCAGTCTTATTATTGGGATTAGAGAAAAATCGTAAAGGAAAACCTTTTAGACGATTCCATAGACAATAAAACGGCGTTACAATTTTTTTTATTTGTTGTGTCATTTTCGAGCTATGACGTAAACTTATGTTTTTTTAAATGTAAGTCATAGTTGGCTATGACATCATTCGATATGTCTTTTTTTTCTAAATACAACGATATAAAACTCGATATCGTTTTTTCGGGAAATAAAAAAGTTAGGACGGTTTTTAATTTTTTGTAACGCCGTTTTATTGTCTATGGAATCGTCTAAAAGGTTTTCCTTTACGATTTTTCTCTAATCCCAATAATAAGACCGGTATCTCGCTGTAAAGAAATCCGCGGAATTTACTTTATGTTGTATATCTAGGAAGCCATGGAGATTTAAAAAAAAAACAAAAGCTGTTTCGAATTAAGCTCATAAAACTGCACTTCTTTCCCCATTTAACCGTTCCTCTAACTGCAGTAGTTTACGAGATCCCTGTACTAGACATTGAAAAAAACTCACCCTGTATATATATTTTTCATTATATTTTATATTTTATAAATTCTTGAAATACAAAGTGAATTTTATTTGTTTATAATAGTCTTATTATTAGTTACTGTACTGATGTACGATGTACCTACCTTTGGCCGAGATTACAAATTCCTATACCTATTATAAAAAAATTAGATGATTTTTCGTCATTATTTGTTATTGAAATATATTTAATTATCTTCATTATTTTTTGAAAAATGTAATTTTTTTAAATTAATTGATGTTCTATTGTTCCGTGGCTCAGTAATGACGACATTGTAAATATTTTTCGTAATAGGACACCGTTGTATATTATTGTAATTTCATATTTTCTGAGAAAATCCAGTAGGTAATGGTGTTTACAATAAATTTCTGTCTAAACTGAGTACGTTATGAGTTACGTATAGGCAAGTGAAAATCGCAATTTTCCAACTTTAAAGCAGTGGGTACATCGGAAACCGCTCCCAATATCGGAAAACAACTTACATGCACCTATCTTAACTTTTCATGCAATATTTTATTAGGTAGTTTGAATTTCTATAGGTACAAGGTGATGAAAATTATCATATTTTTTATCACCCTGTACAAAAATTTCATCTACATCGCAGGAAAGAGGAAACCATGTAAAAAGTTAAGATAGGGACATGTAAGCCGTTTTCCGATATTTGCAGCCGTTTGCGATGTAGGTACTGCTTTAGAGTTACAAAATTGCGATTTTCACCTATTTATAACTCATAATAAAATACTCAATTTAAACTGTAACTGTCAAAACTAATCTTACTGGATTTTCTTAGGAAATATGAAAATGCAACAAAATACAGGATATCCTATTAAAAAACAGACAATATCGTCATTACTGAGCCAAAAGGAACAGCCTGTATAAAAATGTTACTTTATAACAAAAATAAAATTTAAAAAAATACCTCTGTTGCGTTTTTTTTTTTTGCAAATATTAACTGACAAAATTAATTTATTCGTTCATATAAAAATCATGTTGTTAACAAATACTTATAATAAGCTTATGACAACTTTTGAAATAAGTGCAGATTTAAATTTTGAAACAGCTTTTCCACTCTATTGCTGTGCACTTGAAACGCTAGTTTCATTTGTATATTACAACTGAATAGACTTTGAAACTTCCCTTTGAAGTATCAGTGAAAATTACAATCAATTTTAGTGTGAACGTGGGCCGTTAATTTCATTTGAATTGTCCAGAAAATTAACATCTAAATTTAGTTGCAATGTTGCTTTGCGATTTCACTGCACTTTTCATTTGCAAAGCTACTGTAATGTTCCTGACAAAGTTCCGGAAATTACAAGCGTAATTTATTGAACTTTGCTGGTATATAACATTTTTAACCTTGCAATAAAGTGGTTGCAACGTTACTGAAATGTTATTGTGAAGTTTTCTGAACCTTGCTAGTACTTTGCATTTGAAACATTGCAGTGCAACGTTGCTGCACGGCCGTTAGGAGCATTGCATCAACATTGCAGGAAGTTAACTGCGTCTGTATTTGCAACGTTACACTTTGCTATGAAATGTTAATGCAACATTGCTGCAATATTTCTATGCCCAGTGGGTAGGTACAATCACAGAATAGGTACAATCAGAATATATAAACTTCAATAAAAATACCGAGTTCGCGCATCTACTCGGCGCATAGGAGATCCGCCATGATTTGAGATGAGCTTTCATTAGTTTTGAATGCGGGCCCACAGAATAGAATTGTACCTATTCTGTGACGGGCCTGCGTTTCTACTCTGAAGCAATGGCCGCTAGAGGTGTGGCTTGTCTCTAAAAGATCGAAGGCGCCTCCGGCGAGTTTAGCTTCTGATTTATTCTATTCTGTGGTACAATCCTCACTTTTTTCATGAACGCAGAATTCGTCATCTAGTCATAGAGCAAATACCTTAAAATATTTTAGCGTAATTGCGGTCATAGTATATTATATAAAACATCTCTTTTCGTGCCAATAATCTTTACAGGTACATTATATATTAAACGGCTGGTTGGAACTCCATTCTTTGACTCTTTTATAATTTTGAAGTATAATTACAAAAACGTGCAACAATTAATTTGACAAGTTATCAAACTGTCAACGAGCGTAAATTATTGAAAGAATTATTCAATCAACTTTTTTTGTTGAATAATTTTTAACTTTTTTGTTGAACTTTTTTAAGTCAGTTTGAGAGCCACTGACAACTACATAAAATTTATTCACGTAATGACACTCTATTCTTATTCTTTGTGCTGTTAATTTAATTCTCATTCAAAACCAATGTTGACGTATATTTATTTATGCGGGATGGAGTGTTTAGACAAACTTGACGGTTTCTATGAGAACCACGTAAATGAAACAAAATAAATTAAACCATCAGAAGGATGAGTATTCTTAATCGATACATATGACTTTTTAAACTTAATCGTACTATAGGATAGGAGGGTGAAAAAAATCAAACCTCGACTGGACTGCAATATAAATTAATAATACACAAAAATACGTTAAGTTAAACTAAACCCTTTTCCAAGAGAATTCCAAGTGCTTGTGGCAAAGAGGGTTCGAGGGTTGTGTTAGTTGTTAATTATTGTTCTTGTTATTAGCATGATAGGATGTCATTCTAGTCTAGTCCTTCTGGATAATTTCTATACAAGGCTCAAAAAGACAAGTGATATAAAATTTGACATTGATGTTAACTGACAGAATATGTATAATGTCAAGATTGTAACGTTATGTCACCAGTCAATAGCAATATAGATAGACTTGTAATTGTAAACAAAATATTTAAGAGTAAATTATAAATTATTTCAATTATTAATAACACGAATGTAAATGTAATTAATTAAAAATCTAAACTTGAGTATTCCGAATAGTGGAAGTAAGAAATAGTGTTCTAAAAATTTTTTTCGGTTATTGAACTGTGTTTTAAAATTTCCGTTGTATTATAATAATAATTAGTTAATTAGCAAGAAGTCTGCAGTATCTGCAGCAGTGAGCAGATATGAATCTACATTTCAAGTTCAGGAATTTAATATCAGTAATACCATCACGCCAGTGGGTTAGTTTCATGGTCACTTAATAATATTGATTGATTATACCCCCTAAAAGAAAATGGAAATTAATGTCGAGACAGCAGTTCGAATATGTCCTGTGGGCTACAATCAAGGCGAAGCGATATGTGTCCAGGCTGATGTAGGGAACAACACAATTCAGGTGATTAATTCACACAACTACCCTGTGAATTATGCATTGCCGGTGGACTGTTGCCAAAGCACTGTATTCTCTACGTCAGTAAGTCCGTTGATCAACTATCTTCTGGAAGGCTGTGATGTGTCTGTAGTGAGTCTGGGACAAGCTGCTGTCGGTAAGTCATACACTTTATTGGGCCCAGGTTTCCACTTCGCGGCGAGCGAAACTGAGCACGGCATCATACCGAGATTTATCAGAGAAGTCTTCAACAAGCTAAAGCTGCACCGGGAGAGACTGTCAACGATTCACATCACTTGGTCTCAGATTTGCGGCGAGAATGTGCAAGATTTATTAGGCAGCGGGAGCGTCGAATGCACTAATATATTGGACGCTTTTCAGTTGATACAGCTGGGAATGTCTAATATTTCACCTAAATGTGCCCATACGTTATTCACTTTGACTTTGGAACAGCAGTGGGTAGTCGAAGGAGCCATTCATCATCGAATCTCAACGGCAAGTTTTGCTGATTTAGCTGCCAGCGAGAAACTATTGCTTCAGGACAATAGCGGAGTGCTCCAAACGATACCAACAGACAGTGGGTTGCAGGCTTTGCAGAGATGCATAATGACACTATCCGAGCCATGTCTAACACAGTACAATAATATAAATCTCATTCCATATACTCAGTCAGTATTAACAACATTATTGAAAGATTCTTTTGGCGGCCGAGCTAAAACATTACTTCTATGCTGCATATCACCATTTCTTAAAGATTTTACTGAAACTGTGTATACATTACAGTTGGCCTTGAGAGCACAGACAATTAAAAATTACGTAACAATTAATTCATACACTACATTTGATACTATGCCAGACAATCAGTTAGATGTTTTCGGCTTACAATTTGCTGCTAGTCAACTGACCAAACTAGTGTCGAATGCGGAAGAATTGTTCCAAAAATTACTCACCAACGGATCTTTACCGAAGAATGATTTAGAACTGATCGTGCAATGGCTGAATTTGAAACAAGAATGTGAAGAATGTTTGAGCGACAATTCAGAACCTCACAGGTCCTTAGAGAGAATCGAAGAAGAAATCGAAGATAGTTATGAGAGCAGCGATCTCGAAACGGCCGACGATGAAGCCAATGAAGATGTAACGGAACACATCGATTTATTGCTGGATGAATTTAGAATACGCACTGACGATCAGATTTTCAAAAGCATAACCAAAGATTTAGTTTCCAAGTCTCCAGTAAAGGAAAGTACGAATAGTTCTAATGTCGATTACCACATTAAAGGGGCTCGAGGAAGAAGAGGTAGCATACATTCGGTGGACGAACTACATCAGAATATTTCCATGACGTCTAATCTTAGTGAAGAAGACATCCTGTTATCGTGCAATCAAAAACTGAAAGAAGAAACGCAAATGAGTTACGAGACCAAGAAGAAAATTCATAAACAAATATCGAATGCTCTTCAGGGATGCCAGAGGCAAATCTCTGACTTAGAAATGACGATTCGAGCTAAAGAAGAGTTAATCGATCAATTAGTGAAGCACGAGGGTACAAAATCGTCGGCTAGAAACAAAGTTGAACAGAAGTGCACTCAACTTCGAACAGAGACTGAAAGTATCAAAACTAAACTATCTCAAGCTCAGTTACAAGGTAATACTCATTTGGAAGATTTATATAAAAAAGAATTACTCGACTTGCAGAATAAGATATCAGATATAGAATTATTGAAAAATATAACCGAAGACGGGAAAAAATTGATGGAAATTGAAAGTGGTCTACATAAATTGAAGAAGAAGCTTGAAAAATGGAAAAAATACAAGTACGAAGAGGAGAAGTTGAAGCATTTTTACGAGAAACAGCTCAAGCACCAGAAAAAGAAAATGGCTAACAGTGGAGAGAGTGTGAACAAAAAGTGTAATTCCGCCGCTACTAATTCATCTGACCTGAAAGCGTTGGCTTTAATAACCCCGAATTGTAGCACAAATACGTCGTTATCGTGTGAAGATCTTGAATGTCTCAGGCATGAGATCAGAAATTTGAGGAAAACTCGTGATTTTCTACTCGAGCAGCAGTCAAAATTAGGAGATAAATCACAGAATCGTAAAATATTGAGCGATTTCGATGAAAGACAATTATTGCACATCGATGAAGCGATCGAAGCGATCGATTTCACAATCGAATACAAAAACGAAATAATGTGCGGCAGGACGCCTTCAATCGATAAAGCCTTAGAATTCCAAACCGATCAGGCCGATCGGATGCTGATCGAGCGTCTGATCAAGCTAAACGAAGACGAACTGAGAAATCTCCTTCACAAGTGTTTTCAGAAAATCATTGAACTTCGACTGAGCAGCAGAAAATTAGAACTGGAAATTACGAATTTTGAAAATAAAAACGAGAACCTAGTCTGTCGCGTTCTGAATTTAAGTCACACGTTACAGCAGGTGCGATTGGAAGACGAGAGGAGGTTCGTGTCGCTTCAGCAGAAATACGAGGATAAACTGCATCTGGTGCTTCGTCATTTGGTGAATGAGAACGGGGTTTTGGGTGGCCCAAAGCAGTTACTGCAGTTAACCGGTACTAAACAGGGGGATAAAAGTCTGATAGCTCGTTTCACCAGCTTTGCCCGCCACGAAACAGTAACCCCGAGACAAGTTCAAGGAGCAGCTGCCGCTCCACAAGGAAAAGTTACCAGGCAGAAAAACAAAATATTCATACAACAAACGAAATGAAGATCAATCGAATAATCGTGTTTCTTAGTATTAGAGCTCATCATATCATATTAAGGTTGCTTAATCAAATTAATTAAATTGCCATTGTAAAACCGGAAGCTGAAAGGTACTTACTGTGTTATAAAATAAAATAAAATAAAATAAAATGTCTAATACTAAATAGAATGTTTCAAAATGACTCTACAATATTGGTTTTTAATTTTTATGATAAATTACTTACAAAACATGCAATCATTAGAAGTATTGTTTTGTTGGTTCAATTCAGAATATAAGCGATAATCCATAAAAAAAATTGAATTGTTATTATTACGCCCCTAAAAAGCCATAGCTGCCCCTGGGCTGCTATAGCCCTATTAGCTCAATGGTTATGACGGCCCTGATTGTATTTACCTTTTTAATAAGTTGTGTATAAATTAATGTAATTTTGAAACATTTTATACATACTCATGGATTTTAGATGGCAGTTCAAAGTAAAAAAAATAAATTTCAAATATTATGTATTTAGAAAAAAATTAGGTTTAGTGGAACCAGAGATATAACGAAACGGAATACTTATCGAATAACCCCATTTTATGATTTTAACAATAGGGCAGTAGTCATAAAAGTGACCCCCAAGAGTGGAACTAATCTGCTACTCTACCTTTCGGCTTGCATTTATTTGCTTAGGTTGACAGAAAGTCTGTAAAATCCAGAAAATCCTCAATAAAATCATCATAATAAACCAAAAATCTTTTCGTTATATATCTGATTCCACTATACTATTGCTTCTCCTTGTGCATAGTTATGTAAAATTTTTTAATTCTAAAACTTTGATGACATTTGACTCATGAAATTTGGTATTCTGATATTAAGTGTGCCTACACTGTCTACGTAAGTTGGAGTCATATGGAAAATTTTTTTACTATCAATTTTAGGAAAAAAGTTATTCTCCATAAAAAGTTTTGCTTGGTCTGAACCTAAAATGAAATAGTCAGACATCAAAATTTTACAGTGGTAAGTATACGAGGTTTGTCCAAGAATATGAATTTTGCAGAAGAGTAAAATACCTTATTCTCGACAATATTAAAAATGTTATTCAAAAAAGTTGATCAGAATTGCAAACAACATTCAAATATGCAATTACATGCAGCGTAACAAACCAAAAACACCATAAAAACTAAAACAATACTGGTAAAATGTTTCTCTTTGATAAAACACATATTTGAATGTTATTTGCTCCTTTTTCAACAATTTGATCAATTTTAGACATTGTCAAAAATAAAGGTACTTCTTTTAATAAATGTAGGTACTTCTTTTTTGAAAGATTCGTGTTTTTGGACAAACCTCGTATACGACTGCAAAAATTATATGCCTGACTATTTATAATTTTATGTTTCAGACCAAGCACAACTTTTTATGGAGAATAAGTTTTTTTCCTAAAATGGATAATAAAAAGTTTTACAAATAACTCCAACTTACGTAGACACACTAGTTCTAAGGGATGGAGCTGTAATAGTCAATGAATTTTAGGCCAATCAGATATCCAAATAAGCATCTAATTTAAAGTAAAAATGAATGCAATTTCTTTGTATACTGGGTGTCCCAGACTTAATTGACCAGGCCATATCTCATATACAGGTTGAGATAATCGAGCCGAATAAAAGGCATATTATTATAATTTTTCAAGCTGTATAACATGACAGCATGAAAACAACCCCCACTCCAACATTCCCTAAGTTACAGCGCCCACCCTTAAAAAAATGAATAGCACCCTGTATATATTTTTGTATATTCAAAACCAGTATTCGATTGTCTATTCAGATGATTTTTCAGATTCAAAATTGGTTGAGAAATAACCAAGAAAAGGTTCATCAAGGTGGTCATGACTTTTTATCTGAACTTTGTCTGAATGACTTTAGCTGTCAAAATTTATCAATTTCATACAGCTTGAAGAATTATAATAATATGCCTTTTATTCGGCTCGATTATCTCAACCTGTATATGAGATATGGCCTGGTCAATTAAGTCTGGGACACCCGGTATATGGGCCTTGGTCTTTTTACTCTTTTTAATTTGTTTCTGTACTTTGTTTGATTTTAAATTAAGACTTTAAATTTTAAAGTGGCCTCAATTTTATAATGGAATCGACCCTTAGTGATTTTTCTGGAATTCTTTCATAACAATGTTTCAGAAATCAAGCTGTGAATAATAATCGGGTATTAGATTTCCAACTTTTCTCATAAAGTGCTCAGAATTATTGGAAGTTACATTTCTCTGGACTTTAATTTTCTTACCATCTTATAATGGAACATTAAAACAAATATTTTCATTTTTTTTTTAATGAAAGTTTTTAATTCGGTTTGTGTTGGTAAGAAACCCAATAAAGTCAAATGTTAAATGAGTTGTAAAAAGTATGTCAGTCAATCTTGCATCATCAACTTTGATATATGTAGTTTTTTTTTGGTGGGATTTTTGTTATTGTGCTAAGAAAATCAAAAACTATTTAGAACAAAAATGGTGATGAAAATGCATTAAAATTGGTATGATAGAGTACTTTTGTAAAAGTTTGGTAAAGTTTGAACAATCAGAAAGGCCTAGTTTAAATAATTGAAAAAAAATTGTACTAAAAAATTAGAAGTTTTTACAGGGGTGATAATTAAATCAAATTTAACACTTTTTTAATGCAAAATCTAATATCAAAATCAAAGCTTCCTTTTCCCGATAAAAAATTATACTTTGAATATTTTTATATGAACTTGGATGAAGCAATATTAACATAAAATGAGTAAAAATTACAGTATTAATATTAATCAAGAATAATTGCATGCAAGATTAATATTTATATATTTAAATAATGCAATATAATAATTCTAATTGAGAATTAAGTAATTTATTTATTATGTGTGATTTAGATGTACGAAGTAGAAGTAGTCTTATGATAAGAATCAGCACAATGAAGGCAGAAAATAGCTTGCATGTTATTTATAATAAATTTTAGATGATATTTTAGACATTTGTGATTTTTAGCGTGTAATTAATTAGTTATAAGAATAGTCTCAAGTTATTTATGTCGCTTTTTTATACTTCAGAAAGAATCACACATTACTTACTTATCGCACTTATCATTCTAATGGATATTCGCATCACAACCAAATATTATTGTAATAATTAGTAATTTTTTTTAACACATTTTTCATATCATCAGGTCTATGATAGAGAGATAAGAGACAAGCAATCAGTAGACTGACCAGTAGTAAAAAATTGAATTAACTGGTAAAGACATGAAATTTGAAATCACGAGGATAATTAGCTAATACAAGTCACCTCTTGATGAATATGCAACTTATATTAGTGGAGCTTTTTTAACCCAATTATTTGATTTCTCTCTGGCACTTCCTCAATTTGTCCATCTCCGACTAGTGAGCTCATATGATTTTCTTTTCTCTCAGCATCCACCAAAACTCAAACTATACTTCAACTTGTTCTTGTGAAAGTACTTGGAAATTATTTACAAATTGCATTCTTCTAGTTAGATTTCCATGAATCCTTTGCATAATATGTTTCTTATATTTTTTTAATGTACCTAATTGATATTTGAATATTATGTGTTTATGTGTACAATAATAAATTAAAATTGATTACAGAGAAATTACTATTCTTACTTTTATTAAAAGGCTTATTAATAATTATTATCCATATAAGATCATTATAGTGTATGATGGTTAATTGTTTGATGTGATTGCATTTCAGCTCAGAACATCCACAACTCAACATTTTTTTAAAGAAAACAGGAGTCATATCTTTTTTTTTTAAGTTTGTCTCATATTTACATCTTCTTGCGAATATGTGAATTTACAGTTGAAGCTCGATTATCCGGATCGCGATTATCCGGAATCCGCTTTATCCGGAACAAAATTGATTTTTAAAACCGCCGCTTTATCCGGAACGATCGTGGTCCGTATCCGAAATTTGAACGAAAAATCAAGTCATCCGCGTTGCGCCTTCAAATACTCCGCATTATCCGAAATTGTAATATGTAGGTACATATATGTATAGATATGTATACAAAATATTGATAATTATGTTGGGATAGCAGCCAATTAAACACGCAGGTTTTCTCTTTTTTCTTTTTAATCAACCCAAGCTTTCGAGCTTTTCTTTAGCTCTTCGTTTTTTTTTTTTTGATATGTACACAAATATGTATGTTTTTATTTGATTACGAAGATTTATTACTATGTTGAGTTGTTTTTAACAATAAAAAGTCATGTAACTTACCTGACTACATTATTTTATATATTCGTAAAAAACTCCGTATTATCCGAACTTTCACTTATCCGAAATGAGTTCGGTCCACATTACTTCGGATAATCGAGCTTCTACTGTATTGCTTCCTTCAGATTGGCATACTTTTCCATTTTTGTTATGGGAAATATGTTCGCTGTATCCTCCAAAGTAGTTTCAAAGCTTCTCTCTTCTTCTTCTGGTACCTTGACCATGTTGTCAATCATTGTTTTGTTGATAGCTGCTCGGAAAAGTTGATATGTAGATTTCTCGTACCATTGCCTCAAATTCGTCAACAACGATGTTTTCCTTCTCCCTGGACCATGTTTGCCGAGGATTTTTCCTTCTATAATTAGATGTAAGATCTCATATATCGCCAATATGACCAAAATACTCTAATTTGCGTTGTTTGATAGTTTTAACTATTTCTAGATCTTTGGCCATGCGAGCCTCATTGAATATTTCCTGTGAGTAGACGTTGAAAAGCAGTAGCGACAAAATACAGCCCTGTCGTACTCGTCGTTTGATGCTAATTTTATTCAATATCAAATTTTTGTCATGTCGTTTTAAGAATTTGTAGCATTTTGTCATGGCGTACTTTGTCTAAAGCTTTTTTTTTAAAGTCGATCGAACAAAGGTTAATATCACGACATCTTTGGAATAGTACCTGAACATCAAATACCGTCTCTCTAGTTCCTAGGACGCCTCTAAAACCAAACCGACTGTTTCCAATTCTTTCCTAAAACTTACTATATATCCTCCCATGCACCATTCGCAAAAATATTTTCCATAATCATAATTTTGCTGGTAAATTTATCTATCTGTGGTGGTTTTCCTTTAACTTCCTAGTATCTGAATTTCATCCGGCCAATCTGGAACAGAAGCTGTTTGTAGCCACCCCCTCAGGGTCAGACGCTGCTTGCTAGTTTTGGTCCGCCCGGGTATTTGATTTCCCCGGTTCCACTCATATTTGAGAGGCATCCCTCTATCCGCCACCTGATGGGAAACTATTTTCTTCACAATAGCTCAAAAATCAATTTTTTTTTTAATAATTCAATAAAACCTCACACCCCATTTCCTTCTTAATAAATATTCTGGGAACCTTACTTCCATACTTCTATACACTGTAATGAGATTTTTTAATAACTGCAGCTTTAGCCATCAATCAAAAGCTTACTGAATAATGTAATTTATATACAATTTTGATACACATACATAATACATTACATAACCTAGTCATATATAAACAAACAAATTGTTAATGAATTATTAATCAATCAATAATTAATAATAACCAAAATATATTGTATAAGTGATATATTAAACATAATAAAGTAAAAGTAAACAACTAAAAGAAATTCCGTATTCACAAGATTTGAAAGAATTTTTGGTTTAATTTTGAGTTCTAGTGAACTCAAAATCCCAAAATCCACCTAATGAAAATTTCTAAGTTAATTTTCAGTGTTTTTTCTTGTTCTTTTTTTGTAAATAGATGTGGGTTAGACATGTTTGTATTATCATTCAGTTATACCAGTGATGTAATTTTTGTACACTCTCAAATTATAGTTATTATTCTAAATTGACGAAACATTAATCAGAATCAATTAAATGTTTTTAAAAGTTGTTCCTGCTCAGTATCCCCAACACAGTTCTTTATAAATAAAAGTAAATCATTCTCAACCCTTAGCTTTTTACAGAAGGAACAAGAAAGTCTTTTAATGAGTATGTTCGCTTTAAAATTTGTTATTAATTATTATTGTGGTGTAGATTGTGTTATTGTAGTAGGTATCTTAAGAAAATATAACGGTTCGTAAAAAATAAAGTGAAAGGAAACTGAATCACCCTTTTGATACTGATTTAAGTTTTTTTTCTCTCTAGGTTGTAAATATGTACATCTATCATGTAAGTAGATAACTTTGAATGTATATTTCGCAACAGTACCTATGTAACAAGAACAATTTTAGCGCAGAATGACTTATTACAAATCTGTATATACATAAAACTTTTGTATATAAAAATAAATACATATTCTACTGGATTTATTTATTTAAATATGATAACAACCTTTATTTTGTTGAAAAATTTTATTCTATGATTAAAATTTAATAAATTACTTGCCATTTGTTGCTATTTGTAAGTATTGTAAGCACAATCAGTTAGTTTTAGGAACAAGTTTTAGTAAGCTTTCAAATAAGTTTTATCATGTAAAAAATTCTATAGAAATATGGTTATTTTTGGTCATCATATATTAGTATCGAAGATGAGAAAAGAATGTTAATGCTCAAAATTTAATCACAAAATATTCAAATCTGCTGGAAAGGTTGCTTTGGCTGAATATTTTATATTTTCTTATAAATCTCTTTGCAGTAATTAATTATAATAATTATTTAAAAAATTTAAAGTATTATTTTGGTAAAGAAATATGTAATGAAATAATCCATTAAAAGTTTAAATTTTTTTTATAATTTTCAGAGTTTTTTATGTTTTGCACCATAGAGAAAGATAATATAATAGAGTGTTTGATTACTCGTTAAACTCTAGGTAACCTGCGACGGTGGCGACTACCTGGGCTACCGGAGATACCATTGATAAACGGGACATTCAAATTTAAATTTATACCTAATTATTAATTGAAAAATTATTTTTACGGTTGAAGTGTCGCCACTTCGACAAATAAACTTTGAGGCATCAATATAAAACTTCTTTATTCTTAATAGGTACACAATATATACGACGAGTATACTAATAATCGCAACAAATGCTTTCTACAAAATTTTCCTCACATAAATACAGGCCAGTTTTTACAGAATAAGATGCTTTCATTTTTATAAACCGCAGTTTTCTCAACGTGTAAAGACTTTTCCAGGAAAAAGGAGAAGACATTTGCTTTGTAATAATAATTGTTCTTAATAATTTCAATATAAAAGGCATTCCAGCCATCTGCTGGATCGTGCACCGCAGACGCCGTCGCTTGGTTGAGATGCTGCAGACGTGTATACCTATTATAGCTACAATCCACCGAAGTGGTAGGTCACGTAACTGGGTCCTCTACGAGAGGAAAGCAGAAAAAAAGGATCTCTCTGAAAAAAATTACAAAAAACTACATTTTTATGATTAATTAGTTTCGAGTGAAGAAGCAGGCATTTTAAAGAAAAACTCCAAGAATCAGATTTATACAGGGTTACTGGTAACTGAATACATTCCTTTGGTGATCTGATAAAACAAAAGGTAAGGAGTAAATTAACCCCAACATGCACTATACAAAACTCAATAGATTTTGAGATATTTCGATTTTCAACTTTTCTTAAAAAAATGGTTTCAAATGTCTTGAAATGTAATTTTCAAAAAATCTACTTTAACTTTTTGATTTTTTTTTTGCTGGAATACTTGTCCAATACTATGCTTCCTTCTGGAATAAAAAATATCCTGAGGTATTTCGATCGTGTGAAAATTTCAAAGAAAAACTTTCACAAACTATTTTTTTTTTAAATAAGATTTAAAAGTTTTTACAACTTATTTTCGCAAAATTGTCAAGGCAACTTGCGTACAAATTGTTTTAAAAACTTCCCTAGTGTAGTAGCTATCTAACAAGGTACGAATCTTGTACAAGAATAACAGAATCTCCCCGCTATGTACCGTTACCGAGGAACAAATCCTTAAGTCGGGACGTTTAAAAAAAAATACGGCCCTGAACGGGGGTCTTAAAATTCTCGGATCCGGCCCATCTTCAACAGGTCGTATTTGGGGGTCCCGAGCTTCGTCCCTACCAAGTTTCGTCCCGATCGGTAAAACTTTCAGACACTTAGAGTGTTTCCTAGGCTATTCCCGAAAAATCCCGAAGTTCCCGAAAAAATTACCCTTCCCGGGAACGGATCCCGCTCATTTTCAATGGGCATCGTCCCACGGTGCGCCTCTTCAATCAAGTTAAATTTCAACTTTCCCACATGAAAACTGGCGGCTCTAGAGTGTTTCCTAGCAAAGTCACAGACAGACAGACCGACAGACAGACATTTTTCGGGCACAAGAATACGTATACTTACGAAACTTCTGTGACTTTGCTAGGAAACACTCTAGAGCCGCCAGTTTTCATGTGGGAAAGTTGAAATTTGGCTCGATTGAAGAGGCGCACCGTGGCACGATGTCTATTGAAAATGAGCGGGATCCGTTCCCGGGAAGTGTCATTTTTTCGGGAATTTCGGGATTTTTCGGGAATAGCCTAGTAATAGCCACTCTAATGCCCGTATTCACAAACGATAATTTCCTAAATAATTACGTAATTATTTAAATGAGTGAGATGGAGATATGCAGTTTCTTTGCAATAGAATGAGATGGGGATAATTGATTACGTAATTATTTAGGAAATTATCGTTTGTGAATACGGGCATAAGTGTCTGAAAGTTTTACCGATCGGGACGAAACTTGGTAGAGACGAAGCTCGTGACCCCCAAATACGACCTATTGAAAATGGACCGGATCCGAGAATTTTAAGACCCCCATTCAGGGCCGTATTTTTTTTAAAACGTCCCGACTTAAGGATTTGTTCCTCGGTAACGGTACATAGCGGGGAGATTCTGTTATTCTTGTTCAAGATTCGTACCTTGTTAGATAGCTATTATACTAGGGAAGTTTTTAAAACAATTTGTACGCAAGTTGCCTTGACAATTTTGCGAAAATAACTGGTAAAAACTTTTAAATCTTATTTAAAAAAAATAGTTTGTGAAAGTTTTTCTTTGAAATTTTCACACGATCGAAATACCTCAGGATATTTTTTAATCCAGAAGGAAGCATAGTATTGGACAAGTATTCCAGCAAAAAAAAAAATCAAAAAGTTAAAGTAGATTTTTTGAAAATTACATTTCAAGACATTTGAAACCATTTTTTTAAGAAAAGTTGAAAATCGAAATATCTCAAAATCTATTGAGTTTTATATAGTGCATGTTGGGGTTAATTTACTCCTTACCTCTTGTTTTATCAGATCACCAAAGGAATGTATCCAGTTACCAGTAACCCTGTATACTTCTACAGAGATCTCTTATTTTCAAAAATTACGAAAAAATTTACGCATCGTCTTGAGAAAAAGATTAGCAACTCATGTCTTAATAAACTGCTTTTTCTTCATATTGCTTCGTTCTCTTGTAAAAAATATGAAGACAGATAATTCCTAGACTTTCATTTGATGCTTTGACTGAGAAGGAAGAGTTTTACAGAGAAACTCCAAGAAACAAAAAATACTTATTTTATCAAAGAATGTGCCTGATTTTTCAGAGTTTTGTAGGCAACAAAATAAGCGGCCCATTTATTTGAGGCCTGGTCACGTGAACTTCTTTACTTAATAAAATGCCCAATAGTAATGTACCAAACTAAATAAGTATAAACAGAGAAGATAACATGCACACCGTATCACATCAGAATCTCAGCAACTCCAAAGATTTGTATTCGCTTATGTACATTCTAAAAGTGTTTTAATGCATTTTTTCTTGGGCTTTGTATTAATAATTTTGATAAATCCATCGTTGTGACTAGAACTGCTTTTAAACCAGGACATAGACAGAAATGTGGTTCCCAAAATATTTTTTTCGCATTCAGAAAGAGTTTTCGATTTATTTAAAATAATTTTTACTACTTACAACAACATGAAGCAGCATAGCACTTACCTTTCAAAAAGTCAACGCATATGCGAAAGTTGTACGCTATTAAAACTGTTATTAATTGGGTAAATTATTATAAATTATATTTCTAGGTAAGTACTTTAAAGGTAAAGTTTTATCTAAACTTTATTATTATAGTTTGATTAAATACTCAAATAATTAAATAAATCAAATTTGACACAATTACAAAACTATTGTCGTTATACTACGCATTTTAGTTTCGAAATCGTCCGCAATGCGCGATGCGCTACCGGAATGCGCGTGAACAGTGTACCCATTTTCGTCCGTCGTTCTGACGGTCTCTTTATAGTATGTTGTCTCTGTTTTGCACACTAGAACCGGAAGAACCTGAACTGGGTTCTAAAAAATTAGTTACCTACTTGTTCCAAAAATGTATAATTTTCTTTTAATTAATTAAAAAACTCATTTTTTTTTTTAATCAATGGTAATTGGTAATATGTACCTATGTATAAAATAACAATTTTCTAATACTTGTTTTACACTTGCCTCCCTCATTTATGTAGCTGACTCAAACAACATAGCACAAAACCGAAGAAACTTTTTAAATGAATAAAAACATAAACATGTTTAAAACTTTATTTTAGAATATTGAACATTTTCGTCAACAATTTATGGCCTTTGAGCTGATATTAAGTAAATATTTCATTAGATACCTTAATAAACATTATAGAATATATAGCATAAAAATACCAATTCAGAATAGAGCAATAATTATCTACTTATAGTTAACAGGTTTGATTATTTTTATTGAACCTTGCTTCTTAGTTCGGTGGTTTCATGGCAAAAGGTGCTATGTGATCGATTTTATGAAAATACGTTTTTTACACCAATGTTGACATGATAAAACGTTCTATCTACCTTTAAAGTATTATAGTTCTATTGGCCATACTTTTATTTTTATTTTTCAATAAAGAATTTCAAATAAACAGTCTTTGTTATTAAGCTTCAAACTTTCTTTTTGCTCTCCTGAAAAATTGTAATTTGCACGGATGGCACCTTTTGCCATAAAACCACCGCAGTTGTTAAATGTTCTTCTTCGTTTTGAGTTTTAGGTTCTTGATATTAAAGTATTATTTTTCAAAAATATTTTTATAAAAATGAAACGTTTCGGGACCGATTGGTCCCTTGTTCACTCATAAATTGTAAAAAATATGTAAAAACTTAAAAATACTTTGAAAAATCATAATTATTATAGTAAAATGTCGCAAATGGTGTGTTTTTTCAAATTTTAATTTTAGAAAAAATATAAATTAATTTTGATCTTGATTCTGACATTTTATGTGTCTGTTTTTGTTTATTGTGTCTGTTATGTGTATTTTATTGTATGTTGAATTTCTGTATTTATTGTATGATAATTTAAGTTTTTACATATTTTTTACAATTTATGAGTGAACAAGGGACCAATCGGTCCCGAAACGTTTCATTTTTATAAAAATATTTTTGAAAAATAATACTTTAATATCAAGAACCTAAAACCCAAAACGAAGAAGAACATTTAACAACTATAGTTAACAGAGTAACCTTATAATTTTTAATTTGCTAATTCCAACTACATACATACTTAATATTATAAATTCTCACTTTATTTTGCATTGCAATTATAACAATTAGATATAACTGGAACTGCTTATTTTGCATTGTCAATTATTATTGGCCTATACTACAATCTAAAAAAATAAATATTATAATTACAATAAAAAATATTCAGAAACTGACCATGATAAAAAATTAATGTCTACATAATAATAATTAATAAAATCTGAGCAAGAATTTTTTGTAATGTAATAATTATTATTGAGAGGGTATAATTATTATCTTGCAGGTATTATCCCGAGTCGTCAACTACCAAGTGGCAACATGGCGCCAACCGTATCGGCTGCGACAGACGATTCTCTTAAAAATAAATGTTGTAGAAAGTGTAAGAAAAACGTAATAAATGGAATAAAATGTGGAAATTGTACCAACTATTTTCACATGAGCTGTGCCAAGAACTGCAACTTTGTGAGATTCGTGGACTGTGATACTGTGACGTGCTGTGAATCGGATTCAATAGAAGAAGATGATAGCAGCGAAAGCGACCAGGCCTTCTTCGAGGCAGTCGACAATCTGGCGAGTGATAAGAAGATTGACGTATCTATATTTCGCTATGTGATTAAACAGAAGGATACAATAATTAATGAATTGAGACAGCAGATTAAGATACTGAATAACAGGGTAGATATTTTGGTTAATACATCACATAAGCCGACTACAAAAAAAGTGGACGAAACGGTTGTCAATTTACGCGGGGCTGAGGATGATAATGATAAAGCACGAAGAGATAAGCAACAAATGAATTCAAATAATGTAAACAAAAACGTCGGTGTTGCCAAACAAAACGAAAAGTTGCCGATCATTAGAAAGCAGCACACAGCTGTACCCACGGATACCCATGACGGAGGAGCGTTACATGAATGTGATACACTGACCCACCAAGCCAACAATAGACGACTGGGAGACGGAACTCAGGAGTGGACGCTGAAACACAGGAAGAAACCCAAACAGCCGGTTGTTGTCGGGAGCGGTGCCTCCAGGGCGGTGAAAGGAAGAGAGCTGAGGGCGGTTCCAAGAATGGCAAGTCTGCATGTGTATAGGTTAGACCCGGGAGTGGATGCTGGGGACCTGCGGGAGTTGCTGATGGGACGTTTCCCGGAGATCAGGTGTGAGAGGCTTCCTTCAAGACATCCCGACGAGTATTCATCATTCAAGGTCTGTATATACTCTGATCATATTCTAGAAGCCATGGATCCTACTTTATGGCCACAGGGAACCCACGTGAGACGTTTTTTAGAGAGGAGGGCGACATACTCGGTCCCGGGCTAGATAATGTACGAAAAGCGATACATCCTAACTCCTTGGTGTTTATGAATCTGAACATTCGGGGGGGGTTATTGAATAAGAAAGATTTTTTAGAACTCCTTGTGGATCAACACAGAGTTAATATACTTGGTTTATCAGAACATCATATGGACAAAAACATTGAAGAGTTCTGTTTGGGACATCATAAAGTGTCCAACCATTTCTCAAGAAACACATTCTCGAGTGGGGGCGTGTGCATTATGACTGAAAATGACATAGAAGCGAAGAAAATTAATTTTAATAATAGCTGTGAGAAAAACTTTGAAATGTGTTCTGTTAAATGTAATATGCCCGATGGTAGGGTTGTAATAGTAAGCTCAATTTATAGGTCACCTAGTGGCGACTTTAGAATCTTTATAAGTGGTCTGTCAGAGATGATGGAGAGCGTCTATGATCCAAAATGTAAGCATGTAGTTCTTGGAGACTTCAATATAGATATGTTACAAAATAGTAAACATTCCAATGAAATGAGGAATTTATTTCGGGAGTATAACATGCTTCCGTCGTTTCTGCAGCCCACAAGAATAGCAAGAACCTCAAAAACCTGTATCGATAATATCTTCTCAGATTTCACTGATTTTAAATACGAAATACATGACACGTTTTTGTCCGATCATACTTATCAGATACTAATTTTAGAACAGGAAACTATTAAACGCGAAAATCTCTATAAGACGGTGAGAAAATTTAGTGAAAGCAATATAAATGCATTTAAGTATCAGGTTTCTCTTTTTGACTGGGATCGTGGATTTGGGCAGGATGCGAGGGGGGGCTTGGATGATACCTTTGACGCCTTTTACAATGAAATTAGATCCATGTTTAATAAATGCTTTCCCCTGCAGAAAGTAAAAAACCTTAAAGAAATGGAAAATAAAAATAAGAATAGATGGATAACACCTCAAATAAGGAATTTATTTAGCTTATTGATAGAAATGCATCGGATAAATAAATCAATAGATAATCCAATTTATGATAGGAAGTATAGGGAACTAAAGTCATATTGTAGCAGGGAAATTAATTTAAAGAAAAAAACGTATAACGACATTAGAATAAACCAAGCGGAAAACGTAAATAAGGAAAGCTGGAAAATTGTTAGGGAATCCACCACAAAGGAATCTAATAGAAAGGCAATAAAGTTAAATATTGATAATAAGGTGATAACGGACGAGGGACAAATCTCTATGATCTTTAACAGATTCTTTATTGACGCGGGTGAGGATATTGAACCACTTCAGAACACCCAAACGATTACTAACAGTTCCAGTCATCGTTTTCAGAAGTCGATGTTTCTCTATCCCACCACCCCAGAGGAAATAAAAAAGATTATATCAAAGACATGCCTAAAGAACTCAAGTGGAATTGATGAAATACCGGGGAAAGTTTTAATAGCTACAAAGGAAATACTCGCGCCAATACTGTCCAAGTTAATAAATACAAGTTTCTCACTGGGCACATTTCCTACCACATTGAAAACTTCTAAGGTCATTCCTGTTTTTAAAAACAAGGGGTGCAGACAAGACACTAAAAATTATAGACCGATTGCGGTACAGTGTCAGATATCAAAAATTTTCGAAAAAGCCTTTAACATAAGACTAACCAACTTTCTAGAAAAAAACTCACTCTTGACTGAATACCAACATGGATTCAGAGTGAAACATTCGACTCACACTGCATTAGATTTTGTGATGGAACATATCTATGATGGCTTGAACAATGGAAAACATATAGCGGGCTTATTTTTTGACTTGAGTCGCGCATTCGACACTGTTGATCATAGACTATTGTTGGAGAAATTGGAAAACATGGGAGTGAGAGGACCAGCTAATGACTGGATCAGATCCTATCTGAGTGGTAGGTTTCAGCGGGTTAGAATTGGTGAGAAATTCTCAGACTCCTTAGAAATAAAAAAGGGAACACCTCAGGGCTCATGTATCTCACCGACATTGTTTGGGTGCTTCGTGAACGATCTCCCGACTAACGGACTAGGAAGAGTGTTATTCGCGTTATATGCGGATGACACGAACGCCTTGGTAGTTGGGGAAGGAAGACCGGATCTCTCTAGGGGCTCTAGCCAATGTGCACATTACGTTCAAAACTGGTGTCTGAATAACGGCTTGAAGCTAAATAATGAAAAAACAGTTGCAATGGAGATCATAACGAAAAATATCCCAGTAGACTCGAGCTTGTTGATTAAACTTAATGGAAAATCGATTGAAAACGTCATCGCGACAAAATTTTTAGGTTTATACATTGACAGAAAGTTAATCTGGAACAGTCACATAGACAGTATTTTGCCAAAGTTGAGTTCCTGCTCCTTTCTCATCCGAAGTCTGAGGTTCACGGTCTCCGTCGATGTGCTGAAGATGGTTTACTGTTCTCTCTTCCAGTCCATAATTTCATACGGCCTTATATACTGGGGCTCCGCCGGGGGTGCTGATCGTGTCTTTATCGCACAAAAAAGAGTCATAAGATATATGACCTCGTCACCTAGCGGAGCACCATGCAGACAGCTTTTTAAAAGAATGCAGATTATGACCCTACCATCCCTATACATATACTTGTTATTGGTTTATGTTAAAAAAGGTATTGCGTCACACCATAAGAGATCAACTTATCATTCGTACGAGACTAAAAGTAGAAATAATTTATCTCTCCCTTTCTCTAGACTTAGCATAGGGCAGCAGAGTCCAAATTATATCGGAGTTAAAGTTTATAACCATGCCTTATCTGTTTATAAATGCTTTGAAGAAACAGATAGCATTGCTGAATTTCAGGCAAAAACAAAGGATTTTCTTACGAATGAAAGTTTTTACTCACTAGACGAATTCTTTAAGAATGATGGTAATACGAGTAGAATAGGTTTGTAACTAATGTGAATGTTGTGTATGATTGTCAACTTATATATGTTTGTAAACTTATTAATGACGTGTCTGATAAGTAACACTCCATTTGTGTATTTACTTGGAATTGACGAATAAACAAACTGAAACTGAAACTGAATACCTAATTTACTTCTGAATAAAAGTCTGATTTAGCGAATTAATGAGCAGTTATTTATTAATTGTAACTACTCAAGTTTATTTAAGTTCTTAAGCTTTTTGTGGGAGAAGAGCAAGTCCAAGGCGAGACATTTCAAGCTTCTTTTGATTTATTCACTTTTACTACAATCACTCCCACATATATTTAATAGATATTAACTCTTATAATTTTATAAGTAATACAATAAAAAAATTACTTACCTAATAATAATACATAAATGGTAATATCTTTACATGAAGACAGTTTGAAGAGACAATGGAAGACTATAATATTAGTAAATGCGAGGTAACTACTATATGAGCAACTTCAGAACACTTTGTTTTTTGAGGATTTTGCCCTGTTTTTAAAGGTGTTCTGAAGGGACTCATATACTAGTGAGGTATGACTAACCAACTTTTCTTTTCTTGAAGTTCTCGCAGACTAGACATGCTTCTCTTCTTTCATGTTTTTACTTTAAAGTACACTTTTTTTAAGAAAATTATCTAGTAGGTACTATAATTAAAAATTACAAATAATCACATTCGTAGCCTGAAAAGAGTTAATACCTAATACAAGATCGGTCAAATTTTAAATATAAAAATCATTTGTAGGTATTACATAAATACATTCCTACATGAAAAAATTATTGAACATCTTGCAGGTAAATTATATGAAATACTTTATTTAAATTAGCATGGCAATTAATAAATTAAAACTGAACTGTACTAAATAAAATCGGTCTCATTTATAATTATGCCAATGTAAATTCTAATTTACAAAATAAAAATAATCGGCCACTGTTGATGTGTTATGTTTTGATCATTTAAATGTAAGTAATATGATCTTTTTAAATGATCAAACTTCCATTGTGATAATCATCAACAATTTTTAAAAATTGTAAATATATAAATAAATGGTATTTATTTTTCATATCCCTATTTATAAGTCATGGGAAGCATATCTTTGAATTAGGATCACTCGATTTATAATATATACCTGTCTTATTTAACGGTAAATATTGAAACATTATTTACCCTCATTCTGGTAACTTTAGGCTAATTAAATTTTATGCAAGTGAAACAATTGAAACAAACCAAACTCAGGTAAGTAGGTACCTACTTCTTTTTAATAAGAAAATCAATGTCAATTCGGGGAAACCCATATTAATCTACAACAAAAACAAGTACAGCAGTGCCAGGTCCCTCAAGAATGAAAGAAAAACATAAAAAACCAGCAGGAAATTTTTCTTTTCTTCCGGCCTGGCCAGAATTCAAAAATGTAAGGAATTTTTAGCAAATCAAGTTTAGCTGGTACAGTGGTGTCGCGCTAATCCGAAGCAGCGGTAATCCGAATGATCCAGTAATCCGGATCAAGTTCTTTCTCCCAATGTGTATGTTGTACTCCGAATTTCCCTTGATTCTCTAATCCGGATTAATTTATGGTACTCTATAATCCGAATTCACCTTGATTCTGTACTGTATAATCCGGATTTAACACGCACACATAGATGTACACAATGCATGTGTACGTATCAAATAACCACGTATTGGTTTACATATTACGGCATGTACTTGTGACTTGTGACATGCAAAATATATTGATTTTGCTTGATTGCTTCCGTAGCATCCTGTGTCGTCTTATTAGTGTTCTCTTATACATTCATTTGAATGAACGCACTTCTTACACTTTGTAAAATATGGGACCAAAGTATAAAAAAGCCAACTAAATTTGATTTGATAATCCGCATGATTTGATAATCTGGATCGCCTCTGTTTTAATTGATCCGGATTAGCGCGACACCACTGTATAATCATTTTATTTTATCTTGATAGGTAAGTAATCAGCTGGGAATTTTCTGAAAATAGCTCACAAAGTCTTATTTTTGCATCATCAGTGGCAAAGCTTGTATATTTTCTTGAGGGTCCCCCAGGACTACCGGGCATGGGAGAAACTGCCCCCTCGGTCCCCTAGGCCCTAGGTGGTTACGTCACTGGGCTAGGTACCTATCCGTGTTACATGACATATAATCAATTTAGGGTGGTGTTAATTAATAATAATGTTTTAGAAAAGTTAGAACAGTCTGAGAGTTATAGGATAGACTAAAAATAAACAATAATAAGATCTCAAAATACTTCAAATTTCCAGGAAAAGTGAAAAGTAGTAACAAGTTCAGTTTCAACTATGTAACATTCTATTATTGCCAATATACCTATGCATAGATACTGAGGCCCCTTTTTTCTTATACATTTGAGCAAAAAATTTAAGATAAATATTTCATTATATCCATCATATAGGTAGGTACTATTAATGTTTAAATTTTTTTGAATTGCAAGCGAACTTTTCTATCATTAAATTGCAATTTCAGAAACTTTTTCGTAAAAATTGTTTAACGAGTGGTTATTCACATCACAGGCATTTGATGGAGTTGGTGCAGGTACTTGATTTAACTCGGTCGAATCGACATCTGAAAAGTCTATCATAATTTTTTGGTTCTTTGGAACGAATTTCCTAAAAAAAAGAAACATTAAAATATCCATATGATTGTAATATTGTAACTTCTGACATCCCAGTTTATCTGATCTAACCCGAAACATTAAATAGAAAATAAAAATAGAAAGAGGAAATTCTTGCAACTCTTTCATTGTTGTTTGCCACTTTAGATTATAAAAGAATTTATTCAAGATTTTGTACTTTACTGGGATGGCAAACATTTCATAAATTATTATTGGAAGAAATCAACTTCCACATATAAAATTTCTTCAAAGGGGATGAGGAAAAACTGTGGTGATTACACCAAAAGCAATTAATACAGGATGCTTTTTCTTATCCCAAAACAATATAAGAAGTTAATTTACTCAAAGTGTTTCTTCCTCAGCCCTGATTTGCTGAAACTCACAAATAAATATCTCACCCACCTGTACGTAACTCCGGCTGAATCTAACATACGTTTTGAGGCGACTGTACGAAGTTTCTTTGCATGTTTATCAGACATGTAGACGACTTCTTTTATCCCCGACTGTATTATAACTTTTGAGCATTCGTTACACGGAAATAAGGCGACGTAGATGGTGCAATTTTTTACATCTTGTGAATTTTTGTTTAAGACCGCGTTTAGTTCAGCGTGGCACACTAAATAACAGAAAAAAAGTTTAAAAGGAAAACATAAGCGACAAGGGTAACTCCCTCATTGAAAGAGTCCAAAGTCTTCAATCTAAGACGTGTTGATTTTAAAATTGTGCTATTGGTATATTTTTGTCAAGAAAACCATTAGTAAGAGCAACGAATAAAGTAAGAACGAGTTATTTTAGGTACAATGTTAACTAACGTATTCAGCAATCTTACCATAGTATTTTTTATTATCCAAAGGATTTTTCGATTCCTTAGTCCAAGGATAGTCATCATCATGGCATCCTCTAGGCATGCCATTATAGCCTATCCCTACAATTTTCTTCTCTTCATTCACAATACAAGCACCGACTTGAGTAATCGGATCTTTGCTCCTTTTAGCTGCCAAAAAAGCAGTGGCCATAAAGTACTCATCCCATTCCAAATAATTTTTTCGTTTATTATTAATTTTGCTGAAACAAAAATTTACAAAAATAATAGAATAATTATTTACAGCAAAATATACAGAGTGTACCAATGTTTTCTCCGCGAGTCTTATAATTAGACAGTCATTTGATGTGAAAATTATAAACATTTAAAAAAGTCAGTGGCGTACATTTTTCTTTCTAATAATATTGGCGAGGTTGCCGCTCTTACTTGTCTTGAAAACCAGACATTTTAATTTTTTTTTTATAAATTTTGTGGGGGAAAAACTGGAACACCCTGATTTTTCGATGAACAGTCAGAAATGGCAGTGAAAAATTGCAGTTTTCTCTGAGAGAATCTCTAATGACATATTGAAAGTTGTATACTAGCGTTTGGTCACCCAAGACCGACGACCGGTTGCCTTGTATGGGTTTTCTTGGCAGACGAACCACCTAAGAGTGAAGAAATGACACCATAGTTAAGGAGCAGGCAGCCGCAGTTGCTAGTCTTCACGCCAGTTGCTGATACCACCGACTGGCTTCGAATCCCAGTCTCGTCATGAATGTTTGCGTTCAACTATTCAACTTGCAAGAATGTCTGGGTAAAATGAGCTAGTTCTCAAAGCCCAAAAGTACTGCAGTGGGGCGACTTTGTCTGACCTACCTAATTAAGACTGATATGTTCCCTACTTTATAAGAAAAAAAGACCACTGATTTCATGAATGAAAAACATGATACTTATAAACTGCCTACTTTAAACAGTCTTAGAAAAAAAACCAAATAGAAAAATTACCAAAAGTCATTAGATTCTCACCTGCTGGGAGTTTGATTCATGTTAGCCAGTTTTTAATAGATCAATTAAATATAATTTGAGTAATGCAAAGTTGATTTCAAGAATTCGTATGATGCCAAAATTGTTTGCAATCAAATATTAAAATAATTGGCGCGTTAACAAAAATAACAAATATAAATAATAATAATTAGAAACTTATCAGCAAGTTTTAAACAAAAATCTTAGGTTAAGAGTTGTCTGAGTTGTTCAGTTGTTTGTTTCTGTATACACCGCTTCTATCTTCTGGATCACCGAGGCGAGGCGTTAACTTGTATACTATATCCATGACCAATTAATTCTTGTAAAATTTTAGAAGAGAGAGATATCTATCAATAACCCTTGCTTTGACTTATCGGGATTTAGTTTATTTCTGGTAATTTTTTGTTATCTACTTATAAAAAAATGAACTTTTTTATTTTAAAATCACATTGCGCATGAGTAGCGGTCATGGAGATAGCAGGGGCATTTTATTCATACTAAATACGTCAACGTGTCATTGAAAGTTGACTGAAAAGTGAGGTGGAAGTGTCAATTGTCACTGTAGTTGACATTATCAGTCTCCAGCTGAGGAATTTTCGCACCTGCTTGGAAAACTGGAAAACTACCCTACGCAGGAAAACAAAAACCCTATTTTCAGTGACAAGAAGAAGACCGACCGCTTGTCATTTTTCCAACATGGCAGGAGTCGGTTTGTGTAGCGATCATGTGATGGTAAAATTTTCGTGTTTTGTGTGACTGTTGTTTATTTAAATGGTTTTTTGCGAGTGAATCGGTGAAAATAAATATTAACATTATGGCGGACTTATCAAAGCCACCCCTTAGTGACATTAAGCACCCCGAGGAGGTGGTTAGGATGGCTGTGAACGATAGCCTAAAATTTGCGGTACTTATAGGACTCATTGAAGTTGGTCAGGTTTCCAACAGAGAAGTCGTCAATACTGTCCTGCAATTGGTGAGTTCATCATGTCCTTAATTTGATTAACTCCAAACAAACCCGAATATTTAATTTATTTGTTCAGAATATTTTTACCGCCAGTCGATTCTGTATTCCTGCTAGTAGCTACCTGCAGGACTTTTGCAGGAATTTCTTCAATAGGTAATTTTGCTATCAATAATTTATCATCAACGCTGTATTGAATTGTACACGACAAAAAACAACGTGTTCTATTAGTAAGTGTAGGTGCAAGTGTAGGTCTACACACCTACAAATAGGTATTTTGGATGAAAAAGTTTTTTTTTTTATTTTGATAATAATTATTTTTTCGATTTGTGGGCGTGACTGATAAATTATTATTAGATAAATTATTTAGTTCATTTTTTGCTCTAGTAGCTACCTGCATAAAAAGAAAAAAAATTATCACAGCCCAGACAAGTAGGTAGGTTGTATTGTTTTACATTAGGTACTTAGGTAGGTACCTACTTACTTAGGTACATTATTGGTAACGTGTCCATATAACTACCTTATCGATGTTTTCAGTTGGAATTCGTATTTCTGAAATAGCACACAGTTACTTATTGTTTGATTAGTTTTATTATGAAGCACAAATTATTTGAATACATAATGACTCTCTTTATTACCCATACCTACCTCAATTGCTCCGTTTATTTTTATTGCATTACATAAACACAAGGTTTGGGTAATAGGATCACAGCAGCGTTAAGTGTGCATGGTTCAGTTTCTTGCCGATTGAGAAATAATTGATAAATCCCTTGGAATTGGAAATAAATACAAGAAAAAGAAAAACACGACCCCTTCCCCTCATTCAAATTTGAATTTTTCAAATTTCATTTAAATCAATTTCATTCAAAAAGTGGGCAAATTTGAATGTTAGGTATTTTATTTGTAATTTGTAAGTAGATCTCAGTAACTATCTATGAGAGCTATAAGTAATAATAGTAGCTAGTAGCCTGATGACTATTCTATAGCTGTAAGGAAATTTGTAAAATAAATTGCAATGCCTTTATTCACTAGTCCGCTATTTATAGGTATAGTAAGTTAAGTAGTAATCCTTTAGTTTAGTAGAAATAGATATCTATTGACAGTCGCCATATTGTTAAAGGATTTACCCTGTGGATTCATCAATAAAGGCAATGTAATTTAATTTACTTACGAGTCTCCAAAGCGTGAATGAAACCCATACATACTCATACTATGAGGGTAATTGCGAGGGTAATTGATTGGGATAGAAGTGATAGAACCGAGAATTGGGAACGAAAAATGGTAGGGATTGAGATTGTGATTATGGCCATAAACTTGGCATTATATTATGATCTGCGTAAAATGACAATATTTTCAAGACGGCGGCGTAAATTCCGGAAATGCCGGAATTTGTTCCGGAAATACCGGAAGCTGCGGCACCCCTTTTTTCAAATATAAATAGTATATTTTTTTATTGTATTTTTGGATGAAGAAAAACGTTCTTCTTGGCCTAGGGAGACTTTAATGCATTTTCTATACCTACCTACCCAAATGTTGCAGTTTTTTTTGTACTTTTTGAAAAGTTTCTCTTACATTGTTATGTTTCTTAACATTATCTACCATCGCCATTTTTGAAGCGATTATAGGCTACAATTCAGGCTAGTGGAAGACAGAATATTGGCCTTAACTGCTATAATTTAAAAAGCGATAAATTACTTTCATAGTGTCCAATAGCGTCCATAAATTAACTGAAACTTCGAGGGACCAAATTTTTTTGTTTCGGCTTTTGAAAAATGTTTTTCAATGAATTTTTTCATTTTGGGACACAAAATTAAATTTTTCGGTGAATATTGAATTGAGCGGCATGGGTAATGGGTATAGGGCGATTTGTCTTCTACTTTCGGATAGCTTGTGTCTCTAGGGCCCGGTTGCACAAACGTTAATTACAGATCTGCCAGATAATTACTGATTTTAAAATGCCCTGTATTATCAAAATGTTTGTCTGATAATCCTGGAAATAAATTGTACTCCCTTTTAAAAGAGTTAATTACTGATGAAAAATAAAAGATCATTCAAAATATTAACCATATTTTCAAAATTGACAATTTAAAATCAGTAATTATCTGACAAATCTTTAATTAACGTTTGTGCAACTGGCCCCTAGGAGTATAATTAAGGTATACCATTGAATTTTTGCGCCGGCAAGTAATGTTCGAAAAATAAGGCCTTAAAGTGTCATCCTTGCTCTAATACGTATATTCGTACATATGCGCTTGAACAGGAAGCACGCTCTCCATCGTCGTGTGACGGAGAGTGAGCTTCCTGTTCGAGTGCATATACAGGGTGATCCCGAAATGGCGGACACGGACAGCACCACAGCATCCATTGTGGATTAAGGATTCTAAGTTTTATTTACTGTTTTCTCCAGTATGGCTCCCTTAAGAAGATATGACCACTTTTGTAGAAAATAAAGTCACAACGCTGCACTGGATAACCTTCTTCAGGCAGAAAAATAATTTGTAGGTCTACAATACCCAGATAGATGTTACCACGGAAACATATGAAATGGAAACACAACAAAGCTTAAAACAATAATCGTTGCGCGGATACATATATTCGATAATATTATGCAAAATCTCGAATTCGAACAACGATGCCACATTGAAAAATTTTGTTGAACACAGGGAATAGGTAAACTTTGAATGCCTGTAATTCCGTTCACGATAATAAAAATAATAAAAAGCAAACACTATCGTTATAGTTATGTGAAACCATGTATTTTGCCAGTGGAGCTTGTTTAAATTTGACCGCCATTTCGATTTAAAGTTTAGAAAAAGGACACCCTATATCTCGGTAACGAAGACGAGGAACCCATTTTTGTTTTAAATTTACAGTCTTTCTTATTATGTTCGTTCGAAGATACGTATTAGGGCAAGGATGATGACACTTTAAGGCCTTATTTCTCATCTATTACTTTCAGGTCTTTGGTCAGGGTAGTTTTTTTTTTCCTTCAAATGTTCGTAAAATGGAAAAAACCTACCCTGACCAAAGACCTATGACGGAACCGGTAGTACTATTACGGTCTCGTGACACTTTAAGGCCTTATATCTCGACTATTCAATGGTATTATATTGTATAGGCAAAAAACTGGAAAAAATCCGAACATTTTTGTTTTTTTGGACTTCCTGACTCGAGCGGCGGAGGATACTTGTATACAGGGTGTCCGTTTTTCGAGCTTAAGCGTTGGGATCTCGCTTATCAGTAGAGATACGAGGTCGGTTAAATTGGGTCAAAGTTGCGTATTTTTATGCCGAGTAATAATCTGAAAAAAAATTGAGGATATTTTCAGTCGTGGCTGAAATATCCTGAAAAAACTGAAAAATCGAGATTTCTTATTTTCATCATATCTTTTTTGTTATTGGAGATTAATAAATAATTTTCTGTAGGCTTACATAAGTCGGCAAGAGCTACCGTTTTTCTTATGGCCGCCATATTGTTTTTTTATGTCGTTCGATGTGAAAAAAATAATGGAAACCAAAAATTAATAAACTTCAAAAAAATTAATTTTTATTCTTTTTTCAAAGAAAAACCAAAAAAAAAATCGTCTAAAAACGTCAGCATTTATAAAATACGCCGAAATACGCTTGCCGTATGGTTTTTTTAATTTATTTATGAAATTCGGTCTAAAAAGTTGTCTGTTTTGTAAAGAAAAAAGAAGAATAAATTTTTTATTTTTTTATTTTTTGAAGTTTAACAATTTTTAGTTATTATGATTTTTTTTTTATACCGAACAACAAAAAAAAATGGTGGCCATAAGAAAAACGAAAGTTGACTGAAAACTCTTGGATCTAGTCGGCTTTGAAAATTTTTGAAACGTCAGATGGATAGCTCTTAGTGGCTTACGTAAGCTGAAAAGAATATAGTCGCGGTATAATTTAATTTGACAGTAGTTTGTCAAAATCAATCCAACTTGGTGCTTAAGAACGCTTAGTTTTTCAAAAATCGCATTTCATTGTATTCAGAACGAAGTCGGTAATCTTGCTGACAAAAAAACTAGGGGTGTAATTTGAAAAAAAAGCAAGTAGGGAATGATTAAGTGATCAAGAGAGGATTGAAAGACGTAAATGTGTATTGAGGGTGCAGTCGCAAATCCTTGGGGGAGTAATCTGAAATTTCTCAAATTTTATTTGTGTCTGTTTTGAAACAATGCAGATATCCCTTGATAAAGTAAATTTGGGAAATCTGTATGTTATATTATTATTATAATATGCTGAAAGCTACGGAAAAATATATTTCGCAAGTGCATTTTCCCGTTTTTTACTGTCACTGCAACACCGTTATTAATGTTATTCACCACTGGAAGGTCTATAAGGTAGGTCCACGGTCCATGCACAAAAGGAATGGCCGTTTCGCTTGGAATGACGAGTTTCCGCTTGGCAACTAAAAAACTTTGAGGGAGGATGTAAATCAGTGACATGGATCAAGAAAATTTAAAAATATTATGGAATTGAAAGCTCCAAGTGGCTCCAAACAAAAATTTCACACCAAGATGGTCGAATCTTCTGAGAAATGAAAAATATGTACCTGGTGATCCGTTTTAATCTATTATCCGCGGTCGATTATCTCAGATTGGAAACGTTTTTCGAAAAAAGTTTCCAATTTTAGTTGTTTCGCGTCCGGGGGGGGGGGGGGACATCGTATAGTAGCTAAATATCCTTTTTCCCCCATCCTCCTTCGGGGGGGGGGAGGTAAGTGTAATTTTTCAAGTGGAAATACCTCATTTTTTATGCGAATTATTTATAAGTCGAAGAAACCATCAAATTTTTCTCTGTTGTTTGTAAAACCGGTGTCGATTAAAGGGGATTTTTTATTTATTCCATTCATTTCATTTCATTTATTTATTTATTATTATTTTGTATAATAATAATGAAAACAAGGGTTTCCTATTTTAAAAATTGGACTTACTAATTTTATTTCTAAAGGTAACTCCATTTGTGGATTTTTTCATAAAGAGTTGAATTCCCAAAAATTGTTCTTAGAAGTAAATTAATATTGTAATATTATACATATATAGTTAGGTAATATTAATATTGCATTTATTAAATAAACATCACAAGACGCGATCAGTAGCTATAAAATTTTTAATTATTTTTAAGGCCTTCCAGAGATAATAATTGGATTTGACTTTCTGCGGTATAACTTATTACTTGTTTATTTTCTTAATTTTCTTATTTCAAAGAGATTAATCTGTAGCCAAGTTTCGCATCCTCTGTAAAGCCGTACGGATTCGAGAGGAATTGCTGAAGTAAGGAAAACCTCTAGCTTTCCGGTTCGGTAAATTCTTTCGGAAATCTTTTTTATTTTATAAGGTTCTCTCTGATGTGATTACGAGATTATACTTTTTCCAGACTTTTACGTTTCAATTTTTTTATTCAGGGTTATATCACGAGGTGTAGCAAAATAAATAATATTATCAAAGGTGATATTTCTTTCCAAATATTTTTATGAAGCCCCATCCAAGAGACTCATCTATAAGAGGTGAGTACCTTGATTTTCCGTGTTTCCCAAGGTCTGGGAAAGATGCAAAAATGAAACTATGGGGACGTCTGCTGTACCAACGAAGAGACTATTTTGATTCGAATGTAGTCATCATCACCAAATGTTACTACTAGGCAATGCAGAGATGAAATTCCAACCCTTCTTGGAAAAATCATCCAATCTTTTTGGGGCGGTATAAAATCTGATTTTTTACGAGACTTTTTAAAAATAGTAATCATCATTTTTATTTTTTTACGTAAATTTTTGCCTCTTAAAAAACTAATATGAATTTGTGATAATTATGATAGGTTGTACATACCTAGACAAAAAAAAAGTATTAACTGGGGAAAATTAGGTCACTGAAAATTGATTACAATAATTATCGGTAATACGTAGGTACTCGGTCATAATTATAATAATAATTATTGTTCATATGTACCTATTTCCTTGAATGCCTTTTGGCTGGGTTTAATTGGCTCGCTCCTTAAATTGGTTCGCTTCCGTTCTCAAAAAGTTATTGTGATAATTAGGTACTCAGATAATATACTATCTGTCCAGAATAATGAGTAGAGCACGGAGACTCCATGTTCGACCGAAAAAATTGTTGCCAGCCGTAAATAATTATTTATTTCTCGTTATTTTTTTGTTTGATGTGAACTTGAAATTTGAAGGGTTGTGAATGTGACAGAACCTAAATAAGATATAAAAGAAAAATATGCCAAGTAGTGGCTAGTCGTGGAATAAAGCGCTTTCAGGTTATTAAAATGGAAAATGCCCTGCTAAGAAAGTTGTTCAAACGAAATTAAATATTGTTTTGTTACGCGAGATCGAGAATGATACACGCTCCTAGCTAACCATCTCGAAAGTCGTCTTATGGGATATGCATGTAAGATGTAACGAATGTAGAAATCTGGAATGAACTCAGGAAGGATGCTTATGCGTAGAACGTTCGCGACATTTATCGTTCGAAAATATCAGCTGTCTCTATACAAGGTACCGTGTTTGATAAGAATTAAACTACATTGAGTTGGGAATCTTGTGAACCGGCGATTCCGAGTTGGAGTGCTACTAGAGAGGACAGTACTGATTGAAATTAAAGCTATTGAAGAGAACATCAGTAAGAGAGCGCAACCAGTGAGCTCTTGAAGTCTGCGTTCTACTAGAGAGGACAGAGAACATGCAGTATAATAGTGGTTGACGTGTTTCAAAGAAGATCTACCCGCCGTGTTTAATGTAAATAATAAATAATGTTATATTTAGAAAAATAAAAGAAATTAGACAAGCTTGAATAAAAGACATAGTGAAATCTGGTGTGTAGTCGACAGTGGGGTCATTATACAGGGTGATCCCGAAATGGCGGACACGGTATACAGGGTGTTGTAGAGGATGTCCAGAAAGACTGTAAATTTAAAACAAAAATGTTTTCCTCGGCTTCGTTACCGAGATATAATAGGGTGTCCTTTTTCGAAAATTTAAATCAAAATGGCAGTCAACTTTAAACAACCTACACTGGCAAAGCACATGGTTTCACATAACTATAACGATAGTGTTTGCTTTTTATTATTTTTATTATCAGGAACGGAATTACAGGCATTAAAAGTTTACCCATTCCTTGAGTTCAAAACAATTTTTCAATGTGGCATCGTTGTTCAAATTCGAGCTCAACAATGCAACTAAAATAAATTTTGAATAACATCATCAAATATGTATCCGCGCAACGATTATTGTTTTTTAACTTTGTTGGATTTGCCATTTCTATGTTTCCATGATAACATCTATCTGGGTATTATTGAAGACCTAGGCATTATTTTTCTGCCTGAAGAAGGGTAGTGCAGTGTTGTGACTTTTTTTCCACAAAAGTGGTCATATCTTCTTAAGGGGGCCATACTGGAGAAAAACGTATAAATGAACTTAGAATCTTTAATCCACAATGGATGCTGTGGTGGTGTCCGTGTCCGCCATTTCGGGATCACCCTGTATACATCCGCGACTCCTACAGTTTCACTATGGCACCTATATGGGCGTGGAGAACATACCTATAGTAACACCAGGAAGGTATTCATTTGCTTTGCAAATGAAAGGGAAGGCCATAAAACGGCTTTAAAAACCGATTTTGAGAGTGCGGAGAGAATACGGTCCTGACAAGAGGCGCGGATTAAACACCTCGACTCTAGGAAATAACCACTTCACAACAATAGCCAAGCGCTTCGAAGCGTGCAGAGACGTATTTAGCGCTATATCCGCTTTCACATATCGTGTCCAGTTCACAGGGATTGATGCAATGATTTTTGGAATATAAATGCAAAATTCAAAATAAAAATCGTGGTACTGTTATTTTCGAAGATTTTCCTTGCCCTGAAAGTGAAAAAAAAAATAGAAATTCGACCATAGTGTCAAAGAGACCTTAGCTGTGACCTTAATATTAGTTTGCAATTGCTGTTTTTAGCTTCTTACCAACCCAACACCCCTATTTCGCTCCTCGGTCCCGAAAAAATTGATGAAACGTAGGAGCCGCGGATGTATACAATTACCGACAGTGGAACTGGAAAGATCAAATAAATCTAGAAAGAACTGTGAAAGTTACAATTGAAGTGAATTGAGTCGGAAAAAGACGAATTCAGAAATTATTATTTCGTGTAGCTACTACCGAGCAATGTAGAGTGTAAAATTATTATTGTAAAATCCTGTAACGATAATTACGAGCATAAAGTGAAAGCCTTATAATATTATATTACTAACAAAGGCAAACAAAACTCAGTAAACCTACCGTTCCATCGTGTAACAAACAATCGTTTAAAAAACCCTCGACTCTTGCAGAAGGGTAGGAGTTGAAACTACAAACACATAGAATTAGAGGGGAGGAGGAGTCTTGACAAAAGATTGCTCTGAAAATTGCCTGGCTTCTTCCGAACACCACAGCTTGGAACTTTATTAAAGATATTTGTCAACCCTTGCTCTGTGGAAATACCCCGTTGGATGGCGATTCTGAAAGGGCCCGTTGTCTTTGTCTGCATTGTCTGCTTAATTGTATGAAAAGCTTGTAAATTAACGTTAAAATTAAAAAATATTATGTAGAACTTTCTGATTTTGGTGTGATGACCTTAATTTTTATAATTTCACACAAGAGTTAACGTTTTTTATTGTTTCCGCAGGGTTTTTATCGTTAAAACTTTTTGACATTCAAAATGTAATCACAAACTTTCATATTTATTGGGGTGTGGTAAGGTAATGTTTAAATAGACCTTATCGAGCTAGTATGACGAAAATTATTGTAGAAACGAAACATTAAACGAACATATTGAAAATGCGAAAATAGCAGAAAAATCTGATTGTCTTCTTCGGAAAGATAAGGAGAAACTTATTTCGCCTGATTTTTTGGCGCCATTCTATCATCAAACAAATCAGTTTGTCTCTTATTCGTCAGGTTGAGAACGCTGGGTAAGAATCGGGGGAAATTTCAAGTCTATTTTATTTACACTAAAGTGTAACACGTAATGGTTTAGTGGTCGTACATCTCATTTTATGTCTATTGCTCTTTTAAGGCGGATAATTCATCCTAAACAAGGACGGCTTTTTCACTGAAACCTTTTTTTATTTGACATTTATTAAAGCACTTGAATTGACACTTCAGCCAGGTCCCGAATACACGCTTTCATTAAAAAGAAATATTACAAGTAGGGAGGAGGATTTAGAAAGATACACTGTGAGGATCTTGAGTCCGTCGCCTCTTCCTTCATCCTCCAGGTGACTTTTTTTATTTTAAATGTTACTCAAAAAAAGCACAGTAACATAGTGGTACATTTTTGTTAAGAAGTTAATGGGTCACCTGTATAAATAATGGTTAAAATGTATTTGACTTTTTTGTCACTGGGAGGAGGGGGGGATGTGGTCAACGTACTTTTGGTCCTCAGAGTATATTAGGTAAATGAAAAGCAGTCAGATTTCTTTATGAGAACTGTATAATGTAATCGCCTTAACCTATACCTATGTATTTCTTTCTGTCTACTTTAGATGTTTCTAATTTATAAATCCAGCTTGTAATACTTGTCATTTGTCAACGACTTTTGTAATTATACTAATCTTATTATCGCTCTCTCCTAATCAGCTTTTGTTTCCACTGCTCCTGCTGTTCCTTTCAAGTAATCTTTTCTGTAAATCTTTTAGAGTGTTTGAAGTTATTTTTTCAGTATTTTCTTTTGTAAATGTTTTTCTTGGGTTCTCGCTTCGGAGCGACGGTTTTACGTTGTGGGATTTCAAGTCTGCATGTAATTGATGTATAGCCTCTTCAGTCGCTTTTTTAAAAAGCGATTATCCTTTTCTCAAGCAATGTTAAAAATAAACTTTTTTTTTTCAGTCGTTTTTTTATTTGCTCTTTGCGGTTTTTACCTAATACATACATAGAAGTACATATATGTTACAGTTAAAACCAGTTTTTAGATAGAACGCGTTATCCCTAGTTAGAAATAGTTTTTACTAAATGCCTTTGTTAAAACTAGAATTTACTAGGGATTAAAATTTAATATCAGTTAAAACTAGTTCTTACTAGACAAAACGTGTTTTTCCGAAGCGAATCAGTTAAAACTGTTACAACCGAGGTTAAAGTTGATCGTACCTTATTCCGATTGGTCGCGAGACGTCTTCTCGGGATATTACCCAGGAAAGGAATTCCAGCTCCAATAGCGTAGTCAAAAAAGAAGTGAGATATGATTTTTTCGTTTCCAGCTTGAATGTCATCTTGGAGAAGGTCGCTTTAACCCCTTTACAACCTTTGATTTTACCTGTGATCGTGATTTTTATTTGTGGGATATGTCATCCCCTGATTTCACCTGTGATCATGAGATCAGAGTGAGAGGAAAAAAATGTCTGACATAACGGGGGATACCAAACTTCGAACGATACTTTTTCAACGTTTTGGGAATTCTTTCGAAAGGAAATAAATATATGGACTTATAATACTGTTCACAAGTTGACGAGAAAATTATCTTCTAAAGGGGAAAAGCAAAATGCCAGAGGTAGCCGCATCTTCTCGCGATTCGGATATGCAACTGGAGAAGGAAAAGATGCCTGAGGTGTAAACGTCAAGACACTATGGTGGACACGGCTAAACAAGGGAACTAAGTGACAATAATCCATGCACGAAAAATGCCTTTAGGAACACTCATGCTGATCGCAAACGATTGTCTTTAAAAAATAGTTTAGGCAACAGACAAAAACCTAACCCTCATATCACGAATTGGGCTGTCTTCTCTGCATCCTCGAATACTTAAGATACGAGTAATACATTTTCTCTAACGTTTCCATTTTACACTAAACCGGTTAACGCAAAGAAAACTTATTTTTCAATGGAGTGCACCATCTTCCATTTCAGATTTTAGCTTATCATATACGCTCATCAGCATATAAAGACCTCAAAGTGTATGCAAGAAAGGACGTATGTCAAAAAGGTGTATCTGCAAGAAAAATTGGTACCTTTGTAACTCACAATGCCACGATATGTATGTTAACCAATGTTCCTTAACAATATTCCTTTTTTAAATTTTATGGCTATGTTCTGTTGACTTGTTTGATTGTTTTATTTACTTTTATTTAATATTGTCACCTTGGCAACTACTTTATGTCGATGTTCTCTAAGATGTTCCTTTAGTGTAAGATTATTATTTTTACTAGGTACATGACTCTGTGTCCTAGAACTTTTTAATAAATGTTTTTAAAACTATATCTTGTTTTCAATCCCCAATTAGTTTCTCTAGTGCTAGTTTTAACTAAAGCTCGGAGTAACAACTAGTTTTATCTGAAAATTAAATATATCAGTGGTAAATTCTAGTTTTGACTAGGTATTACTAGTTTTAACAAAGCCATTTAGTAAAAACGAGTTTTAACTAGGGAAAACTAGTTCTAACGGAAAACGGGTTTTAACTGTAACATATACAAGTTGATTTTTTGAAACAAAACAATTTTTCCTCTTCATGAAACGTTGCAATTTTTTTTGAAGATAGTTTGGAACCTCGTCTTAATTTATAATTTATTTACTTTTCTCTAATTTAAACTCACCAATTATTATGCTCAGTCTGTCGCCTTCTTATTCGCTTCACTGCATAATTCTATCCTGACTCGATCAAAACACGCTCACCATCCGTTTTCTATAGGATCTTAACATAAATAACTGACAGAGAGTTCGTTTCTGTTTTTTGTTTCTAGAATTTATCCATCCTCGAAGCAGTAGTTGAAATAAAGGGTGTTCATTTATTAGCACTTCCTCAGTAAGCCGTGGACCGCGGAACGTATGTCGGAACTTATTTTATTATAAATTGTTTTACGATGCGAGTCAAATTTTTATGGTTGAAAGTTATTTTAGCAATGTGGAGATGAAATTGATGTAACTTGGGTGTACTCTAAAAATAATTGTTGAATTGAGTTCCAAGAGGAAGTACAGGAAATGTTGTGAAAACAGAAAGTGGCAGATCAATATTATACAAAAGGATCCTCATACATCTTTCGTCATCTAGCTCATCAAATTGATGTTTCTGTGGGAATAAGGCTACTTAGGAAAGATGCTCACTTGTATCCTTATCGAGTGACGGTGGTGCAGGAGTTGTTAATTCGAGACATTCTCGAGACGTTAGTTTTTTTTACGATGGCTTTCGCTACTTTTCCAATACAAGACAATGAAGAAGTTTTTAGCAAGACTTTCTTCATAGATCAAGCATGGTTTGCTGAAAATTCGTATGTGTTTGTTGGCAAACCACTTCATCCTGAGAAAGCTGGTGTTTGGGCAACAATTAGTGCTGTGCGGTACAGGGAAGAATTTTCAGCCGTTTTTGAACCAGCTACATGATCACGAACTGGCTGAAGGATATTTTCAGCTGGACGTTGCACGACCCCATTGCACCCCACTTATCAGTCGTAATACAGCCATAACATGGCTAGCTAAATCCTGCGATCTCACACCACGTATGGCTTCTTTTTACGGCCGTACAGAATTAAGACGCAGGATGGAGGAAAAGTTCATCGAGATGAACAATATACTCGAACTGTTACACCGTGCCCGTGGTGGAGTGAGAAACCGTGTATCAAAATGTGTCCAGGATGGTGGAGGGCACGTCATTGACCTCCCTAATCAATTAATTGATTTTTTTGCTATTTTATGAAAATGTCAATAAAGTGAGATATCGTCGGCTTACTTTCAAAACCTCCTAAGTCTGGTTTTAATCACTTATGAGGTTTTTATGAAATTGGTTTGCCAATACTATATTTTATCACCCTACAAAAGCTCCTATGTCTTGAAAACATATTACAGCGTCACCTAGCGAAAGATATGAAATCTCCGAAGTCATTGCCAACTGATATGTTACTGACTCGTTTTTTGTGCCTCCTGTAAAATTTGCCTGAAAAGACGTTTTAGGAGGTTTTGAAAGTAAGCCGACGATATGGTATATGAGATAAAGTGATGTCAATACCTATTTTTATTAATAAGCTTCTTGGATGTTTTGCCAAAGGTAATTAATGATCTAACCTAACAAAATCAAGAGCTGTCAGTTTTGATAAGTGGATTAAGTTGAGACAAATCTCTTCGCTGTCAGGGCCTACTCCAAACGGATTCATTTTCAAATACCCGTTATCATAAATGACAATCTGGAAGACTCGATCTGGATAAAGACCTTCTTAAGCTTGCCCGTCATTCACTGCTGAGAAGTTGTAATTAAATATTTACGAACGGTCAAGTAAGCGGTTATTAATTGTAATAAAGAAGTACTCTTCTCTTTTGCAACGTTCATAATAAAAATCAGTTTTTGCTTTTCCGAGCATATTTTAAAAATCTTTTTTGTGTGCCATGACCGAGTGGTATCGTTTATTATACCTAATAATTATCATTTATGGGGTCACTTTATTTAATAACGGCCAGTTAAGGGATCCCTTGATTCGAGGTTCTAAAAACCTTGCTAAATGGAACTCCCGTAAGCCCAATTAAAGTAGCGGTCGCTTTTGTACAGATTTAAAACAGCTATTAGGACGGTTCTAATCGCTTCCGGGTAGATTTTGTTTGTTCGGTGAGGTCTGCATATCTCCTTATTTGTCTTGGTAAGCTTTCCGTTCAGCGGAACTTAATTTAGTTCTTGTTGCCTTGAACAACTTTTTGTTCACGTTACGTTGGAAGTAATTACGGCCTCTTCAAAGCTGATTATTTAATCACTGATACTCGTTGGAATAGCTCTTCAAGTTTTTTAATAATGAGCATTTTTCAAGTTCCAACTTCAACTCCATAAAGAGAACAGGCGTTTGAAGGATTAAAATTAAACCTCGGTTTATGCTCTTTCTTGTGCACGATGATGCTATTATTTATAGTGCTATACCGAGAGACTTGTTCTTTTCAGATGAAAGATCAAGTTCCTTGATGTCGAATCGCTCGAAGCATTTCGACGTTAGTTTTGGAGTTGTCGCATAGCCGCAGTTAAGTACATATATGCACTCTACTGATTATATGGTATGTAAGTAAGTACCTATGTAATTTGATAAAATTGATGGTAAAAGCTCTTAAGGTGTCTTTTGATCAGCCAGTGATTTGATAGCAGTATGCGGCTATGCGCAGCACAACCTCTTATTCGGTCAATTACCTGTACCTAAGTACATGCATCTCCGTTTAAGTAAAGCAATAACAATTTTGTAAAATTCACTTGGAATTTTCCGAACGTCTCGTTACGTCTTTTAGCTAATAAATTTATCATTTATTTTAGTTGTAGCCAAAAAGACATTATATCAATCTTTAAAATTAGGATACAAAAAATATGGAAATTAAAAATACGCCCGGAGCTCCTGGCAATTACTCTGGTTGGGTAGGTATACTTATCTCCTGGTAGGTCCTTTTCTTATCTCTTATGTTCACAGGTAGTAGAGGGTGAATGTAGACAACCCATTTAACATCCGGTTTTTAACACACCAGGGGATGAGGATTGAATAATGGACAGTGTGCAGGAATTCAATTTAAATTTAAATGAAAGCGTAATAACTAATAGACTCCAAATAGACGTTCAAGTTTTGGAAACTTTTATAATTTTAACATGTCATCATTTTCTTTTGTCTACTTTTTCTCCCACAACTTTGTATGGAGAAATTTGGATTTGCAAAAGAAAGTCTATAATAATTATGCCATGGAAGCTCTAATAATCTATAAGGAACCCCCCCAAAATTTTCTTTCGCCTTTCGGGGATTTTTGTGCTCGAGTTAGAATCATCTTCAGAATAAGCGTCGAAAAAGATGATCGGATTTGTTCCATAGCTGTTTGTTGTTTGAAATATACCTGACGTAACTCGTACAAATATTCTGAAAGGGCGCGTCGTTTGGATATGGATCAAGAATCCCCCCATCGATGACCTCGCATATTGCGTTCCCCAAGGAAATTTTTGGCGGGAGAGAATCGAATTCTTTGAACAATGCTGATTTTTTTATTTTTCTCGTGCCAGTGTGCCAGAATCGGTTAATTAATAATTTGCGTTATTATATTAGTTACAAAAGCGAAAAATGCAGCGGGAACTGCGAACGCGCCAAAACTCGACCGAGTATATCAAAATAGCACAGTAATCAACAGCGCAACTTCGAGCGTGGATTGGCGGGCTAGGAATCAACCCATCGGGATGATGTTGTTTTCTAAATACTGGAAATTGGGCCTAGTTGAAATTATTAAACCATCGATTATGGTCTCAGATGCACTGGAAAATAGCTGCGCGCGGACAAACCGGGCGCAAAAACTTTTGGCAAAAAAACTTTTAACTTTGAATGCTAATAAGTTTCTACGAGTACAAGAAAGTTTTACTTGATATAGACTTAATTGAAGAGTAAATCCTGGCGATTCCAAGTACCTCGGAAAAACTGCCGTAGAATGATTAGAACGCGAGATATGAGCTGCTGAAAATAAAAAACTGAATCCAAGATGGCGGCGGATGGGGCGGGCAACTTGAACAATGCGCATTCAGGGTTAAAATTCACACCTATAAGAAATATTCCTAAATGCATTGATTGAACTAAAGGGGCATAAAAATACTGACGATTCGCACAGAATTTTCATATTATGCTACTTTCCTTGTGTTCTGCAAATGGGGATGATTGAAATTATTTTGTTTTATATAATCATTTTGTATTCTTCATCAGCCACTTCAGCTCACATTTTGAGGATATTGCCTTAAAACTCACTTCTCTTTCCTTTCATAATGGCAGAGTTCTTTCTGGAGAGTAAATATTCAAGGTATAACATTAATGTAAATAATCCGATTAAACACTTATGGGGGTTTTTTGACACCAGAAGGGACCGAACCGGAAGTTTAGAAATCTCTGGAAGAATATTTTCATCCTCATACTTGAGACTTGATCTCAGACAATAAGCTTTTGCCGATAACAATCTATGTCAATTGACGGAAGCACCTTTGTTCGGTCGTTCCTTTTCAATTTTCTCATCTAGTTGTTTAGCCATTAATAACACGAGGATTGGTCATTTCTGGCAGATACGGTCGGGCACGGTCTGTCTTTCTTTCATTGCGGACATCGGAAAACTCGAGATAAATCAGAGCCCCTCCAGTCCTGGCTGCTGACCGAGAAGCGATCGATAGAGAGAGAGAGGGGATCGCTGAAGGGCCTGAACGTCTTAACTTCTAGTGCTGACAAAAGGGAAGCTCTCTCATTGCTTGGCCCTTTCATTTCAATAAGGCTTCGTTATGTAAATTTTCGCTTGAAGTGGTTAATCCTGGCGAAGAGTTTTCCTTATTTTGGTGCTGGTCCTGGTGCAGGTCCCGGTACTTTATATTGCACAGGTGTTTTTAACAATTTCGCTGGAAGAGATGTGTCGTCTTGAGTTCAGCTGATGCAGGAAAAGTTCGTGAATTTTAAATTAAGTTCTGTCCCCTGGGCTGTTTTGTTTGTTTTTTTAATAAGGAAACTCCAGCCAGCTGTCGAGTGGGATCTTTTCCCAAATTTTATTTCTATTACGTATTTATAGTGCAACTCCATATATGTTAAATTAATGTGTGTCTGACTCTAATGTGAAATAGGCTCGTCGAAAATGTCTGCTGTTTTTCCCAAACTTTAATACTAGAAAGGTACATCGGTCATAAGTAATTTTCATGAGTAATATTTTTTAACCACCTATGAAATGGATATTTTTGTGCTTACAACTAATAGAACTTTTGCCTTGTAACATTTGGTGATGATATTTTTTTGCTCGTCTTAAAGTAAGAATTATTAGTGGAACAATCGCGCCATATCTCGGTATAATTCATAAACTCAGTTTCCCCCCAAAAATTATTTATTTTTTTATTTTATTAATTTCTTCAGTCATCTAACATACTAGGTGACCAAAACAAGAACGATCAGTATTGGGATATTAATAAGAAAAAATTTGATGAACTATTATGCTATTATTTTATAATAATTCGTCCTGATGTACAACCTTTTTTGTTCCAGGAGGTAACTGTCTGATTAGTGACTTGTATCTTGATCACAATTTCATTATTTATACTTGTCAGCTTGTCAGTTTTATGAAACAGGACCCAGTTGTATTTGCAATTATGATTATGCTTTAATTAAACCGCCGCCGGAGCGATCTGTTTTAATATGAACGTCCACGATAATTCCCCAAGTTTAATTTATAAAACGTTGCAGTGTATTAAAATGTTTTTTATTTATAAGGACATGCAGACGCTTAACAAAGAGAAACGTGTATTTTTTTTATAAAGACCGAAAGTTCCCATTTTACCATTTTAAAACAGAGTTAGAGTGACTCTTTACATTCCAGAGCTACCCAAGGCACATTCTGGAGTGTTAGGTACTAAATAGATTTTAATCCAGAACTGGATTGGTTTCTATCACCCTCTTCCATGTCCGTCTTCTCCATTTGAAGCTTTCAATAAACGAAAAAGGAATCTCCAGAATTTTAAGTCGCTAAAAGTCTTCTTTATTTTTATCAGTTTGCCGTTTTAAGAAAATTAATACAAAATAATTTTTTTATAATAATTATAGTCGACAAAAGCCATATAATTATTTAGGCCGGCCAACCTCCTCCTCAGATAATTAAAAAAAATCAAGATACACAAATATATTTAACTAGCATATTAGTCATGAATCACCCTGTATAAGCCTTATAGTTACTACTTATCCTTGAACAAATTTATGCAGCTTATGGCTGTTCTTTGGTATACTCTGTTCGGCAGCTACTGCGATTTATATGCGAAACTTTAATAGTGTTTGATTTTAAACTTTGGAAAACTTTATTTCCTTTTTTTTTAACTTACTTCTTTTAGCCGTTTCGTTTTTATGTGGTAGTAGTCACTGTGTGGAGTTGGCGGTCGTGTGAAAAGTACATATGTCGCGGAGGAACGGGATATTCACTTCATGTAGGAAAAGTTTAAATCCTTTATGGCGTCGCACTCTTTTGTCTGGTAAAACGGTTGTGTTTGACAGGACGCCGGTTGCCTGAATGGCTTGCTTAAATGATTTATAAACTTTGCTTTTGTAAAGTAGAGCAGAAAGTAATGAGAAGAGAGGAAAGCTATTGCAAGTTTTCAGACTCGTGTTTGCGTTTTCCGAAGAGATACAAAAACTATTGAAAGTAGAAAGTTCAACAACTTCGGCTGAGTTATTTTAATGTCAAGTCGCTCTAAAAATAGCTGCTGTTTTGTTTCAACTTTCAAGATTGTTTAATTAACTGGTTTTACGTGATAACCAAGCACCTTAATTTCCAAAATAATTAATATTACATTTGCCCATGCCTTGATAATAATTGGCCGCCAGTTTATATTTGGACCATCGCGAATAGAAAGTTAAAAAAAATTATGACACAATAATTTTGTCCCTTATTGTGTCCCTTATTTCAGAGATCACCATGGGCATCTCCTAAACGTTAAGAGATACAGGGTCGATTGAATTAGAGAAAAGTTGCTCTATTTTGTGGCCACCCTGAATCCATCAAGACATATACAAGATATTATCTGTTACTGTTCCTGAAATATCCTGAAAAAAACTGAAAAATCGATTTGTTATTTTTGCAATATCTTTTTTATATTACCTATTGAAAATTAATAAATAATTTTTTTGTAGGCTTACATAAGCAGTTTAGAGCTATCCATCTGACATTTCAAAAATTTTCAAAGCCAACTAGATCCCCGAGTTTTAATAGTAAACTTTTTTTTTCTTATGGCCACCATATTTTTTTTTATGTATAAAAAAATCATGGAAACCAAAAAAAAATTAATTTTTTTTTAATTTTCTTCATTTTTCGAAAAGAAGAACCTATCTTCCACATGATATCATAAATTACCATAAGTCAAGCGATGCCACGTCATATTGCGACGTCATATGACGCCATTCGGTGATAAAACTTTCTCTTTTTTTCGGGAAAAGAAGAAAATTTTGAAGATTTTTGTTTTAATGTGATTTTTGGTTTCCCTAATTATTCTTTTAATGCGGAATGACATGAAAATACAATATGGTGGCAATAAGAAAGACAAGAGTTGACTATGAGAACTCTGATGGGTAGCTCTTGACGACTTATTAGTTACAAAAAAACTATTTATTAATTTCCACTAGGTAATAAGAAAGATAAGGCAAAAAAAGAAATCATGATTTTTCAGTTTTTTTCAGGATATTTCAGGAACGGTCACAGATATCTTCTGTGATTCACGGATTGGAGATTGTTACCAAATAGGGTATCTTTTCCATAATTTAACAGACCCTGTATCTCTTAGCATTTAAAAGATACCCATGGTGAGTCTGAAATAAGGGACACGCTGTATACAGGGTTATTCACGGTATACGCCACGGAAGATTATGGTCGTGTCTCTGGATTTTAGGATCTTTTTATTTTTGGAGTGGATAGAGACCCGGCAGAGGTACGTTTTAAAATTATATTCATAATGTACAGGCTGTCCCAAAAGCATGAAACATATCAAAGTTATGTTTTTTTTTAAATGGAATGCTTCTATGTTATTGCATTTTTATATTGCCTGGGAAGAAAAAAAAAAGATTGGCTTTTACACTTGGTGTTTAAATTCAGAAGTTTGTGAGTTATAAACAAGTGAAAATCGTAATTTTTCAAGTTCAAGGCCCTGTACAAGGAAAACGGCTCAAGATAGAGAAAAACGGCTTACGCATGTCCCTATTTTAACTTTTCATGTACTATCCAATGATGTAGTTGAAATGTTTGTACAGGGTGATAAAAAATTTGAAAAATTCTGAGATTTCACCACGCGTCGACAAATAAATAAATCAAAGAAAGTACAAATGTTGCTATACCATAGGATAGTACATGAAAAGTTAAAATAGGGTCATGTAAGCCGTTTTTCTCTATCTTGAACCGCTTTCGTTGTACAGGGCCTTGAACTTGAAAAATGACGATTTTCACTTGTTTATAACTCAAAAACTTCTGAATTTAAATACCAACTGTGAAAACCAATCTTATTTTTTCTTCTCAGACAATCTAAAAATGCAATAACATACACTGAGAAAAATTTCTTATAACTGTCATCAAAAATCTTATTAGTGTTATAGGAATAATTGCTAATATATTTGAGGACAGATATACGGTCTTATAAAGGTAATAATTTTGATCTAATTAGAGACGGATTTATTAACAATATGACCCAGAATTATTAATTTTATTATCGTGGTTTAATAAACCTTATAAGAATGAGTTAATAAGGGTATTATTTATTATAATGCTGCTTATACAGGGTGTCTCTGAAAGGTGCGGAAAAAAAGCTACCACAAATTCCTGAGGCCTAAATAAGCCGATCTAACCCAATTTATCTCTGTCCAAAAGTGGATGATTTCGGAGATACAGGGTGTCAAAAGTTCAATTTGGTTTCCGTTTTTCTTAAATAACTTTTTTAATAATTGGTATATTTTCACAATATTCGGCTGAAGGGGCTTTTGTGGGGTGAAAAATTAAAAACTGCAATCATTTTTATTGTAAAATTCAGAGGGCGCCACCTGCGGTACCTTGAACACATTCAAAACGAACTATCTTTTTTGGGCCACTCTGTATTTAACTTTTAAATAAAAATTCTTATTCTCCAACGTCTTTTACAAAAAAAAGGCATACGCGGTAAGAGTTGATTTGAGCAGCCGTTTCTGAGATATCTGGATTTAAGAAATCACTACGTGCATGGCCAGGCCTAAGTAAGTAATTGTATGAATTGAACACAATTTGAAGCAAAGGCGTTGAATTAAAATAACTGTCACTGAAAGCTACAAAAAAACGACTAGGTACATAAATGTGGATTTAACTTTATAGGTACTTTAGTTAAAACAGTCAATAAGAGATTTATCAACAACAAAAATTTAGTTTAATTTTATAAAAAAAAAAATGCTTTTATCAAATGTTCAAAATGATTTCCATTTTCGTGTATACAAAGATTTATACGTTTTAAAAAATTAAATTGAACTCTTTGGAGCATTTCGTGATCATTTGTCAAAACGTCCATTCCGGTTTCAATACATCTCCTTAATTAACCATTAACCTTCTGTATCTACTATGGCCTAGAATACACGCGGTTTTCAAAGTTTCCCATAAAAAGTAATCCATCGGTGTCATAGCAGGCGATCGAGCTGGCCAACTTGTGGGTGCATCATTGGCTCTACCTATCCATCTATTTGGATACTGTTCGCTCAAATAATTACGTACATTTATCGAAAAATGTGGAGGAGCACCGTCATGCATAAACCACATTCATCTTTGAAGTTCGAAGGGCAGGGGATCAAACAAGTGTGGTAATTCGTTTTGCAGATGTTCCAAATAATTTTCGCCTTTATCGCCTTTAAGTCGAGGTGGTAAAATTACACGACCAATTATGAAAGTGTCTATGATTCCTGCCCACACATTGATCTTAAACTCATGCTGATAATGGCTTACTTTTGATAAGTAATGGCTTACTTTAATCACATGAGAATTTTCTCCAGCATAGACATGTACATTGTGCAAATTAGTTATGCCACTCCGCGTGAAACAGGCTTCATCTGTGAATAAAATTCCTTGTGTAAAGCTCCTATCCTGATTCTTCTTGGAAATGAACCGGCAGAAAGCTAGACGTGGTTCATAATCATGGGGTAAAAGGTCTTATACCCGTTCAACATGAAATGGGTGCAGTAATTGTTCTCTGGTCACCCTGTTAACAGTATATTTGCATACACCTAGCTCTAAGCGCAATCGTCTGGTGCTGAGTTTAGGATTTTCTTTAATCCTATTTAAAATATCTTCCTCAACCTCTGGAGTTCTTATCGTATGTGCACGACCTTAATTAATAGAAACAGGCGTAAACCTACCTGTTTCACGAAGACGTCTTTCATTAAAGGTTTTATGGTTTGGTAAACGACGATTCGGAAATCGTTCACTGATAATCTGCAAGATTCTAAACCATTTCCTTGGCAATATCCAAAAACCAATAACATATCGTTCATTTCTTCATTAGTATACTGTACGGCCATTACTAAAGTAAATTTGAAAATTGTTTGACAATTATTCCAGTGTATGCTTGAATTGTTTTTTTAGATTCGATTTGACACCAATTACTTACTTGGTTTATAGTGACAGTGATCTCGTTGATGTAAATTCGTTAAGTGGGTCCCGTGGTGTAGTGGATATAGCGTTCGTTCACCAGCCGGTAAACCTTGATTTGAAACTCACCAGCAGCCGAAAAGTATTTGTTGTGCTACTCGAGCCAAAATCGGGATGCACCTTGTGGAAAGCAATGGAAAAGCACCGCATAGCACTCTGCCTCGTAATACTTCTTAAATAGTGCCTTTCGGACTCTTCCGATAAAAAGGGTGGCCCCAAAAGAGTGAACTTCAACAGTACGCGCACCACAGGCATATGTGAGAGGTAACTCACACCTGAAACCTGGTATGGCACTTTAAGTAAAATAATTTTAATTCAATGCCTTTGCTTCAAATTGTGTTCAATTATTACAATTACTAATAACTACTTACTTAGGCCTGGCCATGCACGTAGTGATTTTCTTAAATCCAGATATCTCAGAAACGGCTGCTCAAATCAACTCTTACCACGTATGCCTTTTTTTGGTAAAAGACGTTGGAGAATAAGAATTTTTATTTAAAAGTTAAATACAGAGTGGCCCAAAAAAGATAGTTCGTTTTGAATGTGTTCAAGGTACCGCAGGTGGCGCCCTCTGAATTTTACAATAAAAATGATTGCAGTTTTTAATTTTTCACCCCACAAAAGCCCCTTCAGCCGAATATTGTGAAAATATACCAATTATTAAAAAAGTTATTTAAGAAAAACGGAAACCAAATTGAACTTTTGACACCCTGTATCTCCGAAATCATCCACTTTTGGACGGAGATAAATTGGGTTAGATCGGCTTATTTAGGCCTCAGGAATTTGTGGTAGCTTTTTTTCCGCACCTTTCAGAGACACCCTGTATAACACCTTTTAATAAGAGTTTTTACATGGAATTATAATCCCTATAATTTTATATTATTAGTGGTATGATAAGAGGTTATACAATAGTAGGTATTAATAAAATATTTTTTATATTGAATGAAATATTTTATTTTCTCATTTTAACCAAAGAAATGAATACATATACATAGCTAGATTCAAAAGTTAAAGATAATCTAAACAATATTATATTAAAATTAAGAACATAAGAAATTACATTGATTATAATTATTATTATTATTGATTTAAGCTCTAGCTGTTTGATCTTATTAGATTTTTTTAGTTACCGTGCCTTCATATGCCCTTTGAAAATACTAGTTGTTGTCATGCTGCTTACTGCGTTTACGATTTTTCAGTCTGGACTCACTCTGGAGAAGCAACATTTTTACAGCAACAGGCTTTGAGATCGAAGTGGCCTGAAATTAAAATAATTTTACTTTAAGACAATAAATTTTAAAAACATAGAGAAAGTATAAGCATAATATGCATTCAGTATTATTTGTTAGAGATTTTATTATTGGTAGGTATAATAGGTCTATTGCAGAATTATTAACTAGCATACTAATTTTTATTATTGATAATAGTAATAGAATTTATATCTTCAACTTACCTTTACATTTACTGTGATGGTAGTGTTCAAAGATTATGGTAAAGTACCTACGCAAAAGATACAAACTCACACTCATGTCAAGCATGGCCGAAAATGAAGGTCTTGTTCTCTTGTCGTATACTACCTTTGGGTGTAGATTCAGAGTTAGTCCTGTGTGTAAGAAATCCTTTACGATTTATAATAAAGGATTTTCAGATTTATTAGACATGATCAAAATACTCGAATCAATAACATGACTTACCACTGATATAATATTTTCTTATTTCTGGAATAAATCTCAATGTATAAGACGGGATTTATTGTCGCAATAATCCTGGAAGAAGCCTGCAGTAAAACTTATTATGATTACTTTAAAATGTAATGTTATTCTTATAATAAGTGATTCTATAACACTTTCTTATAAAACAATTTTTCTCAGTGAGGAGCATTCCATTAAAAAAAAAAATAACTTTGATAAGTTTCATGCTTTTGGGACACCCTGTACATTATGAATATAATTTAAAAACGTACCTCTGCCGGGTCTCTATCCACTCCAAAAATAAAAAGATCCTAAAATCCAGAGACACGGCGACACATAATCTTCTGTGGCGTATACCGTGCATAACCCTGTATAATTCCTAGGAATATAAAATAATGTTTTTCATTCAGTTTATAAGTCGTGAATAAATATAATAACTATTTTCTATAATAATAAATGGTTTTGTTGACAGTATGTTGTTGTTTTGTTTATTTTCACGACACGAAGTCACAAAGAAAAATAATTGTTTCAGAAAATTTACATATTCACATCGCTCTCTCGAATAAAACGGAAACTTCTACTTTACTTTAAATTCTCTAACTTCGTTATCGTGGCATCCGTTATTATTCCAGAGAAGACTCAACAGATTATAAGCTCATCTTCTATTATATTGGGAAAGTTTCGGTCTAAACAGACGGCTTAAATGGAAGAAAAAGTGTTTTTCATGCAGTGCGCTCCAAAGTTTTAGAATAATAATGTTAAATGTCTCGAATTTAATAGTTACATTTAAATTTTGTAATTAAAATTGAGATTTTGATTTATTTTTGAATTATCTTAGTTCCATCTTTTAATTAGTAGAGTAGACACTAGACATTCTGGTGTATATTTCTTAGGAAAATCTGAAATTGTATACTAGATATAAACGCTCCTAACGCCTGTAATAGTATGATTTTACTGTTTATACCGATCCTGAGAAGCTTAAATAAATTAGAGCCCTGTTACATTTGACCGAGCATTTAACGTTTTAAATTTGACATATACATGACATTTGAACCATAAAGTACCTACCCAAATAATGTTTATTAATGAAATTAAAAATGTTAATCATCGAGCTCTAGCAGAGAAAAACACCACAAAGTAAAAACCTGATGGAATCAATCGGTAATGTCATTGAATGATGAGCTGTTGTGATGAGATAATTGTCCATGGAACAATGTGATGTGTCATTATAGTCAAATTAAAAGAACAAAAAATATGTTCCATTATTTAAATCATTTATTTCAAAATAGAATATTTTTGAATGGCCCCATGTGCAAATAATTGATCAACCGGTGAATACCTAAAAGAAAACGCCCTACGTTGTGCTAATTTTAGTTTTAAAATTCACTGACATAAGTTAAAATACATATTGGAAATCGAAAATATAAAAAACGGCTTTCATAGCTACTTTACGGAATTTAAAATTTAAAACATTAATTATTTATTTAATTAATAGGAGTGCTTTACTTACCTTCAACTCTAACCAGGATGTGTTTTGCTGTTTCGTCATTCTCCAAGCACGCAGGCGGCTTTTTCAGCGCTGTTCCCTAAACCCATCATGTGCAGATGATTATTCCACTTGCAGTGCCCAGTATATAGGAATTTCAGTGTTCTTTCCTGTTAAACTCCAATAATTTTACTTCTTTGGTCCTTTTTTCGACGAGCCCTGTATAAGGGCCTGCGAATGGTTCAATCTTGGTAAGTTTTGCCAGTGACTTCTCTCTCAGCCCAGTTGCGTATTGTTCTTTTGGCAATATTCGGTGATATGCCAAATGCTGGTTCCTTTGGATATCTTAGATTTATTGGTGAATTATCTGAAATCTGCTGTCATAGGAATACATTTCTGTTGTCCTGCTCCCACAAGTCTTTTCCCGGACTGTGACTTTCTAACTGTAACTAAAACTTTCGTTCCAAGTTGGCAAGCTTCTTGCCATTTTTGTAGCATTCTACATTGGGTTAGGAAGGTTTTTATGGTGATACATATACTCAAGCGATCAAAGAAAAAGAGTGTTGAATTGTCCATCGCACGACTGAAATTGCCTTGCCTTTGAACAGGTTGTTAGTGTTTGGTTTTCAAATAACAGCTCTGTTGACCAGGTTGGCCTAATTTTAATGAAAAACACATCGTTATGTAAATCCCCGTAGAGTTTATGTATCGCCTTCCTATTCGCTTCACTGCCTATTTCTACTCGACTGGTAGAAATAGACTGGGAGAAATGACAATCTCGAAATCTTCTTGTACGTATGGAATTCATCCCGAAGTTTGCTTTTATCAAGATGGGGTCAATTTATCTTGAGAACAGAAAATTTTCCAATTTTGACATGGTAATAAGTAGAATTGTGTCTGTGTAAACTGATAGCTCGCGCACCACAGACATATGCGAGAGGTAGCCTACGCCCGATATGCGGGTATGGCACTTGAAGAATAAGTAGAATAATATTCGTGTTCATTATGAATATCAACCTAAAGTTTTTTTATTTCTAAATTAACAGAAGAAATCATGCACTAAAGTTTATGATTCTTGTATTAACATGCATATTCATATCTTAATTTTACAGAGATCTGTACAATTTTAACACAGGATTCTAGGAGTAACTGTGAAATTTTGATTAGCTTGTTTATCTGGCTTACAAGAAACTAATCCGATTATCAGGCTCTGTTCAACAATACAGTTTCAGAAATTATCCTCTCTATTGTTGTATTTGCAACTAACCCCTTCGTTTATGCAATCGATTTGCGCATTACTTGCGGAGTACTCAATTATCATCATACAACCGTAAACCAGGTGCCTAATTTAAGCATGACACATTTTTAAAAAATTAATATTTTTTAAAACTGATGACAAAGGATTTTCGAGCTATTTTCGAGCTCTTCAATGGTATTTTCGAGCTGTCTCTAGCTTTCACCGTTTTCCGGAAAATCGCAATTTTTATATTTGTAATGCTTACATTACACCTGACTTTTTTAGATTCAATCTGTGGAGAAACCCAAACAGCACAGGAATTTCGAGCTATTTTCGAGCTACTAAATGAGATTTTCGAGCTGTTCCTAGCTCTCGTAATTTTCCAGAAAAACGAAAAAAACCGCTTCGTCGTGCTAGGATTTGACATCAATTTTGAAAGTACGTACTCCCGGAAAAAATGAAAAGCACAGGAATATCGAGCTATTTTCGAGCTATTCAATGAGATTTTCGAGCTGTTTGTAGCTCTTGTCGTTTTCCGGAAAAACGAAAAAAACCGCTTTGTCGTGCTAGAATTGGACCTAAATTTAGTAAGTAAGTACTCCCGGAAAAAATGAAAAGCACAGGAATATCGAGCTATTTTCGAGCTATTCAATGAGATTTTCGAGCTGTTTGTAGCTCTTGTCGTTTTCCGGAAAAACGAAAAAAACCGCTTCGTCGTGCTAGAATTGGACCTCAATTTTGAAAGTACGAACTCCCGGAAAAAATGAAAAGCACAGGAATATCGAGCTATTTTCGAGCTATTCAATGAGATTTTCGAGCTCTTTGTAGCTCTTGTCGTTTTCCGGAAAAACGAAAAAAACCGCTTTGTCGTGCTAGAATTGGACCTAAATTTAGTAAGTAAGTACTCCCGGAAAAAAAGAAAAGCACAGGAATATCGAGCTATTTTCGAGCTATTCAATGAGATTTTCGAGCTGTTTGTAGCTCTTGTCGTTTTCCGGAAAAACGAAAAAAACCGCTTCGTCGTGCTAGAATTGGACCTCAATTTTGAAAGTACGAACTCCCGGAATAAATGAAAAGCACAGGAATATCGAGCCATTTTCGAGCTACTCAATGAGATTTTCGAGCTGTTTGTAGCTCTTGTCGTTTTCCGGAAAAACGAAAAAAACCGCTTTGTCGTGCTAGAATTGGACCTAAATTTAGTAAGTAAGTACTCCCGGAAAAAATGAAAAGCACAGGAATATCGAGCTATTTTCGAGCTATTCAATGAGATTTTCGAGCTGTTTGTAGCTCTTGTCGTTTTCCGGAAAAACGAAAAAAACCGCTTTGTCGTGCTAGAATTGGACCTAAATTTAGTAAGTAAGTACTCCCGGAAAAAAAGAAAAGCACAGGAATATCGAGCTATTTTCGAGCTATTCAATGAGATTTTCGAGCTGTTTGTAGCTCTTGTCGTTTTCCGGAAAAACGAAAAAAACCGGTTTGTCGTGCTAGAATTGGACCTAAATTTAGTAAGTAAGTACTCCCGGAAAAAATGAAAAGCACAGGAATATCGAGCTATTTTCGAGCTATTCAATGAGATTTTCGAGCTGTTTGTAGCTCTTGTCGTTTTCCGGAAAAACGAAAAAAACCGCTTTGTCGTGCTAGAATTGGACCTCAATTTTGAAAGTACGAACTCCCGGAAAAAATGAAAAGCACAGGAATATCGAGCTATTTTCGAGCTATTCAATGAGATTTTCGAGCTCTTTGTAGCTCTTGTCGTTTTCCGGAAAAACGAAAAAAACCGCTTTGTCGTGCTAGAATTGGACCTAAATTTAGTAAGTAAGTACTCCCGGAAAAAATGAAAAGCACAGGAATATCGAGCTATTTTCGAGCTATTCAATGAGATTTTCGAGCTGTTTGTAGCTCTTGTCGTTTTCCGGAGAAACGAAAAAAACCGCTTTGTCGTGCTAGAATTGGACCTAAATTTAGTAAGTAAGTACTCCCGGAAAAAATGAAAAGCACAGGAATATCGAGCTATTTTCGAGCTATTCAATGAGATTTTCGAGCTGTTTGTAGCTCTTGTCGTTTTCCGGAAAAACGAAAAAAACCGCTTTGTCGTGCTAGAATTGGACCTCAATTTTGAAAGTACGAACTCCCGGAAAAAATGAAAAGCACAGGAATTTCGAGCTGTTTTCCTGATCTTCAATGGGATTTTCGAGCATTCTTGTAATTTTCCGGAAGATAAAAAGAAACTTACCAACGCGGAACGCATTATGCTTTTGTCACTATCACAACTTCAAACTGCAAAATGAAATGAAAAATAAGGACAAAGAAATAAATTAAAAAAATAGTGACATTTATTGTCGACTTTCAAATAATGAATTTATAATCTGACGTCGTTAGGTTTAATATTATTACTTAAAATTTACTCTACAATTATTATTGATGATGTTGTGACTTTAAGGCTTACAGCCACTATTACAAAGCCTCATTACGTTAACGGGCAGATTTCTGAGGGCATTTTTGAAAAGGTATCGACCATAGGTGGAAAATAAAACACTTAAGTGATTCTTGGCATGAAAGGGATTACAAAAATGTTGAGAAAAGTTATTTGGGAAAAAAGTTTCAGTAGTTGAAATTTGCATTAGAAAGGATAGAATATTTCATTTCTATTTCACAGAAAGAGAAGAACTTTCTGATTGGTTAGCCTTATATAGTTATGAACAATACCTGGTCGTTGTGCAGTTAGTTATTGTTCTAATAGTGAAAAAAAAACAAACTAACGTTTAAAATTCAATATAAAATTAAAGAAATTCGCTTTATTATCATATATTTGAATATATTTTAGCTATGCAAATTTAGAAAGAATAATAAACATTTTATTGGATCATTTATAAAATAATGAAATGCCAAGTTAAATATAGATGCTAGGTAGCTTAGTATTGTAATAATAGGGACTAATGTGTATACCATACAAAGAAATCAATAAAAAATATTTTATTTTTCCGTTCAAATCAGGCTTACTCTGAAGATTATAAAATTTTCTTTAATTTGGTACGTCATCTTAGGTATCATACCTCTGGAGCTGCAGTTTTCTCGTGCCAAGGGCATAATTTGTACTTTTAAGAATTAAGTATAAATTAAAAAAAAAACTTTTTTTTATGTTTATTACTTTATTGCACAAATCCGCAATAATTTTATTTAAAACTTTTTAAAAATTATAGTTGTAATGATTTTAAATTTTGATATATACCTAGGAGGCCTATACCTACTTGAATGTTGATTTTAAACAACTCTTATTCAAATAACTTTTTAGTTTGGTCGGTAAAGTAAAAAATGTAGGTAGGTACCTACCTAAAAGTTCATAAAAAATGTTAGGTATCTGAGATTTTCCTTGCAATAATAATAATAATAATAATAATAATAATAATAATAATAACATAATAATAACAACATTTATTTCCTTATTATAAATACATATTATTGTATTTTTTGTGGAAATAATTGTCAGTGAAGAGGTTATAGAACATAAATCCACAAAACACAAATCAATTCTGGAGGTGCAGCGCGTCCCCTCTTTGGTGAAAAAGGTCTTATGTATTTTGCTAATAACTCTTTAACCGTTGTAGATATCAAAAAAATACTTATTAGAAAAGAGAAAGCTTGAACGATTTCCTAAAAAATATTTTTTTCCATTCTCATTTATTATTAATAAGTTTTAGTTTTAGTGAATTTAATCTTACAATATATAACAATTTTCTGTTGGTTTTTGCTATTTTGAGTATTTACAGGCCTAATAAAAAGAATTACCCCTCGGCATTACCTCAATACCAAGAAAGTTAAAAATAAAAAAATTAAATTTTGCAATTTTAGCAGCATATTAAAGTTTTGGCAAATATTTCATTATTTTCTAGCAATTAAAAAAAATACCAAAATAAATTGAAAATGTACCTAATCTTTTTTAAGTATCTACACTTATCCGATAACAATATTTCATAATTTTTTGAATTTTAAAAACGCTACATTTTCAATTTATTGTGCTATTTTTTTTTATTTTTAGGCATTTTTTTTAAACGATTAACTTTAATATGCTGGTAAAATTGAAAAATGCAAATCTTTTTATTTTTAACTTTTTCGGCATTGCTTTTGCAACTATAACATTGTATTGATTCCAATTAGTTTTATTCGACCTGGCCTGCAAATACTTAAAACAGCAAAACCAACAAACAATAATTATTATACTACAGGGTGATTCATAATATGTGCGCAGGACTTCAGGATGTGACAGCTCGTTCAAAAATATGAAAAAAAGTTCCCATCAACATAGGGTCCGAAAAGGAACCGTTTTCGAGATACGGGTGTCAAGAAAATTAATTATTTTCAGTTTTTTGACGATATCTCAGGAACTGTTTGAGATACAGAACCCATCTTTTGTACACATCTTGCAATTAATATTATCTTAGTTGAGAGTGCAAATAAAAAAAAAATTGTGGCAGTGAAACAAATCATTAAAAAAAAAATTATCCACAGCAAGTGATGTTTTTGTTCACAACAAAACATTTTGCCACTTTTATGTTTTTCATCATAAAATGCTGTTTTCCTTGAAAACAGTTCACATTAGAGTACTTGACCAAGAGCACCTTTTTTATGTAGAAAACATTGACAGTTTAAAATGTTCTTCCACAATGCCAATTTTTGCAGTGTCGTAGAAATTAGGGGCGAAAATAGACATTAGAAGACATTAGATTATTTTATCTATTAATATTATTTAATCTAAGAAATCTAATTTCAGGCAACTCCAAAATCTCCGCCACTCCATATATGAAATAAATTTAGTCAGAGCTCAAAAAGTAAATAATATTAATGATAAGATAAGTGCAAAAATTCAGTTGTACGAGTATATCTGAAAGGAGGGTTTCTGGGAAATAGTCAAAAAACTGGAATTTTTTTTTTCTTGACAGCCTGTTATCTCGAAAATGGTAGCTTTGCTGTTGTTAATAGGAACTTTTTTTCATAATTTTGGACTAGCCACCACATCCTGAAGTCCAGCGCACATATTATGAGTCACCCTGTATATTGTAATATTTATAGTTAAACAAAAAGTATCGAATATTTGGAGAGGGTACAGTATGGACCAAAAGAAGTTAAAAAGTCTTAATAATTGGTTAGGAAATTGACGGTTTCGAAGATACGGAGGATTTTCCAAATTATTTTAACATTTTGCGTCTGCACATTATTTTTTTTTTTTAGTTTCCAAAAATACGACCTGAAGGAATCTGGTGATTTGGATAAGCTTCACAGCTTTTTTTCATAGGATGTTTGGTTTTCGAGAAATTTCATTTTTTCTATAGGCTTTATAAAAAAATATAAAATTTTGCAATTTCTCAAATATCGAATAACTCGCGAATGTGGCTTAGAAAAAATTACATAATACCTTTCTTTCAGGAAATCGCCCAAGCTTTGTTTTTTCTAATAAGTAGCATTTTTCTGATATTTCCGACGGTTAACGAGTTATTAGTATAAAAATACTTTTTTCGCCAAAGGGGTGGTTTTTTGGGTGGGACGCGCTGCATCCCCACAACTGGTTTTTGTGTATTTAGGTATGTTCTATATCCTCTTCACTAACAATTAATGAAGGAAAATCTTAGACAACATTTTATATGAACCTTTGGTACATTTTTTACTTTACCGACTGGACTATTGCAGATAATTTGCCAAGATAAAGGCACTTTTATCCATAGAATGAAGATTTTTGGAAAATATCCAAGACATACCTATCTACTTGGTTTTTAAAAATTAAAATTATATTATAAATTAACCAGGAAATTAGATTCGAACCATGCAAGCAGAGCTGAACCCCAAAAAATGAAAATTCAAATCAACAATTTTTTAACATTTATAAGAGTCGTTTCACCTATTACTTACAGTGGCTCCTTCACAGAACAAAATTAGTAATTAATGATAATAATAAAATGAAATATTATCAAAAAGGATTTGCTTTCTAAGCTTATACTGTTAAGAAAGACGGTATACCGTGTGACACACAAAGTAGGTACGCGTCATTAGGAAAAAAATTTCGTTTCAAGTTAGGAAAAGTTTTACATCGCTAATAATTTGTGCTTTCAAAATGATAACAATCATACAAATGACACACACACACCACCTGTCACGTGTCTTTTTCAACTGTACAATTTGACATTTTTTTGTCAAAAAATTACAAAATATGGCATTGGCATTAAAAATTTTCGAGAATATCACACGAAAAAGTTGTTTAATATTTCATTTTCGACCCACGTTCCAATTTTGAACCTTCTAGCTAATTTTTATTTTATTTGTTGAACTGAACATTTTAGACTCGATTTTTGAGTTTAAAAAAATCCGAAACTTGCAAAAAATTATATCATTATATCATTTTTATATGATATTCATATTTTAAATGTTAGTTTTGTTTGTGATCCGTTGTTGTTTTAAGTAACGTTTCCTTATAAAAGTAAAAAACGGCAGCAAAAGCTGATGTGTTCAAATTGGTAGGTACCTACCTGCTTGATGCAAAGTTGATTTAATTTTTACGAATAACTTAACATATGACTTTATTTCGGTTCTTTACCAAGTAAATACATACCTACACGGAATTAAATAACAATCCCAACGAAAATTTTTTTTTTTACCTTTCATATCACTTTTCAAACATAACAAAATATTGTTTAATTAGTAATAAGGAATATTAGCAATGTAACGGAACCATGAGTGCAGTTAAAGCAATAATAAATTATTGACCAACGGTAAGTTTTCGCTGGGATTGCTTTTTAATTCGGTGTAGGTGTAAAAAGTCAAATGTTTGGCTTAAATCAACTTTGCATCAAATGTGAACCAATTTTAACATACTTTTCGCTGCCTTTTTTTTACTTTTATAAGAAAACGCTATCAAAACATTATCCGACATAAAATTAATTATTGATCCTTCATATTCAATGCCACAATTGCAACTGCCAATTACTTTGCCTGTAAAATCATTATTGAGCCAATGATTTTTAAATTTGAAGCTGCAAGTCGATTGAGGGTTCTTTTGTCTGTAATACCCATTTATTACGCCTTCCCAGTGATATGGATGAAAGCGATAATACTCTCTCCTTGATCCATCCCTGCTGTGGTAAATCATCCGACTCAGTAATTTGCCAAATTCCGCTTGAGGAATTGACATAACCGTCGTTACCGAATCGGATGAAGTGTTCATTGATGAATCCGCTGATGTGTTGTTCTGGGATAAATAACTATCCTCAATTGAGGAGTTATTTTCTTGGTCGTTTTGGCTTGCAATAAAAGTACTGCGAAAATTGCCCTGGTTATTAACAACGTAGCAGTACAGTTTCGCAGCACTTATTTCATTGTTGATTTCAGATGCTTCGTCGCTTTCAGCTAGATGTTTCCAAATGTCGCTCGACTTAGCTGTAACAGTTGTTTTCCCACTTGGGTCCTTTTCAAACAATTTGTCTGCGTGCGACTGAAGAAAAGAAAGCATTTTCTTTTGATCGTATTTAGGAGGCTTCCCTCTTCTTGCCATTATAGTGATCACGCACTTCACCACACAAACACCAATTAACACTTATACTAAAGTCACTTATACTAAAGTTACTTATACTTAGTGACTTTAGTTTAAACTTAAAAACACTTCAATTAAAAACACTTAAATTAATTCACTTGACGATAATATTATCACTTAACACTTGTAGCACTTGTACTCGTGAGCTGTAAGTAGATCAATACACCACACCAACACCAATGACCACTTACTCAGAGACTGTAGCAAAATGAAAAATTCTACAATTGGCTCATTGGCTGAGACTTGCCGGGAGGTATATTTCCGTTTCCAATGGGACTGAGACAATTGGCCGATTCAGAATTTGAGGTTTCTCGTTATTATTTAATAAGAAACATTTCAGCATAACGGGGATGAAAGTTAGCGAAACCACCCCTAACGCTATTTTTTTTACAAAACTTTGATTTTTTGTTTGTTCAAGTTAAAGTATAAAGGTAGAAGTGTAGAGTAGAAGTATTATTAATACGCGTCCTGGTAAAATAAGGGAACTTTTTATTATAGGAAATATTTGTTACCCAAATTTATAGTCCTTTGTCAATCATTTATTCCAAGATCATCTGGAAAGCATAACGCCACTGGCCAGGCCGATTGTATCCGGTTTTTATGTCATCTGTGGCACGTTCGTATTTGCGATCGTCTTGCCAAATTGCCATTGTTGTGTATTTCGTCAAATGCTGTAGATAAATTTTTTCTCACACTGTCTTTTGAGAAATTCCATTGAAGTTCCAAAAACGGCCCGAACATGAATCATTGCTATTGACCTATTTACTGTTCAATAGAATAGATGTATGAATGAATGTAAACTTCCAAACCAAAACGAAAAAAAAAAATGATAGACCGTCAATTAAGACGTTAATAAATAGGTACACCACTTTTGTTATAGTTGCTATAAGAATGTTAAAGTATCTTGTAAAATCGTTTCCACTTTCCACGTTATCTCTTGTTTTACTTTGATTTACTGCGTATTCTTTTAAACAATATTGAATGTAGTCAAGTTCAAAAAGTAATGTTTTTCATTTATTTACATTTACTATCATAAAATATGTATATGTATTTCAAATAAGAAGTCGTGGTTCCACTTCAGAAAAGGTATTCATATATTATATAATGGGTGTTTACGTCCATAAATCAGGGCAATAAATGCCGCTTATCTTGAGGAATTCTACAATGGTTAATATTATGGTTTATGGTGTTTCCCTTGTACTGTGAGGGTTTTATTGATTTCTTTGTATGGTATACACATTAGTCCCTATTATTACAATACTAAGCTACCTAGCATCTATATTTAACTTGGCATTTCATTATTTTATAAATGATCCAATAAAGTGTTTATTATTCTTTCTAAATTTGCATAGCTAAAATATATTCAAATATATGATAATAAAGCGAATTTCTTTAATTTTATATTGAATTTTAAACGTTAGTTTGTTTTTTTTCACTATTAGAACAATAACTAACTGCACAACGACCAGGTATTGTTCATAACAACTATATAAGGCTAACCAATCAGAAAGTTCTTCTCTTTCTGTGAAATAGAAATGAAATATTCTATCCTTTCTAATGCAAATTTCAACTACTGAAACTTTTTTCCCAAATAACTTTTCTCAACATTTTTGTAATCCCTTTCATGCCAAGAATCACTTAAGTGTTTTATTTTCCACCTATGGTCGATACCTTTTCAAAAATGCCCTCAGAAAAGTGCCCGTTAACGTAATGAGGCTTTGTAATAGTGGCTGTAAGCCTTAAAGTCACAACATCATCAATAATAATTGTAGAGTAAATTTTAAGTAATAATATTAAACCTAACGACGTCAGATTATAAATTCATTATTTGAAAGTCGACAATAAATGTCACTATTTTTTTAATTTATTTCTTTGTCCTTATTTTTCATTTCATTTTGCAGTTTGAAGTTGTGATAGTGACAAAAGCATAATGCGTTCCGCGTTGGTAAGTTTCTTTTTATCTTCCGGAAAATTACAAGAATGCTCGAAAATCCCATTGAAGATCAGGAAAACAGCTCGAAATTCCTGTGCTTTTCATTTTTTCCGGGAGTACTTACTTACTAAATTTAGGTCCAATTCTAGCACGACAAAGCGGTTTTTTTCGTTTTTCCGGAAAACGACAAGAGCTACAAACAGCTCGAAAATCTCATTGAATAGCTCGAAAATAGCTCGATATTCCTGTGCTTTTCTTTTTTTCCGGGAGTACTTACTTACTAAATTTAGGTCCAATTCTAGCACGACAAAGCGGTTTTTTTCGTTTTTCCGGAAAACGACAAGAGCTACAAACAGCTCGAAAATCTCATTGAATAGCTCGAAAATAGCTCGATATTCCTGTGCTTTTCATTTTTTCCGGGAGTACTTACTTACTAAATTTAGGTCTAATTCTAGCACGACAAAGCGGTTTTTTTCGTTTTTCCGGAAAACGACAAGAGCTACAAACAGCTCGAAAATCTCATTGAATAGCTCGAAAATAGCTCGATATTCCTGTGCTTTTCTTTTTTTCCGGGAGTACTTACTTACTAAATTTAGGTCCAATTCTAGCACGACAAAGCGGTTTTTTTCGTTTTTCCGGAAAACGACAAGAGCTACAAACAGCTCGAAAATCTCATTGAATAGCTCGAAAATAGCTCGATATTCCTGTGCTTTTCTTTTTTTCCGGGAGTACTTACTTACTAAATTTAGGTCCAATTCTAGCACGACAAAGCGGTTTTTTTCGTTTTTCCGGAAAACGACAAGAGCTACAAACAGCTCGAAAATCTCATTGAGTAGCTCGAAAATGGCTCGATATTCCTGTGCTTTTCTTTTTTTCCGGGAGTACTTACTTACTAAATTTAGGTCCAATTCTAGCACGACAAAGCGGTTTTTTTCGTTTTTCCGGAAAACGACAAGAGCTACAAACAGCTCGAAAATCTCATTGAGTAGCTCGAAAATGGCTCGATATTCCTGTGCTTTTCTTTTTTTCCGGGAGTACTTACTTACTAAATTTAGGTCCAATTCTAGCACGACAAAGCGGTTTTTTTCGTTTTTCCGGAAAACGACAAGAGCTACAAACAGCTCGAAAATCTCATTGAATAGCTCGAAAATAGCTCGATATTCCTGTGCTTTTCTTTTTTTCCGGGAGTACTTACTTACTAAATTTAGGTCCATTTCTAGCACGACAAAGCGGTTTTTTTCATTTTTCCGGAAAACGACAAGAGCTACAAACAGCTCGAAAATCTCATTGAATAGCTCGAAAATAGCTCGATATTCCTGTGCTTTTCTTTTTTTCCGGGAGTACTTACTTACTAAATTTAGGTCCATTTCTAGCACGACAAAGCGGTTTTTTTCGTTTTTCCGGAAAACGACAAGAGCTACAAACAGCTCGAAAATCTCATTGAATAGCTCGAAAATGGCTCGATATTCCTGTGCTTTTCTTTTTTTCCGGGAGTACTTACTTACTAAATTTAGGTCCAATTCTAGCACGACAAAGCGGTTTTTTTCGTTTTTCCGGAAAACGACAAGAGCTACAAACAGCTCGAAAATCTCATTGAATAGCTCGAAAATAGCTCGATATTCCTGTGCTTTTCATTTTTTCCGGGAGTACTTACTTACTAAATTTAGGTCCAATTCTAGCACGACAAAGCGGTTTTTTTCGTTTTTCCGGAAAACGACAAGAGCTACAAACAGCTCGAAAATTTCATTGAATAGCTCGAAAATAGCTCGATATTCCTGTGCTTTTCATTTTTTCCGGGAGTACTTACTTACTAAATTTAGGTCTAATTCTAGCACGACAAAGCGGTTTTTTTCGTTTTTCCGGAAAACGACAAGAGCTACAAACAGCTCGAAAATCTCATTGAATAGCTCGAAAATAGCTCGATATTCCTGTGCTTTTTTTTTCCGGGAGTACTTACTTACTAAATTTAGGTCCAATTCTAGCACGACAAAGCGGTTTTTTTCGTTTTTCCGGAAAACGACAAGAGCTACAAACAGCTCGAAAATCTCATTGAATAGCTCGAAAATAGCTCGATATTCCTGTGCTTTTCATTTTTTCCGGGAGTACTTACTTACTAAATTTAGGTCCAATTCTAGCACGACAAAGCGGTTTTTTTCGTTTTTCCGGAAAACGACAAGAGCTACAAACAGCTCGAAAATCTCATTGAATAGCTCGAAAATAGCTCGATATTCCTGTGCTTTTCATTTTTTCCGGGAGTACGTACTTTCAAAATTGAGGTCAAATCCTAGCACGACGAAGCGGTTTTTTTCGTTTTTCCGGAAAATTACGAGAGCTAGGAACAGCTCGAAAATCTCATTTAGTAGCTCGAAAATAGCTCGAAATTCCTGTGCTGTTTGGGTTTCTCCACAGATTGAATCTAAAAAAGTCAGGTGTAATGTAAGCATTACAAATATAAAAATTGCGATTTTCCGGAAAACGGTGAAAGCTAGAGACAGCTCGAAAATACCATTGAAGAGCTCGAAAATAGCTCGAAAATCCTTTGTCATCAGTTTTAAAAAATATTAATTTTTTAAAAATGTGTCATGCTTAAATTAGGGACCTCCGTAAACCGGCAGGTGAAATAATTGGTTGGCTTAAACTAATTCTCAAATGAAAATCCCACACGTAATAATTATTTAAAATGCAATATCACCATTGCGCTGTAGCAGGCAGCAAATTTCGGGCTTCATCACCTCTCCTGATTATGGAAGTCGACCGCTAATTAACCGGGGCTGGCCGACAGCATTAATAACGAAGCGCGACGTTCGCGGGGAGAATGTTCCGGGAGTGCCCTCCTATTCATGAAATTAGCTCATGGTGTTTTTAATCATAATAAACGGAACCGCCACTGTTTCCCATTTATAATTATGGCGAATGCTTTGCGTTTGGTTTCCAGTCCCTGTGTCGCATCCACAGGCTCCATTTCAACATGCTGCGGGTGATATCGAGTTGAAAATGTACAAGTAAAGGCGGTGTTGCATGATCAGGATCGTTTCATGGCTGGTTGATTGTTTCCAGTGGCGTAGCTTCAGATTTGGGGCCCCCCCGCCAAATATTTTTGACGGGCCCCCACTTAAAGTTTTCTTAATTGGTGGTTCGTGATTTCAAAAATTAAATTTTACTAGCATATTGTATATAATCAATAAGGTGGATCTCCGGCGGGGAGTTTGGGGGGGTATGGAGTATCCCCAAAAAATAAAGGGGGGTTCGGGGAAAATTTTTCCAGAAAAGTTATGTAAAATACTTAATGTAGTCGCAGTTTTGTATCGATATCGATACTATAACAGCTGCTAGCTAATTGCTTGTTTGATTATTACTTGATTACTTTCGCATTTCGCATGTATATACATTGTACATATTCGTGAAAATTTGATTTATGAAGTAAATTTTACATCAGAAGCAAGTAAATGAAACCAGTCATTAGAAGCTTTAAGAAAATATTAAAATCATTGAAAAACTATACCTTTTCAACATCAATTTCAGAAAAAGTAACACCAATTTCAGAAACAGTAAAATCAAATTCAGTAAAAGGGACTTCAATTTCAGAATAGTAAATCCAGATTCAGAAAAAGTAATTTAAATTTCAGAAAAGTAAACTCAGATTCAGAATAGGTAAAGTCAATTTCAGAAAAAGTACAAACAATTTCAGAATAAGTAATTCCAATTTAGGAAAAAGTACTAATTTTTTACAAGCTTACTAATATATTAGCTTTTAGAATTTTTGTCTTTTAATTTTTAGGATTTAGGTTCTTTGATGAAAGTATTATTTTTTTAAAGATTTTTATAAAAAAAAGAAACGTTTTTTTGTTGTACCTTGTTGTACCTAATGAAATTTATGAACGCATATTGAATCAAGTTGAAACAGAACAAAGTGTGATGGTATGGGAGGAAGTGTGCATACCAAACGGCTACATCCCAAAAGGCTCTTTCGGCGGGCTCAGTCCCACTGGCCAATTTTAAAAATAAAAAGCATTATTATGCACCTATAGTATAATAAATGCATTCATAAAAGAATAACAATAACATTTTTCATTTATAAAAAATAATTTATTCACAGGGAGACCTTCAAGTCTAAATTGCAAGTCTTGAAATTACCTTTTGTGTATTTGATTTTACTTTTTCTGAATTTGAATTAACTTTTTCTGAAATAGAGGTATTTTTTTCCCGAATTTGACATTGAAAAGGTATAGAATAGCTAGATACTATAATATTGCTAAAATAATTTTATTTATATATAAGCACAAAAGTAAGATTAATATCAAGTCGTAATATGAATATAATAATTTGACACATGAATAAATATTTATAGTAAATACATAACCTAAATAATTAATTAACTATTCACGATTCTTCACAAATAATTAAGTGTCTTTTCAAAAAAAAAAAAAAAAAAACGCAACACAAAAGCGCACGAAGTAGGCCACTTCACTATATAGGTACTATGTAAATAACAAAAAATAAACTTTTGAAATGTATAATAAAAATAATATAGAAAATAATTTAAAATGCATAAAAAAATGTTAGGCACTTTACCATCATCTTTCAGTCTATAATAGCTATTTTTATTAGGTACTTTGTTTTTTGTTTGCTATGCACCCTTGTCCTTAATCGGGAACAGGTTTAAATTTTATGATTGGTTTCGTATTATACTCTACTTATTTGTGTTGTGGGCTTGTGGTGGTGAGGTGACTGAAAGAAAGCGAAAGCACTGAAAGCAGAAAGCACATCACATTCCATTGCCGCTCTTAGTTAGCCCATGCTGGAGTAATAAAATAACACGGATGATTTCATATAATATAATCATTTTTTGTATTATATTATCCTATTATAATCATCCTGAGATTACAATAGGACCAGAATAACTTTGCCTCTGGTTCTGAGAATAATTAGTGTTGAAGATGGGTTATATTAGAAATGTACTGTATTCGTCATTACTGGCATAATTTCAAGCTTTATTTATTATTTATTGTTGTTTCTCAATTCGTAATATTAATTATTAATGTCGTCAGTTGTCAGTAATTAAGAGTAATACTTATTTGATTTTTTTATTTGGGGCTCTTTTGTGGGCCAAGCCGGGTTCCAGAGCTCAGGGCCCCCTTGACGTCGGGCCCCCCGCGGCCGCGGGGTTTGGCGGTACTGTAGCTACGCCACTGATTGTTTCGGTTATTATTTCCCCTTATTTTAGTGAATATACCTATGAGAGGAATGTAAATATTTATAGAAGGAACGACGGCTGTCCAAAAAAGCTTTGAAAGTATAGGTATTTTTTTCCTTGCTGATCTCTACCTCTACCTCTTTCTCTACAAGATAGAATGTATAATTTTTCGAGGACTTTGAACAAGCGAATCGTGTTTTCAAGCTTTCAAGATTAAAAATATAACTTCGAGAAGAGTTCGATAGACAGAGACTTCGAGATTGTTTTGTTATTTGATCATTTGATGCACTTCGAGACTAGAGAATTATAGAAAGGAAAGTTCTACGTAAAAACACTAAATTAAGCCTAACGTTTTTCTTAAGGACTGAACATCGGTCTTAACTGTGTAGATAAGTCATAGTGCTCCACTCTGGCAATCTCTGGTAATGTTGGCTTCAAGAACTAGCTCATTCAGCCAAAGACACATTTTTATTATATAAATAGTTTTATAAACGAACACGAACAACCATGGCGAGACTGGGTCTTGAACCCCAGATTGAGACGGGTTAAGATAGTTGTGAATGAGTTCAGATCTTTTAATGTGGATCGAATGGAGCAGTGCAGAAGCGAATAAAAAGCCGATAAATTTGGCAATAGAAGTAGGTACCTAGTGGTTTGTTTTTTATTTTCTTTGAACATTATGTCAATAATTATCTCATCAGTTTTGACTCATACATTTTTATTACATAAGTTCTATATCCATTCTATGCAGGAGCAGTCGATTATTATTAATCGAAGGGTAAACGATGTGTAATCGCTGACAGTTGTATAATTTTTAATGTGACATTTTAAATTTGATGTGCCGTTCAGCAGCGTCATCAATCATAAATATCGATCGCTTGTGTGCCGAATTGACAGATTTTACTAACGATAGTAGTGATATTTATGTAACCTTAGGGATGCAACGGTTTATGTTCAAAGATTCGTCTATAAAGTAATCTCAGACCAAATTTGATTATTTAATAAAGAAATACTTATAGTTATTTTTATATACCTACTACACACTAATAATAATTATTAATCTATTTATTTATTCACACTTGGCTTAACACAACAATTTATGTAACTCTAATATTTATTTGTAAATATTATCACAGCTTCACAGCATAACACAGCTTCACATATATCTCATATATAGGGTTATTCACGGTATACGTCACGGAAGATTATGGCCGTGTCTCTGGATTTTAGGATCTTTTTATTTTTGGAGTGAATAGAGACCCGGCAGAGGTACGTTTTAAAATTATATTCATAATGTACAGGTGTCCCAAAAGCATGAAACATATCAAAGTTACGTTTTTTTAAATGGAATGCTCCTATGTTATTGCATTTTTAGATTGTCTGAGAAGAAAAAATAAAATTGGTTTTTACAGTTGGTGTTTAAATTCAGAAGTTTGTGAGTTATAAACAAGTGAAAATCGCCATTTTTCAAGTTCAAGGCCCTGTACAACGAAAACGATTCAAGATAGAGAAAAACGGCTTACATGTTCCTATTTTAACTTTTCATGTACTATCCTATGGTATAGAAACATTTGTACTTTCCTTGATTTTTTTATTTGTCGACGCGTGGAGAAATCTCAGAATTTTTCAAATTTTTTATCACCCTGTATAAACATTTCATCTACATCATTGGATAGTACATGAAAAGTTAAAATAGGGACATGTAAGCCGTTTTTCTCTATCTTAAGCCGTTTTCCTTGTACAGGGCCTTGAACTTGAAAAATGACGATTTTCACTTGTTTATAACTCAAAAACTTCTGAATTTAAACACCAACTGTAAAAGCCAATCTTCTTTTTTCTTCCCAGGCAATCCAAAAATGCAATAACATAGGAGCATTCCATTTAAAAAAACATAACTTTGATATGTTTCATGTTTTTGGGACACTCTGTACATAATGAATATAATTTTAAAACGTACCTCTGCCGGGTCTCTATCCACTCCAAAACTAAAAAGATCAAAAAATCCAGAGGCACGGCCATAAACTTCCATGGCGTATACCGTGAATAACCCTGTATTTACTACTAGAGTTTTATATACACTCAGGTGCAAAAAACTGGGCAGATTTATATTTATTTTTTCAATATTTTTTATTAAAATAATTGAGGATAATATATTGTTACGGGTCTCCCTACTTCACACTTCACTTCACTACTGCTCTGTCTATACTTCAGCTTTCACTAGTTACTTCCAAGATACTACTGCTCTGTCTTCCTTACTATACGTCAGTTTTACTACTTCACGTGCAAGATTCTACTGCCGCACGCAGCCGTACGGCGGCCCTTATACAGGGTGTTCTACAAGCTCTATGACAAACTTTGACAGATGGTAGGTTGCTTGATTTTAAACATATTTTTTTTAATAAACATGGGTCCGATTCGTTTTTGTTTAGAAGTTACAAGCATTTAACCTTTATTAACAATCAACAATAAAAATTTAAATTAAATGATAATCACAAAACTTAAGACTATAAAAATTGTTCGAAATGTCCACCCTCAGCTTGAATGCAAGCCTCACATCGACGAACTAAAGATTCGGTCACTCGAAGAATGAGATTTGGATCATTTCTTATTTGGTTAGCTGCATCTTGAATTCTTTCAAGTAACTGCTGATGGGTAGCGATTTCAACATGGTAGACCAGCTGCTTCATGTGTCCCCATAAATAAAAATCCAGAGGATTCAGATCGGGAGAACGAGGTGGCCATGTTATTGGACCTCCTTGACCTATCCATTTATTCGGGAAATGTTCATTTAGCCAAGCAGCAACTTGTCTTCCTCTATGTGGTGGTGCACCGTCATAGAGTCAACAATTATTGTTGATATTTCTATTTATCAGCCTACGTTTTTCATTGAAGTAAGTGTATATTTTATAAGTGTACATTGGTTGACATAGTATCTTAGTGACATAGCGACTTAGTGTCACTTCCTGGTTGACTGAAAAAATTACGATTCTTTAAATGCTTGTAACTTCTAAACAAAAACGAATCGGACCCGTGTTTATTAAAAAAAATATGTTTAAAATCAAGCAACCTACCATCTGTCAAAGTTTGTCATAGAGCTTGTAGAACACCCTGTATAGTCCCCCCGACGCGTCATCGAAACAGTAGGCACATTCTCGTAGATTGCAGAAATCCCATCGGCCGTCAACCCGTCATTCCAGACCTGCGTCGAACTGTCGCGAACGTGTCATTGACTAATCCAGTATGTAAACAAACAAAACCGGTGGACTAGAATGTGAAAGAAGCAACTACTAGAATTTTTCCAGAGCGGTCTCCTTATACTGTCCCCCTTCTATTTTCGAGCGTCTCGCTCGAATGTAGGGTGCCAGACGATTTAGGTGGACTACCTTCATCTTGCACTTGGGGGCTCCGCTTCGCTGTATCCTATACACCACGTCGTTTATCCTTTTAATAATGGTGTAAGGCCCTTCCCAGGATGACATAAACTTGGGCGACAAACCCTTCTTCCTGGTTGGATTATAAAACCACACCTTGTCTCCTTCTGTGAAGCCGCCGGAGTTTGCCTTCAAGTCGTACCTCGCCTTCATTCGGTCGCTGGCCAACTTGATCTTCCTGCTGACAAGGGAATGCACTTCCGCCAATTCTGTTTCCGACTCAATAGTTTCTGATCTCGGATGGTGGACTGCTTGGTGAACCGTACACCAAATCACAGGGTAGCCGAATCTCCTTGCCGAATACAACCTTGGCCGGTGTCTGCCCCGTAGTCTCATGGACGGCTGCCCTGTATGACATCAGCAACAAAGGCAGGTACTGGTCCCAGTCTCTCTGATTGTTGCTCACCACCTTCTACAGATGTTCCTCCACTGTTCGATTAAACCGTTCTACCATACCGTCAGACTGTGGATGGAGAGGTGTAGTCCTTTCTTGTTTATCCCGAGCAGTTTACACATTTCTGCGAAAACTTGGGATTCAAAGTTTCGTCCTTGATCGGAATGCAACTCTAAAGGTACGCCAAATCTGCTAATTAAATTATCCACCAAGACTCTCGCAACTGTAGCATTTTCTTGGTTCGGTATAGCGTCGTATGCTTCAGGCCACTTGCTGAATTAATCCATGGCAACCAGGATAAAACGGTTGCCGCTGTCGCTGATTGGAAAAGGACCTGCTACGTCTATGGCTACCCCCTTAAATGGGGCTCCGACGTTGTACTGCTTCATAGCGCCTGTCAGTCTTCTGCTTGGGCCCTTGCTTGCAGCACATTTCTCGCACTTACGGCACCAGGCTTCGACATCGTCCTTGCAGTTCACCCAGTAGAACCTCTCTCGACCTTTCGCTAGTGTTTTGTTCAATCCGAAGTGAGCTCCTGATGTACCTCCATGGATCACTTCGAGAATCTTCGGAACTTTACTCCTTGGAACCACCTACTGCATGACGATCTTCTTTCCGTCGGCACTCTCCCAGGCTCTCTTCAGCAGACCATTTTCGATTTGCAGGGACCATTGTGACCATTGAGCTTTATATTCTGGGCTACGTGGAGAAACCTCTGCCCAAGTTGGTCTCGGCTCATTTTCTTCTTTTCGTTTTAAAATGTCTCCAATGTCTTCATCTTTTTCTTGCTCTTTCCTGCATGCTTCTATCGTCCAACCTGTATCTGCATTGATCACGATCCTTCGAACGCATTCTTCCTTCTGGCTATCCTCAATCTGCTCACAATGTGAGCATTTCACGCATGGCCTCCTTGATAGTGCATCAGCGTTCTGGTGTAATCTGCCTGCACGATGTTTTACTTCGAAGTTGAACTGCTGCAGTCGTTCTATCCACCTAGCAGTCTGACCTTCTACGTTCTTCATCTTCATCAGCCAGGTGAGCGCGCCGTGATATGTTCTGATCAGGAATTCCTTCCCATGCAGATAATTTTTAAAATGCTCCACCGATTTGATGATCGCCAGCAATTCTTGTGGTGGTACAGTAGTTCCTCTCAGGCTTTGTCAAGGTCTTGCTGTAGTACTCGATGACTCGCTCTTCTCCATCTTGGACCTGCGATAGAACAGCACCTATCCCGATGTTACTTGCGTCAGTATCAAGTACGTACTTTCCTTCTCTTTGAGTATATGACAGGATCGGACTAGAAATCAAAGCCTTTTTCAGTCTTCGGAAAGCGTCTTCACACTTGGCATCCCAGATGAAAGGCGTCTTCAATTCGGTGAGCTTATGGAGCGGAGCTGCTACATCCGCAAATTTCTTGACAAATCTTCGGTAGTATGTACAAAGACCGAGGAAACTTCGGACTTCGTGTCTGTCTTTAGGAGTCGGCCAATCACGAATCGATGCTACTTTGCTTTCGCTGGTCTGGATTCCTTTAGAAGTTACGGTATGTCCCAAAAACTCAACCTTCTTCTTAAATAGCGAACATTTTTCTGGCGTCGAACTGTCGCGAACGTGTCATTGACTAATCCAGTATGTAAACGAACACAATGGTGGACTAGAACGTTAAAGAAGCAACTACTAGAATTTTTCCAGAGCGGTCTCGTTATAATATTAAGGATAATAACGTTTAACTTTCGTGTTCGTGTTGGATATAAATTTGATGATATCTGAGTCTTAATAGTAGCTATACTTATAACATGTGTCCATATCAGGGAAATAAGTACATACCTACTCACTTTTTTCTTTACCAATTTACTTTTTTCTCCGACAAAAATCAGTTTCATATATAAAGTGGAATTTTTATACCTGATGCCAAAGGGGGAAAATTGTCATACTTTTTTCCCGTCAGAAAAAAAAACTGCTAAAATGAGAAATCTCGATTTTCCAGCTTATTAATCGATAGGCAATTTAAAATCAGTAATTACCTGACAAATCTGCTAACTACTTTCCTCCTACAACCGGTAATTAGTGCTTAAAATCTAGGTAAAGTACGTGATATTCTGACGTAAACATTTTTACTTTTTTTTTTTTTATTATTTTATTTTAAATGAGATGTTTTTTTCTTGATGTAGTTATTAATTAATTATTATTTCATAATAGACTCTGAATTAATTTATAATCAAGTTTTGGATATTGTCTAAGAAATAAGTTCCAATTAAGAGGGAACAAAAGCAGCTTTCAAGACAAAAGATATAGGAAATTTGTCTTAATTATAAGTTCTGCCTTTTCCGTTGTGCTGGCAGGAAGTCAAATTGCTTGAATCCGGAAGGATAATTGATGAAAATTAACTTATCATTTATTCATATACAAAGATCCCTCTTAGATGTGTATCGATCTTTCGCAATTTAATCTTAGGCTGCACTTTTTACACTTACTAATAATAATTAATCTAATGATGAATTAATTATTATTCTAATTATTGTTGTTATTTTATTTATTTAATATTACCATAATATTTCGATAATCAAGTAACACGTTCAGCTTTTGCAGCAAACACAGAATTCCGTAAAACTCGTAATCACCGTAATAATAAGCTTTAAGCAAGGTTGAAAAAATTAGTTGTTAGTAATTTATTTATTTAGCTCTCGCCATAAATGAGTACTATTGAATAAAAAATGTACATAGCATAGTTTGAAGTTTGAATAAATCGATTCGCTCTATTTTATTAACACCAGCGAATGCTCAGTGACCCAGTTATTTATCTGTAAGCCCTACCTAGTCCTTTTTTGCGAAGAAGGCATAGAAAAAAATCCATAGAACCGTAGGTAACTTTTCATGGAAACTCTATGAATAAATAATAAATAGTCGGAAGTCAGAAGGATGAAGGATCGCATGTTTTTGTTCGCGCCCTTATAAATATGTCATCAGGAGCAAACATAACTCCACGGCTCCGGGGGTTGAATTGAAAGTGGTTTCTGAAAATGAAAATATCGGAGTTTTTTATGTTTCTTGTTTGTGTGAACCTGAGCGGCCTAATACCCATGTCCCGTCAACTTGAAAGTTGTTTAATGTTAGCAAAGGGACCAAACTGCAATGCCCATGGCGCATACACTCGTATAAGTGATTGATATATTATGTAATGTTCATAAAACATTGCGTAAAAAGTTTTAAAATTCGGCTGGCCCTGTTCTTTCCGCCTTAGGACTTCGGCTGACTTATTTTGCTGATATTAATATGTTGTATATTTTTACAAGATTTCTGAGAAGGTTGCACATATGCAACTCTTCCACGAGATAATTAATAAAAAGTAATGTTGTATTGTTTTATTTTTTTTTTCACTAGTGAAACTATTGAATTTACCTAGGTAGTATTAAAACTACCTAGGTAGGTAGTTTTAAAAAAATCATCTAATTTTTTTTTATTTAATAAAATAAGATCGTTTCATCACTAATAATAATAAAAATAATTGTAATAACCCGTGTTTATGAAATGCTAACTCGTATAGAATTTAGTAGAGGTGAAAATGACTAAAAGAAGCTGTTTACTCCTCACGAAATAGCAGATATTTGAAATTTAGTTTGCTGCGAAATACAGATTGGCAGAAATAACAAAACTGATGTATAAGTTCTGACGGGACTATATTGACTAAAAACCCTCTAAACTGGTAAACATCTTCCCTAGTTGATCTAAGCATGTGAAATATTAGAGGATGTTTAGTTTACGTACAATTTTCTAGTTTTCTTTTTTTATCTAAAGCTTTTTTGATCTTTTCTACAGTTCAACAAAATGCCAAATTATTTCTGTAACATATGAAATTTTTGATCTGCATGTGTTTAAAAAAAGTGTTATCGATTAAAATATATAAATACAGGGTGTTAAGAAAATGACGGATAAACTCTTCAGTACATTGTAGGGGACACTCAGTAGAGTACGGGAAAAATAATTTTAAAAATTCTGGTCTTCAATTTGGTGAAATAAAAAATGCCAAAGTTAACATTTTACTATCTTTGTTTTTCGGTATTTGCAAAAACTAGATGATTTTGCAGATATGAGAAAGGGTACTTTAATCGTTATCAGTTACAAAAATTGCTTAAGATGTATTACTGGCTTGGAAAATTTAATAAGAATTTTATTTTTCTTTTCCAAGATGCTGAAAAAAGCATTTGGCAACAACGGTTTTGTTACCTTAACTACCTACATTGTTAGAAATTAGACGAAATTACCAAATAGCAGCAGTTATCGTGTTAAACGTTGCCAAATTTATTGTTCAATATTTTGCTTATATCTTTTAAAATGTAGATCTGGATTTTTTTTATTATTTTTCCCGTACTTTACTGACTGTCCCCTCCAAGGTACTGAAGAGTTTATCCGTCATTTTCTTAACACCCTGTATAGATAGAGATTTGTGGAAAAACCTAATCTGAGTCATCAGGATAATGGCTTCATTATTCAATCGTTGTGTCAATTTATAATGGTCACTAATAATTATTGTTGTCCAACTTTCCCGCTCTGTTTGCATTATTAGTAGTGTATTTTTTTTTTTTAGTAGTTTTCCACAATTTACCTGCTCACGATTGTATACATATATTTATACAGGGTGCACCATGTATCCTTCTCTATATTGCTATCTCCTGAACGCTAAGAGATACAGGGTCGGTTAAATTAGAGAAAAGATGCGCAGTATTGTGGCCATCTCGAATCCGTCAAGACATGCAAGATATTTGTGACTACTCCTGAACTATTCTGAAAAAACTGAAAAATCGAGATTTCTTATTTTTGCCATATCTTGCTTATTATTAAAAATTAATAAATAATTTTTTGTAGGCTTACATAAGCCGTTAAGATCTATCCATTTGTCATTACAAAAATTTTCAAGGCCTACTAGATCCAAGAGTTTTCACAGTCAACTTTTGTTTTTCTTATGGCCGCCATATTATTTTTTTATGTCGTCGATATGAAAAAAATAATGGAAACCAAAAATTAATAAACTTCAAAAAAAAAATTTTTAATTTTTATTCTTCTTTTTTCAAAGGAAAACCAAAAAAAAAATCGTCGAAAAACGTCAACATTTGTAAAATACGCCGAAATAGTGCTTGTCTTATGGTTTTTTAATTTATCTATGAAATTCGGTCTTAAAAGTTGTCTTTTTTGTAAAGAAAAAAGAAGAATAAAAAATTTTTAATTTATTTTTTGAAGTTTAACAATTTTTAGTTTTGATGATTTTTTTTATACCGAACAACATAAAAAAACAATATGGTGGCCATAAGAAAAACGAAAGTTGACTATGAAAATCCTGGGATCTAGTCGGCTTTGAAAATTTTTGAAATGTCAGATGGGTAGCTCTTGCCGACTTATGTAAGTCCATAAAAAATTATTTATTAATCTCCAATAATAAGAAAGAGATGGCAAAAATAAGAAATCTCGATTTTTCAGTTTTTTCAGGATATTTCAGGAACGGTCACAGATATTTTGTATGTCTTGACTGATTCGAGATGGCCACAAAATTTCGCTCCTTTGGACTTGTTTAACCGACCCTGTATCTGTTAGCGTTAAGAGATAGCAATATAGAGAATGGTGCACCCTGTATAGTTATTTATTTATTTATTTATTTATACAGAGTGATCCCGAAGTGGCGGACACGGTATACAGGGTGTTGTAGAGGATGTTCAGAAAGACTGTAAATTTAAAACAAAAATTGTTACCTCGGCTTCGTTACCGAGATATAGGGTGTCCTTTTTCTAAACTTTAAATCGAAAGGCCAGTCAAATTTAAACAACCTCCACTGGCAAAACACATGATTTCATAAAACTATAACGATAGTGCTTTGCTTTTTATTATTTTTATTATCGGGAACGGAATTACAGGCATTCAAAGTTTACCTATTCCCTGAGTTCAACAAAATTTTTCAATGTGGCATCGTTGTTCGAATTCGAGATTTTGAATAATATTATCGAATTTGTATCCGCGCAACGATTATTGTTTTAAGCTTTGTTGTGTTTCCATTTCATATGTTTCCATGGTAACATCTATCTGGGTATTGTAAACCTACACATTATTTCTCTGCCCGAAGAAGGGTATCCAGTGCAGTGTTGTGACTTTATTTTCTACAAAAGTGGTCATATCTTCTTAAGGAGGCCATACTGGAGAAAACAGTAAATAAAACTTATAATCTTTAATCCACAATAGATGCTGTGGTGCTGTCCGTGTCCGCCATTTCGGGATCACCCTGTATATTTATATATTTCTCCAAAATAGTAAAATTTCGATTTTCAAAACGCTCCTGTAGCTTTATCTTTCAAGGTTAGTGAACTAAATTTTGGATTCTTGTAAAACTTTTGAATGACCTTGGATTTTCGTTGAAAAAAATTTCAAAAGTCGCGTTTGGTACTTCTATAGGGTGTCCTTTCAAAATTCCAAAAATTCGGTCCATGAGGAACGGTTTCTGGCCGCAGTTTTCAAACTAGGGGACTGAAAATTTTGTGGGAGTAAGACATCCGTAAAGAGTGGTCTGCTCTTGCATTTGAGCGTAATGAGCCGAGCCGTTCCAAAGAGGCGGCCTTTAGAATTTTAGGGAAAAGGGCTATTTTTTGAACCCCTGTAAAAGCAAGATAGACAAAAAAACTTTTTACCCAAATTAAGAAGATTGGAAGAAAATGATTTAAAATTTGAGTTATTGCAATAAAATTTTATGCATTACTTATTTCTAATAGTAAGCCAGTGGCGTGGTATCGGTACCTATAGACTTTCTGCTATTTTGGTCTCTTTTATAGAATTTCGTAATTTAAGTTTAGTAAGTTATTTGAAGTTTTTCTAATTCAATAATTACTTTTTATGTAAAGTTATCAAACAAAAGTATAAATTGTAAAAAAAAATAGTGTACATTACTTGTGTGGAAAGTATCATTTCACACTCGTGGGATTGCCGCACTCGGCTATTCCTTGTCGACAAAAATCTCCCACTCGTGTGAAATGGGTCACTTGCCACACTAGTAATTTAATATACTATTCAAACTTTCAAGTGTCTCGAGATCGAGGAGGTAGTGGTTGCCAAATTTTCCCAAGTACATTTTAGTTGTTACATAATAATTGGTATGGGTTTGTAGTGCACTGTGTAAATTCAAAGTCTTCTATACATATTTACAAACTTAAAAATCAACCTTCTCGGAGTACTCCGTAGATTCAGGATGACGTCTTATACGTGCATGCATAAAGGGTTAGTTATCCTTATAAATAATTATAGTAGTCTACTCTAAATCTCGTTATGATCTCATCGTCTCGTCTACACTTCCGAAGTGTTGGTTAAAGATGAAAGATGAGAGTTCTCTATGCCGCTTTCTATACGGTTATATAAGTAGTCATCGTTTTAGAGAGCTTTCCAGCCACATAGGTATGCATTATTCATAACCAAGATCAATATTTTGTAGAAATTAATTTATGGGACTGATAACAATAATAGGTAACAATATTTCCCAAAAGACATTTCAATAAAATTTCAGCACAGCCGCTTGCTCACTTCGACGCTTTATTTCGTTTAAGATGATGATGCTTTTGTGTTACTGGGCTTTCACATTTCATACACATTCCGGCTCTAAGACCATTCATTCCATCTTTTCTATATCAATCGATCGTGTCTTATAACGCTCGTATCTTCCTTTTACGTATAACAAAATATACAAAAAACCATAAAGTATTTACCGGAGGAATTCCTTTGGGGCGTACACACACATACACGTACCTACATTGATATCGCGTAAAATCTAAATAACATATTGATGCTAGTTCGCTATAAAATGGAGTCTGTGTTTAGTCAATTGGAACTTATCATCCCTCGAGGTTCTACATAAGGAGAAAATCAAGTACATAATGTATGTGTGTCTAGTTTGTTTATTAGGTATTTAAAAAATACACAATTTCAATTTTTATGATCACGTATTGTTGATTATGTAAATGTTGGTTGATTTCTAGAGATTCCAGAAAATTGTTTTGAAAGTAGGCATTTGGATTTTATCTTCTTATTAAACTGTAACTCGCTCACAGGCGGCAATAGTGGCACAACTCAAAAATAGTAATATTGGAGATATTTGAGTTTAAAGATTTATAAATAAATAAATTTATATCAATATATAAAACTCGCACTATACCGGCACAAATCAAAAGTAACACAAATCCTCCTACAAAGTCAGTGGTATACTGAAAATGTGCATTGGTCCGACTTAGAAGCACAAATTGTTGAAATGCTTTAGTGACAAATTCGCCATATCGGGAAATCTATGATATTGATAGGTACCTAATTTTGTACCAGTCTTGTTGCAAGGAAGGGTATTAACTGTACCATTTGATGCAACAGTTAGTGCGATTTTAAAGATTTTTGAGTTGTGCCACTATTGCAGCCGGTGAACGAACTGTTTTCTACATTAAATGTTTTGCAAAAAGTAAGGGTTGAAAACGTAAATGACATGATTACTTACCTGGGTGAAAAATTTATTTATATGGAGAAGACGAACGGGGTTGCATAAATATTCCCGAGCATTAAGTACACGAAACAGAATTTTATATTGTAGCTTTTAACATTGATTGTATTGTCTGTGTCTGCTTGGGAAACCCGGAAACCCTTTGCGCCGTGAAAAATCAATCGCGAATATACATAAGTTAGTTTATAAATAAATATCGTTTTTCTCATGATGAACTTTGAAAGTTCACGAGTTTATTTGTGAAAGTGTATTTCCAATCTACGGGTCGTGAAGTTGCGAGTATATCGTCCATGACCCATATTTCTAAACATGCACCGGTTTCATCGAGTTAGCGAAATACGAAGAAGATACACTAAATTTGGTTGGCATTATTGTCAGATGCTTTACAATTGGGAATACCCCGTTGCAATAAATGTGATAATCCTGGGCACCGCAAGGAATATGAAGAACTCTCCTGGGACTCATTTAGTATGATACAGGCGCTGGAAAGGGGAGGGACTGAAGCATAAAGGAATGAATTTTCTGCCTGAAAAACCGTCAAAGTACACATCAGTTACAGCTTACAAGTAAATGCTGCAGGAACATTGTGTAATATTCTGTTTGTTAATTGTTGGACACTCGGTGGAAAATTTCAAAATACAACTGAAAGTGAAACGTCATACGAAACAAAATAATTAGACTGTATAACTTACGAGCTCTTTTCAATTGCCGGGGAGTGAAGTTGATGTTAATGAATAGCGTATAATAAAATGTGAACTTTGTTTTTAGTTAATGCGAAATAAAAAATGATATTAATAATTTTTGAAAAATTTGAGGAACGAATAATATGTACTTTCAGCTCATGATTAATTTCACATTACTGAATTAAATGGCCTTTTATTTTCCTTTGTCCATTCCTGGAAATTAACTGGGAAAGTGATTGATGACGGCAGCGAATCCGTCCAATTAGAGAACTCTCTACACTAGCTCGACTCCTTCAGATGCAAATGCAAACGGCGTTTCGATCTAAGAGTTTAAATTCCCTTAGAAACACTAAATTCATGCAATGGATTTCCCATCTTCAGATTCGTCTATTAAATCAAATCAAATCATACTTATTACTCTGTTAATTATTTTTCAAGCAGAAATTTAATTTATTTCTACACGTAACGACGGTTTAATTAAGTATTTATTTACACTTCAACTTGATACTATTATTTATTAAAAAAATAGACTAGTATTTATTCGTAAACAAAGCGTCCATTTATTTAACACATTTTAATTACAGGAACTTTCGCCACCAGGTGGTCTATTTTACAAAACATTCAAAATTCGCAGTTTGTAGGTCGTTTTACGAGTAGATAAAAAATTTGGGAAAGCTTTCGGAGAATTCATAGGTGTCAACTCGTCTGTTTTCGCTCGAACATAATAAAATAAATAACAAATCTTAAGCGTTACAATCTCGAAATGTATAAAATCCGGAATCGGAATACGACTAAAATAATTACGTCTACTTCGTGATTGATGTGTTTTAATAACTACTGATCATGGGTTCCTTTTGAAATTCCATTGAGCCAATTTTGGAATATTCGAAAAAATTAATTTTCTTTCAGAAAACTCAACATCCGCATCTCGAAAACTAAGAACTTTTCGATGTATGTTGTATAAAGCTTTCTTCCTTAATATAATTCTAAAGTTACTCTACTTCTACTATAAACTGGGACACCTGTAGACTTGACATTATATGTACATATTGTTATCTGATCCACTTATATTTGTGGCATAATAATAAACTAATGAATGAAGAGAATTGTTTGCAGGGTGGCGATAAACGTTAAAAATTATTGTATTAACGGGAGAGCTATAAAACGATTTTTATGGAATTTGATTTGTGAAATTCGGTCAAGCGTGAAGAAAGTTAACTTGAAAAATCGTAAAATTTTATGTGGTGAATGGTGATAAAATATGAAAGGATCAATAATAACTGAAAAGATTTTGCTCGAGTTTTTATTATGTCTCGTCTAGTGTGGCCTGTAAATGTTTGGGTGGAAAAATTGGATTAAATTAGAAGATATGGTTAAGACTTTAACTGCCACCCACTTGGTGTAGGGATTTTTTGACCACTAATTAAAGTGAGTAAATGCTTGTTACTGAATGGCGTGGTTTGTGTTTGTTTGTCGTAGACAGGCCGGATTCCCATTTCCCACCGATGTAGGACAAGGTTGCGTTTCTACTCGCGACGCTTTAATCGATGTGATACTTTAATCCCATCCTGAGTGATTAATGTCGGCATGGAAAAAATGGCATGCACTTAGACGATAACGGCCCGCTTAGCATGGAATCTTCAGTAAATTGAAGAAGGAGGTAGGGAAGTGGGATAAATAATTATGCCAGGTGAGAGGAACAAAAACTAGTCGATTTCCATGAACAGTTAATTTACGTATCATATTTATTAGAAAAATTGCAATTTTTTTAACCGAGACTTTATTAAGTACAAGGTGGACCATGGAAGTGGGAAGTTTTGAAAATGGCGTTTTTCAGTAAGTAACTGTATTTAATTAAAACAAAGTATAACAGTAACGTAATAATTGTAGGCAATTTTTATTTCTTAAAAATTATGCCTGCCAAATGGCCTCCCCTTCTCTCTATACACTCTTGAAGCCGAATGTTGAAATTCTGCATCACACGACGCAGCATATCCAATGGAATATTGGTGATTTCTTGCTGAATTTTCATTTTTAGCTCTACAATATTTCGTGGCTTATCAACGAAGACCTTGCTTTTTAGATACCCCCACAAAAAGTAGTCGCATGCTGTACGATCTGGCGATCTTGGTGGCCACTCAATGTCTCCGTGTTTCGAGATCACGCGACCTGGAAACAATCTTCGCACGGAATCCATTGATAGTCTTGCGCTATGTGAAGTAGCGCCATCTTGCTGGAACCAACTATTGTTTTGTGGAAACATGTTCAGTTGCTGTGTAAGGAACTGGTTAATCATATCAGTATAGCGTGCAGCATTGACTGTTAAAGCATTTTCATTGTGATCCTCAAAAAAAATAAGGACCTATGAAAAGGTAGACGAGCAGGAAGATCTGTTGGTTTCAATGCTTGGACAATCTGGATTTTGTAAGGATGAAAATTGAGATCCTTGTGCAAAATTCGAAGAAACGTAGTCCTAGATAAGCCCAGGGCCTGGCTTTGCTTTCGACTTGAACGTTTTGGACTGCGCTCTACACTTGCTCTAACTTGATTAATGTTCTCCAGATTTCTGACACTTCTGTTTGGTCCCTTATGTTTGACATTAATAACTGATCCCATTTCTTCAAATTTCCGAACCCACTCCTTTATGGCATGCGCAGATGGAATTCTCCCGTGACGAGCAATATTGAACTTAATTCGAAATTGCCGCTGTGCTGCGACAACACAATCATTATTTTTGTAGTATGATTTAATCGCAAAAGAACGTTGTTCGCCGGACCAGTTTTCCATGATTACTAAATGGCATAAGGTGACAACTAGTATGTCAAACAAATCCACAGCACCCCATGCATAGTAACAAAATAATAGCATTTTCAAAACTTCCCGCTCCCGTGGTCCACCTTGTACTTAATTAGATTTTTAACAGTAACTTTTTTATTGCTTCAAGTTCCATGTCTCCTCTCGTTTACTTTTAATTGTTACGTAGTTTCGCCAAATCTTCCTTATTCGTCTAGGAATATTCCGTTCAAAAATTCTGGTCGCTAATCTCTCGCCAGTCAGTAGTATTTTGCGTTCTAGCATCAGCAAAGAGTGAAAACAGTAGCAAAGTCTAATAATATAAAAGACCCGGCAAACCATAAATGTATTGATAAAAAAATGGGTCTCGAGATGGATCCCTGCGGAAGACCAATTCCGTTGATCAAGTAATCCTGAGTATTGTTGAATTATTTGATTTCCTCTCTAATTGATTCCTCAAAAACGTGTTCAGACCTTGACCTTGAACCAAAAGAGGTGTAGCTTTTTTATAACAACACAACGGAGTTCAAATAGTTAATTGCTGTTGACACATCGACCATTTTTGTGAACTCCGTATTGCAATTAGAGAGCCTCCGGAGTTTCGGATCTAGGACGTGTTCTATTCTCAGGCGTTTCGTATGTTGTATAAAATTAGTGATGAGCGGAATCGATCTTTGTTAGTCTCTCGATCTTGTCTGTTACAGTGGCAAGACCTTGACAAAAAGTTGCGGATATCTTGTAGAACTATTTTTGCTCTCTTGAAGGAGGGTCGTCAAAAAATTGCTCATCTTTTACACTAGGCTTGGCGAAAATGATCAGACTTTATAAAATTTTCTCAACGACCATATTTAATGGTAAGCAGTGTAGAAACGCAAGTCCGCAAGAGTCTTCCAAACAAGACCTATTGACAGGCAAAACCAACATTAATGATTGTGATGCAAGTCCAAGACCATCAAGCTTTTGCTTTTGGTAATCACTACTAGAATTGATGTTTTTTAAAGTAAAGTGTCAGATAAAAAGGATAAGGTTCAGGATATAGATGCAGGGAGTGAACTGAGGAATTCTTAATTTTTGTGGCTGCAGGATGGATGAACTTTTCCTTCAAATGTATAAAGAAGTTATAATTTTACCTGGCTTAAGACACGATAACAAATTCCACAGAGTATTTATATGAAAATCTAGATCTAGAAGTAGGCAAAAGAAAGGCGAACATCTAATGTAGGTATTTCAAAACTAGATTGTAATGCACATGCATTTAGATGTAGTAAGTTCTAGATATTTTCCGCTATACTTCCAAGATTTGATCTGAATAATGCATTCTGCAAGTGATTGCATCGAGTATCAGCAATTCCACCGGTTCTTAACAGTATGTTCTGTTGTACAACGATCTCAGTCTGAGAACTTCCAGGCTGTTCCGCTATTTCAACTTTCAACTATGTAGGTATTATAGGTATTAGGTAGGTAGGTAAAGCAGTTTCTATCGATCATTGTTTTAGTTCCTGAATATTTTATTTGCTTTCAGGTGGGTATAGTAGTAAATTCTGGCAGCAACTCCGCATATGTGTGCTAGAGAATCCACATAAACGGTTCTGGTACCACGTGAGTTATGAATCTGTTTCCTAATATGACGTTATGGCTTTTCGCTCTCGCCGTAATGCTTCCTGAAAACTTCGTTCAAACCACCACATTTCCCCAGGATCCGCTGATTAAATTTGAAAAAACCCAAACCGAAACCGTCCCAGATAGGATACGAATTTCACCTTCAGTGTGTGAATAAGTTATGTTTATGTTGTCTGAATATTTCATTTGATTTCATTTCGGAAAATTGAAACGTTTCGTTTAAATGGACTGCAGTGGGTAGGTATATAATTCAGTAGGTTGACGTAACCTCACGTATTATGCGAATTACATTTATGAGATGCGATGTGGAGTTAACCTACTGCTGATAAAAAGATTGTTGATTGAACCAAATAGCTGTTTAGAGAAATTTGAATTTCATACATGTTTAGTACTTGTACCTATTAACCCAGTAAATTATAATTGAATAAATTTTTATGACCCCCAAGTCATTAAAATTTAAGAGCCGAGTTATGACCGAAAAAAGATTTCCCATGGATATGGGCGAAACTATTTTCTGAAATCTTCCTTTCAAGTTAAAATTTATATTATGCCAACCTGATATTGAGAATAAAGTGTATTTAACTTTGTGGTCGTGGGTTGTTTTCACTAAGCTCCATAAAGCTTGTTTGTTTTTCATGTTCAAGGCCATAATGCATGCAACCTGGAAGCAAATAAAAAAATATCGTGAAAATCTCGAAGGCAGCGACATCTAGACCAGCTTTAGCGCAATGGAGTTGTATTTTGTGGAGTAGAGAACTTCATTTATTACATAACTCGAGCGTTCTTTGCTAGATGGCTACACCGGTGCTGACTATTGATTTTCTAGTTTCCTGATTTTCCAGCTTGCCACCTTATCCTAGATAGGACTTTCCTTCACAGATGGCGGTGTACGTAGCAGAAGAGTTGTAATTGCTCTGCTCCCATAACTTGTACAACAGAACTAAAAGGAATATAAAATGTGAAAGGGAAAAGATATTTGACATTTCTAATATTCGTATTTATACGCTAAGTAAGTAGGTATCGGAGTTCGTGGAGTTTTCCCGCAATTTCGATGGGGATTTAAATTTTGCTCCCTAAAGGTCAATTTACATTTAACGGCACGGATACGGACCGGGTGCTCAACGTGGACGTGCTTTTTTTTTAATTAATAAATTGAATTTGAATGGCTTCATTTACCGAAAAGAATTAAATCTTAGTAAGATTTAGGAGTAATGAATGAATTTTTCATTATTAAGGACATTCCCACGATTTTGACGGAAAATCGTAAAACCCTAATTCGAGATTTCGTCACGCACATGATTTGCATCCCACACACACCCCGGTTTCTTTTTTTATCGCTATAAGACCTCATGTTTACGTTATCAAGAAATATATTGAAATGAATACTTGTGCACGGGTATACCAATAATTATTGACATTGGACGGCTGACGCAGAATCGCGCAGAATAATACATGACATCCTCTATGGTTGGTCCAAACACACAACAATGCCAAACAGTTATTTTGTATTATAACCATGAAAAATCGAGCAGACTAAGGTCGAGACTCTATGCTGTTTAATAGATCCCCTCGATTAATTTGTGTTTGAGAAAATTATTTAAAAAAAACCTCCGTTGTTGGCATTCGGGTTGATATTCATAAAGCCATTTTAACGTAGGATTTTTATTTATATTTTTTATTGGTCCAAAAAACCTTGTGAACAAAGAATTATGTGTGTCCTCGAAACGTCACTATGCTCTAATCGGGTTTGCTCAGTGATTTTACTTACCAAGAAAATAGCTATTTTGAAATTGGGGACATCATAAAAAGTCTATTTTTCGAAAAATATGGAAGATTTCACTGCTGCATCAGTTCCTGGCATAAGTAGACCGAACATAATTTGGGTATGGAAAGTGCCCTGATTAAGATTATTGTAAAGTGACATTTCGTCGGCTTAATCGGCAAATGACGTAAGTCCATTATTTTGAAAAAAATGTGGTTTTAGCGTCATCTCTTATAGAAACCGTCTATAATAGGCTATCTGTGTAGAAAATATCGTTTGTCCAGTTTAATACAGAAACACACAATTCTGTATTGAAAATTTTAGTTTTAGAACATTACAATATAACAGAACTTTAGTTTATTTTAAGTTTTAAGCGTCTCCTGTAAAATTTTGCATTTGGGACTTACGTCATTTGCCGATTAAGCCGACGATTTGTCTGTATTACCTATACAGTGTGTAACAGCCAAATCGAATAAATTCGACAACAAATAAATGCGGACGTGTTCGAAAAAACGCTTGTACACGACGATTAGTATCTTTTGCTACGCATTTTTTTCAACAAAAACTTTATACAGGGTGTGTCACATAACAGGGGTCAAAACCAACTTCCTTATTTCAAATCAAACATCTCGTATATTAGTATACATTTTCAGATTTCCTGAAACAATGTAATAAAAATTGTGTTTATTATTCAAATTTATAACCAGTGATTTATGAGTTATAAACAAATGAACATCGCAATTTTCCATTTTCAAAGCAGTTCAAATCGAAAACGGGTCAAAATATCGGAAAACGGCTTACATGTCCCTATCCGAACGTTTCACGCGTAGTATCCTATTATGCGGATGAAATTTCTATACAAAGTGGTGAAAAATCGGCGATTTAATTAAAACAAAATTTGAAGTTTTTTAAAATATGTCTGTTGGAAAATTGCGATTTTAATTTGTTTATAACTCATAAATCACTCGTTACAAATTTGAATTATAAACACCATTTTCATTACATTTTTTCGGGCAATCTGAAAATGTAATAGGTAATACACACCTGTATAAAAAGTGTTTGTCGAAAAAAAATGCGCAACAAAAAATACTAATCGACGTGTCCGAGCGTTTTTTCGAACACGTCCGCATTTATTTATTATCGAATTCATTCCATTTGGCTACACACTACTTATAAGTCGTTGTGTTCAAACAAGCAATGGACATTGGGTGCTGTTTTAGAGTTTTTTTACTATTTATATTTGTGCCTACAGAAAAAACAGTTCTTACATTTCTCTCTAAAGGCACCTTGCATAAAAAATGTGAATATTATCGAAAAACATTGGTATCTTTCCGGTCAATGGAGAAATTCAAAGGAATAATAATTTTAATTGTTCACTTTTAACAAAAACATATTCAAAATTTCTAAAGAGTAGGGTTGTAAAACTTAGATGTAAAATTCCAAAAAATTATTCAAAATTGTAAAAAACAAAATTTTTTGAGTTTTGAGTCGATCATGTGAACTGAAGTGGACATGCTATGCAAAAATCTAACAAAAATCTAACTGGAATCTTGCTTAGGTTTCGAAAATAGCAGTTTTATGATTTTCACAATTTCGAAGAATTCTATTATCTCGATAAATTATTATTACTCTGTATATCTCATTAGGGCAAAATATATTTTCAAGCTTTTCAAGTTTGCAAAAGTTTTTTCCCGCAAAGTTGTTTTTTACAAATAAAAAAATATGTTTCCTGTATGACTCACAACTTTTTGGTGGACACGATAGATATGATTAGGTAAACGAGCACTGTAAATGAAGCTCATTACGAGATGAAGAGAAAGTCGTTACAGCATGCTAAGGACATGATGTCAACAAATTTTTGGTTTATTTTTTGACAAAAACAAACCTTAGAGTTAGAATTTTTGTGAACCACGCAGAAATTAATTATGTCATATTTCCGTATTGTTAACAGTATCACAGTATTTTCAATTTCATCATAAAATCGGGTAGCTCAAACGGTAAAAGAAAGAAATGGAAGATTTTATCGGTCTCTTGAAACATATTCTTATGCCTTTACATACATACATATAAATATTAAATAACATTCTACATAAGTATTATATGTACATATATTTATTGAACAGGTACATAATCTACAATACTATAGCTTTTGTCGTACATACTGAACGCTGTAAGAAGTAGGTACCTACACGACACGTCGTGATAGAATTAGATATTTTCACATACGACAAAGAGGATAAAAAAATAAAAGCTATATTATAAGAACGACGTAGAGTGCAATCGACATATTTGATTTGTTGACTGAGATTGAAAAGAGGTATATTTCCAGTTCCTCTTATGTCTACTTGAGAAAACAAATTGTTCATAAAAGCTTCCCTCCTTACTCTCCTATAGCGGCTTATATTAAAGATTGTTTCCGAACTTGTAAACTACTTCTGAAGTCTTCACTCGAAGGGTAAAATTCCGATTTCCAGGAATAAACTGACGGTGAGCTGATGAAATTTGTTGAATCATCCGGAAAAGTTGGAAAACTGCAAAATAATGAGCAGGCCCTTCAAGCAGGCGAAGTTTAATAAGTTTTTCGTAATCGCAGTTAAAAGATTGTGTAAATTTTCATATTTCTAGGGTAATTTTTTAGACAAGAATTAGCTGCGCGGGTTATAATATTTATAAAATTATGGGATTAAGTATGTACATAAATAATACGGTATTCAGAATTCCTGCTATATTTCAGGCACGACAACGAGTAATTTACAAAAAAAAGCTATAAAACATGCTCATTAATTTAATCTGTTTTTATTTTATATCAAGACACGGGAAAGATCCCAGCACCTCAATTTTAAAACTCTCATCATCAGCATCTCAACATTTCCTGCATAATGTTAGGAATGCAGTATAAAAAATGTCTACGTTTATTATGTAACAACAGAAAAAAATTACATAATATTATGTATATTTAATCATGATTATATCGAGGATGATTCCAGGCAACCTCGTCGGAAGCGTTCCATTTTTAAAATCATAAACGTCAAACTTTCAGTAACTTGGAAAAATAACCTTCTTCATATTTTTAGAACTATACCTTAGAGCAGCGGTTCCTAACCTGTGGTCCGCGGACCCCTGGGGGTCCGCGAGAATATGTTTGGGGGTCCGCGGTCCCATATACGCATCTATCTTACTTAACTTAGAGTATTAACAAAAATAAATAAATTACCTACGAACCAACCTTCTCATTAATGTTTTTCTACTAAAAAGTTTGAAAAAGTTTATAAATTTAATGAAGGAATAATAAATATAATATTGTGTACAAAAATTGCACCTTTTTTTCACTCAGGGGTCCTTGGCATTATGCTTGATTTCCTTGGGGGTCCGCGACTGAAAAAGGTTAGGAACCGCTGCCTTAGAGCACTATAAATTCAATCGTTGTACGATTTAAGGGTTGCACCTCATCGATTCGCTTCGTTCTTTTTCATCATTCCAATCCTTTCCCGATTAGGTATTTAATTCCAGTAGTTTCTAATTTCCCGTAGTCTTACGCAACGCCGACCGCGCTAAAGCGCGCATCGGTCTATAATAAACAAAGTTTTGGAAATCATCATAGTTTGTTCCAATAGTAATTATTATTACAATCTTTGCTGTCGTATTTCAATGCCATTTTTTCCAAAAGTATTTATGTATTTTTTATCATTCAAAAACCCGTTTTTTATTTTTTTGTTTATTTTGTATTTATTATAATATTTTGAGCTATATACCTAATATTTATTTATTTTTATTTTATTTATTTTTTGTTGTAGTTCTGTTTTCATTAACTCCCATATTGTAATATTTTTTTATGTTTGATGAAGTTGAAGAATATAAAGTGAAGAATTATTCTAGATTACATTTTAATTAATGGAATTACGTGTAAAGTGTAAACATTCATGTACTTGCAACCAGGTTTATTTTATTAAGCACTAATTGGTTTCATTATAAAATGAAGGATAAAGCGTGTATTTAATTACTGAAGTGGTATACTTTTAACGAATCGGGCGAGTCGAAGACAACTCTAAAAGTATATTTTTATATTCATTAAACTTGGATTAAAATATGTCGTTTCTTTTTCATTGCTTTGAGGAAAACTTCTAATGAATTTCTTGCTTTCATTATGACGCAGTTTTTTTTTTTTTTTACTTGGAGCTTTAAGTTTACTTTGATTAGTTTGGATTTTTTTCAAGTTCTTCCAATTTCACATCAAATAAATTGCATTCCAATTAATTGTGTTGAAAAGCGTAACGGTATTTAGACTAATTTGTCACTAAAATAAGGTAAAATTATATTTATAATATCACCATGTTTTGCACTTATGACGTCATAATCTTTTTTTTTAATCACAACCACAACTTAATTTTTGTTTAATAAATACCTTTAACCTTTTAACTTTATTAAACAGATTACTCAGTATTTTAAATCAATAATCAATATTATTATAAGTTAGTTAATTGATTTTTTTATTAATTAATTTACTGCGCATCTTATACAGTGCGCGTGAAAAGTAAGAAATAAATTCGATAAAACGGAGAGGGCTGTTTTTTTGAAAAAATAAAAAAACAGGTCGATTTTGTTTTTGAGTTGTTCAACTTTTGACATAATATTGGGGTATACAGGGTGATGCGCGAAAAAGTGGTGACGTCATCGGCATTTTTTTTTAAATGGCAACCCTTATTTTTTATTCCATTTTTTGATACTTCATTTAATTGCCAGTATGGTAATGTAATCAATTTGTAACCTTAAATAAGTAAATTTCTGAGAAAACAGCTTGTGAGTCGAAAGTGCGCACTTTTTACTGATGTGAAAATCGGAACATTAACAATAAAAATAAAAAAAAATCAAATAAAAATGATTCTATTCTATTCTATTCCTTTATTCGCCATTTTAAAGAACACACAACATATTTACATGGCTCGTCGTTAATGAGTACAGTATTTACAATAACAAAAACAGTAAATTGACACTACGAAATTACAAAAAAAAGTATTGCACGTCTTAACACATCTATAGACTATAGACGACATCCGCAGGGCTCCGTGCTCACATCGCTAAGCTATAGCTCCAGAAAATTCACCGAATTCTATATAGGCATGGTATTCGTCTAATGTATAAAAGATATTCGAGGACAGTATAGTCTTTATAGTAATCTTAAACTGATTTCTGCGTAAGCTCCTAATATTTGCGGGAAGAGCGTTGTAAAGGGAGCAGCCAGCATAGACCGGAGACTTCTTATAATTTAGATGTTTAATCTTGGGCATATGAATCAAGTTATTTGCTCTAGTCGAATAGCCATGAACTTCATTTCGTTTTACAAAACTCTGCAAGTTATCATACGTGGACATTAATATTTTATAAACGTACAATGAAACAACTGTCATGATTTTATGCCTACTGAAAACATTTCTGCATGTTTCCATCTGTGTCAACCCAAACATTACACGAAGAACACGCTTCTGACAGACAAACACTCTTTTCACGTCAGCTGCCTGACCCCAACAAATGATGTTATAAGATATGACTGGATAAATTAATCCGTAATATAACTGTATCAGACGGTTACAGTCAAATATTTTCTTTAACTTCAGCATAGCATAAGAGAGAGAATTTAGCCTTGCGCATACACCGTTAAGGTGGTCAACCCAATTAAGTTTTGAGTCAATAATTGTCCCCAAAAACTTGATTACACCTACTTGGGCAATTTTTATGCCGTCAAGCACAACATCAAAGTTGACCGGTTCCCTATAAATACCTGTAAATTGCACATATTTCGTCTTAGAGTGATTCAGAACCAAGTTATTAACCTCACACCACTTACCAAACTGTACCAGTACATCATTTACCTCCAGGGCAGCCAAATCACTATCTCTGTGGGAGATGACAATCGATGTATCATCGGCATACATAAAAATCCTTCCCTTGTTAATATGATCCGGCAGATCATTCACGTACAGCAGAAAGAGCAACGGGCCCAACACACTACCCTGAGGAGTTCCCATCCTCACATCGTACTCATCGGATACAGCCTCACCCATAGCCACGACCATCCTCCGCCCCGACACAAACGAGGTCAAAAACTCATTTATACGGCCCCTAATGCCGATACGGTTCAGTTTGTCTGCTATAAAGTTAGGATTAAGGGTATCAAAGGCACGAGACAAATCAAAGAACACACCCACGACACACTCACCATCATCTATTTTCTCGCTGATGTACTGAGTGAGTCCCCTGGTGGCTGTTTCAGTAGACAAAAGTGTTCTAAATCCATGTTGACTTTCTGTCAAGATGCTAAATTTCTGCAAAAAATCAATTAGTCGGTTATAAACGGCCTTCTCTATTATTTTTGAGAATGGACTAACCAATGAGATAGGTCTATAATTTTCAGTCAAGTGTCGATCTCCTTTTTTAAATGCTGGTATGGTTTTAGTTAATTTCAGCACGTCAGGAAACTCACCCACCCCAACAGCTATGTTTATAAGTTTTGCCATGTATTCCGATATATCCCGGGAGCATGCCTTTAAAAGCGTCACAGGCACTTCCTCAATACCCGCCGAAGCATTCTTCAAGTTTGCTATTATAATCGCTACCTCGATTGTTTCCATGGTAATTTTATAAGATCTGTCTATTAAATTAAGTCTATTAAATTAAATCTATTAAATTAAATATGTTAAATTAAATTAAATTAAATCTATTCAATCTGCCTATTAAATTGAATCTCTCCAAATTAAGTTATTTTCCAGAAATTTCGTCGTTTAAGGTTACAAATTGATCACATTACCGTATTGGCAATTGAATGAAGTATCAAAAAATGGAATAAAAAATAAGGGTTGTCATTTAAAAAAAATGCCGATGACGTCACCACACAAAATCGACCTGTTTTTTATTTTTTCAAAATAACAGCCCTCTCCGTTTTATCGAATTTATTCCTTACTTTTCTCGCGCATTGTATTTACCACGTCGTTGTCAACTCGCTTTCAGTCCTGTCTGTCTGCGTGAATCTTGGTTGATTTCAAACTAACTTCCTAAACCCCACATACTTGAAACTTAGCTCAGAACTGGATGAAATGAAAATGCAGTACTAACTCGCTTTCTTGTCTGTCTGTCATCGTTACAAAATCTTGCTAAAAACTTTTCAGCAACAGATGATCATCATCTTAAGATCTTTGAAACCGATTGCAACGTTTCGCACCCATAGAAAATTAAGCAGCGGAAAATAATTATATATTCAATAAAGAAGTCGCCAGGTTGGCCCCATGTTCGTTATAAATCTGACAAGTTTATATTTCCATACCTAGTATTAATTTTTTTTTTACTTCTTAGTCCGTGTTATAAACGTGGCAGGTTTAAATAGTATATTGTAAAACAAGTGCACAAAGTAGCATATTTATTTATTCGAGTACCGCATTTCACACGAGTGAGAAATTACTACAAGGGAGTAGGTAATTACGGGTTAATTTTTTCGTGCTTGCTGCAAAAGACATAATAATTTAAAAAATTAGAAATTTTGTGGTAAAATATTAATATATTATGTAGGTAAGGTAGGTAGTAATTAAGTTTTGCATTAAAACTCAGTTCTTTCAATAACGAACTCTAATATTTTCATTAAGAGTTAAATGTACCAAATGTAGCGTTTTCTATAGCAACATTTAAAAAATGAAAAATACAAACTTTCGTATTAAAAGGTTCCTCACAGTTTCAAAAGTAACGGCAGCAAATATGTACTCGTAAGAGTCGTAAGCAAGGGGAAAGTGGGGTTAATGACTAAGAAGAGTTTACTACAGAATTCACCCTCCACGAACCGCAGATTTGAGTGCTTTATATTAAATAAAATACGAAATTTTTAAAGAGGAGTTGAAATTCTCATAAAACTTTTCCGGCATGTCTATTTATAGTTGTATGCGCTACACTAGAGTCCGTCGATATACCAAGGGACCCTAGAGAGTACTCCAGAGAATAACTTCGTTTCGGAATTCTGATTCAATTGATGCTTCGCGTTTACTTAATGTATTTAAAATTTGGTCCAGCAATAAATTTATCTGGAATAAATATCTATATCTCATTTCCAGAGAACATTTTCCATCATCTATTCCTTTGTATTTTTCTTGAATGTGGTTTCAAACTTCTATATACGGTCTGAACTTGATATACAGGGTGTCCCAGCTTATTCGAAGCGGTCTCTGTAGGCCAAACGATGGATTTTTTCCAAAAAAATTTCGCAAATTCAAGTACAGAATCACAATGGCCATAATTTAAAATTATTTTGGAGTATACAGAGTGTCCCATATGACAGTGGCATATCAAAGTTATATTTTTTTAAATGGAATGCTCCTATGTTATTGCATTTTAAGATTGTCTGAGGAGAGAAAATAAGATTGGCTTTTACAGTTGGTGTTTAAATTCAGAAGTTTTTGAGTTATAAACAAGTGAAAATCGTCATTTTTCAAGTTCAAAGCCCTGTACAACGAAAACGACTGAAGATAGAGAAAAACGGCTTACATGTCCCTATTTTACTTTTTCATGTACTATCCTATGATGTAAATGAAATGTTTATACAGAGTGATAAAAAATTTGAAAAATTCTGAGATTTCTCCACGCGTCGCCAAATAAAAAAAACAAAGAAAGTACAAATTTTTCTCTACCATAGGATAGTACATAAAAAGTTAAAATAGGGACATGTAAGCCGTTTTTCTCTATCTTCAGCCGTTTTCGTTGTACAGGGCCATGAACTTGAAAAATGACGATTTTCACTTGTTTATAACTCAAAAACTTCTGAATTTAAGCACCAACTGTAAAAGCCAATCTTATTTTCTCTTTTCAGACAATCTAAAAATGCAATAACATAGGAGCATTCCATTTAAAAAAACATAGCTTTGATATGCCACTCTCATATGGGACACTCTGTATAGTCCAAAATAATTTTAAATTATGGCCATTGTGATTCTGTACTTGAATTTTCAAAAAGTTTTTTGAAAAAGTCAATCGTTTTGCCTACAGAGACCGCTTCGAATAAGCTGGGACACCCTGTATAAATATTCTGAATAGGTATGTCAGGTATATGTTCGAAGTTTCGTGTAATTCTCTGGCTAGGTATTTGAAATGAGTCACCTGCTGAGTTTCTTTTTTCTTTTCTTTTTTTTTTGAGGGAAGTTTATTGCTTGAAAAACTATTGTTGGGCTTTTTTTAATCAGGGTAGACACAACGGATTAATTTATATGAAATTATGACTTATCCAGCCTCGGGATGATTCCTATACAGGGTGAGTCATGAGGAAGTTTACAAACTTCTGCCACATGTATGTAGAATCCCTTAACGGGAATATCATGTGACCCTTAAAAAGTATCAACTTCCCTGCTGTAAATATTCAGGGTGATTTGTATTTTTTTTTAATATTCATTTGACTATACCTATAATTGAATTGTTCTCTATTCATATAATGTACTAAATTTTCCTTCAAAGCAGAAAACGAATGGGTAGGTAGGTATGTCTTATCTTCTATATTAATGTAGGTCTTTTATCTAGTATTCAGATATACGAGTATGTATCTATTTTTAGAGTTACCGTTGCATAAATTTGCGCCACTATTTCAACTGGAATAAAGAGATTTAATCAGAAGTTCGAATAGAATATGTACATACAAGAACGTTCCGGAAATCTGGCTCTGTCTGGCTCTTTTATTTTGAGGAACACGTTATTAAAAAGTCCCTTTTAATCTTACTTAAGTTGAAACATTTCCAGCCTTCTGTTTGCTCTCATTCTCAAGCACCAAAGTTCAATTATTGCACCCAGTAGATACATAAATATAACTACTATTATCTGCCAATTAGCATATTATTATATCAGATATGACTTTGGTTATTTAAAAAAAAATACAAGATACCGTTTGCCGAGAACTGAATGAGTATTTCAAAAATAATTCTTATGAAGGGTCACTCTCAATGTTGAAGGTTGGCAATCATTTTTCTGTTATAATACCCATTCGAGTGTCAGGAAACGTTGTGTGATCCTAAGTTTGATCACTTTTTATTAGATTAAATATTCAATATATTCTAAAAGAATTAGTCGTGGTACTTATATTATGATATACAAGAATGTTTTAAGTAAAAATAAGAAGTTTGTTTGGGTTTTAGGGCTCAAAGATAATTCTGATCTCAAGCCAAAAGCAGACAAAAACACTGTTGAAGACATGGGTGGCCATTTCGCTCTTCTTAGAGCTCATCCCAACACCCCTGGCGGGCGGTGTTTTATAACCTTTTGGGGTTTGACAAGTCTATAATCAGGGCGTGCTAGCTCAATGCTGGCAGAACGCGTAAAAATATTTTATGTCGATAATTTTTTTCCATTTTCACCGCTCCAAGTTAAAATAGGAGGAAGCAGCAATCTAAAGATTTGTTTTTTTCAATGCATTTTCTCTATGGCTAAAAGCGATGACCATTGTTTATGCTTTAAAACTAGGTTTTCAATGCATGGATGTATAGGTATCCAAATATAATAAAACTATTCAGATGGAACGAAATAAGTGATAATGATAATAGAGAAAAGAAAAAAGGAAAAGAAGTGATGATACACATTAGCCGATCATAATAATACGAGGGCGGGCCAATAAGTCCGTGACTTTTTGAATGAAACACTATCATGTTTTTGGATAAAATAATATTTTATTTTTCAACGTAATTTCCTTTGAGCTCTATACACTTTGTCCAACGTTTCTCCAATTTTTTTATCCCTTCCAAAAAATAAGATTAGTCGAGGTCATCAAAATAGGTATTTGTTTGTGAGATGATTTCGTCGTTGGAGTCAAATCTCTTTCCGCCGATCCATTTCTTCAGGTTTGGAAACAAGAAATGGTCACTCGGAGCTAAGTCCGGAGAATAGGGTGGATGAGGGAGCAATTCGTAGCCTAATTCGTGGATTTTTGTAATTGAAACTGCACATGTGTGCACCCTTGCATTGTCTTTGTGGAACAACACTTTTTTTCTTGGCCACATGCGGTCGTTTTTTTTTTTTTGATCCTCGTTAAATCGACCCAATAAGTTGACATAATATTCGCCGTTGATTGTTTTACCCTTTTTGAAGATAGTCAATAAGGATTACACCGTATTGAGTGATGGTTTTTCCCCAAAAAATAATGCTTAATGAGCACACGAAATTCACTTTTCTCCATTTTTTTCTCCAATCACGAGGTAGTCTGCTATCAGTGGCTGTCAAACATAAACTAAAAGACGGAGCTTGTTCAAATTTCGACAGAAGTCAACTGACAGTTGGCTGTTGACAGGAGCAGTGTTGCCCTTTCAGTTAAGAGGCGGGAAATTCAAAAAGTCACGGACATATTGACCCGCCCTCGTAATACAAAAATGGCTGGAGTGTATTGTAATGAAATGAAATGCTAAAAAAATCCTAATTATGTTTCATAATAACTTTTATGAAAAACTTTCTAACATTTTCTGACCGGAACAATAATGGAAAACGATGATGCAGATTTTTATAGGATGGAAAATTTCAACTTAAAATAATAATTGAAGTCGCGAATTTCTGACAATTAAATAATACGAGTTCGTGTACAGTTTGCATTGCAAGTCAGCACTCTGCTCTCGTTTCAAATCAATTGAGCGCTCTGAATGCGGTGCATTCATATATTTTATAAAAGCGAGGCATTTTTTTTAGAATTAATTGATAGAAGCGCACCAACCCAACTTTTATGCCTGATTCTCTATACAGGAAATCTGTAATTTTTTGCCCTCATGGGAAGTCCATCAAATGTAACAAAAGCGTGACGTTGTTGAGTTCCTTTTATTTCTGTAAAAAGTTCAGTCTCGTTTGGATTTTCTAGAGTTTAATAAATAGCATAATTGGTCGAATGTTTTGATATTACATTCAAATTATTTTACATTTTCAGGATCTTATGTTAGAGACATCTCACGAGGCCCGGGGATATCACCCAATCGAGTTCCTCGTCTTGAAAAAAAATCTTCTTTCCCGGCGAGGCCTATTCCAATATCAACAGATTTTATTTTGATTCCCGTTGCAACAAAATGGATCAACTCTTAATTTATCCTATTTTTTTTTTTTGTTAAAGGCGACACGGAAAAAACATTACGGTATTCTGAAAGAGATACCCTTTGAACCAATGATATCTTATACTAAGTATTCCTCGGACATAAGTATCCTTCAAACGAATAGAGGTCTATCATTGGTATGGACTGGGTCAATATCATTGATTCAAGCATAAGCAGTCATTGGATTTAGTAGAACTCCTCAATTATAAAACTTCATTGGTTGCATTTCAGTCCTTTAATCTGTTTTACGATAAGTATTATTGGTTGAAGTTTAATATTTTGTCGTTAAAACAGCACTTCTTTTAGATGCCAGTTCATCATTTTGTTGAAGTAATTATAGTTATTATTATTGTTACTACTACTATAGTTCTGATTCAATCATACAGGGTGTTGATTTTCAAAGCGGGCCATAGGGGATTAGCATTGCGAAAGTGGTTTTTGAGGATTCCTGCTCGCCGTTTAAACTGACAGAAATGGTTTTGGTATCAAAATTAAGCTAAAAGTATTGCGCATAACGCTTGACATCCGAAATTAATTTAATTTCACGTTGTTTTCTAAAATTCTTCAGTAAAAATTCAAGTAACTGTTAATGTTTAATCACAAAATAGCATGCCTTGCCTAAACAATAATGACGTTTCTACGTTTTGACAATCCAATAATAAAACTTTATAAGTCAGTAGGTAATAATAAAGTCTGGTTCTATTTAAAAATGGGTTATACAAACCAAGAAAGAGTCTTTATGGTGAAAACCTATTACAGTGTAGCTAGTTACAGGAGGGTTCGCGATTTATTTGCCGTGAATTTTTTTAATAGACCAATGTTTTATTATTGGATTGTCAAAAGGTAGAAACGTCATTATTGTTTAGGCAAGGCATGCTATTTTGTGATTAAACATTAACAATTACTTGAATTTTTACTGAAGAATTTTAGAAAACAACGTGAAATTAAATTAATTTATGATGTCAAGCGTTATGCGCAATAATCTTAGCTTCATTTTGATACCAAAACCATTTCTGTCAGTTTAAACGGCGAGCAGGAATCCTCAAAAACCACTTTCGCAATGCTAATCCCCTATGGCCCGCTTTGAAAATCAACACCCTGTATATACCCGTTGAAGTATTCATGTATTATTATTTGATTTTATTCTATTTTTAATTGTTTCAATAGTACAACTAAATTTGTTTTTATTTATAGCGTAATTGATTTAATAATAGCTTTATATTGATACGAATTCATCATTTTATCGATTTGAAAATAGGTAGGTACCTACTTCTCTTCAGGCTTAAAATGAATTATTCGTAGAAAAAATTTTTTTTTTATAAAAGACTTGGGACACGTCAACTCTCAGCGTCAACTTAAACAACCTATTTATTTTGCATTTTTTAGTCTCAGTTTGAATTTTTAGCCTTATCACTTTTCGCAAGCCAGACAAAATATTGAAATTGACGCGTCAGAGCTTCCTTTAAATAATTTTAAATAAATTTAAAATATTATAAATAAATAAATTTAAAAAATATTATAAATCGATTTTAAAAACATTTAAGCTCTGTGGCACGTCAATTTCAATATTTTGTCTGGCTTACGAAAAGTGATAAGGATAAAAATTCAAACTGACACTAAAAAATGCCAAATTAAAGTTAAAGTTGACGTGTGAGTCCCAGGTCTTTTATAAAAAAATATTTTTTTTTTACAAATTATGCATTTTAATCCACAAGAGAAGTAGACATAAATATTATAAATAATATTATATCACTTATTATACTTACCTCACGTAGATCCTGATTTCAAGAGAAAATGTAAATTTTCGTGGATCATAAAATTGTTTCAAGGGGAAAATGAATTATCTATCAAAGAAGTACAATAAATGAGTAAAAATTAAACTTTATTTTTTCATGATTTAAAAAATAATTACACAACAGGTACATTTAACAAAAATTAACAAAGATACAAAATACTGTATAATAGTACTTTTATGAAAAAAAACTTAACAATTACTAAAAATAAAAAATAAAATTGAATCTGTCAATATCCCTGGTGGATATTCTTGGCCAGCTCGTAACAGTGACCGTGCTAGTGGTGCTGGTACTCGGTGACGCCAGCATCTGCTGATCAATGAAATGATTAGCGAAATTTGAATTTGACGCTAACTCTTGTTTAAATTTTTTTAGATTACCTATAAATCTAAGTCGTGCTCCGACTTTCGGAATTAATTCCTTAATATTTTATACAGAAGATCCCAGAATAAAGGGGAAAAACTTCTAGGTAGCCAAACTTCAAAAAGAAAAATCACTTAATTTTAATGAAAAAAGTCTTAACCTTAATGAACCTACCCTCTAAATTGAGTAATGAGGAATTTATACGGAGTTAATGTTCTAAAACAAATGAAATATATTTTTCATAAAACTTGAAAAAATTTTTGGAATATTTCTTCGTGAAATTGTGTGCGTCGTTTTCTATTATTTATTATAATTTTTTATTATTATTACGTATTATTATTATTATTTGTATTATTCTAAAACGAAGCATTTGCGGACCCATTTGTTTTCATGAGTACCTGTCAGAGAATAGGTCATCAAGTGTAGATTAAAAAACTCAGTGGCCGCCCTTACCCTATAGTGAATAATACCTAAATCTTTTCAAAGGTGGAAAAATATAAATCCCATTTAAAGAAATCAAAACGTGACGTGATGCATACAGCTTGAAAAGTGATGTTTTCATAAAATAGTAGATATTCAAAAAGATCATCAACATGTTGTATAGGTGTCCTACCAAGATGAGGCAGTCTTATTTTGTGAACCATTGGAAAACATTTTTAGCATATTTTTTTAATATGCATAGATACCTAGCATAATTTATATTGGAGTGACCAATATACAGAAGAGGGGGCTTCTCGAACTCCGTCAACTATACGCACATATTATATTACCCGCACTTATAGAGATACTTACAGGCTTTTTACTACACACCTAGATGATAGACGACGCCATGTTTTACACAAATAAATCTATACCTAAGATCTAACAAAATTTTAATTAAGTACCCACCCTAACTAGCATATATCAGATGTACATACATGCTTTCAAGATGGATGTGAAGAAAGGTATAGGCTATAATATACTTGTAGATACTTACCGTTAAATTCTGGTATTAACTCTTCGAGGCACCACTCCTTCAGGAGATCTTCCATGTTTTAAATTTATCTATAGGTATATGATGTAAAAAATACTCACTACAAGAATTTTGTACCGCGGCGTCACTTTCTTAAAATGTCATGGCGCGTCATTGCGTCCTACGGCTTGTAATACAATGAAGGAAATGATGGTAAAATAAAACGGAATATAGTTTGATTTTCTCAATTACAGACATTTTCGTTTCAATGATAAGCGCAATTCATTCCATAGTATCCGCTTTTGAATGAACCCTATTATCATTTCCTTACAATCACAAAACATGTTGCGAGGAAAATTTGAACCCGTTAAATCAATCCTAAGATTCATTGAGCGCAGCAAAATAATAATATTGTTTTAGTATTTTTCTCTCTTTGATTCAATGATAATAAGGATTGAATCAAATGTGGAAACTTTTAAATGTAATGTAAGTTCATCATTCACTCAAATGTAAATTCTTCATTCAGCTTAAAGAGAAATATTTCTTCAACCATGTGCAGATATATTTCGATTTCGTTAACTCGTGTATATTCAACTTGAAACTAGATCTTTCATTGTTTTAATTTTTTATAATAATTGAAGTGATGCTTATTGTGGTCGATTAAAGGGAAAAGGTCCAAAAATAGGACTATAATTGGAAATACGGTAGTAGTTTTTTCAGTGGACATAATCCTATATTATCTTATTTTCATTGTGATTTATTGGGGCTGGTCCAGAACTGGTATAACTTTGCTAAAAGTATTTTTTAGTTCTCTCACACCTTTATTTTGAGAATCGTCTGAGTACTGCGGAATAGTGATTAGACTAATTAGTTTAAATTAGAAATATTAATCACTCATTTTCAGTTATCAACTAGCAATCAATTATACAGTTCGTAGTTAATTCGAAGTTGTTATTTTAGACATACTTGGTTGCTTGGATCTCAATCTGTGCAGTATATGAACGACACGCCACACTCACTTTGCATAAGAACATGTTTGTATCGTCTAAAGTTTGGAATTGGATCCTGAGATGGTTAGAGTTTGAAGCAGTTGAGACCTGCTAGCTAGTTTAATAGTTTGGAATTTTGCGGACAAATTAACTGGAGGGCTCTATTTGCCAATTTAGCCGTTAATAATTGAGAGGAATGGTGAATAATTCATAAGAAAATTGTTGCAAATGACTACTGTCAATATTCTGTCTCGATTAACCGTCACTCAATTTTCCTCAATATTTTTGTATTCATTCAATCCTCACCTAAACCTATTAATTTTTATTAAATTAATTTTTATTTACCCATTCTATTATTGCTGTTTAAGAGAATGGATGCTTGAGTTTCGTTCGATTATTCTTTTTTTTAGTTCCTTAAAATCAATAAAGGTATCACTTTAACGATCATCCAAGCGAATAAAAAGTCTATTTCCACGAGAAAAGAGGTAGGCTTCACCCTGTTTTTTTTATCAATATTATGTTTCATCTGTAACTCAAGAACGTTCATCTTGGATGGCTTCCAATTAGGTCTCCGTTTCAACTTTAACTTCACGAAGTTTTACCTTGCTGGCCTGTACTTACCTGCTTTGATGCATTGACAATCGCTCTAGAAAGTCTCACTTTTTTTGATTGGCCAACCTTAGATAAGAAAATACTGGACTTTTTATGCCCAAACAGATCAATAGCTCCTCGAAATAACACTTTCGGGATAATTTATGCAGGATGTGATTGACCAATGTTTGACCACTTTTGACCACCCATTATTTTTTGTAACGTCAAATTTTTGTTGAAATAAAAAAATTCGCATATAGACCGAGCAACAGAGCTTTTAAATCATCGGATTCTGACAAAAAAACCTAACGGAATTAACACTTTATGCAAAAAATAGTTTTGTTTTCTTTGTTTGTTTTGCTTATAAAAGAAAAACCGACGAAGTAAATGATCCCAATGAAACAATTGTAGAGAATTAAAATACGAAGAAAATGAGAGCTGAAACAACTCTATCGGTTTATTAGTAGGGGAAAAATCCCAAAGAACCTAAAAAAATTGCGTTTTTTTTTATTCGTAACGTCGCCATATTTTAAGTGTAAGTGTAGGCTCTTTGCGAGATAGTCGATATTGAAAGGTAATTCCTGTATGCAAAACCCATATGCTATCGAATAATTAGTTTTCGCGTAAGTGCAATCAGAAGTTCATCATATCATATTTTGCAGCGAAGCTGGAGGCTCTGGAGGTCTGTCGATTCGAATTTATCAAACGGAGTTGGAAAAAACAAGTGATGTTCAGCTATAAAACGTCAATTTGCGTTTTCCATTTAAATGCTCAAAAATAAGTAAAAATTGTGAGAAAACATTAGCGAAAATGGCCTAACGTGAAAGAGTTGGGCTAGAACAGTTGATGGGAAGCATAATGCAAGCCCTGTTGTACCCATCAACTGCTGCACTACCCCTCACTCTCGTGCGCTCGGCTGTTTGCGCGCAATGTTTACCTACCCATTTTTCAGCATTTAAATGGAAAACTAAGATACTGACGTTTTATAGCTGAACATTTATGCTTTCCAAATTCGTTTGATGAATTCGAATCGAGCTTCCAGCAGCTTTGCTGCAAAATTTGGTATGACGAAATTCTGATTGCACTTACGCGAAAACTAATTAATTATCCGACAGAATCTGGGTTTTGCACACAGGAAGTACCTATGCAGTATCGACTATCTTGCAAAGAGCCCGTACCACTACTCAAAAAATTACAACGTTAAGATTTTTTTGAAAAAACAGAAACACATTTTTTTCTCCCTTATGCGTGGTATTCCGTAACTATTTTTGTCAAGAAAAAAACTATTTGCTTGGTCTAAATAAAGAAGTCGAAGTTTTTTGTTGTAAAAGACTCGAAACAAAGCTTGGAACCTCGCTTGGAACATTATTTAACCGTTTCCGGAATTTGACCACCCTGAGAAATACCTCTGTTTGCATCGAATGTGGCTGAAAGGGCTTAATTAATTAATTATTCACTGCTGATTTCCCAGACCTAAAGACCTAAAAGCCCTCGTAAAAGCCTTAAAAAAACATGAAGTGAAGAAGCGAAGGTCCGAACATTAATAATTAGCGAGTATCCGTCGTTTGACCAACTTAAGAAGTAATTTGACCCTCTAAGAAATAATTCAGGTATTCATGCCCAGCCTTCTATAATTAATCAGGCCCTTTGCGTCACATTTTCTCCAGAAATAGTTATTTCTCAGGGTGCTCATATGTCGGAAATGCTTTGTTTGGATTGGATTCTTTTATAAACGAGACTTTGATTATTTTCTTGAGGTTTTTTTTTGTCCATGCGATGGAAAAATCTTTTTATGGCATCACTTTTTGTAACGACCAGGATCTTCACCTGATAAAAACCATAAGCTGGGCAGATTTTCTTAAGGTTGGAAAAAATCTAATGGGTTGATCAATCAAATTCTGTATAAATTATGCAAAATTTTTATTTTGGGGTGCTACTATTTTATTCCGGTCAAAGAATAGTAGTATTTTGTTATGTTTGAGTGGACAATCAAAACATTTTGATGGTCAGTTATGGTCATTTCTCGCTCAGTCATGCCTACTACTGAAATCCTGAATTGTCACACTTGGGTGGGGAGGAGGCAGGCTTAAACGCGTTTATTTATTTTTCATCAAATGCATAATCACGTACCCTCATTGTTACATTTTCTTGTATTTAATGCTCATCATGAGTAAATAAATTGTTACCGTGCAAGTAACTTTTGTAGTTGAATGAAGGGAGGGAATTTCGTAACGCACCCCTTTCCTGTAATCATAACAAACGGTAAATTAAATACGCCAATGGTGTGCAGAAAAATCGATTAATCGATATCAATCATTCAGTTCGTGGTGTTTCAGAGTGATGATGTAGCGGAATCATCGCTCGCTCTAGCTCTTTTTTTGCGTCCTTCTGCATCTTCCAGTAGGTTTAAGGTTCTGGAAGCTTGCCCCTGATACAACTTTCGGACCTACCATAGAACTGGACGACCGGTTTAGTGTACGGTTACCAATAATTACTGAATTTCTGTAGGCGTATTGTAGTGTTCATGTAGCTGCTGATTTAAGAGAACCGCTTGGAAATTGGATCAGTGTAGCGCTGTAATAGATTTAGATGGCGGCATACAGGTAGTTGATAGGGATAGCAGGATGAAGGTGTATGAAGAGAAGATTAGATTAGTAATCAGTTGCATGAAAATTATTGTAATTTCCAGAACAAGCATACTATAGGAGAGAAACAGACAGAGAGAAATCGATAATTATGCACCTCATGTGTTAGTAACAAGATATATTGTTTTACCTGAGTACCCACCTACCTACCTACATAATATTATTATTGTGTAAATGCCTCTCTACTTACACAGACCTATTAATAGTTTCTGGATGCCGACACACAAGAGCACGGAAACAGGGGGTGTATTTATCACAAAGGGAATTAATGTATAACTTATCACTGTAACAATAGTACCTCACATGTTTGCTTATGAACTATTATATCTTTGTTACTATTAATGATAGAACAACAATAATTATAATCATAAATGAAATTATTGTGATAATTATCCCCCTCCTCTCCCCCCAATCAATTACCCGTGGGCTGTGTATGTTTTGTTGTTCATTATAATGACAAAAGTCTCAATGATACACAGGTTGTCTCGTAAGGAACCCTCTAAGTTTATGGTGTTTTAATTTAATGCTTAATCAAAACGAACAAAAAAGTCTTAATAAAATAAACATTTCATCAAATGACATAGTTCAAGGACAATAATAATTGACCATAAAATTGAGTCTATATTTTCTAACGTATAGTCACAAGCATTTTTTTAAGCTGTAACCGGTGAAAGATCTTTTTCTGCAGTTTTGTATGAATTTTATGTTGTTTTGTTTAGTGTAATAGTTGGTTAAAAAATGACTATCCAATTCTAGAGCCCTCATATCGCAAACCTTTTGGTTGTAGCAGTTTTTATAAGTATTCTTATTTTGCTATTTAATTATTAGTTTTTACATCTGAGTAAATTTTTAACTACTGAGAAATTTCGTGACCTTAAACATTGAAAAAAAATTCGTCTGCGGCATATCTCAAACCCAGAACCCCCTCCCCCTCCTTGGACATTATTAGTTAAAATTTTGCAATCCCCGAGTCACCCACTCCAGCTAGGCAGCCAATGCATTTCTTATGAAGAGGGGACCATTATTTTTAGTAGCCCAAGGGCGACGAGAATCTAAAGACTGTCCTGATTGGCCTATCAACCCTTCAAGGGATGACGTTGAGTTTTGGGACACTCTGTATACAGAAGTTTTCGATGAAATCCTTATGATTTCTGTTATATTGTGAATTCTGTTATAATTATTCAAATGAGAGAGATGATCGTAACGATGGTGATTAAATCCAGCTTTGTAATATGATGACATTACCTGCTTTGTTAACGTAGGTATAACGTTAATACACAAGTAGAAATAGGAGGCGCTTGCATACCTTAACCCTGCGGAGCAATGCCAACCTGATAATTACTGGTAGAGTTATTTCTGGGAACCGGCGAACAAATACCATGCGTTACAATAATGAATAATTCAAGATGGAGTTGGATTCCTCAGAAGTTGGCACTCGATGGAAACTCACTCAAATCGATTCAGAGCGTTGAAGTATGAAGAAACTTCAATACAGAGGACTAAATAACATAAGACGCGATGAATTGCAAATTACAAATTTCCTTTGTGGGTTCGGTTCTTAGGTTGAGGTCTTCTTTGTGATGTTTCTCCCAAAACAACTACAGTGAAATCCACATCCAATTTGTCTCTGTAAGGAATCTCAGACCGTGATTTAGACTTTAGAGTTTAATCATTTAAAGCAGAAACTTTGAATTGACCTTCTTTGTCTCATAATGATACAAGTTTAATACTCTTCGGAGGCGGTTGTCTGTTTAAATTATTTTGTGACGTAATGCAGACAACGTCGGATATAAACCGCCTCTCTATGGCCATATTATATTCTCGCGGAATGTATTCCGTCTGCGATATTTCGTAACATGCCAGCTATTTGCCTGCCTTATGGATATGATACAGAAATGCTTTTCAAATAAATATCCGCTATAGATTTGCTTTTAAGGCGTTAGTCATGATCGAATAAATAACGTGGAAAAGGCTTAAATGCGATTCCTTTGTCTTCTATTGTTTTTAGAGGATGATAAACACATTCTGACTGAATGCCAAAGAACTAAGTTGTTTTTATTAGATGGGATTTTTAATTTTGTTCTACATTTGAGAGCGTTCACGGTTTACAAAATTACATGTCATGCAGCTGCGCCTGATGGTTAACTAGAAGTCACTTCGTAGGGGATAGGAGATAAGAATTCTAAACTAATAAAATCAGTCATCCTGGAAGATATAGTAAAGATAAAGGCGAGAATTCCTATGAAAGACTATAGAGAACGGTATAAGCGAAGAACTTTATTTATACTGTTCTTATATCGGGTGTGTCTTCTATGTCTAACATATTGTTACGGGTCTCACAATAATAAGTCCACCACTTAAAAGTCTTGCAAATTACTTTATTGACTAACCCAAGTTATAACCTCTAATTCTAATTCTAAATAATCAAACATACTAAACACAGCTGTTCTCTTGCCTCAATTCACAGATACTACATCAACTTCTCTATTCTTTATAATTCGCTATACTGTCACTTATACTGGCTTCCTTACTTCACACTTCACTTCACTACTGCTCTGTCTATACTTCAGCTTTCACTAGCTACTACTGCTCTGTCTTCAGCTTCACTCCACGTCCAGAATACCACTACTCCACGCAGCCATACGGCGGTCCTTATATAGTTCCCCGACGCATCAGTAGTCACGTTCTAGTAGGTTGCAGACTTGTATCGGCGCGCCGGCCGTGGATTCTGGAAATGTCAGACTGTTCGGCGAGACCACTCCAGCAATCCATATAGAACTAACGACTGTCTGTCAATGTCATATGACATGTTACTGGAATTGTCGCGAACATATCATTGCCTTATAACCATCATAAAAAAAAGAATGTAAACAAGCAAATGGTGGACTAGAATGTTAAAGGTTAAAGGAGCAATTATTACTAGAATTTTTCCAGAGCGGTCTCGTTATAATATCTTACTTGAATCCTTTTAAATGAGTTAAGGAAGAGTTTTATAATACCCGTACAAAAAACCACAATGTCGTTTCTTTGAAAATTTTGTTATCTGATTTATCAATTTAAAAATTTTACCAACTTATATTTTATAGGTATTTTTATTTTGTAAAAGAATCCTCTGAGACCACCAAGGTCACCAGACCTCACTCGCCTAGATTATTGACTTCGGGAATGGTTGAAGTCTTTTTCTCATATATATACCTAATGCATTACAATAAATTGACTAAAGTAAAAAATATTTTAACATTATCTCAATAACGGTTGACATTTGATTTGACCGTATACTTTTTCGTTTTTGGACATCGACCTTTTATATCATACAGTGACATCATCGTGAAAATTTTCTCGGCTTTCGCTGTAAAAATGTATCCCTGTTTTCCATGTTTGTTTTGAAATATAAGGAACATGACATTTTCACTTACTATTACTAAAAGTCCTGTGCCTGAAAATCAAGAACACCCAAAACGACGATTAAAAAAATCATTGTTAAGCAAATTATTACTTGATTGTTTAATCCGATCTGTACCTTTTAAACTTTAAAACTCTAAATTAAGCGTTACCTGGTTGTATGTTTTCGTAAAATCTAAATCTAACTTAAAAATCCACGACTAAATGGATAAGGGTAATCTGTAAGCTCTATAGGGCTTTAACGCGTTTAACAATTCATTGTTAAGACTAGCTTCATTTCCTTCATATTCTATGCAGCGAAACGCGACACATTAACTTAGTTAGCGAGAGCTCGAGCACGTAAGTTGAGGTTATTTTCTACATGGTCTATTTCTAAATCGAGCACCCGGCCTTTACATTATGAACCTTATACTTACCTTATGAACCGCCATTGGCTCACTGCTTTAGCTTTACAATAATTCACGGCTTTTTGAATTCTTTATCGCTGAACAAAAGCTCGGCAAGAGCTTCAGTGATAATTATAATTGTAACTGAAAAGCTGTTTTCATTTTCTATTCTAGCTTAAATTGCTCGAGTAGACATCTTTCTAGATCCATATAATTTAAAAGTTTTCCGCCCTGAAAAAGACGATCTTCTGAAATATTGAGAAGTTCTGTGGGCGAGTCTCCTAAATGAATCTTTAATCTCTTCTACTTTCCTTAATCTATCTTTAGCTGCAACTTAGGGCCGTATCCGACCGCGAAAAATAAATTTCCCCAGCTTTGGAACATGAATGGATACCTATAATTCATTTCCTGCATACCGAACTCTTTTGAAATATTTATTTATTTGCGATGGTCGGAGTTCTCATAAAACGAAAAACGAATTATATGATCTGTTCGGTGTATCTGTATAACCTATAATGCCTTCAATCGAAATCTAATTGAAATATTACCAACCACGAATATAAATTTACTATCCAGTTGAAAAACTTTTTTCATTCGCGCATTTTAGGTTGAAAAGTTAGATGTGCTCTGATTAATTTTAGCTGAAAAATGTAAATCTCTTTTACCGTTCTGTAGATTACAGTTTTATATTGGGTTGAACATAAAGTCTCTTATATTTACCGTGTTTTTTAGACTTCCACAAGCTTGTTACTTTGAAAATAATCCCCATCAAAATATTTAGGTTTGCAAAGTATGCAGGGAGCAAAATTCTTTGTTATAAGAATGTACTTCGTTTATCACGTATCTACCTATACGAATTTTACAAAAAATTATTTTATATTATGGTACGTTTCAGATAAAGTGGCCGTGACGTCATTGATGACAAGATCTTTATACATACCAACCTTATTTATACAAAGCATGCACGTACAACTCTGAGCGTGTGATTGATATGATTTGAGATGGTAGGACCGAACCAAGTAGTCGGATTTATTCGATTGAAAATTACTGCCAGATTATGACGTTCAACATATTATTTACGAATGTAATTTTGACGATAACTGAAAGCCCAAAACTGAAATTCGTAATATTATAGGAGATGTACGAACAAAGCCAGTTGCCATTTTGAAAATATTGACATAAATTTAGTAGTTACATTTGTTTATGCTTAAGAGGAAGAGGAGCACTCTTCTAGAGGAGCAACACCCTTGGCTAAATTACAATCCAAACATACGTCTTCGAAGGAAGTAGAAGCTCACTTTGGCGGAATTTGAAATTGGGCTCAAATAGTGGGGTTGAATAATTTCAAAACGACACTGGTTTTTTAAATTTTTTTCGGTCAAGTGTGGACCACTCTTGCTATGCAGGCGATTAGGCGCAAGTCTCGGTGTTGGGGAGGGGGGAGGAAACCAGGTATAAAAACGGCGAACAGAGTTTTTGCCCCCAAGTTATCTGTGAGTCGTCTGTTAATAAAAAATTTCAAGTAAAAAAATCTTGTGCGAGTGCGTAATAGTGAATGGGTTCATTATTTACCGAGATATCGCCGTTTTGATTCTTAGGGTTTTTTTTTGCCAAAACGGGAGATTCCGGGAGTAACGAACTGATTTGATATAACTCCTACAGTTTTTTTTTGCCCAATATCGCGCAGAAAACCTCATTTTCTTGAACCTATTCCTATCGATTAATCGAGCAATTTTTTTTCCAAACATAAACAAAGGACGACCAAACAAAAAATGAAAAAAAAAATATTTTTTTTTTTTTTTTATCATGAAGGGAGGCGGTGAGAAAATTTATTTTAACCAACCGAAGGGTTTCTTCAATCCTTTGAAAATGAGTCCGACCTGGACCTGTCCGTTGACTAGAACGGGCGGGAGGGGGTGTCAAAGAACTGAATTTCTTTTATCGATAACACGGGGAGGTAAAGGTTAGGGATTCCTAGGTAGACCGATTTTCAAGGGAAATAAATACAATATGTTAGCAATTAAACAAAATTACTATTGAAATTATTTATTGAAAGTCCCTCTGGATTCCGTTATTGGATAACACCGCTACATTTCATAATTCATACACGCGCAATTGACTGCAGGCTACCGCGCTCTGTCGTTGCTGCTCGAGGAATCGCTGCTCGCGCTGCTAATGCTGCAATGAATGCCCCGCTCGCCGTGGTTCTGCGACCCAGCGTCATCATTAGCTAAAAATAGCCAACGGCGGGGAACCCCAGTCTAACATTCGACCATCCTGACTTCCGCAGTGTCCTCACTGTCGAAGTGCGTATCTGTAACGCAATACGCACAATACGTATTAGTCACTCGCGAACAGCAACAACTAATCGTTAGTTGTTATTTTAAGCATTCAAATAACTCGTCTGGCTGGATGTCCTTGACCTATAAACTGAAAGAAGCGCCAACAGTATGAGGTACCTCATGCACTAATATTAATCCATGCTAATGCCTTAAATATAAGTGGATCCAAATATAATTTTGTAGTGTCTCATTAAATAACAAGTACTTTGCCTGTGGCCGGTAAGCTCGACACCACTCTTCTTGATAGGCTCTTTCTTGACACGACAACATGACTTGCCGGTAGTCATGCCCGGATAAAGTACTTAGGGTCAATCGATTATTATACCCTCCCAGGGAAGAGACGTTGACCTGTGGTAGGAAAGCGCTCACCACTCTTCTTTAGGTCTGAAAACACGGCAGTTCGGTATACCGGCCTACAACCGAACCCGGAACACATCTCTTCCCTGACGTTCAACTAATGAGACTGTTACCTTATCGATTAGATGTAACTGCATTCTGACCTGTGGTAGGATAGCGCTCACCACTCTTCTTTAGGTCTTCAGTCGCTAGTGTAGGCTCCTCATCCGGAAAATGTATCCAGGGCTTCATGTTTTCCACTCCAGCTACACTGGTGTACTTGATCTGCGACCATAACTCCAGGAATCTTCTTAACTTAGTACCGGTCATTGGCCAACACTTTAGTCACCAAGAACGGACCTTTCCATTTTGGTAATAGTTTTTGACTGGTGCCCATGCCAGTGACGCTCGTAATTTTCAAGAAGATCAGATCGCCAACTTGATAAGTGATAGAGGAAGACACCTTTTCGAAACGCTGTTTCTGTTTCTGCTGTTCTGCAGGGGTTCTTGCTACTATATTGGAGTTGTGTGACATCAACAACAGCTGAGTCGTTGACACTTCCATTGACCCATTTGACACCACTCTAAAAATACACATCGAGCCGCAATAGCTCATCTCCTATCATGTTCAGCTCATTACACCTCGACCACCGTATTTCAGATTTCTGTCATGTATAGAACCGCATCACTTTGGAATAGCATTTCAAAGGGTGTGTTTGCTGAAAAAGACAACCTGCAACGATTCAAAGTCAACTTGAATTAATCTCATGCACTGCTCCCAGAGCGTCATAGGGATTCCCTTGCAGTGAATGTGCATTTTCAATTAACAAAAATACCTGTTGGACGATAAAGACTGTTATGATTATATTATTCTAATACTCATTAGTGTTTTATGTATCAATAATAGGTACCTAATTATAACCCAATAATTACCAGCATTTTACTCATGAATTCTTCAACTCTTTCATCAAGATAAGAGGGATGCCGGTCCGATTGAATTATAATCCGCAGTCCTTGCACCCCGTTCGATTTCCTGATTCCGCTGAACACGATATACCCCAGTTGTTCCTGAGTCCTGAGGTGTTTTGGCGGGAATGAGAATGTCATCTAAAATAGACCATCACTTTTGTGAATCGTAAATTTCCTAAAACAAAAGTATTATTCTGTGAAACACAGAAGAAGGACCGTTAGTAAGGCCGAATGGCATACGGAGAAACTCATAGTCTCCGTCCTGTGTGACAAACACTGTCAACGGAACCGATTTTGATGACATAGGAATCTGGTGATACCTCATGGCCAGGTCAAGACTTATAAAATATTTAAATATTCTGCTAAACGATCGAGCAAGTCCTCATAATCAATGGAATCGGGTTTTTTTTTTAATTTTTTTTTTTTGCAACCGAACAGAACTTGCGTACGGGGAAGTAGATTCGCGAATTATCCCATTGTCTAATAATTCTGAGATCATCTTCGACCCGCCACTGGTAGACGAGTTGTTAATTCAATTTCCATCTCAGTACAAGTGGTTTTTCCTAATTCAGAAATATCGGTCGCGATACACGCGGATTAGTTCTGCCTGCAAAAGATTCAATAACCCGTTCTGATGATCAGCATCCGGTATTCCGATATTAATATGAGGCGCGGCGAAAGGAAACGCAGTTCACTTTGTTTACATTAACATGAGTAGGGACCACCGAAAATGTTAAACTATCGGCGATCTTTACATACGTGAGATATCGCTCAACTCTGTAAAATTTCTGACCTATTAACACATTCAATCCCAGCACACATTTTTCGACAACAAAGAAATCGATGCCGTTTTCGACATCGTCAATTATCACAGTAGCAGCCGGAAGACCCAGAGGCTCAATACGTGACCCACCGAAGGTTTTCAATACGACGCTAGATTGTATTTTTATTTTTATTTTATTTTATTATTATTTTTTTTGTTGCCAATTGCGATAATAATTGGCGATAATAATTGTCGAATAATAAGAGAACACTCACTACCCAAATCAATAAAGCACTTTTGACCCTACAGCATTTTGTAGAGACATTATTTTACAAAACTTACCGACAAAACGAACATACCTGGACGACGATTCTGATTTCGGTGATTACCAACAGGAGAAATAGTATTATTTGAGACACGATTATTCATGGTCTGTTTCCATACCAAACTTCCGCTAGACCACGCAACTTACTCAAGACCAAATGACAAGTCACTTTGTCTGGACATTCGTAAATTGCCGAATATTCATCCACACCATTCAACCACTCGTCAATATTCCCAAACAAAGGATTAAAGTCCGCAATAATAATATTAGTCAAAGACATACCTATTGGAATTTCTGGCCTTATTGGTGCTCTCACGCTCATGCTTACCAAACCCTTCAAGAATATCGTCAGTGACTCTGGAAGACTCACTATTTCTCCGACGTTCCTGTTCACCTCCAACGGGAACCACCCACCGCTTGTTCGCCTCGAACGCCTCTTTACTGATTTCATTCCTGGAACCTCTGCCATCGATGGTGAGTGCGACGAATCCCTCTGTTTAGCGACGACGAGTCTCTGGAATCATCTGGAATCATTCCTCCGATGCTTCGCATGGGACCTGTCCCGTGTCCGGGGATGTCGTGGCGACTTCGACGTCCACTAGAATTACTGCTCTCCGAACTTTCTCTATGCCGAGTCTTTGTAGACACTCGAGAGATTTTCCCCGACATATTGTCACTCAGAACCACACCCTGCACCACTTGAATTTTTCGCAAAAGTTCAAAATCACAAAGGTGCACCACACTGTTGAAAAGCCTGAATTTTTTTATTCAGATTCGTATCCCACTTCTGATGTTAGCAATTAAACAAAATTACTATTGAAATTATTTATTGAAAGTCCCTCTGGATTCCGTTATTGGATAACACCGCTACATTTCATAATTCATACACGCGCAATTGACTGCAGGCTACCGCGCTCTGTCGTTGCTGCTCGAGGAATCGCTGCTCGCGCTGCTAATGCTGCAATGAATGCCCCGCTCGCCGTGGTTCTGCGACCCAGCGTCATCATTAGCTAAAAATTAGGGATGCAACGAATATTCGGCAACTATTCGGCGAACGTAATATTCGGCCATTTTGCCGAATATTCTATTCGGCCGAATATTTCTATTTGTCGCCGAATATCTCCGCCGAATATGTCTCAAGTTTTTATGAATAGAAATACCGAGAGAAATACCTACATATTTTTCAAGACATTTTAGGAAACTCCTAAATAATAATGGCTTTGATCTATTGTTATTGATCACAGTTAATCCCTTAACAATAGACCAGGTACCTATCTACCTGAATATTTTTATAGCTGAATAGGACTCTTTTTCAAGCACTGACGGAATATTTTACACTTTAATTACAGCATCTCCTAAGTACCTATAATTTAGCGGGTTTCGTATCTTGAAAAATACTAATTTATACCTACACAATAATATTCCTATATTATCATCAATTGGGTATTAATTTTAGGGACTCTTCAGAGAAATTATGAAACAAAAATCAGAGATAACACAGAACGCAGACTTCATGATTGTATAAAAATTTAAAAAAATTCCTGTTTTCAAGTGGGTCCTTTCAATTTGTAAACAAACCACTTATACAGTGGTTAGGAGAAAGGCGAGTATATCGTAAAAGAAAAGGACAAAGTTCATATCTACCCATTTCACCAAAAGAGACAAACAACAATAATGGAAATATGGGATGACTACATGAATCAGATTCCAGTGTTGACGGTAATGGGCTATAAATCAACAAGAAATCACACTTCACCTTTTGAATTTTAGAAATTTCTTATTCATTCTTGAAATCTAACAAATTTAATAACATTGTTCCTCTTGTGTTTTATTATAGGGGGGAAATTAATGAACTTATAGAAATTGCTTACACTTTACCTACTTGCTTGAAATTTCAATGACAGGAACAGTAACAAAAAAATTAAGTACCCAGGTACCTACTTCTAAGAATAAAGAATAATTGATTATTAACTGAAAATTGAATATTCCTCTGATACCCTGTTATTGTTTTGCCTAATCTCGAGCTTCAATATGAAAATGAAACAGTCAATAAAGTCAATAAAAATCACCCAACAATAGCGCTGAAACGGTTCCTTTCCGAGAATTTATTGTTTTATTAGGTACCTAAAATCCAACCTATAAAGCACATGAATGACTGAAAGATGCATGTAAAAAAACTGGTTATGGACAAGTTGGACAACCCTCAAATAAAATAAAGAAAAAGATGCCTGTTAGAGCTGGCACTGTGGACTCACCAGGAATTAAAAATTTCACAAAACCATAATATTCGGCCGGCCGAATATTCGGATTCGGCCGAATACTAATGGCCGAATATTCGTATTCGGTATTCGGCAAAAATCGGTATTCGTTGCATCCCTACTAAAAATAGCCAACGGCGGGGAACCCCAGTCTAACAAATAGGTATTTCAGTTTTTTTTAATCGTAAATGTGTTGAATGTACCGGGGCTGTTCCTATAATGTTAACTGTACATGTGTAACTTTACAGTGTACTTGAAATTTTTATACAGGGTGATTAAAATCTGATAATTTCCATCACCCTGTATTAAAATTTAAACCACATATAGGTACCACTGAGAAAGTAAGGCTGACAAAATAGATTCACAGACTAAAAAAGAAGAAGCAAAGTTTATCTAACCTTTAAATTGCATAATGTCAGCCTATCATGGAAGCTGTCAAACTTGCATTTTTGTTATCAATGACGTAATGGTCGCTTTGGCAGAAACGTACTATAATAAGTGTCTCGATTTTAGAAACGTACCTTTTCCTGTTTTCCTGCCTGTCTCTGCCACTATATTTTCGAAGAACTGATTATTTTTCATCAATATAAAGTCATAAGCTGTTTAAAGAATTCCTCTATTATTAAATTTTGTTAACGGCCAGTGCACGCTCATCATTCTCTTTATATTTTGTTGCAACTTATTACCCTTCATGGAAATCAATGAAATTCCAAGTCGGAAGGAAGCCCATCAGGGAAATCTAGAAAATTTCGTAACCGCGCTCCAGAGATGGAATTTTCTAAATTAAATTTCATTGGCAACTGTGCCGAGGATTTCCGAAGCGACGATACGTTTATATTGGCGGAATTCCAGGGTGGAATTAATATGCGGTAGGTGAGTTCTGTCCCTTCTCGCTTCTCAATGATTAATCTTAGTTTAAATCAATGCCCTACTGGCCGGTCCGGATTAATAAAGAGCGTGTTTGCAGTGCGCCCCCTTGACAAATGGGATCGCCAACCGTGATCATGTTTGTTTTATTCGATCCGACGACCATTGTCCTTGCGAATTCCAGCCAGGATTGTCGATAATGAGGGGAAACCCGCTGTACCTGATTCGCTTCTCCAGTTATCTGGGAACCGAATCTATTTGTTGAAATCATGAAAATTACTTGAATATTTATGAGCTCTTCGTAGATGTGCTTTAATTGTAAGTTGCTTGTTATATGCAGCTTTCATTGTCTTCATGCTGATAGCAAAGATGTGTTTTTTTTAACCAATTATTATAAATTAATGTTCGTATTTAAATTATCAAGCTAAGCAAAATATTCGTGTCAAAATTATGAAGATATGTACCTACATGTCTGCTGGAAACATACTCTACAAAGCTTCGCTGCCTTTTTGTGTACTCTTTTGGACCCCTCTCAGTGTCCCAAATGCACAAAAGTCCACAATTTTTTACCGTTTGATTGAGATTTTAATGAATTTTTTTCCATACATTTAGGTAAACATGGAGGGAAAATCAATTTCGCGGAGCTAAAAACATGGACAGGTTGTACAAAATTAATATTGATGATTTGGTTTTCAAAATAATTTAATATTAATGCAAAAGTTGATATTTGCCTGTGTTCATGCTTTTCAGCCACATTAGACTTGGCTTATATTGAATATACTATTATATTCGTGAAAGGATTGGTTAGTCTTTTAGGTATACATATTTAGACTCCTTTAATTATTTATTACAGAAATTATAGTTTACTTTATTTTTCACACTGCTTACTTGTCTGATTATTTATTTACATTGCAAGTTGTATACTATAAAATATTTAACCCGAAGCTACTACTAATATTTATTTGTAAACACAGTTACTATTTATTTAATTCAAGGATTTATGACTAGTTTTATTCGCACGAACTTCCATTCTAGTAATTTCTAGATAAACCAGCGCAATTCTCCAGCATCTGTTCGCTGCATTGATTATACCTACTCATCGTGTAGTCCCGTGCCATCAGTCTTATTTAATACCTTCAGTATGATGTGGAACCGTTAGTGGTCCAGATCGTTGGTCGATGGGTTCGAATCCCTGTCTCGATATGAATAATTTGTTCGTCTATCTAAACTATTTCTACTAGAATAATGTGTTTTCTAAAGAGAATGAGACGACTTATTATCGACACTTTACTTTTCTATAGACAATTACTTTTTTAGTCAGCCGTCAAAAAATGTTGACATTTTTTAATCAATATCCGAATGCAAAATGGCACGTTGTTTTTATCTATACTTGGCAGCGTACGCGAAGTATTCCGAGCACCAGAGCGAAAACTATTTCGTATGCACGGTAATAGGAATCTTAAACAGTTTCCCTAGCAACAAAGAAACAAACAATTTTTGCACCAAATAAAATACTTACGTGCGTCAATTTTATGATTATTCTTCATATTTTTTCGATTATTCAATAAATCTGTCTAAAAAATGTACAGGGTGGGCCACTAAGCGAGGTAAGCGGCTGTATCTCAGAAACTAATAATCGTAGAGAGTTGCGGTAAAAAATTTTATAGGTTAAGTAGGCAAGGGAAAATGCTGGAAATAATTTTCAAGTTTCCAAGATGGCTGCCAGAGGGCGTTTGCACCATCTTGAATTACATAAAGTTACGTTTCTTGTGATTTTCCCAAATGGATGTAACAAAAAAGTATTTGCGTTTTAATTTTAACTTAAAGTCGAACATTTTTTGTAGAAACAATTTTTCTCTATCTTTCGAAATAAAGTGGTGGGGGGTATTTGAATGTTGTTGCAAACAAATGCCTGTAACTTCGAAACGGCTTTAATGGATTTGGATAAATTTGGTATAGTTGGAAAGAGCATTTCTTGGGCTTTTAGGTTTCTTGTGATAATGACAGTTGTGACCTACACGGCCGCCGATAGAGGGCGTTATTCGATATTATAACCAAAATATTGGATTTTCTCAAAAAATTTAAATGCAATGATATGACTTTTTTTAGACTAGAAAATGGACAAATGATCAACCAATAAGCCTGCGCAAACCGCATCTTAATATCTTTATCCTAACTCAAATTATTAAAAAAATACCAAACCAAGAAAATTCATATATCCCCATTTAAAAATGCATCGGTCGCTTTCGATAAGAAGGCAAGTAATAATAGGCCATGGAAATAAAATACAAACTCCTATTTAAAATATTGGCAAGTAACGTCAAACTTCTGTTACACGCAGCCCAATATTGTTGATTGCGTATTTTAATTTGAGTACTTTTTAATCAAAATGCCTCTCACAAATGATGAAGCCGTTGACATGATTGCGATTTATTTCGAGTGTTTTCAAAATGCAGCTATAGCTGCAAGACAGTACGCGGTACGGTATCCAGATCGCCTTCATTACGGCAGAAGAATGTTTCTGCGCTTGGTACAGCGATTACGCGAAACTGGAAGTTTTCGTTGTCCTAAACGTCGCAGGCGTCGAAATGGAAGGACAGAAGAAAATATTATCAATGTCTTGGCTTACATAGAATTTGATAGTCATGTAGGAACTAGAACATTGTCTCTAGACTTGGGAATAACACGAACAACGGTTAGAAGAATTTTGAAAGATTATAGGTAAATAATTTTATCTTATTCCAAGTATCTTAGCACATACCCTCAAATACACAAGTCAGTGTTATTCTGATTATATTATTTTTTATTGGTGAATATCTTGTTTTTTACTTTTAGATTACATCCTTACCACATAGTCTTGCACCAGGCGCTAAATGAACAAGATTTCGATAATAGATTAAATTATTGTCAATGGATGCTAGGCATGCTTGAGGGAAACAGAAATTTCTTAAAAGAAATTCTCTGGACCGACGAGGCTACCTTTAATAGTGATGGTAGAGTAAACCTTCATAATATGCACTATTGGTCCGCTGAAAATCCGCATTGGTTAAGAGAAGTGCAGCACCAGGGACGCTGGAGCCTAAATGTGTGGTGCGGTATCATTGGGGATAGAATTATTGGACCTTATTTTTTTGATCAAGCCTTAACTGGTAACCGCTTCTTAGAGTTTCTGATCAACGACTTGCCAATTTTGTTGGAAGATGTGCCACTGGAAACTAGGAGAACTATGCTTCTGCAATTAGATGGTTGTCCGGCACATTATGCCATTAATGTCCGAAACCATATTTACGGGACCTTTCGAGAACGCTGGATAGGAAGGGGAAGTCTATTTCCTTGGCCGGCAAGATCTCCCGACTTGACATGTCTTGATTTTTACTTCTGGGGACGCTTAAAAGACATTGTTTTTCAAACTCCACCAACAACACGAATGGATATGGAAAACAGAATTCGAAACTCAATTCGTCAACTATCACCGGCAGAAATCGAGGCTGCGGTTCTGTCGACACAAGAAAGACTGGAACAATGTGTGGAATATGACGGAAGGCAATTTGAACACAGAAGGCATTAATATTTTTTCAAAATGGGTCCTTTTCAGGACAACAACTTTATTAAAAACGAAATGTGACTCCCCTACCCCTGGCCTTGTGATCTCTAGCAAAAGTTAACCCCTTTTCTCCCCCCTTTTTGTTGTGTGAAAACAAATTCCCAGTTCAGACAAGTCTGTGGTAACTGAGTGGAGAGATAATAGGAAAGAAAAGCAGAAAAACTTTTAACAATGTTATTTACCAGTATATCATTTACAACCCTTTTTTTAATTTTAATTTTATTTTAATTTTAGTTTTAAGTAGTTTATTTCTTAAGTATTTCATTTAAATTATTTCAGTTTAAAGCAATATTGATATTTAAGTACCATACAGGCATTCGTTTTTCAATTCGTTTTTACAATTCATTTTTCTCTGTTTGGTTTTAGTTTAAATATTTTGCGGTCACCTAGTTATTATACAGGTTAACCTTTATATCGGTCAGGAAAGCGAAATTTCTATACAAAATAAATAGTTAATTTTTACGACCACTTTCGATTTCTTGACCGATGGGGTGTCAAGCCAAAAACCCATTGTGACTTGGAATCGAAGGTCCCTTTTGAAGACAGCAGTGCTGATCTACCATTGCAAGTTGCTTATGTGGTAGAACGTCTTTGTCGGATCGTGCCAAAAATCTAGATTCTCATACCAACACTTACTGATAATTACAACTTTCAAGATGGTTAAATTGTTTAAGTAGGTAATCGCTAACTTGAGGGGTCATTTTACCCATTTCTTTTATACCAGAGCTTTACGTGAGACAGAGCCTAGGCGTCCCGCATTTACCCTTCACACAAGCATTAAGTATTCCTAATGAATACCAGGTTAGCGCGAAACCAATAAGTGACATTGATACCGGAAACATACATCATTCACACTCACTGGCTATAAGAGATTTTGATATTGGTTGGACCGGATTTACGCAAAAGCCTATGGTCTAACAGTGCGAACCCTTATTGTGGCCTCTTTGTTTATTACTTGAGAATTTTATTCCCGTTTATCCATGTCATCATATCAGTTTATACTACCACCAACTATATAATTCTCTCAGTTAGAAATTTAAGATTTGTTTTTTAATTATTTTATTTTATGAGAGTTCAGTTGTCAAGTATTCGGATTTGAGGCTCAAGCTAGGATTATGAAAAATATAGAGAGTTTACTTTTTTGGCACGGTAAAGTATTGTAATATATTGTCTAGCAACATTGCACTCTCAGATCAGACCTACCGTCTCCTGAATCATCGTCGTGAACGATCATAAAAATAAAAATACTAACAGTAAAATTAGTAGTCCCTAACCCTAACATATTAAATACTGGTAAAATTATGTTTTGATTCAAATACATGATTGATTGAAGTATTTTATTTGGTTTTTTTATGATGCTGATTTGATTTTGAGTTATTTGAAACACCTGGAGGTGGGATAAAGCATTGTTGTTGTAAAGTAAGAAATTGCAGTATAACTCGGAATCGAGGGTGGTTCCTTCGACATTATTTAGCGTGGCGAATGGACCTGCGTCTTCAACAGGCCGTTCAGGATCTTGCCACAGAATAAGAATTGTACCTATTATGTGATCTTGCGATGAACCGTTACTTGCTGACATGACGATTGACGATTAGTGCTGGTGCTCTTGCTGGTAGTAGTTCGGGGATAATTAAATTATTACTGGTACTGCTTCTTACTTTTTTAGCGACGTTTGAATTTTTGAGTTTTTAATAGGGGTCGAACGAACGATTTGGTAAGATTATGATGGAGTTTCGAACAGCCAGGAAAAGTCAACTGAACTGCTCAAAACTAGGTGGCGGTTATTCAAAGCCAGGAAACGTCTACTGAACTCTGAAGGGCTCGGTTATTTAGAGTCAAGAAAAGTCAACTGAAACTCTGATGGATGCTACACGGAAAAGTCAACGTGTTGCTAGGGTAAGGACGAGGTTCGTTCTGAACCTGTCGACCTGTCCCTCTTCAAATCACAGCTATTTATACTACTGATGACCCTTGTTCTAGGCGCGTCCATTTTAAATTTTAGAGTTTGCCGGCGTCCGAATTAGCAGTATTCGATGACTTCTAGCTAGTTCCATTGTTCTTCACTTTCTTAAAACACGTGTGCGCTTGCAGTGATGAATGACACAATAGATAGAGCTCTCCTGTAGCTGGTGACGAGTGGAAGATTTCACAGAGCACAGAGCACAGAGCATACAGATAAAAGGAATCGCAGTTATTCTTATTTAATTTATTTATTCTTAATTAAGGTAGCTTTTTGTTTCTAATCGGCGGGCCGGGGTGCGGTTCGTCACAGAAAATCGCTTATAAATACGAAAACGTTTTCCATGGCCTACTACTTGCCTTCTTATCGAAAGCAACCGATGTATTTTTAAATGGGGATATATGAATCTTCTTGGTTTGGTATTTTTTTAATAATTTGAGTTAGGAAAAAGATATTAAGATGCGGTTTGCGCAGGCTTATTGGTTGATCATTTGTCTATTTTCTAGTCTAAAAAAAGTCATATCATTGCATTTAAATTTTTTGAGAAAATCCAATATTTTGGTTATAATATCGAATAACGCCCTCTATCGGCGGCCGTGTAGGTCACAACTGTCATTATCACAAGAAACCTAAAAGCCCAAGAAATGCTCTTTCCAACTATACCAAATTTATCCAAATCCATTAAAGCCGTTTCGAAGTTACAGGCATTTGTTTGCAACAACATTCAAATACCCCCCACCACTTTATTTCGAAAGATAGAGAAAAATTGTTTCTACAAAAAATGTTCGACTTTAAGTTAGCATTAAAACGCAAATACTTTTTTGTTACATTCATTGGGGAAAATCATAAGAAACGTAACTTTATGTAATTCAAGATGGTGCAAACGCCATCTGGCAGCCATCTTGGAAACTTGAAAATAATTTCCAGCATTTTCCCTTGCCCACTTAACCTATAAAATTTTTTACCGCAACTCTCTACGATTATTAGTTTCTGAGATACAGCCGCTTACCTCGCTTAGTGGCCCACCCTGTACATATCCATATCGAACGCGAAATTACGGTGCTTTAAGAATAATTTGTTGTCTCACCTCTCGCTTCGACAGAAAAGCTCTTATTCTCAAACACTAGGGTTCAGTTTCGCGCACTGGATACCTAAATTACTATTATAGCATTTATTTAGATAAAATATAAAATAGCTGTCCAGATTTCATTTTTTAACTCCATTCAGTATTTTTAGCACTATTTTTTTCAAAGCCGCCATCATCAAATTGTTGCTTTTCTTCCTCCTTTATTCGATTCCGATGATTTATAAGATGGAGCCAGCGAAATCAATAGATGGACTGTAGCAATCTAATGAAGTTCAATCAAAATCCATTTAGGACTTCCATCATGAAAAATGCTTCGTTGACCGATCTATATAAGCCGACCGTATGCTAGAAAAAATAATGTGACTTTACTTTTTTAGGTTAAATGCTATGAGATAAAGTATTATTTATAATATTTATACAGTCTAGAAGTGGCCGCCAACAAGACATCGTTACGATATGTATCTAATATTTAATTAAACGAGAAAAATTCACTTTTTTCGTGAAAAATTATAATTTTTACTTGCCTATAAATAAATCAGTCCAGTCGGTAAAGTAAAAAATTTATATCCCATTCCAGATGTTTTAAAATTCAGAGTTGGCTATGGAAAATTTGGATTATGTTGGCACCTCTTCGAATACTGAGCCTTGAACTACCTTTGTATAGCTAAATTTTTAAAGATTATGTCGACAATTATTATTATTAAACTTTCCACTATATCAGTTTTTCACTTTTACGTGAGCGCATCTAATTAATTTGAACAATATAAATAAATAAACAAACTTCAGTAATTATTTTCTTCCTCCAATGAACAGTGATATTCATTATTTATTTTATTAACCTTTCCTTTGAAAAATAACGGCCTTCGGTAAATCAATGATGTCAGAAACGTCATTTTATATTCATTTCATTGAGCTTGGATTAGAGATTGTAGAACTGAATTAGGGAGTTGCGACCGATGTAAAATAACCTGTTACTGTGAGATGCCCATTGCGAGAAACCCTGTTTACGACTATTTGACGCATATCTACTGAATAATTTAGAGTTACGGATGAAATACCGATGCTTTGAGACCAACAACTGGCAGTAAAATTACAAGAGTGCCATTTGCAGACTCAGCAAAAATTACTGTTCGACTTTTCAGCTGTTGCTGTAAAGTTCGAGGTAAATTTATGTGAAACAAAAATGAAGCATAATTTTGAAGTCGGCGAGAGCAATCTTCTTCGATTTAAAAATTGGCTTCTTAGTCTTAGATTCTTTAATCTTACAGATATAATTATATGGAACAAAATAAAAGAGAGCCTACTTTATAACAAGTTAACAACACGTTTTTTGTGTGAAATTTTAAATTAATAAAAACACCTTTTCATAATATCCTATACCTATACTACGGAGAAACCTCTTGCAGAAAAAAATGTTCCTAAAATGAAAAACTCTCCCTTTTTTCCAGGTAATGAACCGTGTCCTAGTTCTATGGGATTTCTTGATTCCGTCAGTATTCAAGAGACTTAGAGAGGGTTAATTCGTTATACTTGTCCGCGCGGCGAGACTGAATTACAAAGCTTTGTTGTATTAAAAGAGAAGCTCCTTAAAATACACAAGAAAATTTCCTTAGAACCTCTCGCTTGATGCTTTTTATTAACATTTCCACTTCTGCTTTTTTAATAATTAAAATATAAAATACAATTCTCAAGTTCATCTCGTTCGTGTCTTGGTGCGCAGCTATAAAAGATATGAGACGGTATAGGTAAATATTTTTATAGTCTCTTTTTTATTATAAATTTTCATTAGTGCATTTCCAACTCATCGTTTCTGCGAGAACGTATGAAGCTTTATATTTTGTATACGAGCAAACACGCGCATGAGTTGGTCTTTGGAAGATTTATTCTAGAACGAATTAGCATTGGATGATTGCCATCATGTATTGTATTGATTGATACATATACAACTTTATACCGAGTGACAAGTTTCAAAGCAGAACATAGGCGAATAGCATGGGAAATCACATATTCGCAGTTTATTTCTCACCACTTTTATCTACAAGAATGGTTATGGTGTCTATCGAAAGAGAATTATTTTCTGAACATGCTGATACCAAAATACCTACTAATTAACAGTTTTCTATCATGACAGAATATTTTAAACATTTTCAAAATTAAAAGATGAGCAGCCATGACATTCTAATTTATTTTAATTCTGATTGAACATTATTAAAAAATTACGAAAATCCTCATTTACCATCATTTTGTTTTACCACAAATTGACTATGAAAAATAAACACGTAATATAATAATTGAACTAAAACAATAGCTACAACAAATATTCAAATAGTCCTTCGTTTTGAAATTAATATTCCCACCCTTTTATAAATTGCGCTTCGAACTTGTCCGAGTTGTTAGTTATTAACGAATGCACATTCGGCAATGTCTAGCTCTGTAAATTTTGTTTTTAGGGTAACCCCAAGATCCCAAGAAAAGTCACAGCAAGGGAAGGTGCTAAATCGGGAGATCTGGCCGGCCATTTAATAGTACCACGGCGATAAAGACGCATTAGAACATCTATTATTATTATTATTTGACAATCCTTTCAGGGAAACGTGGATTAGAAATGTTTGTTTTGACATTAACAAAATTATTCGAATTAGGCATGTCATGGCCGCTCACACTATTAATTTTGAAAATGTTTAAGTTAATCTGGTATCATAAAGAAACTGTTAACTATTAAGTATCTGGTATCAACATGTTCAGAAAATAATTCTCTTTCGATAGACACTATTACCATTCTTGTAGATAAAAGTGGTGAGAAATAAACTGTTAATATGTGATTTCCCATGCTATTCGCCTATGTTCTGCTTTGAAACTTGTCACACGGTATGTATAAGTGAGTACAGGATATTATTAAACTTATGATGAATACTTCTGGAAGTGATTCCCGGGGCCATTAATAAAAGTTCCATATTATGAACGTACTCGTAGGTATGTCCTAAAAGGCGTAGCTTTTGAAGTAGGTGTTTTAACATTTAAAAAATAAGTATACCTAGTAAATAAACTCTGAAGTATCGTGTTAACGAAAAAAGATAATGTTGCAATAATATGGTATACTGCGAATACTGAATCTGCCTTTTCACGAACTTATCTTCAACGAAATATCTTCAAAAAATTGGAAAAATAATTTTTTTTTGACGCCCTGTATCTCAAGAAAGGTGCATTTCTAGGCACACGTTAATAGGAATTTTTTTGTTTATTTTTTACCAAAGAAATCAGCCCCTGATTTTTTCGGTGTTAGCTTCATACACCCTCTATATTACAACGAGGCATCACTCGCGAATAATTCTAGATTTTTTTTTTATTTCAAGGAGGGAGCATCGGTCTTAACTATGTAGGTAAGACAAAGTCGCTCCACTCCAGTAATTATGGGATTCGAGAACTAGCTCATTCCACCCAGACACAAGTTTACCAATTCAATAGTAGATAGACGACACAGTCCAACGGTTTAACAGTCTGCACACTACACAACGAGGCCACCGCCGACTCAAATTCTAGATTAATAATTCTTATTTGTTTGTGTTTACTTTCTGCAATTATTGTGGATATATGTCTCGACGTGTCTAGTGGCATGGCAGAAATGACACATTGCCCGGCCAGTGTGAGAGTGTAACTGACAGTTCTACTAAATACCAGAATGATTCCGCATTCTGCGCATGTTCTAGAATGCGTTGAGACTAGACACGTCATTGAAGTTCCTAGATATCTTCGATGACACCGCAGGGAACTATCTAAAAACCGCCGTGGTTGGAGACTGAGTTAGTCGTATCTTTGATGTGAATGAAAGCTGAAGTATCACAGAGTAAGGAAGACATAGAGTAAAGTGAAAATAAGTGATTGGTGTAAGTATATATAAGAGAAACAGTTGATTATTTAGATTTGGAGATATTTATTGTTATAAGTTACTTGCGTGTTAGAGAATAAAGAATTGTGTGAGAACTGTGAGACCCGTAACACTATCTATAATATCTTCACTGAAGCTGACACAATATGAAGCTGTTCAATTTTTGACAGGACATGGCGCAGCATTTCTAGCTTATCTATCACTAAATAATAGATTCTGTCGGGACTTACGTCTGTAACTATCAGCGTTGGTGATCAACGGCTATAATAATCCTCCGTGGAAGCCTGGCAGCAGGAAACATCTGGATGTGGCAGTTAACTGTGGACCCGTGACGATTTCACACCGTCCTGCATTTCCAGCCTGTCGTCCTGATAATTTGGACGCATCCTACTCTATTTACTTTATCCGTCGAGTGTTAAGTCATGAATATATCAAGGACTGTGCCGGGCTGGCCGGTTACTGGGTCAGTTAAATAGAGGCGAATTTAAAAAATCAATTTTCGTTTCATCGTTTGACGTTTTGTTTAATCCTATTTTTTGTGTGGTTATTCGATCTTTTGAATAAAACTGCCTTCAATTCAAGGATATACAGGGTGTCCCATAATATGTGGGCAATCTCCCGGATTTGGGTAAATTTCGTAAAAATAAATGAAAAAATAGCTATAAAATTAATTCCTCAGAGACACCCCTAAAAAGATATTAGCTGTTGAAGTTGAGGGTTGAAAATCAATTTATTGCAATAACTTTTTTATTTATTGACCGATTTTGATAATTTTTGGTTTTATTTTGTATTATTTAGGACTGTTTAGAATAGTGTTTCATAATCTTTGGTAGCACACACATAGACCTGGGGATGGCATAACCACCTCATTCACTTGAAAGAAAACAATAAAAATAATAATTTATCAGTTTTTTAAGGTTAATTTTCTTTTTCTTTGACATTTTTTACATAAAAAATGTATCCTTATTTATTTCGATAGAGCGAACCGTTATCGAGATAAACGTCCTTCTAATAGGTGATGCGTCGCAGGAACTATCTAAATTTCAAGTAAATTTTAACAAGATGGCTGACCTTTGACAGTAAATTGAGCAGGAAACAAAACAATAACTCAATTAAATACACGTCAAATAGTGTCAAAGATTTTATTTCATGCAGATTCAATTCTAACTGATTTTAAAATGAGTTACAAAAACGCTGAATACGCAGAAAATCAGTTAGAATTGAATCTGCATGAAATGAAATCTTTTGACACTGACGTGTATTTAATTAAGTTATTGTTTTGTTTCCTGCTCAATTTACTGTCATAGGTCAGCCATCTTGTTAAAATTTACTTGAAATTTAGAAAGTTCCTGCGACGCATCACCTATTAGAAGGACGTTTATCTCGATAACGGTTCGCTCTATCGAAATAAATAAAGATACATTTTTTATGTAAAAAATGTCAAAGAAAAAGAAAAGTAACCTTAAAAAACTGATAAATTATTATTTTTATTGTTTTATTTCAAGTGAATGAGGGGGTTATGCCATCCCGATGTCTATGTATGTGCTACCAAAGATTAAGAAACACTATTCTAAACAGTTCAAAATAATACAAAATAACACCAAAAATTATCAAAATCGGTCACGAAATAAAAAAGTTATTGCAATAAATTGATTTTCAACCCTCAACTTCAACAGCTAATATCTTTTTAGGGGTGTCTCTGAGGAATTAATTTTATAGCTATTTTTTCATTTATTTTTACGAAATTTACCCAAATCCGGGAGATTGCCCACATATTATGGGACACCCTGTATGGTGTGATTTTTTTCCTTTACAATTTTCAGTCTAGCTTATTTTTGGCCCTTGTTAAAAAATTCTAACCTCGATTCTAACCATCATGTTAGTATAAAGTGAAAAAAACCCTCAAATGTGTCGAACTAGAAATATGTGACGTTAGTAATAAAATAAAACAAACTGGGTATTCCTAACCGCTATACGAAGTGCCTGGTATCAAGAAACTGTAGCAGACTAGCTTATTCCAGAAACAAATTTTCTGGAAAGGATGGTCGTGAACGTATTGGAAATAGATCTATTATCGACATTGTAGATCGTCAAGGACTTTATATTTTGATGATTTGAGGTTCTAAAATGGAAACTTTGAACGTTGAAGGTTCGAGGGCGTGGTCGTGTCTCAAAAAAGGTATTTCTTCTACCATGACTTGTAGTTGAATGCTCTGATTTAACAGAAAAAAAAAAGAATTATCTAAAATGAATAATATTAAAAATGAGCTTCATTTATTGTCGAGCACAAAGGAAAATGCGTAACGATATTTTTTTAATAAACGTACCAGCAGTTGTTTCTTCTTTAATATAAACTCTTCAGAATCTCCTCATGTGGCATGAAAGGAAACCACACCAACTTAGTGTTCTAGCTGTAAAGCCATTTTAGACGGACAATGACTACTAGCACTGAATTTCACGTACCTACCTAGTCATAGTCAGAATAATCTATTTTCACTGCTGTATTTTCACTCTTGTGAGCACGTGCACAAATTCTCCTATTAAATGCAAAACCTGTGAACATTATGGAAAACGTAGGACGTTTGAATTTACAAGTCCCTAATTGTACATGTTTCTTTTTACTATAGCGTTGTGACAAGTTTCATGCTTAACTACTAATTAGAGTTAGGAAATGCCGCACTTTTACTACATGGCGTGGAATAATAAATTATTTTCGCAACAAGTAATGGGAAGTAACTATTAATTAGTGTGAATCAGTCAAACCGGTGAAAGATGCTTCATAAATGCTTATCTTGCATAATTGATATACAGGGTGAGTTTTTCATGCATGGCGCATTTCCTCAACGATTCATTGTATGGTGCAATTCGTGAAGCGCATGAAAAACATGCAGTAAAATATTTCTTGGAAAATTGACCGAGATATAAAGCGGTAAAGTTCAGAATTCAGCTTCTTTAATATTGACAGTTTTAAAGGAATTTGTTTGCTTAGAATAGAGAACTCTTCTCTCAAATATCATAGAATTTTTTTTCAAAAGCACGCTTTAAATTTATTTATATGTACCGAAATTGACTTCAGTTTTCTGGTATTCCGCACCAATCGAAAAGGCTGTAGCCTATTTTAAACAAACTAATTCTTTTCAACTGTCAGATATTAAAGAAATTGTGTTCTCAATTTTATCTCTTCATGTGTCGGTCAATTTACAAGAAATATTTTTTTACTGTTTTTTCTGTCTGCAAGAATTGCCCCCTAGATCATTGAGGAGTCCGCTATTAAAAACTCACCCTATAAAATTATTCGAATTTTTCTCAAGTTTTCCTCAAAGAAACACTGAGAAAGAATATTTTTTTGCGTTTGGGCAAAATCGTCGCTGCAAGAATCAGTTTGACATTAACATTAATAAAAAGAAGTTGTAAAATCTCAGCTGATTTGTCTAACACTCGCATCAGCGAATGTTACCAATTCGCTGGAAAAATTGGACAATTTTCAATCAGTATTGATCCCTATAATAATTTTAATTTTCTTAATATTTTCAAGTGAGATAAAAGATTAGTGCGGGGAATTTTCGCAGGGATTCCACTTAACGATAACCTTAAACTTAGCGTAACTATACCCAAGCGCAGTAAATGTCGTCAGGTCTGGATTTATGGGAACGGAACACGGTGTTTTTGATCAGTTAGAGGGGGTTGATTGATTTTTTTGCAAAAAGAGGGATATCGCTTACTTCTTACACTAACAAGTTCCTCGTGTTGGAATCGCATTTCATTGTGATTAGTTTTAATTTAAACATTAATTCGCTGTGCCTATTTATCAGCGTTCATCAGCGTCATCTATTCTTCATCATTATTTTATTTTTCAAATTCATTAAAATATATAAAAATAGTTACTTGTATACCGAACGAAGGCCTCGAAGTCATTCTTTAGAGAGTAAGTAAGTACCTAACGAAGTGTTTTGGGAATACAGAATTATTAATTTTATTGATTCCAATTTAGGTACCTATACCCCGAATAAATTTAATAAAAGTATGTTTATGTGGACGATTCGGTTAAAGTTTGGGTTTCCTCGCTGAGGTCCCCGGTTTGAACCTTACTTGTTACTTTTTTCTTGATCCAAAATCATTCAAAAAATGAAACAATATTAACAATAATAATAATACGCATGAGATTCACTTCGCCGTGGTTGTAAGTTGTGGAGTAAAGTTTCGCTACCTATTATAGAGCGTCTACAAAGCAGTCATTTCGCTTGTAGGGCAAAAAGTTTTTAGAACGATGTCAAGTATTACGGCGCAAATTGGTGCATTTCAGCTAACGGAGTGCCATGGGTCTGTGAAATATTTTCAGTTTTTCAGGAAAGGGTTGGTATCATTACACAAACGTAGAAGTATAGAAGTTTCAAGCTTTTCTGACGCTGCGTCTTCTTCAAATTGGTTTTTTCGTGTAACGTTCTGAACGAAAGTTTTGCGGAGCGGAGTTTATCAGAATAAAAAATTAACAATATGTGTATCGTATTTTGAATATTTTGATATTTGACCGTGGTGTCAGTATACCATAATAATTATCTGGACCCATCTTTTCTATATCTTTCATTCTCATTATTTCAGTTTATTTCTACATAATTTGTAGAAGACTTTTTTTGATAGTGGAATATACTCATTCCGTGCATATTATTTTCGCTAATATTTTTGGGGAATAAAATTATTTTTATCAATGAAGTACATAAAACTTCCACGAACTTCTGAGTCATAAGAGTAGGGCTCTTCTACGTAAAGCCTAGAGGATTATCTTATCGCATTTGTTTCTTGAACGAGAATTTCTTACCTAACTTTGTCTTGTAGTATGGAAGCCAGTCTACTCTTGGAGAAAATGATAATCATCCAGTTTGCCTGTTAGTCCTGTTACGTTATAAATAATTCAGGTAATCATTCAGCACAAAAACAACTTGGGAGGAAGAAAGTAAGAAAACTGTGCATGCTCTTAGATTAACCACCGGAAACATTGCAGCCTGGAGGAACAGATATTAGGTAAAGTTGAGATATTTAGAATTCCAGGATATAATTTATTGAAATAAGAGGACCTGCTCTAACCAATTAGGTATAAGCAATCATATCTTATAAGCTTTAACCTACTTCATCGAATAGCTTAAGCTTAAACAGGCAAGCAGTTTGACTACCCCTTCGAAGTTCTACATCCCTTTATCCTGTCGTGTACGCTCGTATCTCTTCGCGCAGCATCCGATATTGGCATCAACCCAACCGTCCTGCCTGGACCCAACCTGCAGTTTACAGTCGTCCTTCAAGGGCGTTCAGTTTCCCGTTTCTACAGGAAAAGTCCACGCACGACGTTTTCATTGCGAACTCGCGTTCGTCTGGAAAACTCGGCGGTTGATTGCGGCTCGTGGAGGGTGCACGATGGAAACATTTTTGGTGATCGGGGTGTGCTTCTTGTGCTATGAACTCTGTGAGTTGCTGATGTATCAGTGCGGCGATAATAAGATAAATAAAGAACAACAAAGTGATAATAAGAAAGATAATGTTTACGTTATAAGGGTAGATCAGGGAGACAAAAGCAGCGAGAATGAAATTGTCTCATCTTGAACAAGCGGGGAAAGTGGAAATCGGTGTATTTGATGGTTTATCTTTGGATTTAGTTTTTCTGTGATTTCATAAATAAATCCTTTAAAGTGTTCAGAAAGTGCTTTGTATAGCAACTATTTTTGTCTCTATTATTATACGGCCAATATTAGAATATTTAGAGTGATTGTATAAGTTTATAATATTAGTGAAGTTACCTATATAAGTACAATAATTTGAAATTCAAGAACAGAATAACCGCGCGGTCTTCTGTGAAGAGAATAATATTAAGTTTGTAAACTTTATATTAATTGATTATTTTTTAGTTTAGCATTTTGATTTGATTGCGCATAAATTTGATTTGATTACTCACGAACTATCTTACTGATTTTTATGTAAAATATAGTGGTTAAAACGAAGGAAAACCATAGTAACGCATTGCTCAGATGAGCGCAGTAGATTTTTTCTGGGACCTAAATGATCCTCGTGACCGTTTCATTGTACTGATTGTACTGTCAAGATTGTCGAGGCATTAAAAGTGAAGGGAAATCTCAAGGGACCTGATGAAATAAAAATAAGCAAGACTTTATTTTTAGAATGCGTGGGATTTTTTTGTTACATTTACTGAAATTTTACCACTAGAACTCGACTTCCACGTTTTACACTCAGATTTACGTATAATCAAAAATGTTGCAAACAGTTTTTCAACAAAGTACATATTTTATTATTTTTTTTCTCGAGTTGCATTGTGCGTATTAGCTACGTATTTAATTTTAAGTAAAATTAAAATTGATATTTTTGACTAAATTTCGAGTTGAATGGTTCCAATATGCATGATAGTATCTCTTTTCATTAGTTTGATCAAGGCACAAAAATGTGGTTTTTAAAAAAATCTCGAAAACCGTTGCGGATTTCGGGTTGCGGTTTGCGGCATTCTAATGTGAATCAGAAAACTAAAAAAAAAAGGTTTCTTTGACTACCCGTCTATCTATAGCATACTTTTGCTAGAAATGAGGACCGAATCGCCCATGTTAGATATCGTTCTTTTTATCGGCCTTTTTAGGGGGCTGTTTGGGGGGAGGATTGAAATTTTTTTTCTCTCTTTATTTTGATATCGCTGTGGTTATAACGAGTAGGTAAATGGCTTTTTTTTATTATACCTTTTTTGACGAAATGGTGGCATTTTTTGTGCTAATAGACCAACTAAATAGAGGTTTTTCTTGACAAAAATATAGGCCAGTAGAATCGTCCTCAAAAATGTCCTCAGTTTGCGTTACCATGCACAAATTCTCTACTATACAAAATTCGATAGAGGACCTTAAAGAGATGTTAAATCCAAATTTGCAGCACCGTGTGATTTTTTTTACCAAGTTATGCCAAAAAACTTTTTTTTTTTTATTTTTACGAATATCTCGGTTCTTATCTATCGCACATAAGCAAATGACATATCATTCTCTTCGTTATAGAATTACCTACATATTTTATACAAATATTATTTTTGTTACACTGATAATAAAAACAATATTGAGGTTTAAAGTTAGAAAATTGTCTTTCGAATAAGGTTTTTTGCAAATTACTTATTTTTTGCATTTTAACGCTGGAAAGCCCTAGTAGTTTTTTGAAGAACAGTCAATTACCGTTACGCTGATTGGTCAATCTTGAAAATCCGATAAACGAGTCTCTGGTATAATCCACCTGAGAAATTGTGCATGTCGAAAATTGGTATTTTATCCGTTTTTTTTTTCGTTGATTTTTTTATCTTTTGTGAGTGGAATTTTTGTGTGTATCTATTTTATTCATGAAAGTAAGTTTTGTGTGAGATATTGGGATCTGTCAGTGTATGTTTTCCCGGTGCTATCACGTGCGTTCTTAGTTGCGTGAAAACTTCTAGTCACCGTGACTAATTAAACGGTCAATTTATATTAACTCGGAAAACACGCCACCAATGTTTTTCTCAAAAAACTTGGAAAAGGGTCAGAAAAAACTGAGTTCTACTCTTAAACCAGAAAAAATCATCTGCAACAAATGTTGTAAATATTTTAAATCAAAAAAGCCGAACCACGAACTGATTGCCTCAACAGGAAAATAAGTTTTTATCGCTCTCTATGGGGCCGAAACAACGAAAAATCCTACGACGAATTTCGTTTCAACTTTTTCTCCCGCATGGGACAAAAGACAAAATCGGATCTTACTTCTTTACCACCATTAGAGTGAGCTGCTCAGCAGCATTCATTTCGAACTTGTTACCAAATCCAAGCATGGCTTGGCAATATCTTGAAAGCGGAAACCTGGGGCTGGAAGAGACATAAATGTGGATTAGAACCCATAATGAGCACTAAAGATCCAATTCCATCTTCACATCTCAAGGTTATTTCGTGTGCATGAACAAAAGATTGCGGGGCAGCTTGTGCCTGCAGAAAAGCAGGACTGAAATGCTCTGCAGTTTGCAAGAACTGCTCAGGTCAAAGTTGTTTAAACGTCGCGGAAATCACTGACGACATCAGCGATGATGAAGACATGTATTTGCTAACCAAGGTTCCCCTGCCTCGCTATTATAGCCGAGCTAATGATTCAGACAAAATTTATTGTGGAATAGTAAACAAAGAAAATGAGGAAGAACCTGGCCCATCGAAACGTGCTAGAAACAAATAAAATTATAATCTTGACTCTTGTAAAAGCACTTTGTACTTTGTTTAACTGATTATTACTTGATTTTTCTTAAAAAAAATACACTCATATGTTTTCTACTTCAAATTTAGCAACTAAGCATGCAATAAAGAAAGTATTCAAAATGAAGATTATTAACTTGTGTGTTTTGCAATTAAAAATATTGAATATTTATGAATAATAAACGTAGAAATGTTTCACATTGAATGTAAATTAAAACAAATGCTCAATTTTTCATGCGAGTTTTCGAGTCGTCGACGAATGTATTCGTCAATTCAAAATTGTACATCACCGATATGCACAGGTTTGCGCGTAGATTGCCAGAGACTGTATTATTGGATTTTCAAGATTGACCTATCAGTGCACAGGTAATTGACTGTTCTTCAAAAAACTACTTGGGTTTTCCAGCGGTAAAATGCAGAAAAAATAAGTAATTTGCAAAAAACCTTATTCAAAAGACAAATTTTTAACTTTAAACCTCATGCAATTTTATTTTTATTATCAGTGTAACAAAAATATTATTTGTATAAAAAATGTAGACAATTCTATAACGTAGAGAATGATATGTCGTTTACTTATGTGCGATAGATAGAAGCCGAGATATTCGTGAAAATAAAATAAAAAACGCTTTTCTGCATAACTCGGTAAAAAAAATCGCACGGTGCTGCAAATTTGGATTTAACATTTCCTAATGATCCTCTATCGAATTTCGTATAGTACAAAATTTGTGCATGATAACGCAAACTCAAAATACCATTCTACTGGCCTAATAGTAGCGGAATACCGCCGGTTCCATCACACGCGAAAAGCCTTCAGATACTAACTATACGTACACGGTTTTCTACTCTAATTTATCATTTCTTTTTTGTGTTTTTATTTTCGCGTTCAGCCGTTTTCGCTAACGTTTGCGCGTAATTTTTATCTATTTTTCAGTATTTAAATGGAAAATTAAGATTGACATTTGGATTGGACGACATCCATAGCATCCAGCCTCGCTGCAATATATATTATGCTATGAAGAATTTCTGATTGCAATTACGCGAAAATTGATTATCCGACTGTGCCTGGGTTTTTTCACACAGGAAGTACCTATCAATATCGACTATCTCGCAAAGAGCCTGCACTACAAGACAAAAAATGGCGACGTTACAAATTTTTGAAAAGTACCGCTATTTTTTATTATTATTATTTTTTTAAATTTACTCCCTTTAAATAATAAACCGATCGGTTTGTTTCAGCTCTCATTTTCTTTGTATATTTTAATTCTCTACAATTCGTCCATTGGGACCTTTTACATTGCTCAATTTTTTTATAAACAAAAAAAGAAAAAGAAAATTGCACTAAATGGCCAATAAAAGAAGAAAATGGTAAACTCGAGTAGAAAACTATGCAGTTTGGATCCGGGGATTCCGTTACTATTTTTATCAGAATCTGTTGATTTTAGAGCTCATTTTCTTGGCGTATAAAGATCAAGTTCTTCTGCGTAGGGGTGGAACATGAAAGAGGACAGGGGGATGAAAATTTCTGTTTTGCGCTAAAACAATGAGAGATAGAAAAAGAGATAAAAAGGTCGAGAGGAACTTTTTTTATAGAATTTTTGATGTCCTTATACGTACACGGTTTTCTACTCTAATTTATCATTTCTTTTTTGTGTTTTTATTTTCGCGTTCAGCCGTTTTCGCTAACGTTTGCGCGTAATTTTTATCTATTTTTCAGTATTTAAATGGAAAATTAAGATTGACATTTGGATTGGACGACATCCATAGCATCCAGCCTCGCTGCAATATATATTATGCTATGAAGAATTTCTGATTGCAATTACGCGAAAATTGATTATCCGACTGTGCCTGGGTTTTTTCACACAGGAAGTACCTATCAATATCGACTATCTCGCAAAGAGCCTGCACTACAAGACAAAAAATGGCGACGTTACAAATTTTTGAAAAGTACCGCTATTTTTTATTATTATTATTTTTTTAAATTTACTCCCTTTAAATAATAAACCGATCGGTTTGTTTCAGCTCTCATTTTCTTTGTATATTTTAATTCTCTACAATTCGTCCATTGGGACCTTTTACATTGCTCAATTTTTTTATAAACAAAAAAAGAAAAAGAAAATTGCACTAAATGGCCAATAAAAGAAGAAAATGGTAAACTCGAGTAGAAAACTATGCAGTTTGGATCCGGGGATTCCGTTACTATTTTTGTCAGAATCTGTTGATTTTAGAGCTCATTTTCTTGGCGTATAAAGATCAAGTTCTTCTGCGTAGGGGTGGAACATGAAAGAGGACAGGGGGATGAAAATTTCTGTTTTGCGCTAAAACAATGAGAGATAGAAAAAGAGATAAAAAGGTCGAGAGGAACTTTTTTTATAGAATTTTTGATGTCCTTTTGGATCCCGCATAAGATGTTTCGTAAAACCCCTTTTTTTAGGTGATATTTCCAAATTTCCTCATTTTGGGCCATTTCCCCACATTTTTGGGCCTACTTCCCCGCACATGTAAACAAAAGACAAACATCTTTTTTAAAGAGCGACCTCATAAGCATTAACTCTATTTTGATTTTAGATCTTTGACGGGAGAGGGGCGGGGGCGGTTTCGATCGTTCCACACCCCCGGACATAGTGATTTCTGTTGACTTTAAAAATGCGTATTGACTTTGACTATATGCATAAAATATTAGTATAGGTAAATTTTTACAGAGATACGAAACAATCAAAAAAAGTAGCCCATCTTGGAATAGACATAATTGTATTTTTCCAGTTTTTTTTTTTTTCTAGAATCCTTTTAGTCGATGTTATTTTGAGGGGAAGGAGGAACTCCACGTTCGAATAGATAGGTAGGCAATATAGAAAAATTGTGCACACAAAAATTGAAAAGATGAAAAAGCTCAACAGAAAAAAAATTGTGAAAAATTTAATGAGCAAAATTTACTTGATCTTTTCACTCATCTAAATAATCAAAGTTTTTCTGAATTTCAGAAAAAAAAAAAACTTATTTGGTAATTTTTGAACTTTTACTATTAAGTACACCTGTCTTTGTGGGAAGTCTACTGAAATTTTCATGAAATATAAAAATAAACTCATTGTTCGTGTCGATGAGAGGAAACCGAGGAGTAAACGGAGCAGGATCTTTACTTCGCACGTGACGTGAAGGATCGACGATTGGTTCCTATTTCTGTCATTTATAATTTTATTCGGAAACCAATTGAATGTCCAAGTTCTATAAATCGAAGATCTCATACTTATGAAAAGTGGAAAAAATTTATGAAAAATTCACTATTTTCATGGATAAATAATTATTAATGAGGTGTGAGATCATCTATACATGATGATTCTGATGCGCAAGATTCTGTGAAGCTGGGGCGTTCTGAAGTCTTGACCGATGATCAAAATCGACCACCTGGAAGTTTTCACATATACATACCTATACATATGTGCCTTTTTGCAAGTATAGTCGTAAGTTTCCAAAGTAATTACTGTTAAAGAGACTTGGTGGTGCTTTCACTACGCTCCTAAATCAAACACTGCTTTTGAGTTGGCGGTAATAGCTGAAAAAGATCGGCTTTTATGTTTGTAAATTTCATTAAATACATCAAACGTTTGCTACATCTTTGGTTCGGCATAATATGATGAGCTAAGAAGTCTCAGAAAAGTTACCAGACAGTCACCCGACTTGGTACCCTAATTAGACTAATTTGTAACGAAGTTTTGATAAAACTAAAGGATGCAATAAATTAATGAAGATATTCTCCAGCTTGACGGATTTCTTAGTTTATATTCGCAACTGTAATAATAATTCAACTGAATCCAATTAATGAGCTGGGATCAAGAAACTGAAACTTTTAACTCTCCCGATTGCATGCACAAAGGAACTACTTCCCGAAAGCGATAATGGTGCAATAATATTTGTTTTATTTCCAGAACGAAATTGTTACTCACAATTTCATATCTAGATCTAGTTAATAATAATTGGATTGCTTAAAATCAACAAAGGAGTTATTGGGATCTGAAAAGTTGGAAGAGCTGAGAACAATTTAATTTTTGAGCAGATTGTTGCAAAGTGCTTGCTTATTTTTATAATAATTGTTCAACTTTGAACAACTTCTTCGTTGAGGAAATTCAAAATTAAAAGCTTCGTTAACAAGAAGCTTTAACGTGAAATATATTTTTATTTTCTTGAAAAGTTGTTATTGTGAAATTTCTATTCTTATGTCTTATTGTTACGATGCAAGTTATTACAGCATCGTCTTTTATGATAAAAAGTTGATTCACGACTCCTAATTTTATTATTGTCGAAGATACAAAGCTTAAAGAAACAACTACTAATCTCGACTCGCTGAAACGAGATAGAATTGATATAATAGTATTAGTGGGACAACTGGTAAAACTCTGCGATAACTAGATTTGACTTGCGAAAACTTGACTTTTCTCTAAAACTACAAATTTTAAGGAGATCGCTTTTTATTATAATTTTAAAATTTTCCAATGTTCAATGTTTCGGTCCAAGATGTTCGGTAATATAACGATACCACAGTCGTCATAGCTCAACTCAAGGGTGCATTCTTCAGCCCTATTTCAAGGCTGGTCAATTTCAAACCGAAAATACCTTATTTTATTATTTATACAATGTGTATTACACAACGTAGGTATTACACGATGTGTGTCTGTAAAGGGGAATAAATTCAATTAATCAAATGCTATTTTTTACTTTCCGGAAAAATGCTCGGGCATGGCGATTAGTATTTTGGGTTGCGATTTTTTCTGTTAAGAAAATAAATTTACAGTCCGGCCCAAGTTTGAGGTATGCATGACGTCATCCGCAATTTTTTTTATACCCTGTAATTTAATTACCCATTTTACAAGGACATATAAATGGGTTACACGTAAATTTCTCGCAAATTAAATTTTCAGTTGAATATTGAAATATTGAAACAAGGATTAGGGGATTGAATAGTTTGCTAGATGCCTATAATACAACTTGTATATTTTACATAGAAATCAGTAATTTCCTCAATAGAGAAATAGAGAGAACTGATGTAATTTAGTTATACAGGGTAAGTCATTGATATGGTAAAGCTCGATTGCACCTACACCATTAAAGATATCGAAATGAACCAAAAAGTGCTGTAAATGGGAGGGTAAAGTGCAGTTTGTAAAATTATTTTCAGATACACAGGATGGCCCAATATCGCTGTACGCCATACAACTTTGTTATTTTAAATAGGACACCCTCTATATTATTACATCTTCAGATTATTTGAGAAAAGTAAAAAAGAATGGTTTGTAAAGTTGAAGTTTGTAATGAGCGATTTATGAGTTATAAACAAATGAAAATCGCGATTTTCCATTTTCAAAGCAGCTTATATTGAAAACGGCTCGAGATATGGAAAAACGGTTTACATGTTCCTATCTTAACTTTTCAAGCGGTATCCTATTGGATGGATGAAATTTTTATACAGAGTGGTAAAAAATTTGATTATTTTCATCACCCGGTATAAAAATTTCAGCTACATGATAGGATACCAAATTAAAAATTAAGATAGGTACATGTAAACCGTTTTTCCATATCTCGAGCCGTTTTCAATATAAGCTGCTTTGAAAATGAAAAATCGCGATTTTCATTTGTTTATAACTCATAAATCGCTCATTACAAACTTCAACTTTACAAACCATTCTTTTTGACTTTTATCAAACAATATGAAAATGTAATAATATAGAGGGTGTCCTATTTAAAATTACAAAGTTGTATGGCGTACAGCGATATTAGGCCATCCTGTGTATCTGAAAATAATTTTACAAACTGCACTTTACCCTCCCATTTACAACACTTTTTGGTTCATTTCGATATCTTTAATGGTGTAGGTGCAATCGAGCTTTCCCATATCAATGACTTACCCTGTATATTATAATATACTCTTATTATTGAATTATCTGTACCGATTTGGCCCGTTAGGGACTAGTGGAACCCGTAACAAGCGGTGTATACGTACTGCGAAAGGATCGACCAGATTTGATATCTGAATACAATACGGACCCCTATTCGGTAATTTATTATCGTGTATTACAGTTTAATTTAATGTCACGCATCAATTAATTATTTACCAACAACATAATCACATAATTTTATGTAAATACTTGACGAACTATAATTATTACATCGGAGAGAAGTGACTGTGCATCGTTATACATAAATACATGAGAGGGATTCCCTCAAACTTTGGTGTGATAATGAGGCGGTGTCTATGGGTCTGATATTGATATTATGGACTCTCTGGAGCGACTCATGAAACCCCTGGTTCCCGGAGGCGGCGGCGGCCATCCCTTGCCACGGCGGGCGCTGGTTCAGGCTAGTCTGGCGGCCAGTGCCGCTATTGGACGCCGTGGACGGCATCTGACCGGAACATTTTGCCTGACAGGAGACACCATGGAAGGGATAATACAATGTCTGGTCTTCCTTAAGGCGTTTGCGGTAAGTGTATGTAATATGCTATAATAATAACGCTAAACCCTTAATGTGATTTATCCAGATTTACCGATTAGGTATTCGAGGTATTTGTAAGAATTTTCATTGTAGCAGCAGTAGTTCTACTATAGTAGTTAAGGGTCGGTCTGTTTTATTCTTTTTTTAACAACTCGAAGCTTCTCGCTCAAAAATATTGAAGGCTCTTTAGGGGAATACCAAAACGCTGTTCAGAAATATTTGATTTATCGAGATTACTTATAATTTATCGAGATTATAAAAAAAGCCGCTGACGTAATTTTTGATGCACCCAACGGAAGATACTGACCAAGATCCTGCTTATTGTGTCCCAACTATTTTTACTGAAATATATATTTTTTTAATTCCTGAACATAGCTCCGGGGTTATGTGGTGGTGCACCATCTTGCTGAAGCCATCAGTCTGATTAGTATATAATACACGGTGCATGGTCACTTTTAATTTGTTCACTATTATCTCTTAGGTACCATAAAATGTACAGAGCCTTTTGAATAAGAGAAAAGAGAATAATAATTGCACTATTTCATAATTATTAAGAATCTGAAACAAAATTTAGGATTAGGTACTTCAGAATTTAGAAATTGAGATTTTTATTCTAGTCATTATTTAATTATTGAAAATATAGTTAGGTATTTATTATACAAGGGAAAAAAGTAATAGATCCAGATCAAGTGCTAAACTCGTACTTTTTTCTTGTGTAAAATGTACAATTTTTCCTGTTTGGACATTAAAGGGAATTAATATGTATAACTTTCCTGTTCGTTTTGGTTATAAATTTGATGGAGTGTTGACCTAAGCGGATCGGGGAAAAAAGTAGGTAGGTACTCGCTTTTTTCCCTGCTAATTTACTTTTTTCCCCAGTAAAAAGCAGTCCGAAAAAGTAATAAAGTGGCATTTTTATACCTGCATGATGGCAAAGGTGAAAAAAATTAAAAAAATTTCCCGTTGAAGAAAAAAAATCTCGTTCCAAATTCGTTGAACGTTTCAATTAAGAAGTGCTTTTATTTTTTCTAATAAAAAAATCACGAAATACAATAAAATAGAAAATCATAAAGTTAAATTTTTCCGAAATGTCACCGATCGATCCATCACAGCCCATTTGCGTGTTCTCCGAAGATGGTTTTTCTAAACTCTTTAAAAGTACAAGTATCTTATCTCTGTCTCTTATACAGGCTGTTTCATTAATCAGTGCAAAAAATTCAATTGGAGATTCCTTGCTGAACTTTAAGGGAGGTTTGTCATAAAAAAAGGAAAAAGTTCTGGAAAAAAACTTTTAGGGGTAGTATGATTACCCTTGCAGAGAACAAAGGCGGATAGAATTATGTAATTATGGAGGCTTCATGGTAGTAGTATTCGAATACCTAGACGTTTTTTTAATTTCAGAAAAAAATCGATAAATGTGAATTTTTTACCCTATTTTAAGGGGCTGTAACTTAGGGGAGGCTGTAAATTTTTTTTTTATGACAAACCCCCCTTAAAATTCAGCAAGAAATCTCCAGTTGAATTTTCTGCACTGATTAATGAAACACCCTGTATATTATTCCAAGGAATATTCCAAGGAATATTCCAAGTTTCTTATAGAGAACATTAAAAAAAAAACTCGCCCTATCTACATATTAATTGGATGGCTTAATAATTAATTTAAGCTTTTATTCAGTGTTTTAAATTATGTATTATACTGTTTTGGGAGTGATTGGATTAAATAAAAAGTAATGGCTGAAAAATTCACAGATTCTGACAAAACGAGTGGTAAGTACTAATACTAAATTGCCAATAACAATTTGTAAAAGCGTGGGTACCTAATGCAAAAGTATAATCCAACTGCAGATTTGGATCGCGAAAGTCAGTTGCATTATGGAAAGGGTCTTTTAAGGAAACTGAAATGTTTCCTTATTCTTCCCGGAGTGCAGGTTTGAAGGCCAACGAACAAAGAGCTCTTGTATGATTTATTGCCTGCAGAGTAAGAATATAGGAGGTACCAGGCTAGGAACAATTGAATTTCTATTTACAGACAAGTGAATTTTCACTTAGATAATTCTAGATAAGTATTTTTATATCTGCCATTTAACTTTTATAAGGAAATGAAAAAATATAAGTTTCCTTCTGTATCCGCTAATCTATGTTATTACTTATTACATACTTCACTCACAGGAATAATACAAAATCCAATGTAAATAATGATAAAAATAAGTATTTTCGTCTTTAACCTTCATAATATAGGAAAAAGTGTATTTTTCCTTTATGCCGTAATATTCCTTACATAAAACTCCAAAAAAATACGGCGATAAATTTGCTTTTATTGTTCACGTGCCAGAAATGTATTTTCTACCAGGAGAGAAAGACTGATTTATGATCTAAGATATTAACCCTCCTTGTTTGGTTTATTTCATGAAAAAATTGTCATCGATATAGGGCGAGTACGTATTTCCTCACAAAAAAAAGTTCCATTCTGTTTGGTTCAATCTTATATGGACTCTTACGTCGATCGAAATATATTACTTCCCATTACGTTGGCTGTTAATTAGATGATAGGAAACTAATTTAATTTATATATCTAGTCACATAATATGGTCTCATCTGATGCGATGCGATCGAAGCCACCTATAAATATAAATTTAACTGGACATAGATAGGGAAATAGCCATGTTTTCCTTTATGAAAACTAAGTACATACGACTAAAATAGATAACTCTAATAAATTTCTCATAGATTATCGGAGGTAATACCACGAGAGCCGGATTTTAGATTTAGCCGGATATTTTTATTCAGTTGGTCTCGAATACTTACTAGCATTGGAAATTTATAAAGACAACTGTTGAAAAAATGACAAGAGCGTGTGTAGCTCGAGTGATTTTTTCTGCTGATGGGAGTTGAATTGCCTAAATGCAAGTATGAGAAAACAACTGCATATAAAAATATCCCGGAAAATCGTAAGTTCGAGTGGTATTTATTGTTGAGAATATTCCATCGAATTTTTAACAGTGAACAAAATTGAAAATGCCTTTTCAAAAGGCAAATATTACTGTTAAACACTATTTTTGTATTTTATGTTAATATTTCTAATAAAAATCAACTGGCAAACGGTAGGTAGATATATCAGTAGTTACGGAATTCGTCATTTAGTGGATAGGATGTTGTTCAAAAGTACCCGGGTTCAAATTAAACCCCGGCAAGAAACTATTTTCTTCCATATAAAATATTTCCAAATAATAAACTGAATTGTGACATTTAGTAATAGAGTGCCAAGGAATCGAGCCATTGTCATAGCAACATTTGAACAAGCAGAATTATCGATAAATTTATCCACTTGCATTCTCTCTTCCTTCTTCGATATAAAATATCCGATAGCAAACAGCGATATTTGAGACATCAAATGGGTGTAATAATGTATGAGTGGAATTGTCGTCGAGGGTAATACCACGAGAGCTTAGATTTAGCCGTATATTTTATGCAATTGATCTGTCGAGGGTAATACCACGAGAGCTTAGATTTAGCCGTATATTTTATGCAATTGGTCTCGAATACTTACTTGCATTGGAAATTTAACGACAGCTGTTGAAAAAATCACGAGAGCGCATGCGCTCGAGTGATTTTTTCTTTCTATTTTAATCTACTATTTCCTAATTATTTTGTATATTATATTTTGTTTCCTGTAATTGGGCTTTTTTTATTCTTGTAAATGTATTTTTTCTAATGTGGAAATACATACAATATCTTGTTAGTTGCAAGATTGTTCTCCCATTTTTCGTACCAAATTTCAAAAAATTATCTCAAAAAATAAACAAAAAAAAGGGGGTGTACCATGCCTGTGACACACACTGTATGTTGAATAAATAGTTAGGCTATTATGGCTCTACGGTTGGTTCCTTTTTATAATGTTGTTCCTAACATCCTCACAAATGTTCAGTTAAAAGTTACCTTTCCCGCTATTTTTTTCGAAAACGAAATCTTAAATTTGACTCTACTATACCTATACAGTATACAGTTTTTGGTGAAATATTTTCTGAACGTTCCAAAATAAAATTCGGGACTACTTTCATACATCGCAAACTGAAAAGGGAGTTGCATGATATGGCAACCAAATTTTTGTATTTTGTAAATGGTTGGTTTTCGAAAAAAATAAAATATCCTGGATCGCAGAACCATTTCATTATAACCTCCTAAAATAATAAGAGTTGTCCAGTCCATGAAAAGTCTTCTTTTATCATGCATGCACCGATACATCCACAATGTCTTGGAATTTGTGTGTTGGGCTCATTCAGAGAAAACCGGTTGATATTGACAGAAAATCCTTTCTCTTTTTATACTTAGCACTTATTAGGCACATTACCTACTAGTAGGAGTGCAAATTTTTCGAAAAATGTTTCCTTGGCGATTTTATTGAAAATATCTTGTCAAAAACGTAGAAATTGTGAGAAGTTTAGAACTGGCCTGGTTTAGCTGGCCTCGTCTTCGAAATAAACAGGAGTAACATCCATTCTTCCAGCGAACGTTTTAAGTGTCGATTTTTTGACACGCTCGTCAACTTCAGGCCCCTTTTGCGTTATATTTCCAAGTCCTGGCATCGAATGCTATTCAAGAGGCGATGCCCGGAACACGAGATTATTGTTTGTAACAAAAATCGACCATCGGTAGCAAAAAGCACATTTTTTCTTGTCTAGAGCCTTTTTTTCTTATTGTAGTTTATTAATTAGGATTTTATACGACACCTAAGAGTAATAATAATAATTATTTCTATATAGTCGGTCCGCTCACAATAATTATTTTCTTGTTAACCTGAACGAGCATGTTTATAAGTGAGTCGGATAATGAGGATAGATTAAACTTCAAGTATTGCTCGTCCTCTCAACGAGGAGAAACTGTTAAGTTACTCTTTTCATTTTAACCTGCGCCAACTTTGGAAGCACTTTATCGAGTTGAGAACACGAGAAGGTTGCTTTTGTTGCACGTTTTCTAAAAGCACTGCCCGACCGACCCAAGTTTGAGTGCGAATCGAAGAGGTGAACACAAATTGTGCATTTCTAGAGCTCTTTTTTACTGGTGAGCACTTCTTATAGATCAAGTGGTTTAGAGGACATTCTTTTGTGATAGAAGTACATAATAATATTCCTTAATTATTCTTAGAGCAATTAGGTGTTTCGAAAATGTCTTTATGATCATTTAATTTAATTTACTGTACTTTATTTTTTTGTAAAGTTTTTATCCAGTACCGCCGCTAACAATGATTCTATACACTTTATTTTAAATTGACGATCAAAATTAAAAATGGTACTAAAACACTAATAAAACTTCACAGTGATTGATAAATGCATCTAACGACCAACGTTTTAATTTTGATCAATATCAATCGAGTAACATAGATTAAACAATAGTCGGAGTGCTGATGCGATGTAATTTTTTTTTACATGAATTTTGACGTTCATTCGACAATTTAATAGCGTTCGCAATTGCAATTACGTTGATTAATTTATGAATCGGAATTCGATTCGAACCGTCCAATAGTGCAAGTTTGTCTAAAAAATTTCCAATATTTACATGAGTAAGGTAGGAAGCATGTATGATATTTTTTACACCCGGCGTGATTTGAAATCGGAATCAAAACTAATCAAAATCGAAGTCACTCTCATCTTACGTCCAATTTATAGAGCAATGAGATTCTTTGATTTGCATATATGTAAATATGCTGCACATAGTCAAGCGAAAATTTTGGAAATGATTGTAATTTAGGTAGGTATGTATAATTGTATACAGGGTGAGTCATTTCAATCTTCAAGCCCGGATATCTCTGTTGGTAAGCCAGATGCAAAAAAATTGTGCAGACAAATGTTGTTCAAGACAATGGGGGTCATCTGACTGTACTGATGACTTTGACCTTGTGGACCAATTTCATGGTCATTTGAAGGTGAAGGTTGTTTTTTAAATAGGACACCCTGTATATTTTTGTTTTTTGATATTTCCCGAGAAAATCCAAAAAGAATGGTTTTTACAGTTGCAGTCTAAAATGAGTGGGTTATGAGTTATAAACAACTGAAAATCGCAGTTTCTCATTTTAAAAGCAGTGTACATCGGAAACGGCTCCAACTATCGGAAAACGGCGTACATGTTCCTATCCTAATTTTTCATGTAGTATCCTCTTATGCGGTTTTCAGTTGCTTATAACTCATAACCCACTCATTTTAGATTGCAACTGTAAAAACCATTCTTATTGGATTTTCATGGGAAATATCAAAAAACAAAAATATACAGGGTGTCCTATTTAAAAAACAACCTTCACCTTCAAATGACCATGAAATGGGTCCTGTTTTGCAGTAACTCACATCCCTTGCGAAATATAAGCACCTGAAGATTAAGATGACTCACCCTGTATAAAAAAAGAGGTTATGCGCCTCGGCAGTCATCGCTGGAGATATTCAGACGTTGGGATAAATATTTTTGGATTTTTCGATTTTTTTTTTTGATAAGTCGTTTGGGATAAGTAGGGAAACTGCATGTGGGGATATATTATTCATAAAACAGAAGATAATAAAAACCGAAATTGGAGATATTTTTTGATGATAGATAATAAAAGATTGAAAATTTATTAGTAGACAAAAATAAAATTTTGAATAGGTTTGACATAAAATGAAGCTGTCAAATTTGGCCACTTATCTTACTCACCATGCAATTAAATAAAAATACTTCACTATATTCAACACTACTTACCATCAGCAAATCTTGACAATCTGTTTGAATTTTCTAAATTATTGATGATCATCCCGTAGATTAGGTGATTTTTCAAGTATGTAGCAGATAAACTCAGCTTTCGAAATATTTCGTATCCTTCAGATATGATGAAGAAGTAAAAACCGATACTTTATGGTTCAGGCCTCGGGCGCTAATTTATATTATATTTGTTTATCCTGTATCCTGTACATTCGAGTAGGTATATGGTGCCAAGATTTCTTATTAAAAGGCGGATAAGACTTTCCACGCAGGCTTCCTCAGTATCCCCTTAAATTCATTTTATATCCTTCGGATATTCGGACCTCCATCAAACAAACATTGTAGAAATGATGTGCTTTCCAGAAGGGACTTTCCTATTTTGAGATCACCGTCGTTAGGTAGTCTTATCACGTTTTTTGTGACACATGCGACTAAAATATGGGATTCTTGTTAAAGCCCTAGATAATCTTGAGATTCCCGAAACGACTTTTATTGATTTTCCCTTTCTGGCAGCTAATCAAAATGATATGATATTTTTGACCCTGTTGTGCCACAGTTACATTATTGTCTTGCTGAAGTTACGTTATATAGAAAATATTGTTGTGTTGGTATCGGTATCCTATGAAACCGTATAGCTTGTTCTCTTACCTTAGAGCCCACGAAAGGAAAAGAAAAGACTCCGTGTGACAGCTATAAATAGTCAGCGATAGCTTAGCCTTTATAAGAAACAACATTTATTTTGTATAACTATAGCTGGATGTAATTTTCTCTTCTTGCTTACAATTAATACTTTTTAAATCAAGCTTATAGAGAAATAATTATTTAAATAATTATTTTTGTACTTCTTAGTCGTTGTTGTAGTAACTTAAACGTTATTTATATTAAAATAGTTTTATTTGAATGATTATTATCTGCTTTTTAGTTTTGTATATCGTATAGGTATAAAATTTTGCAATCGATTTTAAACACTCTATAGCTACATAGAGGCTGCCATCTGTCTTTTATTTTGGGTAGGCATCTACCAATCATGGTGGCACATAATACATCATTTTGACCTTTGAAGAGTTTTTCGCAGACAAGAAAGTGAATGTTTGTCATCCAATTTTGGGCTATGTTTAAAGTTTCAAATATCTGGGACACCCCGTATATTAGCTTTTAGCACTCAAATTGTAGATCCATATTATTTGCCTTTATTGTTTGCTGACGTGATATGTATTTAATAATAGATTGGCATTGGATATTTTTACGAATCCGCCAATCCTGTGTATTCACATCAGATGATAAATAAAATGTTTTTTTCCCAATGTACCAGACAAACTTTTTGTTTACTCCTGAATTCCTGTTCATGAAATCCCCTGAGAAATCCCCCTGCCTTACTGTCGACAAGATTTCCAAGCTTGTCTTTGATGGTCGAATTAAATCGTTCTTCCTTTCTAATGTTAACACACAAGTTCGGTAACAATCTTCTGGATATCTGTAACCTAAGCATTTATCTTGCTGACGTGGTAGCTGCCCTAAATGCCACCCCAAAGCGTTGATCTGCTATCTCGTATCCTGAAATAGGGTTTCACCTGTGAATTTATTACAAACCTCCGTGTTGTTGAGACCCAACGTTTTTCTTTTATTAACTGAGGTGATTTAATCGAAAATTCGGAAATTATTCTTGCGGTATGTAATTATTATTGTTTTCTGGTATTTTATGTTACCGCATAAAAATAAAAATTAAGATTTAATAAAAATAACTCCTGATGAATGGGAAATTATAGGTCAAAGATGAAGACTGTCGTTAAGCCTTTAACGGCAGTCTCTAACTTTTTAATACAAGGGAAGGTGATAATGCTAACTTGAACTTGACCATGAAGTTATCATTTTTAGGGGTATTTAAAAAAAAATGAAGCACGAACTTTGTATGTTTTCACGACAAATTTATGACAAAAATGCGACAATTAATGGAAGCGTTAAATGTAACAAAAATCAAAGTGGTAATACTGATGACTTTATTGTACGTCTTTCTTTAGAGTACTGAGAGAAAGATGGCGGTGGGGCTATTGTACATACGATTACTATCTCGAAGACCAAAAAATTTTGGGACCAAGGTTAAATTTGACGTTGACCATGACGGCCACGAAGTGAAATTTGGCAACCTTTTGAGCATCTGGAATTTCCATTGTTTGAAAAGTATAAAAATCTTGTTACTACTATCTAACAAATACGACTCAGAAGATGGAGACAACTGTCTTTCTCCCGCTGCCTCTCCTTTGTCCCCGCTCTCCAGTTCTCCTCATCCCCTCTCCCTGACCGTCTCCCAATATTTTCCTCCCCCTCCGTCGCCCTCTATGCTTTTAATGTTCTGGACTAAACTTAATTTATACAACTCTTAATTTGATTTGTTCACCTCCTCGATCGTTTTCGATATGTGCATACAAATTAATAATATTAATGAAGTCTCGGGTCCATCTATCTACATTCAACAGGACTCAGGACTGCATGGAACTAGCAATAACAAGCAGTATTGTTTACTATCCTTTGTTTGATGTATCTAGTACTCAAGCGCGTCGCTCACGTTGCAGGAATATAAATCAAGTCGGCCCTGACTTGAAGCCTGACTACATTAAGTTTTGAATAACCTACTCTATATGGATATTGTTTATTTACAAACAAGGCTTGCTTGCTATCTCAATATTGCTCCACTGGTAATGGTTCATCGAATTAATATTCTAGATCTAGATTGCTTACCACGCTGACTGAATATCCTGATGTATGTGTATAGTGCAGAATTAGGACCACCCAATTCTAAAATTCAGGAAACATGCTACAAATAATAATAATTAGAATAATAATTATTCAGATCGTTCCAGTTAGGACAGATGAAGCATAGAAATTTTATAACGAGATGCAAAGTGCTCATAAAGTGTGATGAGGTGAAGAAGTGACCCCTTGACTTATTATGGTGTGAGTTTGTATTATAGTACATATAATTATTGTTCAACTGAATGCTTGCACCCCTGAACGCATGTTGACTATCTGTCATTGTCGTCATGACGGTTGACGAGGGATAGCAGGAGGAAGACAGGTTGTCTTCCTGTAATGAAATAAATGTAAATAAAGTAGCCATAGTGCGAAGCCAACTTTCAAAACCCAAATTTCTGAGTCATTTTCAGTAATGTCAAGAAGTCAAGTTCCTAAAAACTAGCTACCAACTGTCAACCAACCTATCTGATGTGAGTAATTTCTAGTTAATCTTTTTTTTTAATTTTGTGTACCAATACCAAACTCTTTTATGTAACTACGTTAAGACGACAATCTTATTATTTTTTACACTTGTTATCGGTTTTTGCGAGGGTTTTTGTATTCAATCAAAGACTTAAAAAATTATTTCAAAGCCGACTTAATCAGACAACAACTTATTGACCACCCGATGCACAACATAATATATGTCGCTTTACTTAACACATAGACACAGCAATTATTACATTCAGCAAATAGACCGACTGTATCAGTAGACCAGAAGCAAATTTTGCCCTTATTGATTTCTACTAGTTCATCGGTGTACGCTTTTGGTCAGTTACCGCACTGTTTGGCTTCGGATGGATCTGCTCAGCCAAACAGAACTGAGTGAGTTCTGTATCCAATACGTGCTTCCAGATATTAGTAGGGCGGATAAAATAACACCGAACCTTCTGCTAAATGGAACTCTACCCTCTCAATCTCATTGTATCACATAATTAAAACTGAGCTCTCAAATATTTGGAAGTAGCTCAGTTCACGAGTAATGTGTTTTTCAAGTGGGTTTGTTTAATTCGGCTACTTGAGAAGGCCCTATTTGACATGAAAGACCGATTATATTAAACGGGGTCGGAATGTTTAATCCTGAAACGGAATATTAAAATTTTATTTGCTCCTAATCCGTACAGGATTACGTCAGTCAGAGATTGAGACTTTTCAACTTGCCCTTTGTTGAATGATGATGTATAATGTATGGTATGTGGAGTGTTTACTTGCATTTATACCGTCTTTTCGCAATTTGGAATCATCGTTTGATCATCAAAAATAACAAGTGTAAGAGGATTTCATTTATTCGTAAGAATATTTATAAAATCAAATCACGGAATAAAATATACTTTTCGAGAAGAGCTGCTAATGCGAAAGTAAGTTATTTACAAACGATGCGTACATCTTCTGTATTTTTTTATTTTAGGGACTGTTCGAAAAAAATTCCAGTGAAGGAGGCTGTGACACCAAAGAGGTTTGTCTCCGACTTGAGCGGACAATCCTGCAGTTTGTTCGGTTAGATCTAATGTAATCTTTGGGTTACAATAATTATTTCGCGATTGTCACTCAATAAAGATACAAGTGAGCACCTTTACAAGTTTGTGGCAGGTTCCCACAAAAACATCACTTTGCTGAGTTAGATAATGAAATGCCCAGGGGATCGTTTTCCATATTCGAGCGATTTCAACTTTTATCTTCGAGAAATTTTTTGCCTCCCATTTCCGGGTTTGGCGATATTTTGTGTCGCGAAAATTTTGCAATATGTCATATAACGGCCAAAGTTCAGGCCACCACCATACAGGGTGTATCAGAGATAAATTGATGAAAATTGTAGGTCACTGTGTCGACCATAATTTGATAAAGGAGAGAATAAAAATTGAGTCTTCTTTGGACGACCAATTTATTAATCAAGCTATAAACTTGAGTGCCCTACCGGTTTCGGCCAAATGCTATCTTCAGGGGCTTATAGAAGGAGTCATTTGCAGATTTCCATCCCGCTCCTGGAGCTTATCTGACGACGCAGTCTCCTTGGTTTCGTTTCAGATCCTCCAGTCCAGACTAAGATGGCTGAACGTTTTTCTTTCTTAGCTACCTTTGTTTGATTTTTAATTTGTGATATTTTAACTCTAGATACAAGTTTCTGTTTTTACCATATGTGTAGGATACACCTTATTTATTATAGCATGCGTAACTTGGGGAATTTCCCACCAGCTTAACTGTAAGTTCTTTTTATTTTTTTCTCAGTGCTTACTTTTTCATCATTATTGATCTTAACTATATTTTTACACCTTCATATTCACTTTTTTCTTCCCCATAGATAATTCTCCTTCAATAACCTTTCATTTGAGGCTATTTTGTCTCATTTTGATGCTTAATTCTGTCTTTCTCATCTTAGAGGTTTTTTTTCTTTTTTCCTTCTCCTTTTTTCTTATTTTTTCATTTTGTTTTTGTGTTGCCTGCTAGATTTTTATTTTAATACTTATTATTTCTCTTACAGTTGAGTAGTCCCTTCTAGCCCGTGAAGATGGCATTTGGCCGAAACCGGTAGGGCACTCAAGTTTATAGCTTGATTAATAAATTGGTCGTCCAAAGAAGACTCAATTTTTATTTTCTCCTCAGTATCAGAGATGTTGGGCCAAACTTGAGGGGGTGGTGACTCTCATAAATATGTAACTTAAAAAAATAAGTTTCAGCTTAAAATGATGTTTCGTTTAGGTTGCCAAACTTAAAAAAAAATATAAGAGTTTTTGGTTATAACTCGTGTAAAATTGAACCGATTTTGATGAAACTCGGCACGAACAATAAACAAACAAAGCTCTTTAATTTGTGTATTTCAGATTTTGTATAGATGACTTTCAGTGTCATAGATAGTCAGGATTGGAGCCACTTTTCCCTCCTAATATTTTACGCCACTGATGTGCAATAGCCCAACCAGTTTAGAATAACAAAACTATCCTTTAGGTTTTTTCATATGCCATTCAAAAAAGTTTTCTCAGGTAATGTGGGGCAATTTACATTACAAAATTGTTGATTTCATTAAAATTTATCCGACCAGAATTTTTATGCAAAATGTTATTATTAATGATTAGTGACATTACCTGAGGAAACTTTAAATATCTCAAAAATAGTGCCTTGTATGGAAAAGCTAAACAATACTTTTTGGTTCCAAAATCCATGGGGTAATAATTAACGTTTTTGTATTTGCAATAAAGTCAGTGGCGTGAAAGACGGGGTGAAAAAAGTGGCTCCAACCCTGAATATTAGATTAGTGACATTTCTTGAAGAAACTTCAAGTATCTCAAAAACGGTGCGCCGCTTGAAAAAAATTAAGGAATACTTTTTGTTCTAAAATGTATGGGTAATCGAATAACGGTTTTGTAATTGGAAGAAAGTTGCTGGTGTAAAAGATAAGGAGGGAAAGAGTGGAAAAAAGAAAAAAAACCGAATATCGACGCCATCACTGGAAGACATCCATAAAATCTGAAATAGCCAAATTAAAGGCATTTGTTCATTTGCTAATTTGCATTTGCATTTGCTAATTGTTCATGCCAAGTACCAGACCGATCATCAAAATCAGGTAAAATTTACACGAGTTATATATTTTTTTAAAGTTGGCACCCTGTATCTTTTAAACGAAACATCATTTTGAGCTTAAACTTATTTTTTGAACTTACATTTATGAGAGGAACCACCCCATCAAGTTTGGCCCAACATCTCTGATACACCCTGTATATTTCATAATTTTTTTTTGTTAACTTTTTTCAGTCCACCCTAATAAGCAGTAACCAACCGTGACTATACAGGGGGTTGGGAAACTGGACAGCCAAAATAGAACGTTATGTAGAAAATTGAATTTTAAGCATCGTAAAAAAGCATGCAAAGCTTGAAACTTTTTCATAATTCAAATCAACATTTAGGTATATAGGCACGAGTTTATCGATTTGTGGTGAATTATGAGTACATTTTTAATGAGACCTGCTTTTTATTTCCATGCATACTATTCAGTTCAGGTTCCTCTAGTAAATCTGAATTCAACTAGAGAACTCGCAGTTTCCAGTAGCATTTATTAAAATATACATATAACTTAGGAATAAAAATTGGATTTCTGCCAATAAGTTATCCGATTTCATTTTTTTAGTCATTGCATGGTAAGTTTTAATTTGTTATCCACAACTCTCACAAATATTGCCATTGTAGGTGGTTACAATAAGTTTTAAAAACTGTTTTTTTTTTTGCGAGTAGGTACATACCTACTTCAAGTTATACTCTTAAATAAAAGTAAGTATGTTCCTAAAACATCTGTTACGTTACTACATGAAATGATAAAAAAAAATTTGCGCGTGACATCTCATAGAAAACTCGACTATTCGTTAGGATATTGTCGTCCGAATAAAGACAATTGCGGCCCAGATACTGGCGCGACTATGTTGAAATAAGTTAATGTAGAATTAATAGTGTTTAATTTACGTGCAAAGTAAATACATAGCATAGCTATATTAATAGGGTGTACTGTAAAGTAACTGTATTTCTTAATAAATAACTAATCTAGTTTGAGTTTGCTTTGTAAAAGATGAACCTTTCAACGGAAAATCGTTGCAATCCTAACTTATTGTCATTTTCAGTTTTTTTTTTTACAACACCGACGCCGAGTTTCAATTAGATTTTAAATCCTGTTAGAATCAATTATTCTCTATAATACATTTCTGGAAAGCTTTATTGTCCTTTAATTCACAAATTGGCAATTAAATTGCTTCTCTTTAGCTTTGAGTGATTTAATTAAAGTGATAAATCCATTCGACTATTTCTAAAACACAATTTGGATTAGCTAAGAGAGTCCCAACACTGACGGAAAGTATTCGCTTGCATGATTTTACAAACTTCCTCGTCCCGAAAGTACTTACCAACTGCCGGGATTATAAAAAGCTTTCCCTGCTATACTTCCGCCAGTATCGCTTTCTGAATAACCAGCGATATCTGAGCGTTTGTGTAAATAATCAAGATGCACGTACAATTATTGTATTACTGTGAGTGAACCTTATTTTCCCCGAGATTTTCCCTAACTCGACTTCTAAAAATAAGATATAAGTTAATGTTGCTATTCACTGTGGAACGTTATCGTCACTAAGTAAATTACCTTAAAATCATCGGAACATTGAAGTTATGTTATTATAATAGTACCAGTAACGTCTAACTTTGACAGGTTGCCTGATAGTTATTTCAAAGTTATTTAAACTTTAAAGCGTTGTGCAGATGTTGTAGCTACGTTTTTGAAATTTGACATTAAACTTTACTCTCTATAACGTATCTCCCATGCACCTAAAAGTTGTTCCCCATTTTTATGCCCGGCACGGTATAAAACCGTATATAACCAGTGGTGATCGTGTGATAGTGGTAGATAGGTAACTTGAAAGACCAATCCTCATTTATGATGTAAATATTTGTAATTTGAAAAAAACCGAGTATTATTTAACGGAATCTTTTTTTTTTGCAGGTAAGCATTTCCGCCATCATTACTACTACTCATCTATCCGTTGTTTCCAGTTGCTTTAAATCAAAGGCTAAGGTAATTTATGTTCCTATGTAAATCTAAAATTGGTGTAGATATTTTATTTTAAAGGACTTAACTTAATTCAAAAATTTCACAGATTTAATTCTCAAGAATATGGTTTTCAGTTTTGACACTACGTACTTAAATATCACTACAAATTATTATCTGTCATTCTTCATATGAGGCTCCGAGAATAAGCTTGTAAGATATAAGTACCTACTCATGAATAAGTTAGCTCGTTATGATTATCGTGAAAAATGTCCCAGTCCGTGAGGTATTCCCGGAAACAAATGGAACTGTCTTAGTGGTGTCAGCGATAATAGAGCAATCCATCACCATTGGTCACCTGATTTTGAACCTTTCAGCAGGAAAAATGGCATCGTGATTGATGAGTGCAGCATGAGGTAATCGAGATGTCTGTCTGCATGGATATTTTAAACTTGATAGACGCGCGGACGTCTCGTCGTGTGATATTCCCCATGCGTTTTATTTATGTTTTGATTCATATTCTGACTATTCTTCTCAATTATATAATTATATCATTTCGGATTCCTCACGTGGAGCTTTTTTCGATCATTTGAAACATATTTTGACCTCTGCTATAATAGTTAAAAAATTGTATGTGTTTTTTATATGTAAGTATCTATGTTTGTTATTGTAATAAAGGTAAGTAAGAATATTTATCAAAAAAATTAAACATTTGCGTATATGTAATCATTTTGTTTGCTAGACATTTCCGCTAATCTAGTAACCTCATTTGAATGGCTCACGTACTCAGCTTGATCGCTATGATTATTTCGGGGTAATTCCAGATTAGAACAACTTTGGTGTAATCTCGAGCTTTAGGTAACTGGTCAACCATATCATTCAAGCTAGAGTAATTTTGAAGTTTCAATTTGCTTTGGGATGGTCGTTAGACATATTAAACTTATTTCTACTCACAACGTAGCTAAAAGGCATCGTAACCAAATAATTATGATCTAGGTATGTTTTTAGTACCTTCAACTCTTGCTTTGGAGTTATATTATGAACATTATCTTCATAAAAATAACGGCAGCTTCGTAATATGCTCGTCTTTAACTTGCATTTCCTCCATTTTACGTTAACATTAGGGCAGTTATCCGAGTAAAAAAGTCTTTAAAGTTTCCGCTGTGGGAAATAATGCAACAAAGTTTCTACTAAACATCAATTGGCTCGGTGATTTTTCGATTGTTTAATTAAGCGGTGTATATATTGCCCCACCGTGTCATTTATTTGACCATAGGTAGGAAGAACTAGACGTCATATGCTTAAAGTATTTTTTTTTATTCTGAAAATTTAAAATTATGTAGTAAATTTCATACCATTATCGATATAAAATATTTGAGGTATACCATACCTTGAAAATATTATTTATACTTTTGGCCACTTTATGCTGAACACTAAATTGTGAGCTTTGCTATCGAATCATGCTATTTTGTATCATTGTCTCATGTCTACGAGGAAAACATTATGTGAAAACATTGTTCAAATAAGGATGGCAGGATTATTTACAATTTAACTATCTTATCACTAAAGCCGATCTAGCCGATATATGGCCGAACGTTAGCATCATGAATGAAAATAAAATAATTCCCTTAAATGGAGAAGATGTCATGACACGCCCCTGAATAATGTTTTCCGGATTCAACCTTGGAGCATTCATTGACCTCTGATGAATGGGGGAGTTCTTCATCCAACCAAGTTGATACTCTTAGGGACTCATCACGGTCCAAATGGCGTGCTCGATTTATGTTTCTGAACTTCAGTGGTATTATCGTGAATTATTTATTTTTGATTTTTCGTAGGGCATTTTAAAACTTATCATTTTAATAAGGAAGAAAGTTAGTCAGGTAAACTGAAACATATATCTCCAGAAATAATTTCATTAAAGTATTATGTATACAAGATTACAGGGAGTTTTTGCAATACGTTTCTGGAAGAGACATAAAATGTTAATGTGCAAGCCTATATATCATACTTTATGATTCATTTACTTTTTTTTCCATTGTAAGAATTGTCAAAAATTACATCTCGTTATCAATGATTTCATATTTTCCAATATTTCCGCTTATTAGGTATGTAATTTGAATTATCTCTGTTTCTATAGGATCGGCTGCTGTTATAATAAATAGGGCAGAGTTTACTCTGTTTTATAGATCGTCGATGATGAATAACGAATGAAATTTACCTTCTAAATTAAATGATGTCCTGAATCTATATGAAGAGCTCAGTGGAAACTTTTCTTTCATGCGAATAACAGAAATTGCCGAATGAGCGAGAAATTTGACGATGGGTTAGGGTGAATAAGTTTATTACAACAGGAAGAGTAATTTTCTGTGTTTTCATAAGGTATAGACATAAAAGTTGAAAGGAAATACATAAATGTGAATCCATTTTTATGTTCGAACTGAAACTTGAAAAGATGCTATTCAGCTAGATCGTCGCTTATCCAGGAAATCCTCTTTTTACCGTTAAATTTCAGTCTTTCCGGATAAATAAAGAAAATTTTATTTTAAAAAGTAGTCAGGTATGTTGGCATAAGTGTCTATAGGGAACGATAGTTTTACCAGTAATTTAAGTTGCAATACCCTTTTTTTATTGAACCTACCCGGTAGATTTTCTATGAATTATTATTGTAAGGTAAGAATAAAAAAATAGAAGAGAGGCTTAGAGCTATTATATGAATTTTTAAATTATACAAGAACACTAATTAAACGTGTATTTATTACCAAAGTACGAGTATATTAACAGCAAGCATAGTGTAAAGTCTAGACGAACAACCTAATTCTCCTATGACATTTGATAATATAACTTTGCTCGCTTTAATTACCTGTATTATTGTACACGGGCCCGCTTCCAATCCAACGCTAAAATGTTTTGAACACACTAAATCAACTCTGCCTTAATATCGACTTCTTTCAGATAAGCGTTTAGCCTTCGGCCACTCCTCGGGCGCTGTTCTTTGTTGCTGGAAAATTACATCAAATTTGTTGAACTTGGAACTTGTATAAATAACCCCGCACAAGCAGTGTCGTAATAACGTCAAAACTTACGGATTACCGTTGAAATACAACGTATATTCTTTCCAGGAGGGAGAGGTGGTTTGCTTGTTCCAGGTTTTTCAACAAACTGGAAGACTGAAGTTGAAAAGCACTCTTACCGAAATTTAAAAAAAAAATAAACATAATAATATACTAGTCCAGAGATCTTTAAAAATATGTACTATAAATTATTAAGATTAGAACAATTTAAATCGTTGATAATGTATTGTATCTGAAACTTGAAAATAAATTATCTACTCCCTTATTATATGAAAGTTGTGAATAACAAAACAACATGCATAACCTGAAAGTGAGCAATAATTTTCATTAAATATTGCATGATAGTTTTACTGAAATTTATCAAAATCTAAAAAAATCAATTAATTTAATAATATTTTTGATTTGTTATTTATTCATATTGACAGACGGTGTTATTATTATTGACGTTTATTTTTAACTGAAATCTTTGAATATAAGACATCAAGAAGGAGTATAATTCCAATTGACCGTTGATTTCAATTGATTTCTGACGAAACTGCCATTTTTAAACATCTAATACTTTTTGTTGTTTAGACATTCACAGTTTTTTAGACTTTATCAGTTTAGTACGTCATATTATTGGTTTGAATAACGGATCTGTTGTGCCCGCCGTATCCAAATAGCGGCTGCTTGGACTTCCTGATGTTTTATATTGGAAGATTTATAATGTTTTTAACGTATTCCACATATAATTTATATATTATCAAAAAATATAAAATAAGTGAGAGTGAAACTGAAATGAAAAACATCCCAAATAATAGCGCAAGCTAAAAAGGCAATGGAAAATACTTTTTCCTGCGACCACTATACAAAACACTACTTTGCGCATCGTTTTTTGTGCGCAAACTAGCAGATTTCTCACGTATCCAAAACTGTGCGACAAAGTGACATAACGCATAGCCAAAAATCGTTTCCGTACAGTTTTAATGTAAACAATAGTGATGGGCGGTAACTGAGAACTCAACTGTTACTTATTGTTAATGGAATAACTATTCATTTAAAGTTTCAAGGTAATAAAATAAACACAAATGGGATAACATAGAACCCGACAAGACTATAAAATATACTCATTATTCTCTTGTGGCAGTAATTATTAAAATTTACGAGTTGATCGCTAATAACAGCACTGGTAGCGTTCAAATCAAATTCACGAACGTGATCGTGAAAATAACTCGCACACCTCTACCACAGTCCTCTACTAACTTCAATCGACGACGCACAGCGCCTGCGTTGTGTAGAAGTTGCATATCAATGATATACTAACCTCTCTTAAATCATTGTTATTATCTACCACGTCTCCACGCTCACGTCACTTATTTTTAGTTTATACGGAGTCTAATAATAAATAATAATAATATTGTCGGTAGAATTCAATGATTTAACAGTATATAATAGTAATATTAAAAAGTCATTGGTAGAATTGAAAATAATACCTACCTAGGTAGTTTGAAAAAATAATCTTTAGTTAGGTACCTATCATTATAATGGATTGTAATTCCTCTGAATCTGAAGCAGAAAATACACCACCTGAAGTCAGAAAACAAGCAGGTTTGTGTTCTTTGAATTTGCTACCTGTAGTTTCGAGAGAAAAATACGAATCTGCTTATAAACATTTCATAAATTGGAGAAAAGGTCATAACAGCAGAGCATTGTCAGAAAAAATAATTTATGTGTTAAATTTGTTAAATAATTAATCTGTTAAATTGTGGTCGTAGGAAAAGTACTGTGTGTATCACGTGCGGAAAAGAAATTTCAGACTCGTGTGAATTGTGACACTCGACTTCGTCTCGTGTCACAATTGTTTCACACTCGTGAGAAATTTTCTCTTTTCCGCACTTGTTTCACAATGTACTATGACACCAGAAGTCAAAAGAAAGAGATTAGTAAAACTTCTCTTTCAATTTGAAAAGTAAAACTAAAATTAGGTATAGTAAGTTGGTGTAGGTATATCATAAAATCCTTACTCGTTCCTATACTTATGCTATTGGGAGTAGACAAGTAGATAAAGTATAGTACAATATCTTGAGTGAAAGACAATTTCGCAGTTGCAGGATATTCCGTTTGTCCGAAAAATGTAATTTTCAACTCTCGTTTTGTGATAGGTTATACTATTTCACTTCTATCTCTATGTTAGTGTAAGTAATTGACTAAATTGACTATTTCGATTTGTTGTAAACTCTACCTAAAATAATCCAATCAAAAATTCTGTTTTTTTTTATCATTTTTGTGATGGTTGTAGAAAAAAGAGCGTATGAAACGTTTCATAAAAATTTTAGACACTAGTACTCGTGACTAATATGCCATTTATGAAATTTGTAGCTTACTTATAAAGATCCATAGAAGACGCTTTGACGTGAGGCTTATTAGACTCTAAAACAAGTAAAATCAATTTACTTCATGACAATGCTCCACTGGTGCGTGAAGATGTACATCACCCATTTTTTTTTTTTTTTCTGTTAAGTTTTTTCTTCTCGATCTGGGACCTGTTTCTCAGAACTTCTCTCAGAGTACCTCTTGCGAGGCTTATAACTTTAAGATAGCGAACTTCCATGACCTGTATGGCAGATTGAGCTGCATTGATTGGACTTTTCTGGATGTTGTTGATGATGATGATGTCGATTTGGCCTGTGGTATGTTGTATGATGCAATTCGGAGAGTGTTTGACGAATGTGTTCCAAAATTTAGAAGACGCAGATCTGACATCAGGTATCCTCAATGGTTCACAGCTGAAATCATAAGTCAATTGAAGGCAAAGAAAGAGAGAGCATCGGTTATTTAAAAAACATGGCGACCGTATGCACACTATATGGAACAAATTGAATAATAATAAATTATTATATCAATTACAGCAATCCGATTGTTGAAAAACAATAATAAAACATCGATGTCTCTGTCTTCACCATACCGTTGGAGTAAGTGTGTCGTTCAGAAAGCATTATTGTTTTTCACACTATGGAGTTTAGGAGACTTCGATCCTCTTTAAACCTGCTAATAAGAAATGCATATGATGTTTTTTTTAGGTAACACGAAGCGCAACTTCCAGGCAGATCCTCGTTCGTTCTGGTCATAATGTTCTTCAGAAATCTGGCAAGACTCGTATTCCGAACCGTGTGTACGGTCCAGGGGGGTAGATTTATGACACCCCTCAATCGATAGTGGAAGGCTTCAGTGATTTCTTTGGAGGATTTTTGTGGCATGTACACTTCTCAATCTTCGTGTTACCACCATTTAAATCAATTAAGTGAAGATGAAGTGTTTGCCTCCTTGAAGAGATTGGGTAACGGGATGACATCTGCGGACCTGATAATATACCGTCTTTTCTTCTTCGAGATTGCGCGTCTGTTTTTGCTGCTCCATTGGCAAAAAAATTTCACTTTTCCCTATCTATCTCAAAGTTTCCAACATGTTGGAAGATTGCAAGGGTTTGCCCTATAATAAAGAGTCAGCTTCTGAGGTTCTGAACTACAGACCTCTATTTTGAACAACTTTGCGAAGGTCTTTGAGAGGTCTCTGTGTACTCATATTTTCACTTGGGTAAAAAATTGCATATCACCTGATCAGCATGGCTTTTTTAAGAATAGATCCACCGCTTCGAACTTAGTACTGTATACGCAGTTCATCTCATCTACACTTGACAATGGTGGGCAAGTGGATGCGGTGTATACCGACTTTTCCAAGACCTTTGATCGCTTGGATCATGGTGTGTTGTTGAGAAAGTTAAGGTTGTTCAACTTCTCTGATAGTCTTGTGTCGTTTTTCGCGTCTTACTTGTAGGCCCGTCAATTTTATGTTCATTTTCTCGGCCATTCTTCCCGGAAACGCACTTATGGCTCAGGGGTACCACATGGCTCTAACTTGGGTCGTCTGTTGTTTTTAATTTTTGTCAATGATCTGACGACGACACTTAGATGTATAATTGTTTACTCTATGCAGACGACCTGAAATTGTACTGGAGCATTAGTACGTACGAGGACTGCAATTTTGTTCAGGAACAGATTGACGCGGTTGTAAATTGGTCGATAGATAATAATCTCGAACTGAATGTCAATAAGTGCCAGATCATAACATTTACAAGAATGGTTAAGCCGATAATGTTTGATTATGAACTCAACTCAATTTTATTGTCTCTTGTCATTGAAGTGAAGGATCTTGACGTGATCTTTGATACTAGATTATCTTTCAAACCACACATCTTGCCAAGTGATGAGGAGTTCATTAAGAATGCTGGACTTTATCATTAGGAACTTAGACCTTTTTCAAACACAATAGCCCTAAAAAATCTATTCAATTCATTAGTCCGTTCCAAGCTTGAGTATTGCGGTATTGTATGGAATCCTCATTATAGAGTTTATGTCCACCTCATTGAGGGGATTCAGAGACGGTTCCTCAAGTGGTTACATTTCAAGACCCATGGTGAATATCCGCCGCAAATTTTCAGTTATAGTGTTCTTCTTGAAGCTTTTGATTATCTTTCGCTGTATACCAGAAGGATCACAAGCGGTCTTATTTTTCTTTATAAATTGGTGAATAATTAGGTGGACTGTATCTCTCTTCTGTCTCTTATATCGTTTTCTGTACCGCCACTACCTTCGCGAAGCTCGATTACTTTTTATTTGCCAGCTGCCAGAACGAATTTGATAAAAAAAATCAGATCTCCACTGTATGCGTCGATGAGAAATTTTAACTCTATTCCACTTGCTTGCGACATATCCAGCGATGATTTGCGGGAGCTTATCAGCATCACAACTGAGAGCTTTCCGTGGATAGAATGAGTGGTCTCTTTACTGTACGCTGATGATTGTGTTTATTTTAATTGAATTTATTACATTTTTGTTACTTGGGATTATTTTTTGAGTATTTATAGCTATGCGATGATTTTAATTTGTTTTCTATTGATACTGTAAATGGATTGTTGATTGTTACTTAGATTATAGAATTTGTCCGTAATTTGGATTTGCATCTGTTGGGCAATAAATGAAATGAAATTAAATGAAACTATGAATAACAGTCATGAGCATCAGGAACTCCAAAATCTTCTAAGTACCTAAAATGTTTCTTGGTTTTACAGACCTTTAAACAGATAAAAGTTTATAAAGGGTGAACTACTTTCTTTAAGTGAGTAAATTTCAACGTCAGATGGTGGTAAAATTTTGAAAATACGATTTTTTTCGGATTTAAAAATATTGACATCACTTGACGATAAAATGACGTTTGAAAATGGTGAAATTGTTTCATGAATTGGCTTTTTTAATTAGCCGTTTTTTTGCCATAATTAATTACCCACATACATTACATTGGTTTCTAGTTTGAGAAAATAATTGGTATATGAACACTCTTTGAGCTTATTAAACGATTTGGTTGGTTACTTTGACTACCAAATGAGTTGTATCAAGCGGTTTTATACTGCCAGTGCCAGTTGCAACGTACCCAATTTATGTCAATACTCATAATACCTACATGATACCTCATTACCTATTACTCGTTACCATCTATCATCCAGCAAATGCGTATGATTGACTTCGGTGAATTGCACTTGATAGTTAATTCTTCTCGTAAATTGAACGATGCTACTACGTATATTACGTGCATCTACAGCCTCAATATCCACGTGAATTTAAATAAACAAGAAACAACCCTCGGACCTAAAACCGGGCTATTTCAGTTTATTATCATGATCTTTGTAGATTACATGTCAGGTTAGTACCTATAAGAGCCTTCCTGTCAACCTAGGCAGGATTAATTAAAATAAGGCGCAGCGATAAGAAGATTGTAAACCTGTCTTGTTGAATTTAAATTGCCACCGCATTAATGAAACGCTGCTATGATAATAAGCCTATCTTGAAGTTGCATCGTATCTGAGTTGTTAACTCTAGAGCTAATATACATATAAAGTACGACGTGTTCGTGTGTTTGTCCCAATTTTAAACAAAGTCTAGGAGTTTTGTACGTCGTAAGACATGCAGATTTAAGTCGAGCGAAACTTCGCATGTAGCTTCTTGTGCAGATTACTGGAATCAGCCTTAAAACCGATAAATTTGTTCTAAAGGATAATCTGGTGTGACAAACTAGATCACATCACCATTCCTGATTACCACGAGGCTTAGTATAATTTTAATTAAACGACCCGAGGAGCTGTGAGTCACGACTTCAGCTCTCAGTGCAGCGATTAAATTCATCTGTAAAAAAAAAAGTTAAAAAATACAGCTCCTATGTGGTGTATGGACTTGTATACCTACTTCTTGTGAAACGATATGATAGGTCACACTCGACGAACTCTTTGCAGACAAGAAGAGATGAATCGTTTCCTATGATTAATTCTAAACATAAACATAAACACCTTTATTAACGCCATTTAGCAATTTTCAATTCAGCAATAATTCTCTTTCTAATTCTTTATAATTATGTATCATATAATAGTAGTTTGCGATGCAATTAAATGCCATATGGCACGAGGTAACGGCTTATAGTTTACTCACAACCTAACGTTATGGAATACTGTGCTGTTAATCATAAAATGATTTTTGTTGCTAAATCAGTTATGACAATAAACATCACTTTGGTTAATTAAACATTGCTTTAATTTTAAGAGATTATCTCCATCGATGTTATACCCTTTGCACCCCAATTTCCCGTTTATACCATTCCTCTTCATACTATTGTAGAAATATAATATCATTAAATTAAATATTGTCGTCGTTAAAAATTCTTCAACGGTATACCTACTTAACAAACAGAAAAAAAAAAAACATTGGAATTGTATAAAAGTGCTGAACAGTGAATAAATACCTCCAATAATTGAAGGTGTAGCATTCATTGTTACGATAAGGAAGCTATTTATTTAGGAGATTCCTTTGGCGATGCTAATGATGTGTGCACAGCAGGAGAGCGAAGTGGAAATTGTAATAAAACGTTCAGTTCAGATCGTCAATATTTGACGTTTTCCAGAAATAATTTGCGTGAACGAAACCACTTATAACTTTGACTTGAAAGTCCTAATTTTTAATCATAATAGGGACGAAGAAACGACGTTGATTTTTCCAAATAAACAAATTATACGAATGTTTAATTTTAGAGCTTCGTCGAATCGGCACCTGCGTGGATGGCTCTTGTCGTAAACGTCCCTTTATATTTCATTTCCAGAATGAATGGGCGTTAATTTTTCGGAAATTAGCAGCGCACTGGCTAAAAAATTCTACAAATTAATACAACATGGAAATATTTCATTATCGAGAGACTCTACCCTGAAATGAGTATACAGCTCACTATCAAAATGTTCCTCAGGTGAATCTAAACTCAGGCGATTTTAGTGTATAATTATATTATTCCAAAGTTGCTTGGTTTGGCTAGGATCACTAGGAGATGTCAATTCTGAAATTGTTATTTAATTATAAAAGCTAAACCGTTGAAGTGATTTTGATGAAATTTAGTATGACTTATGGTTTTATGGAGCAAAAAGTACAATACTAAAATTTGACTAAAAAAACTTGTGGCGTAGCAGGTCATGTTTTTTTTTTTTTTTGGTTTCACACCCTTTGAACTTCTATACGCCAATGGAATTAGAAGTTTTTAAGTACCGAGGGTAAATTAGTCCACCGATTTTTTACAAAAAAATACTCTCTTTAAAAGTCCTTTTCATAAATCTTTTCGTTTAGAGTTTAGAAGATAATCGGATTTGAATGTTGATTTTTATAGGTAGTTTCTTAATTTTTCATGGGATTATTTTGATTTACATAAAGTAGAAAAATTAATTTATATTTGAGCATTCAAATGCGATTTTGAATGTTCAAATGTTGAAATGTAAATTAATTTCATTATTTTATATGTAAAACAAGAAAATCCCATGGGAAAAAATACGAAATTTTCTATAAAAATCAACATTGAAATGCGATTATCTTCTAAACGATAAGGTTAGGCGACTTTTATAAAGAGTAGCTTTTTTGTAGACAATGAGTCGACTAATCTCCTTCCGGTATTTAAATTTTTTTTAATTCCATTGGCGTATAAGTATAAAGGGTATGAAACAAAAAAAAAACATGGTCTACGCCAATGAATAATATTATCATCATGAGTAATTTTAAATAGCTTCAGCGGCGTAGCTTTTATAATCAAAAAACAATTTTATAATTTACATTTTGGCATCTCCTATATAGTGGCCAAACCAAGCAATTTTGTACTAAGATAAGTTGACTTAATTCGACTTAGCTATAGTTGGACCAGAGATATAACGAAACGACTTCTGTCATTTTATCAATTTTTGGATTATTGAAATGTTGTTGAAGTCATAAAATATGACAGTTTAACAATTAGATCATTTCGTTATATCTCTTGGTCGACTATACACCCGAAGAAAATTTGGTAGTGAGCTGTAAAGTCAGTTCAGGGATACCTGTACAAGGGACCCTGTAATCGATTTGAAATCCGCATTATTACGTAATATTGTGTATTGTGGCGCTGTTTCCTTTTTCACTTTTTTGATCAATTCCGAGCTCCCTGAACAATGCGGCATAATTTATAAATAATGTCCCAACGCATCGCTTCAGTTTTATAATTTTACCTGCGTCTTTGTAGTCGGTATCGGGCCTGAAAATTTAATCTTGATGATGAAATTCCACTCAATAGGACAAAACAATGCTAATCTCGGTAATTTTCAGGCAATATTTTAAAGCGGTTCTTGATTTCATTTATTTTCACCGGTGAGAATATTTAACAAATTCAGGGAGTTGTGATGACTTTTATGCAGATTAATTTCTTATTATCTCTGAACAGGCTTGATGAAATTTGCTTCGGCTTTCATCTGGGTATATACACATCCCCGAGTTCCTTTTGCGAGCCGTCAACTTCAAGTCTCTTCTGCTTGATTTTCACTTCCAGCTTTGCTTATTTCACTGCATAATGAAATTTTTGAAATTAGGAAACCCCATTACAAACAATATGATTCAAACCCACGCAAAAGGCTTTGTTTGTATGTAAATCGTTGGATATTAAAATTAAAATTACCACCCCTATATAGTATTATTACCTGGACAACGAGGCTGACTTAGAAAATCGTCTGGATATACTACAGGTATTAATAATTTTCGAAAAATCTTTCTCGGCGTATGAATTAGCTTATATCATATTCACCCCCCCCCCCCCCCCTATCCGCCAGACCATCGCATGAAACATTTTTTTTTTAAGAAGTAGCGTCAAGTGTGTGTCTGTATAAATCATTAGACATTAATTTACTTTTTGGTTCTTACGTTTATTGCATCGATTTTCAAATTTTTATAGTTCATTTGAATATTTTTTTGTTAACTTTCTCAACTTTTAAGTGCAGAAGATAAGTATTTATTAAATTTAATTTGGAATTTTTGTCCCACAAGAAGTGGTGAAGAATAAACTAGTCGTTATCGTAAATCTTGAATGTTACATAAATTAGAGCGGTCTTATGAAACACTAGTTTTAGAACCCAGTATAGGAAAAAGTCCTCTTCTTCCGACTCATCTTTCAGGGTTTCTGGGATCAAGCCAATCGCGCACAGATCTGATGCCCGAGTGAGGTGGTGCACTGACCTCTTGGAAGTGCCTAGGTGGTGTTTTTCAATAATTAATAAAGATTTTGTTTCAGTTTTTTTAGACCTCCCTGTCAGATTAATAAAGGAACTATCAGTGGTATTCCTTAAGCGCCTGTCGCGGCGTTCATTGTCTCTGGATGCTGAGTGGTACTTCCTCCAAACCTTCGTAACCTCTGTATCCAACGCAAAGTTGACAAAATCGATGGGCCAATTTTTCAGACCAAAAATACTTGTTTCTGGATCTTATGTGAGAGGCCCAAATTTTGCGTATCAAAAACAGGAATTTATTATACAAATTGTTAGATGATGAACCAAATTCGGCTCAGGGATAAAAATGTTGAATGTTGAGCTCGCAGGGACGAAATGTCCCTGCTCGGAGGAAGAAAATGCTAAAATGATGGCTCAAAGGAGCAACGATGTTTGAGCTCGAACCAAATATGGATCTACCCAAAGATGAGCAGTTATGGAGGCGTCCTATTAAGGACTGATAAATTTTTAATAAAGAATAATTACTAAGTTAATTACATAAAGGACGTAAATGGACAGTGGGTGACCAACCTTTCAGCCCGACGCTTGCCTGATTAGTGGACCATTTACCATTGGTTGATTGAAATTAATAATTATTCTTGTAGCTTTTAGACAATCGTGTGAGCCGGGTGTGTATTCTACCTTGTCTTCTGACGAGCGAAGGTTAGGAGGACGATAGGAACGAGAGGCTCTCGAAGGGACGATGTCTTCTCTAGCGCTTAACAAAGGGCTGTTGACCTGTTGACACGTTCGCTTGGCTACTCAATTCATAATGTCTCTCCTCAGCTAATCCCGCTGCTTCAACGTAGTACGAACTTTTCTCTGTCCCATGTTAAATTAGTTGGGATTAAAGTTCTTGATGCACGATCGTCAACTCAGGGGAAGGGGTAATGTGGATAGGAGAGGCGGCATAGGATTCAAAATGAATACGAAACACAAATTTAGTTTTCGTAAAGATTTTTCAATATAATTGACAACAATAATTAAGCAGTAAATAATTAATTTTATAATTTATTCAATACAGAAATAATAATGGGAATATTATGTATATTAGATCTAATTTATAAGTAGCAGGTAGAGCTGGGGACGTTATAAAAATGGGAAAGAGGTAGGATGCGCACAGACGAGCTTTCGCTATCTCCGTCCGGTCAGTTATATGTAGAGTCCAGGAACCTAAGGTGTCCTTTTAGGAATTTTTTATGTACCTACCTAATCGGTTCCTGTAGTAGAAATAACCCGCCTTAAACATCACCCATCTCATGCGCGTCTCATTCCCAATTTTATGTGTCCCGAACTCTAACTCAGTAAATAATATTTGGATGCATATTTGATAAGATTAAAATGTCTGCGGAGTAAGAATAATTAATGCCCTTAGCCCTATAGGAGTATTCAAACATTGAAGAGTTTTCATGTTTATAGGTTGCATGATTTGAGTTAATTAGCCGTACAAGAACTTGGGGTTTGTATAATGTTTCATGAGGCCATAATATACTTTATACATTGTAATTTTGAACAATCAGTTTCGCCATTTTGAACAATCTGTTACGCCCTTTTGTTTTGTAAACCACCATACTAATGCCTATTCATTCATATTGTTTCGGCGCATGGTTATATTGATATTGTACTTCGTTCTTTGTTTTTAACTTATCTATTTGCATTTTATCGAACCTACTATGAAATCATAACTTTTTATAAGGCGGACTTGGTATTTTTTACTCCTCATCCTGATAATAAACATATTATCGGCACTTATAGTATTATCGTTAGCTGAATTTAGGGTAGAATCATAAGGTATTATATGGGGGGCCATGCATTAGTGTCTTTTCGATATAATGCTCTAGGGTTGCCGAATTTAGCGGATTTAGGTACAATATTTTATTTCTAAACTGAGACGACTGCGCTAAATATTCTATTTGTTAATTGACACCCTGTTACAAGTGCAGATTTCTCTTCATGCGGTGCTTAACCCCTTGCTCGGGATTTCTCGAAGGAATACAAGACAGCCAAGACAGCTGTGCTTTCAACGCTGAGAAAATTCCCTGTTACTACGTACTGCTAAAAAAAACACTTTTTCCAAAATTTTTGTACAGATAATTTCAAAAGAGGGCCTACATTAAATTTTTTTGGAGTTATAGGAACAAAGATTAATGACAATTATTCCACTGATACGTTATTGTTATTACAACCATTTGATTTCTCAAATATCGCTGTTTGCTATGGGATATTTTGTATCGAGGAAGGAAGCGAGAATGCACGTGGATAAATTTATCGATAATTCTGGTTGTTAATATGTTGCTATGGCAATGGCTCGATTCCTTGGCACTCTATTACTACATGCCACAATTCAGTTTATTATTTCGAAATATTTTATATGGAGGAAAAAAGTTTCTCGGTCTTTGCCGGGGTTTGAACCCAGGTACTTTCGAACAACAGTCTATCCACTAGGCCATGAACGCTTGTCAATAACGAATGCCATAACTGCTGATATATCTACCTACCGTTTTCCATTTGATTTTTATTAGAAATATTAACATAAAATACAAAAATTGTGGTTTTAACAATAATATGTTGCCTTTTTAAAAGGAATTTTGAGCTTTGTTCACTGTTAAAAATAACGTTTAGTTCCTATACCTACCCATCTATAATTAATTTTTTTTTAAGACCGACCAGATCCAAGAGTTTTCAGTCAACTTTCGTTTTTCTTATGGCCGCCATATTATTTTTTTATGTCATCCGATATTAAAAAAAATAATAGGAAATAATAATAAGAAAACCTAAAAAAATCGTCGAAATACGTCAACATTGTTAAAATACGCCGAAATAGTGCTTGTCTTATGGTTTTTTAATTTATCTATGAAATTCGGTCTAAAAAATTGTATTTTTTGTAAAGAAAAAAGAAGAATAAAATTGTTTAAAATTTATTTTTTGAAAACAATTTTTGGTTTTTATTATTTTTTTATACCGAACAACATAAAAAAACATAATGGCGGCCATAAGAAAAACGAAAGTTGACTATGGAAACTCCAGGATCTAGTCGACATTAAACATTTTTGAAATGTCACATGGGTAGCTCTTGCCGACTTGTGTAAGCCCACAAAAAATTATTTATTAATCTTAAATAATAAAAAAGATATGGCAAAAATTAGAAATATCGATTTTTCAGTTTTTTCAGGATATTTCAGGAACGGTCACAGATATTTTGTATGGTTTGACTGATTCGAGATGGCCACAAAATTCCGCGTCTTTTGTCTAGTTTAACCGAACCGATCCTGTATCTGTTAGCGTTAGGAGATAGCAGAGAAGGATATAAATGGTGCACACTGTATACTATGATTTATGTTTTATTATTGATTGGGAATATTTAAAAATTGCACGTACATACTTAGGTACCTAGTCAACAAATTTCGAATTTAGAATTTGAGTAGCTGTGTGAAATTTTGAATCTTTGTTCAAAAAATCTTTCGAATCTTTCAATTTTCGGCAAATTTCAAGAAAAGGTTATTCTATTCTTCTTTCGAGCCTGAGTTAAATCTGGCTTAATAATGGAAAACAATTAGTAAGTGTTCAAGCAAGCAGAGAATTTTGTTTTATGTATTAAGATTTTTTCCCCCCTATTGATACCGAGTTTTTGGCATCTATAAAGTTATACATCATGTTCTTGTTCTTTATTTTTCAAGTAAACTACTTCCTCGAACACTTCCTGTGTTATAATAATATTTTAAAAATTATTTAAACTAATAAAGAAGGAATTACGCAGCAATATTTCCAAGTTAAAATTTCAACAAGCCCCATTTTTAGTTCACAAAGTTAATGTCGTGAGACGAGGGGTAGGAGCGAATGTTTAATAGTCCTGTATAATTTTGGTAAATAGTCCTGCCGAATGTCTCACTTGCCCAGAACTGTTACGTCTCAGACCGCTCATGCTTGTTAATAATACGGATATCACCCCTCTCACAAGAACTCCGGCTTAATTTCCTATTTGAACAAGATCAGGTTACGGCCGTTTCGTCTGGGGGCGAATTTTTGATAGAAGATTTTGTTCCCACTGCGACCTGTATATCTGTCACATTTGTGTCACTTTATGTTATATCCTCTCGCGACGCTATTCTCTCGAAAACTTAACAACGAGAGAGATTATTCCTGAGCCTGTATTAATTAAAAATTAATCTCTTTATGAGGTAACTGGAAGGGATATGTCATTTATGATTCTCTTTTATGATTCTCCTAATAAACAAAACGGAACCCTAAAAATGATCTTTACGAGTATGCGAGCTAATTTTTAGGATCCAGTTTCTCCGTAGAGGTACTTGTTTGCAAAACGATCATTTATTTTTTTATAATCCATTTAGTCAGGGAGATAAACGTGTTTTTATTACTTAGATCAACTATTTATATATTTAAAAAAAAAATCTGTGGCTGAATGAGTTAGTACTCGAAGCCAAATTACCAGAGTGGACCAAATAATAAAAAATATATAACTTGAGTGCTAATGCATCTAAAAACGTCACATTTGTCGTAAATTTATTCTGTCGGGCTAGATTTTCTACATGTCTGATTCAATAAAGCGATTTTTTTTATCACGCGGTAGAATACCACAAAATCCATGCTTTCAGAAATTGCATATTCATTTCGCGAAGTCCGCACGGAAAGATGAATAAAAGTGACCTTTGTTCGTTGATCCCGTCTGTCGCAACCTCCAGGCACTATTCTTTATTATCCTTCCCCTGGCTTTGTGCCCATCCCTAAACCATGGCTCGAAGGATCTACGTGAGTTCCAGCCGTCTTTCAGGGGAGCGGAGACGTCTGCCTGATGTAATTTGTGTGCTCTGCTTCTTCCCGGGTTTGCATATTATACAGTGTGTACACGTACGGGCCTAAATAGTTTTGTCGCCTTTGTGCTACGTGAGGCTTAACTTTAAACGTAAACACATGCATGCATGCCTTAATTTATCCTATACTGTGACCTGCCCGTCGTGTTCCTGCGTATAAATTAGGTTGGCACGACGGGTCTTCTCTCAAAAACTTCGAATAGAATGTTAGATTAGAGAATTTACTCATTATAGGTAGTGAGTCGTGATGTTTTGATTTTTACTGATGATGTAGGTAGGTACTCTGTCTTTAATCTAGAGCTGACGTCATTATCTATTTAGAAATTCTCTTTTTTTACGAGCCATACGAGCGGTTAAGCGACTTTATCCGTCTATTTTAAAAGCGCAAGAGTGAAATATTTGTTTGCGGGTTTTCTGTTTGCTGAGGGAGAGTAGATAGCGAAATGGCATTTTAACCAGGATTATCTACTTTTTCCCTGATTAAATAAAGTCATTTAGTACAGCAAGTTGTGTCAACATTACATCAAACCGGTCTCGTAGATTAAAAAGAAATTAGGTACGTCTGACGACTAATGCAGTGCTCGCATTGAATTACCTACCTCTCGAAGCGAACTGAGTGTGTTAAAAATCGCAATCCGTTTTACCAGGTCTTTCAAATAGGATTCGTTTAATTTGTTAGTGGAAGTGAAACGTCACATTTATGTGGCTTTGCGTTAATGAACTCGCAAGTTGGATGGAAATTTGCAGCCTTGCAACTTAAATGGAAATAAACTACTTCCATGTGCCGATTTCTACCAGGTTTCGATTGTTTAAATTAGCGGTGTTAAAAAAATATGGTGTTAATAGTGATAACATGACAAATATTATAAATTACACAACCAAATCACATCGCAATAAAATAATAAAACGTAGATTTGTATTGTATGCGTTATTTAGGCATTGGACCGCTTGCTCCATCAGCCACAGTCCAAACTTTTGGAAGACCAGACGCAAGGTTAGATAAAGGCACACCTGACAAAAAAAGAATAAAATTCCCTGACGAATTTTTTTAACTAGCCGGTGGAGAGTTTAGAGAAGGCTCCCTTATAAAGAAAAACGACGTACATTTTCTCTCCTTTTTCCCCCCTTTTTATTTTTGTTCTTTTTTTGGTATTTTGAATTTTTTATTTTTGTTGTTATTTTTATCATAATTTGTTCTTTTTCCCTTTTTTCTTCCTCTTTCCCTTTTTTCTTTCTCTCTTCCTTTTTTCTGAGCCTCAAATATAGGAGCAGGGATTGTAACGTTGGTATGCACGTAGTATTATAGGTTCAATTATACAAAAACAGATACTTCGTCAACAAAGCACAGCAGAGCGGACAAACATCGCCACAATGCGAAAAAATTTACATTAAACAAGTTTAGCAAATTTAAAAAGTTTGTCACATCATCACCGTCCTCGTCACATCAGCAAGGCTATCCCCAAATTAGTCACAAAACCCGGAGAAGCTCGTAATGCAAAGGTAGTAAGAGTACATTTCTTGAATTCATGGCGTGGTATAGAACAATAGAATAGACAGAACAATCAATATGGTTGTCAAAGAGACCATACAAAAATTTTCCAGCAAGAAGTTTTCGACGCTCTTCAAGCGAAATTAAATACAACTGATCAAACGGTAATCAAAACCTCTAGCAGGATAGCACTTATTTTTGCCCTAAAATACTACAATTTTATTTATTTATTATTTTTTTTAAGATGCACATACACTGCAGGGAAATCCCTGTGATGCCCTGGGAGCGGTGCATGAGCGGAGATGTCGAGTCACGTTGACATTGAATAGCTGCAGGTTGTATACTTCGGGAAACACGCCCTTTGGAATGCTATTTCAAAGTGATGTGGTTCTATACATAAAAGAAGTCTGAATAAGGGTGATACGAGGTGTAACGAGCTGAACCTGATACGGATGAGCGTCTGCGGCTCGACGTGTATTTCCGCCCGGTCTAGTTCTAGGTGGGATCAAGCTGGCGGGCCACGTCTTTTGAACACTTTCCATAAACATATCTGTAAAACAGACTCAGGTCAGCTACTCTTCTTCGATGTTCGAGGGTGTCTAAATTTTTTGTCAAATCTGGGTCCCCAATCAAGTGGATGGCTCTTTTCTGAATAGAGTCAAGTAATCTCAGCGTATGTTTGGGAGCTGAGCTCCAAACATGTGAGCAGTACTCCAAGGATGGTCGGATTTAAGTCTTGTATAAGAGGAGAAGCTGTTGTGGTGTATAAAATTTCTTCGTGCGGAAGAGTGTTCCAAGTTTTTGAGAAGCACTCTTCGCCAGACCAGCAGCATGATCATGCCAGGACATATTCGCTCCGAGGCTCACTCTAAGTAAGCGAAGAGTTGACAATGGAGTAAGAGAGTGTTTCGCCATCACCATATCTGACTCCAAAACGTTGGCTTTTTTGGAGAAGATGACTGCTTGGGTTTCTCCAGCATTAAATTGAACTTGGTTTCTATCGCCCCAAGCTAGAATGTTTTGTATGTCATTGTTAACTATGGCAACTTCTTGCTCCCTGCTAGTCTGTGCGTCGATGGCAGATGTTCGCGCATCTAAGGTATACTTAGGTAATACAACAATACTAAAATTTAGATCTTACATAAGAGTAAAAAAGGACTTTCAACGAAAGAGTATTATTATTAAAGACCACCGTACAACACATATTGCTGCCTGTCCAAGAGATAGGATTTTTAAAAAGAAGAGTGTGGTCCATTCGATCAAAGGTCTTCGAGAAGTCGGTGTACACCACACATCCACCTCGCAACAAACTGCATAAAACACATTATTTGTGGCCGCCGTGCCGTTTCTCACAACATGCTGATACGGAGATAAAGACTGCTTCATCACAGGGTAAATACTGTACATACACCGACATCTCAAATATCTTGGCAAAATTGTTTTAAATTGAGATCGGCCTATAATTACTGGGATGTAAGAGCAGTGTCGCCACTCTTTAGAACGTGACATATTTAAGCCACCTTCCAAACACTCGGAAAGAACGAAGTTCTGAGAGATAAATTTGAACAATGTCAGCAGAGGTTCAAGAAGAACACGCCTGCAATCTTTTACCAAAAAAGCGGGAATCTGGTCAGCGCCAGTTGTAGCAATATTCTTCAATCCTCGCATGGCTTTATCGACCTACTCGAACTACAACGTAGGAACCCGCACATGTGAAGAAGAACTCACAGAACCCTGATGATGAACACCACCCACACCCGCATCAGAAGATGAGTATAATATTATGTACTGTTGAAATACGCATAAAAGCTGTCAACTATACGTTGACATTTAATTGACGGTAATTGACATTGACGGCAACATGTAATTGTTCTTTGTTTTCGGATTCCATCTCGTAGAGACAGCGGTCACGTGACCTACCACTGAACTGGAAATCATATAGCTAATAACATGCACACATGTCTGTAACATCTCTACCAAGCGACGACGTCTGCCGTGCACGATATCACTTCAATTAGTGGACTCTCGTATTATAATAGGCTTTTTTTATTTTGTTTTGAAGTTTTATAGGTATAAACACTCATTACAATTTAGGAGTTATTCTTTTCAAAATTATTAACAAAATTGGAAATCATTGAAGGCCTAGAAGCAACCGAGCCGATCTGATGAGTATCGGGCTGCGTAGACGAGCAAAAGTTTGAAGGTAATAGGTAATAATACTAAGGACAAGTATTTCAAATATGACTTTACAAACCCGTCTATCGAGACCATCACATTGTTGTGGGTGTTCTATAGGGAACGATCAATATTAAACGCATTCCAGTAGTTGGAGACACGGGACATAAACTCATATACTCGCCCACGGTGTTTTATAGTCACTCGGTAAGTGATTATCGTTAGTAGGAAAAGGGACAAAAAAGTGTAACAATGGTACAGAAAAGCGATGAGGTTTTAAGTTAAAAGGATTCTGGAACGCAAGAAACAGACTTAAAACAAACTCTCCAGACAAACAAACGCCTTTAGTGATGAAGTGATGGCAGTGCCCACGATTTCAGCTAACTCTGTAGTAATATATTTCTTGGAGTAATTGAATTGAATCGCTACAGCAGCCAGTTTAAAGATAATATTATTACGGCAGTCATCAATTAATTCAAATTAAGAATACTTTCTTAGGTGAAGCAAATCTTATGTTATTTACCCCACCAAGCTCCCACCACCATAATTTTTCTTCACCTAAGAGTCTTAAGACAATGTTCCCAAAAATATCGTAAGTTGTTTAAAAAAGTATAGGTAGGTATCTAGGCCACCGGTATGGATTTACATACTATAATGAATTCGCTGTTTTCTCTGTATATTACAAATTACTCATGCCTATAATTAAAGCAATAAAATTCTGGAAGAAAATAAATAAAAACGAAGTAATTTTATTAAAACATACTTTTTCCATTATGATATAAACATAAAGTAAACACGGAATTTATCCCTAAAACAATTTTAAAACCCACTTTGCAAAATTCGGTTCCTCGAGTAAGTTTCCTCGCCGCTCTTATAAATTATCTGATTAAAGAATATATGAGGGTATTTGCATTTAAATCAAGTTTATTTGGTATGCCAATTTATTAAGAGCTAGTGCATTCTTCTGTTTTGTTTTCGCCGAAGTGAAATCCGAGAAAATTTAATTAAATCTTCGGTTAAGATAAGACCCCGCCTCCGTCTGAGCTGTTAATTCAGGATTTCACTGGAACGTCAATATTCAGTGGAAATGCTTTGTGCAGAACTGATTCGCCTTTCTAATTGGTTCAAGGCATCAACCGACAATATTCCCAATTCTCATGACCGTAGCTAAACGTGTTTGTCGAATTCGATTAAAGCGGGGGTTGCATTTACGTGAAAACTAGTGTATTATTCCCTATCATGCCAAATCAAATTATCCCGAGCACCTTTTTTGATAAAAGAAATCGAACCAAAGACCAAATTAACATTATTTGATACCTAAAGTGGGGTCCGATGTTCTTTCGTTAAGTTTAGAAACACTTGGCATTTTATAAAACCTAACGAATCATATTTGTCTGGTAAATTTTAAAAAAAGACGATCTTTAATGTTTATTAAAATTTATGTTTTGAAACCTACTTCGTAGAATCTCAAGCATATTGATGGATGTTAAAAAAATAGAGTAGAATTTTTAAAACATTGGTGTTTTAAAAATTTTACTCTATACTGATGGACATTATACATGATGTTACACGTGTTTCGCTACTTTTAAAGTTAACTTCGGACATAATGTAAATGAACAAAATTATTGACATAGTAACATAGCAACAGTATGATGTTTTTCATTTATTTTTTGTTTAAGGCACTTTTTTATCAATATTTTTTTTTCGTTCTTCATTTATTTGTAAGCAGCGTCTTATTAATGTTAACGAACATGCGAACATGACAAGTTTGCCATACATGCCAACATGCCAAATTATGCATGTGTATTATTTTCCTTAAAAGTTAAAACATGTCAAGGAATTTCCCCCATCATTTATGTTACACATAAACCTAACTCCCTGAATTCATTTCAAAAACATTCATTGTAAGTATGTACCTATCTACCTATAGCATATCTTGAATCTTGTGCAGCGAGCCATGCTGAAAAAAAAGTAAACGAACTATATGATCCCTAATCCTCGATTTCTTTTTTTTATATCCAGAACATCAAGCTAACATAAATAATAAGATTTAAATCTCAAATAATATCGATTGTTTTTATTTGAGATACCTAGGTACATACACAGTATATCTTACATTAGGAAATGTTATTTTATGTATCTCGTGGGATTTTCGTACTCCCACTCGTTACACAAAATAAATAATTTTCCAATTGCATGTTTACATAATCAGCTTTTACTTAATTACTTTACTTTACCTATTTCGTTGTTGTTAAGTGCATCACCTCATTTCAGAAATAGAAGCCAACAAATAGAAGCCATTTGAACCAAAACATATATGTATGCGGAATAACTAACCCCGTTTGTATGTTTATGCTAAAACATCAATATGCACTGTAAAAACTGAGAAGGGCATTTTACATTGAAAATCGAGGGTCCATTTGTTGCCAGGGATTTTCCTGGTAATAATACATACTGTATGAAATATTTCGATATTTTCTGTAAATTTACATATTGTTCATACCTACGATTTCCATAACAATTATGATATATATTCCAGAAATTTATGAATATTATTCTAAACGGATATGTAATTATTTCAAGAAGATGTTGTAATTTTTTCCAGAAGTTTATGGAATTTATTCCAGATGTTTAGGTAATTTATTTCAGCAGTTTATGTATTTTAGTCCAAAAGATAATGTAATTTATTCGAGAAAATTATGTAACTTATTCCAGAAATTTACGTATTTTATCCACAAAGTTGTGGAATTTATTACAGAAAATAATGTAATTTATTCCAAAAGTTGATGTAATTTAATCCAAAAATTTATGTATTTTATTCCAGAAAGTTATGTATTTCATTCCAGAAAGTTGTGCGTGTGATTTATTCCAAAAATTTTTGTATTTTTGTTCAGAAACTTGTGTAATTTATTGCAGAAACTCATGTATAATACCTCCAAACATATTATTATTGCAGGTATATTTTCCAGAAGAGTGTGTAATTTCATATTCACCATTATTTTTCAAATGGTGAATACGGAACTGCAAAAACTTCAAGAAAAACATAGGTACATACACTTTTTGAATACCTATTACGTTGATTTCTTCAATAAATTGCACATGTCCCTGAAATAAAATGCATAGGTACCTAACACTTTTAAGCTTTGCGGTAATTGGATGTGAAATAAAAATGAGATATACGAAACTCAATTATTGAAAAGGGTTTATTGTTTAATCAAAAATAATGCTTCCAGATATCATACAGATGTCAAGACGGAACCACTTAGGTACTGATGCGTAGAGCTACATAATAAACTAATAGGAGTTCAATAAGATGTGCATAAAAATCACAATAATTGAAACATTACAATTAAAAAAAAAAACAAAAAATATTTTAGTAGTCGACTACTCATGCAAAATTAGGTATACCTTTATAATACATAGTGTTATGTAAGTAAGTATATAACAAATAATCATATAAAAAATATATAAAATAAAATTAGATTCTGTAGTTAAATAAATAACATAATAAATAAAACATAAGTAGGTACACCTACTGTCTTACATATCGTAAGCAAAATAAATTAGAATTCATTGTTCATAAATAAAATAATAAATAAAGTAAACAAATATATAGTCATAATCTCTTCTGACTATCTTCTTCGCCTGACTCTGAATCTTGTTTAATCTTGTTTAACCAGCAAGTTTTCTTATGAAATTTAGAACCTTATTTTTGACATTTTTTGTCAACGCTTTCGACCCAGTTTCTTGGTGTATTTTAAATATATATCTTTGTATGAACTCAAATGTGCAAGCACATTGTTTAGGATAGCAAAGATTAAAATTGAAATAGAGGGCGAAAGCCATTAAAAAAGTATTTTCAAAACTTATAAAAGGTCCAATTCTCTTTTTTTCTATTTCTATTAGGTTTTCCTTATCTGAAAACATGAAATTTAAATAATGTATTCAAAAATATTTCAACTGTAATTGCTCATACCGACTCGAATGATGCATGGTGCTGGTATTTTCACCAAATTATTATTATTTTGAACCTCATCCATAATCTGAAAATAAAATAAGAACTATCAGACTAACTATAAGTACATACCTATTCTAAGAAATTACAGTAAAAATTAAGGAGTAAAACTAAGGTTTTTTTGAGACTGAAAAATGAAGCACAAAAACACAGCCACAAAAAAGTGAACTGTTACTTCAGATGAAACATGTTATTTTTTCTTCAAACGTCTGACCAAGTCAAACTTGAATTTTTTAATTTAAAAACTTTTTTGGTACAAGAATATTAAGACTTACCGCAACATCATAAATTACATTGGAAATATCTTCTTTAAAATAATTCGCTACAATTTTCAAGGCACACATTATTATGTCATCTTCCTCGGGCAATGTTGTTCTCTTGTCGTTCTCCCCAAATTGTTTAATTCTTCTCGATTTCTCGATAATGGATATGTCACGAATATTTATTTTTGTTAGCATTTGAAAATGTGTAAATATGCCTTTTTCTGTAAACAATCCTGGCCATTCTTCAAAAACATCATTAATAGTGTGTGTGTCATTATTGATATATTGCCTTTGGTGTGGAAACGTTTCCTTTAGTATTTCAACAAATTTTGGATCATCTTCAGAGAGACTTCTCAAAACAATTATTTTGTCATCATCACTGGTGCCGGTAGGTTGTTCTAGAGGTGGCTGCCAATTCGGACATCCTACTCTTGTGTTGGCAATTAATTTGGTTTTTTTACTGGGAATAGGACTTTCTGTTGCATATTTTCTTTTATTTGGTCGATTTAGGTAGTTATTTCGGTCTAGAAGTTTGGTATATAAAGCCTCGTAACCATTTCCCAGAACGACATTATCTTCGTCGTGTGACTGGAATGATGCTTCATATTTTTGCACCATCCTTGAGGCCACTATTTTGAAAGCTTTGGAAGGCAAATTTGTCTTAATCTCCCTCATGGAATCGACTACATTTCTGACAACTTCGTTTGTTAATCTCGACAAGCGAGTACCTGCAATTTTTATACCGGAATATTATAGAAATTACTCGTATTAATCAGATAAAAACATTGAAAACAAAAAAGCAATCATACACACATAATATACCTTACCTTTTTCCAACTCTGCAATAAGTTTTTGTGGCGAACTCGCCCAAATGTCGAACTGTTGCCAAAATATTTCTGAGTTATTATCTACTATCACCAATGGAATGCCTTGAGCTATTTGATTCATGTCTTCATTGAAACAATCAACCGGAATATCAGACACGCTGCTCTTACTACTAACTGTTTCAGTAGTGACTGTGCTGATGGATCGAGCACTATCTTCCGGCATCCAAATTTGATTACTTTCCAACAGTATGATGGGTTCATCTTTCACAAATAGCAGCTCTTCGTCGTTTTCAAGTCTGGTTCCGTCCCTCTCAACAACCAAAGAAACTCCATTTACATTCAACTTTTCAGAACCTGGAAAATATGCTTTTTTAATTTGCATCTCGCTTCCAAGAATATGGTTAGCAGTTTAATAAAAATTAAGACAACGACTCACCCTTCAAAACCACCTCTGTGTAAATATCATCGCTTGCTTTAACGGTAACAAATCGTTTTTTAATTCTATATACATCCCATATTTTGAAAATATAAGATTTAATATTTTCCATAGTGCCAATGAATCCTAATGAATATTAAAATGATCAGTGCGAATTATTTATATTCTGCAGATCACTGAAAAAAGAAAAATATTTATCGACTCCAGTATTACACATTATAAAACACATGGAAAAGAGTTTACGAAACACATTATTCTGAAAAATTAACAAATAACATTTATAACTTATAACTGGGTGATCGGTCGCGATTACTAACTGAAACTTTTGATTGAAGTTTTATTATAGGTTGAAAAAAATAAAACAATAAGAGAAAGCTTCACGACAAAGAAATATTTATAGGTAATTATATTTGGCTAATATAGGTATTTGGCTAATATTGCTGTCCGTTTTTTGAGGCTACCTGAAAATCTCGCTTAATCGGTTAAATAATAAGAAATGCCAATATTTATACACAGCAATAACCTTCAAGTAGTCAGAATTATACTTTTCAAAAAATTGAAGATTTTGTGCAATAATTAATTAAGGCAATAATTAAATAATTCTCACTAATAATGCGCTTCATTCCATTAGGTCAAACGGAGATGATTTGAAATAAAAATACGGTATGTTTTCTATGACACACCAAATTAAAGCTTCATGGCATAAAAGGCTATTGTATGAACAGCAAACGTTGACATTATTATTGTTCTTAGCAGCTGGAGACAAAACATAGAGACCCAAATCTTCATCATAATAAATTTCAAGTTTAAAACCAACAAAAAATATTGTTGTAAACTTATTATCAATGAGTATTTTTTGTATTTTACATATAACATAATTTTGTTCTTCGGTTTTGTCCATACAAACATGCATATCTTTTTTATATACATTACCCCTGTACTCTACTTCATCTGACAGAAAAATCGTTCCATCTAAATTGCAAGACTTGGAAATTAGTTGTGCATAGGCGGAGGAAAAGTCACTTTTGTTGTAAACTTGAGAATGCTTTGAATAGACATTTATGTTGAAAAGGGAATCTTGAGAAATGCACAAATTTTGAAGTAACTGGTGTTTTTTTGTCAAACTAAGCAACACATTTTTAAAGTTAGGACTATGTCGTAGAACTGTTTTGAAATAATTATGTTTGCCTTCAAATCTCAAAGTCCATAAATGACGTAATGGCCCAAACTGTCGTATTAAATAAGGGTAATGCAATAAATAGTGGTGTTTTGGTTTTAGAGGTGTATTAGAAAACAGTTCTGTTCGGTATTCAATATATTCAAAAATTAGTTCTCTCAAAAGTGAAATCTGCCCAACAGAAAGTTTGAAACTCAAACATAAATTACAAATTTTACGAAGAATAAGCAGCATAGCCCAATATTTATTCGAAGTGTTCATCAAGTTTAAAACCAAAAAAGGAAAAATATTGACAAACTGTATATTTTGGTGCGCAGTGCCACCAACTTTATCACTTTTTTTAATCGGGGGAATGTTTAGTTTATCTTGGTCTGGCAGCTTCAGATTTTTAATCCTTGAATTGAGAATTTCGTAAGTGAAAATTTTATCTTTTACAAGTTTGTTAATAATTAACATTATATCAGATTGAACTACTCCTTCAAAAAGATCATGGGCTAAGCATGGAGGCAAGCCAGGGTTAGAAACGTGATAGTAACTTAAATCATTTAATTTTGAATCAGATTTAACGCCGCGATAAACTGTTCCTAGAGCAGCTACGGTGTAAGTATCTAAACAATATGAGTTTTTATTTCTTAATATTATACTGTCATTATACTTGGCATTCGTAAACTCTTTAGCATAACAATACCGGCAAAAATAGTTACTTGTATTGAAATTTTGCAAAAAACCGCCAATTTGATGACTGCCAAGATTATCTCCAACCATGGCAATAAGTGTGCCCTTGATATTAACATTCATGCAAGTTTCAATGCCAGTAAGTTCTAGATACTTTATATCATTTATTATTGGTTCTAGGATATTTTGAAATCCAAAAATATTAACATCACGATCGTAGCATAAAGCTACCAATTGAATATTATCTAATTTTGATCTGAGCCATGGATATAGATTCCCTAAAACCATATATATTCCAATTACTTTATGTTTTTTCTTACTACTGCCTAAAGGATTACACAGTTCAAATGCGTCTTGGAACAATATTAATCTTAGAGCGTGAGGATTGTTCAGAAAAAATTCGTTGCTTTTATAAACAAAACCATCACAAATGTCTGAAAGAGTTTGTCGCTCTATGCTGATATCACGGAAACACATGTCAAAAACATTTTTATTTTTCAGCATTGTCCTCAGGGTTTTCAGAATCGGTACATAGTAAAAATAAGAAGTCTCTTGATTACCTTCAGTATTTTCTTTATTTAGTTCTATTTTAATAGGATGTATGTAATTCTGACTACTCTCATAAGACTTAATTCTACTAAAATTCGATCTGAGAATGCCGCTTTCTGAATTTAAGGCTTTATCAAATAAACTTTTTTCAATAAGGTCTCTGTTTATTTCAATGTTTGCTTCTCTGATTCTATTTAAAATAAATTGGGAATTCAGTTTATCTAAATCTCTCAAAGTATTGGTTAAAATTCCCAAAGAACTTTTCGACAAAAATGATTTTGCTTCCAAATTTTGATATAGAGTTGAAAATAGACTCAAATTTTGAGTCTCTAATTCTTTTGAATCAAACTCTTCAATTTGTATCGTATTCTCGTTAAAATTTTCTACACTTGAACTTTGAGCGTTTTGATTTGGACAATCAGTTTTATTACAATCTTGTGTCGACTTTATTTTTGTTTTAAAAAGGGGTTTGAAATGATTCCTCTGTTTATGTTTATCAAGAGCAGCTACTGACTTATATAAATAATTAGGTTTTTTGCAAATTAAACGCATGGGGCAATCAACAGGTGTCTTATTTTTTATATGAGTAACAGCATGTGAAAACAAGGAATCTACGTTCCTCGATTCAAAGTTGCATTCTGTTACTCCACAGTTAAAAGCTTCCTTAAGATCATCGCTTTTTTTAGGTTCTTGATGCAGTCTAAATATATGACTTTTAAAAGTCGTATATGTCTTGAATGTTTGGTAGCATTCTGTAAACATGCATTTAAAAAGTTTTCCTTTTTCACACCTGTGAAAGTACTGGTGTAAATTGTACTTTCGCAAGCATGAAAAGCAGTGTTTACATGAGTTGCAAACGAACATTATTCCATTCACTGAATGTATACAAAATATAAGTAACGACGCAATAATTATTGAAATTTTAACCAACTATTTTGTTAGGTACCTATAATAGTTCTAATAAAAAAATAGGTTGGTACTTACCTGTTACCTCTTGATAATAGGTCCAGCTCCCAATAAATATTATCAAACAGTTGGTTGTTCGCCTTCTGAAATCGTCTGTATAGTACGCACTTCGCACTTCCTGGCTACGTATTACGTAATGAATTCAAACAGAAACCGAGAACCGAGACGCTCGCTCTTGAAGCCGATGGGATCGGTTATTCACAGAAATACTCGGTAATTTTACATTTTTTAATGAAAATTATCAACACTTTTATAATAATAAATATTATTATAATGTGAATTCACATCCGATGATGCGTTATTCCGTAGATTCATGTCAATCTACATTGCAGTATGTATTTGTTGATAATATAGTTATTTAATTTCTCATTAAAAATTTGGGTTACTTTCAAAGGCTGGTGTAAAAATAAACAATTGCTTGTATTTTTACAGGTTAATTACACAAAATTTTCTGTGAATTTACATGAAATTTTGGGATATAGTATATTATTTCGTGAATTCAGGTGTATTTACTTTGCAGTATGTATTTTTTCGGGTAATTATTTATTTATCCATTAAAAATTGACGTATTCTAAATTTCCAATGTGAAAATCAACAATTTTATGTATTTTCACAGGTAAATTCCACAAACTTTCAGGTGAATTTACATAATCTATAGTTATTATTCCATATATTCAGGTATATTTGCTTTCCAGTATGTGTTTTCCACATAATTATTTAATTGTCCAGTGAAAGTTGAAGTTTTTTTAAATTTCCAGTGTGAAAATAAACAATTGTTTGTGTTTTTACAGGTAAATTACACTAACTTTTAGGGGAATTTACTTAGATTTAGTATTATTTCCTATATTCAGGTGTATTTTCTTTGCAGTGTGTATTTATTCATATCATTGTTCAATTTTACATTGAAAGTTGAAGATATTTTAAATTTCCATTGTGAAAATAAACAATTCTGTATAAGTTCATAGAAAATGGAGTGGATTTTACAGAGAATTTCAAATTAATATTACATCCATTTTTTACAGTGTGACCTATTCCAGATATCGTATCGCATCGTCAATAACAGAAATGGTCTATACGCCCATGCACCTAATTATTAATTAATAATTTGCGATGCGTTAATAATTATCCGCCTATATACACTTCCAGCATAATTAGTCTCTCTTGTATTCATACAAGTATGCGTTCTGATTTCGACGTCAGTTCCATGTTTCGGATCCCCGACAATCGCTTTGCCATGGAATCCGCATATGCATATAAAGTGAAAAATAATAGGACGTGGTGGCTGATTTAGCGGTTCTTGTTATGAAGGCAAATTAATACTGTTGATTTTTTAGGAATTTATTTTCCTAACAAAGGCTCTCAACCCTTTTCAACACTTTCGAAACATGTATGTCAGAGAGCGGTTTCACCCCAACGCCAGGAAATTTTCCGCGTCCCACATTCACCCGGGGGTAGTCATCTTTTATAAAATGGGTAAACACTCAGAATTCATGTTGATTCGTTAAAAAGCATTGTTAAATCAATGACCAGCTTTTATTGACCTTAAACGAACGATTAAGGGGTGAGAATTTTCCCTGTATAGCTTATAATATTTTACAAACAAGAGTAGAATCTTTGCTTTTAGATGGTTATAATAAAACATGCAGGATCAATCCTTTCTTTATATACTTCTACAGGATGTCGCTAAAAGGTACCACCAACGCTCTACCACAGATTCCCGAGTACAAAATATGCCGATTTAACCGAAATTATCTATTTCGAAAAAAGCACCCTTTTCAAGATACAGGCCCTTAAAAGGGAGTCAGTCAAAAACACTTTTTCCAGGATAAGTCAAAAATGGATTAACTGAGAAACTTCAAAATTGCCTACCACTATTGTTAATAGACTGCATGACATAATTTTAGAAACAATTAACAGACAGGCTGTTCTTGTTTTTGATGTCACTCTTTACTTTCTACTTTTTGGAAATAGATAATTTCGGTTAAATCGGCATATTTTGTACTCGGGAATCCGTGGTAGAGCGTTGGTGGTACCTTTTAGCGATACCCTGTGTAATCTTTCTATAATAATTAATGATACATAAATGATTAAATAATTCATTGCATAGGTATTCCAACATCTGGAATAAATGCGCAAAATATTACATGACGTCCGACGCAGATCTGGGCAAAGCTCTCGACAAAAGAGCTTGAAGCCATAAGTCCCAAGACCTGTTAAGAAGGAGTTGAAAGCCCAAAGCCACAATTCCTTTTTAAACATGAAGAGCTTTGCAATTCCCAATTCACTGGAAAAGGGATTGCAGCGAAAGCCACAAGCACTTTTGTAAAGGATTTGAAGCTTTATACGGGCTGGAAGCTCTTAAGAATAGCTTCAAGCCTTTGAAATATCTTGTCAACGCTGAGAATCAACTCGACAAAAAATCGCAGATCGCGGGGCAAAAGATCGATTCAAAAAATTGAGAATCGCCGCTCAAAAAGATCAATTCTTTTGTCCGTACCTACATAATAATAAATCGGACATCCTTACTCAAGACCTCCCACCGTCTTCCGTCTTCCCAGCAGCAGGATGCGAATTACGAGTTGCAACTCGCAAGAATATCCACACACTTTTGTTTTAAAGAGCTTCTTCTGCAAATGCAAAAGAGCTTCCATTCCTTTTGAGGGCGTTATAAGACCCAAGAGCTTTGAAAGCCCTCAGAAGGAATAGAAGCTTTTTTGCATTAGTCACAATTCCAAAGCTTCTTATAAAGGAATTGAAGCCCAAAGCAACAAGCCTTCGTTTTAAAAAGAGCTTCAAGCCATGAAATCGAATTTCCTAAAAGGACTTGAAACTTGAAACCCTCTTTAAAGTCACCAGCCCTCAAGCCGTGCCCAGCTCTGGTCTGACGTCATTACTGTCGCGTGTCTCAGTCTGAAAAATCAATCAAACTGATCTAGTCACTCATCAGTTGGAATGCTTGAAAGGTAACGCTTTACATTTTTCCAGGTGAAAACGTGAGCCGACGAATACCAATTCAATGAAGCAGTCTATATATTTTGAAACTGCCACGTACTTAATATGCATTAGTTTCGACTCTTTGATCCTACGCTCGGAGGATAATATTTACTTAATTGATTGCTTAGATGACATTTACTATATTTGCGTTTCTTTTTCAATTCAGCACTTTGTTGTTGGGCTTGTTCCGTACCTTTGAGAATGATGTACAAAAGATGGTCCATATTATGATGTGATCGTTAACGAGCACGTTTCGTTGTTACCCGTCAAGGCTTGATAGCGCTAGGGCTACAATTCAACCCAGGATTGTTGAATACAACGGCATTTATCGCATGCAAATGCGACTGACGCGGTCATAAAGCTTCACACCCCATAAAATGAAGTTACTTCGTGTGTGTAACAATAATAACTTGTGCTGTTTTAGGTGTGTTTTTTTAGAGCATTTGATTTATTCTCTCTCTCTATAAAGCCGCGGTGTTAATAACGTTTTCGTGTTTCGTTTTGCTTGCGAATGTAAAACGGCGCTATAGATGCGAGTTTTATGAAATATACGTGTGTATGTAATTCGCTCGATATTGGTATACACAGGCCCGTTTTAGCTGGTTCTCATGTTTATGTTCCAGTTCAAAAAACGAAGTTTTAATAAATTGTTGGCAACTGGTCGAACTCGAATTTAATATTCTTACACATATGTTTCGTCAGCATCGGGTATCAAAAGCGACGGTGTGGTCGGTTGATATTAAATTTCAAAAAGCTCTTCAAAAGAAATGCAAATAAAAAACTCTTGCTGTTTACTGATTTATTATTCATCGTTGTTCCTTGTTTGTCTATTTCTTGCGGGCATGGAATCAGAATCTAATGCGTTGCATTTTAATAGCATTTTTTTTACATAAATGAATTACCCAGTAAAAGATGAATAAAATTTTAATTCATTGAAATTTACTTGTTTTAAGACAGCGTCTGACGAAAATTCAGAGAGTTGTGGGCGAGTTAACTGCAGGATAGTCGCACCAATAGCAACAACTGAAAGGCCTAGGCCTACTTTTATACAAAACACATAATAACTTGACTGCAATGTCACAACAATTAATTTATATTAGCACTTCTTGCATCCTTCCAATTTTTTAAAATCACTTGTGAAAAGAGCTTTCATAAAGTAATGAAAAATCGTCCTGTCATCCTCAAGAGGGAACAGTTGCGTTATTCTTTTATTGGTTCTGAGCTCACCCGTGCTTGTAGGATGATGTGTGTATGCAAACAAGCTTCCACATTATATACGAGTAATATAACAAATTGTCCTCAAATCTCTTGGCGGTTCTGTTATACATGTCAGTCAGTGAAGGATAAATGCGTGTTTCAGAAATGCCATATATGACGGAGGAAAAGATATCCAAGAGGCAAAAAAGCACTAAGGCCGCTGAGCCACGGGAATTCGCGCAAAGACGTATAAAGCATATTTAAATTCAGAGAAGAGGTTGAGGCGGATTCTGCCATCGTTTTGTACAGGAACACAATGGCAGCGAGTTGACAGCAGCCAGCAGCTTCGGATGAAGGCAAAATCTAGAACACATAATGGAAGGGAATGTGAAAAAGGCAGGTCATTGCTGCCGAAATTATTATCCGAGAGGAAAAAGTTGTCATTCGTTATATGAAAAAAGTATCATTATAAGAAAGGTGCATGCTCGATCTGTGAAGAGTTTCCCATTCATATTTTTTAAATTTAGGTACCTATCTGTAACTGTATACGGGTATGTAATTTGAAACCGAGCTTGAAACGTTTGCCTTTTAGTTTAAAAATATACTGCTTTCAAATTGAATTGAAATGAGAACATAAAATGGAATAAAAGTCATAAAGTGGTCATGTTTTCGTTTTTAATTTGAATGTTTTATGTCCCTTGTGATACCAAGAAGATACAATTTTTAATTATTACTGACTAAATTAATTATGTATTAACCGGCTTTATTACATTAGTATATTGACCGGTTATTCTTTATTTAGGTGTATTATGGATAAAATAAATAGTGTCCCAAATATGCGAATACTCTTGAGGGGTGATTCTACATAATAAGCTCCAATGACATATTTCCCAAAATACAAAATTGGCGACGGTACAGGCTCTTGAATATTGGTTTTCATATCAAAATTTTTTTGAAAAATAGTTTCACTCGATGACGGCTAATTTTGCCATAATGCAAGAAGAGATCCTTTTTGGAGGAATATTTTTTCCTCTTCAACTAGCTATCAAAATTTCTATCATGTACCTATCAAACAAAAAAACTTATAATACCTTAGTTATAATAAATTAAAATCTTGGTTACTCAACCATTACTTGCCATTGAAGAATTCACATCAAATTTACGATAACAATGTAGAAAAATATTAAATAGATGTGTGTCAAATGTGGAAAGTTTGGACATCCTGCTATAACATGTAGGTATTATAACATGTAACTGAATTATTCTAACTTTTATTCTAAAGAAACTTTTTTTACTCAGATACCTACTACGATTTTGTATGACCTAACATTTATTGAATAACTTAATTTATATTAACATTAATAATTTCATACATTCATCCTTAGATTACCAAAATCATGAAATCCTATTTCAAGTTGGAAACATACAAACAACTGATGATTTAAATATTCTGGATTTTCCTGCAGGGATGTAGGATAATTGGCAACACCGTGACAGGTACTTCGTTTCTCCTTTTCGTCCTGCAACATCTTGTTGACCTTCGCATGTGGACTGACTTTCTAACAAATAGTTATTTCCTCGTTTCCGGTTGTGGCTGCTCTTCAGCCCGGACGAGATGTTATTTATCCACGGCAAACCTATTTTTCATACTGAAACGTTCCCCGAAGCCCATTTATAACACTGCCATTTGTGATCAGAATCAACTAGAAGCTTTCTCCCAAGCATCTGCAATTGACGTCCAAGCCGAACAGCTTCCATAATAATATGTGGGGACATCTTCTTCGACACGATGTCTACAATATTTTGTATTAGAAAACTTGGCAGATACAACTTTAATAAATTTGAATTTAGATTGATTTTCACTGGAAACCTGATTTCTGATAAATATGAATGTGGCTTGTTACATTGCACCTTATAAAAGCGTAAATTTATGAAAATGTATTGTTTCGAAGTTTGCTTGCTGCGATCAATTTTTTGTTTGGATGTTAAGTTTGTTTAATTAATTCTTGTCGTCGCAGTTTTAATTGAAAGTTAGGACAGAATAAAATTGAATGATCTTACTGGGTCAATGATCGTCAACATTTCACATTTGAATAAAATCAAATAGGTGGCAGAGTTAATTGACGAAGACTCCTCATCGATACACTTCACGTGAAGTTAATATAGTAACCTTGTCATACTAAAAGATGGGCGCAGTGACCATCTTTTGACCATCATCAGTGACCGAAAGGACGCTCTACAATAAAAAGAATCCTTTCTATGTACACGCACTTTCCCATCATTTTGGCTCGAATTTTTCCAGCCACTGCACCACTATAAGTTTAATTCATGGTTATAATAGAACTTTCTTTTAGAATCACAACTTTCTTCAACATCCCCGATGTATAACTTAATCAAAGCTTGCCATAACCATATGCTACTGTAATAGTGGAGTTTATTTCTTAGTTTTTCTTTTGAATAACGTTTTAAAATTTAAGTTAACCAGCCTGTTAACTCGTCAACTTTACCCTATTATACTTAGTGAACTTCCCGTTCCGGTACTTCGTGCATGTGACATAATCTGGCCTGTGTGAAGTTAAACGCCTGACTTTGTAACAGTTTCAAGACTTTTGTTGGTCTACAGTAGTTGCAAGTTTAAGCTGTTCATTGTAATGCGCTTTGCTATAATTTTCCAGGTTTAGTAACTGCATTAACACGAATTGTCTACACAGCAGTTAAATTACCTAACAAGGTTTAGATATTCAGGGCTTCACTAATGCATTTGTTGAATCGTTTCATAAAGTTGTCATTTTAGTTTCGAAATGACATTCTGTTACGCATAAGTGCTTTAAAGTGGCATAAATGATAATTGAAAGCAAATTTTCATGAATCTGTCACTTGGACGATATAAAATACATACCAATCTCTAGACTTCACATGCAAATATATGTATATTTCTTGACGGCTTAGAATTCACGAATAATTGTTGTTTCTTGACGATTTAACAAAAAATCTTGTGTGATACATCTTGCAAAAGGAGCGTTTAAGCATTTTGATTAGGTATTGCCAAACTTTCGTCATATGCTTAAAACGCGATTTTGAAGATTTTGAAAATTGTATCACAAATAGCTACTGGGTGATTTGTTGGTTATGTTTCCTGTCAATTTGACCAGTGTCATATACGTTTTCGCGTACTGTGACTGGAAATTTACAAATAGGAATAGGAAAAAGTGAGCTGATTTTTGTAATCATAGAGAGCTGATATGATTAAGTGATTCGTTTAACTGAATTGCTTATTCTGTTTAAGTAGCTGTTCAAAATGGTGCCCGGTTTGTTGTATGCACAGATTAGTTCTTCCTTGCAAATTTTGAAAGACATTTTAAATGATAAAACAATAAATTTTTTAAGACTTTACGGCAGGTATGGTATGAGACTCCTAAATGGGAGAAAAGCAGTTACCTATATATGAACACGTATAAAAGCCAAAAGGGGCAAGAACTAGCCTGACTAGTCAGATAATCTGCAAATTGATTTCTGTGGACTGTTGGATCCTATTTTTAATATCGTTGATCCAATTCTCATTTATCAGTTCATAGGGCGACCTGTAGATTTATGCCTTTCAAAGTGGTTTGTATAAAAACCTACATACTTACAATTCTGTCGCAGTGTTGAATAAATAAATTGAAAACAAAATAATTTCTTCCGAGAACATTTTTTCGGAAAACTGCTCAAAACAACCTGATTTCGCATATTTATGCAATTTCCGCCTGCATTCAAAACACCCGTTAGAAAATATGCAACGACTAGAAAAGTTTTTTGCTCGACTGTGAAGTTAATTATTATTTTTCATGTTTATCGAATTGTTGAACTTATTTCAGAAGGAATCACAGTCATTGACTTCAAAAATTTTTAAATAAATTGTAATTCTCTGGAAATTCTAAGTTTGACCGATCACCATACCTTATTCAAGCTACTGACTTTCTGACTTAGTAATTCAGTAATACATACCTACCAACTCACTTGAAAAATTTCAATCATTTTAAAATCAGCCGGTGTATTATGATCGTATCATCTTTCCAATTTTGGTAATATTGGCGAACATATTGGAAAGGAAATTGTTAGGTAGGTACTTACATAGTATCTTTATTGCAATAATAAAGTCCGCCAGCATGCTTTTAACAGCTGGCCGACTATTGGAAAACATTTTTATAGCGACGAGTTTTCAATAAAAGTAAAAAAAATCGAATCTTTTCCAGCTAAAATCTTTTAGTTCATTAAAAATTCAATTGTCTCGCTTTGAAACCAATCATGACTGTTCAGCGTTAAATCTGATATCTACTGTAAAACTTAATTCAGCCTAAAACAGGTCAGACGATAAAATCGATAATTGTATTTATTAGACGTGGTAGAAGAATGAAACCAACGAACCGGGTTAATTAAATTTCATTAATATAATAAGGACCGTACGATAATCCAATCAGAATTAAATAAATTGCCCCAATCTTTGAAAATCAGAAACTGCAAACAGGGCACAATGGATTCCGTGACTCGTTCGTGAGGGGAATCTCCTCGGTCTCACACATACATGCACGGTATAGCGAAGATCTTCCATCTCAATTCCCACTTCTTTGACGTATTTCATCAAATGATCATCCATTCCGCTCCGTATCCGGGGTCGTTCCCATTTGTATTCATGTAATCAATACGCTTGATTAAACTATCTCACAGCCACCGAACGATCCTTTTGTAAATTGAAAGTGTTTTTGCTTTGCTTTATTCAGAGGACTTGAATTTACAGCTAGAAGTTATCGGTTCCTGAGTTGGATGATTTGTGTATAGTCTGTATACCCCAAAAAAGTTTTAATGCCATACAATGTAAAAATTTGAATACCACAAGGCACACATGAAAAGACTAGAAACTGAAAACTATCATTATAGGTTTCTCTCCAGGTATAGGTATATCATACAGGTATTATAGGTTATCTAAAAATAACCAGATTTTTAATTACCCATAAAATTTCATGAAATGAACAAAATGAAATAAAAATTTCATCCACACATTACCAACAGAGATATCCGTGTCCGAAGATTGAAATGACTCACCCTGTATAGGTATTGTACTACTGACTATAACACACTGTACATAAACTACTTTTTATAAATAACTACATTTCAATCGTTTGTCTTTATTTTTTCAATTACTTTCCCTCTATTCATTATTCATATTGTTTTGGCGCGCTCTACTGGCGGAACGGTTAGTCTCCAAAAAATAACCGTTATTCATGAGAAATGTAGGATAGTTTGTCTACTTTAGTTTTGTTTAGAATGGACTTGTCGAAAAAACGCTTCCTTGAGATTTACACCAGAACCTGAAAAAAGTGCAAAAATTTTGACAAAAAGTGAAAAAAAAAGTTTCGGCTTTCCAACCTTGGTGCGCCACAAGATTTGGCACGGGTTATCCTGACATGCATCTTTGTAAAATTCTGACGATTGTCGTCCTTGGGTGTTTCTAGAAAAAATATAAACCATTCATCATACAATCACATAGTTTCCAACAAGCACTGCAATTGACATTCTAGGTGCCGACTAAGGCGTTAAGATTCACAAAAACTCGCCCAACCTCGGTGTGCCACGAAACTTAGCACATGTTCTCCTACATACGTATCTCTGTGCAATACAGGATATTTTCGACCGCACTGACCCCGAAATTTACACCCTCGCCGCAAAATTTCTTACTCGGCTCCTTCTAGTCTAATTAATATACTCGGTTTGGGGGGAGAAATATACAGTGTGAGGCGTGAGAACCTTATAGGACATTTTTATATGGAGAAGTGTTTGGAGTAGAAGTTTAAATTTTTTTACATGTATGATTTAATTTTTCGCGAGCTAAATTAAAATATTTACAACACCACAGCATTTCCGGTTATACCGGAAGTTGCAATCAACTTTCTTATTTTAAATGGGATACACTGTATATTATTACCTTTTCAGATTGCCTGAAAAAAACTAATAAAACGGTGTTTTTAGCTCAAAATTGTAACGAGTGATTTATGAGTCATAATCAAATGAAAATAGCAATTTTCAATTTTCAAAGCAACTTAGATCGACAACGCACCAAGATATCGGAAACCTCCTGTTTTAACTTTTTTGCCGATGAAATTTCTATACAAAGTCATGAAAAATCGGCAATTAAAAAAAAATTGAATTTTTTTTAAATATTTCTGTACCACAGAATAGTAGGTACCTACATGAAAAGTTAAGATATGCAAAGGGACATGCAAACCGTTTTCCGATATCTTGCCCCGTTTTCGATCCAAACTGCTTTGAAATTGGAAAATTGCGATTTTCATGTCTTTATAACTCGTATAAACCACTCGTTACAAATTTGAACTATTATAAACAACATTTTTATTACATTCTCTCGGACAATCTGAAAATGTAATAATAGATACAGGCTCTCCCATTTAAAATAAGAAAGTTAATGGCAACTTGCGGTATAACCGGAAGTGGTGTGGGGTTGTAAATATTTTAGTTCAGCCCGTCAATAAGGAAATCATAATAAATGTACAAATTTTTTGACTTCTACTCCCGACACTTCTCAATATCAAAATGTTCCAAGTTTTCTCGCGCCGCACCCTGTATAACAAATACGCTGTGATCATTTGAAAAATCTTTTCACGAGCTGATACAAAATAAATGTTATTTTACAAAATAGAGACTAATTTTTAATTAATATAGAAATTTACATTAATTAAATAAATAAATAAATATTGTATGGCTGTGGTATTGCCATACAAGCCCAATTGTCAGAAGTTTTCAAATAGCCTCAAGGGCCTCTGACGTAACTTAACGACTGCTGTGTAGCAGCCGGGAACCCCTTCTTTACACACCTCCTGGAGCACCATCGTTTACGGAACTTTTTTTACCACTGTTCCGTCATTGTAGTTAATTTGATCGTTCGAAATTGAAATCTAATCGCGACGAGCCATATGCTAATTTCATTCAGCAACATTTTGTTCGTCATCGAAAAACTCGTGGGTTCGGGAAACAACACCAATCCCTTCCTTCCCTTAACCCGCACACGGAAGAGAGAAGCAATAAGAAGGAAGAAAACAGACACTTGGTCAGCCGAACTCGTCGTCGCAAGTCGCATATTCGTGATACGACAAATCGTGTCGTATCAATTAAATCGTATCGTGAACTGCGCCTTACAACCGCGGTTTAATCGTTAAATCGTATTGTGAACCTAAAATAACCGCGCCTTACAACCGCGGCTTATAATCGTTGAAATTAAGTGATTAACAACCATCACAGCAGGAGATAGAAGCAGACCGAAGGTCAGTAATTAGTTATTCGAATTATTTATTGTGCATATCTATCTACTCCTGTTTCCTTCGGGGTTAATAGCCCTGGTCCTTCGCCGTCGTAAACAACCACTATAATTGGTCACCCATCCAAGTACTGACCAAGCAAACCCATTCTGCACTTTAGAGATCGTTTGATCGAAACTCTAACAGTTTGGCTATTATGATCATTAATTAACATAAGTAGCTAATTAGCAGATAAAAAAACTTCCAAATTGATTAGCTTATGCTTTGTAGGAGCTTAGGGATAGATAGATAGATAGATAGGCACTTACCATTTTTAACTTGTAACCAAAATTACATCGAACCTTAATAAACCTTAGTATTTCAGTCGTGAAATTCAGGAGCTATAAAAGAGCCGCCGCAATTTTAAAGCAATTAGTTATCTACCTATGTAAGTAATAGTCGTTGTCGTAATGCCCTCTGGGTTCAATTTACTGTCATACCCTCGACTTGGAATTTTAAATTTGATGATCTCGCTGCAAAATTTATTTGGGTTTGTAGGGTAGTCTCAACAGTAAATAATCAAATTGGATAGACGTGTATATACGTAAGGACGGGCTGAACTGTACGAAAAAAGGACGAGGAACATAATGCTGAAAATTTATGGTTACGACACGAAGGGAGAATATTATCATTCTCGATAAGTCGACGTTTTAATGTTTATTTATCTAAAAATTGGAATAATGATTTGAATATATTGCCTTCAAGTATTAAGCTTTTCCCTGTTCGTCGTTGCCGTTGCCAGAATACCCTAAACGTTATGAAAATACAAAAAGCCCATTAATAATTAAGCTACAAATCCCAAATTTAAGCCCCGTCTCCATAGGGTGAACGAAAATTTATAAATTTGAGAGAAACAAAATTTCACTTTCATAAAGACTGGTCTGTTGATTAAACAGACGGAATAAAGACATGCAGTGCTAATGGAAAGTAAATTTCATTTTTACGAGAGCCGCTTGATTTTGTAATCCTCGGAACAATGAATATTTCCCCTAATTTTGTTTTCCTCTTTCAATTTGTTGCAGACTTCTTTGTGGTCACAGGTTGTAAAATCTTCCAAAGTAGATGTTTTATAATACACGTTACTGTTATTTAACCTTTCCGAACACCCTAATTAGCAGACATCCACTTTCCTCTAAGTACCGGCTGCTAGTAACAACGTCGGGAATGTGTTCACTAATGCTCACATTATTTTTTGGCGTTACATATTACCTTATTTAGTATAGTGCGTCCTATATTATAGTGACACCAAGTCCTGCATGAGGGCGTTGTAAAAATTATCCTTCTTTTTAAGGGCATGAAATAATATTTTTAAGGGATTAATATTTTAACGTATTTGATATCACCCTCTGAAAAAATTTACATGTTTGATGACTTTTTTGCAATTAGCGATTAGTGCTTCAAATTACTCTCGTTTCGTTTGATGGATCCTCTCGTATAAGATAAATAAGCGACTGAATTTTTTTTATCACAGCAACAGTGTAGTGTCGCTCAATTTCTCCGATCCTTGACTTTTTAGGAGGAATTTTTAAAAGATACAAGACACAATAATGTTACGAAAGTTGATAAGGAGGGATATTACCTATTCGCTGTTAATTTGATCTTAATTCAGTCTCTATACGTGTTGTGTTCTAATGAAAGATTGAAAAACTTTGAGAATTTAGCTAATTATAAAAATCAGATTTCTATTTACACCTTACAGCTTGCGCTGAAAAAAGAGCCCTTGCCGCACAATCAAGAATAAGTAACTGAGGTATCTTACCTCGCCATCCAAATAAAGAGTGCAACACAACTGCATGGATATCAAAAGAGATAACAGAATTCTGGAGTCGAACTAATTATTGGTAATACTGTCACGTAAATTGTCGGCGTTAGATTATCCGGATCCTGGATGGATAAATCGATACCTATTGCGCCTAATAACTCTTCTTAATCTGCGCCGAAGTAAAGCGAAAAAAGAAGAGTCTGGCGAGTTTGTAAGTATTTCTAAGCTCTAATCCGTTCCAAGGGAAGTGTTTTTTTTTAACTGGACGATAACCTTTTAAATTTTGTCAGTTTTTTGGAAAAATTTCGAATCTCTAAAAAAAATTCATTGAACGCACCAGCTTCAACTAACAGCCTGGTCCGTGATTAGATGTTAAATTTTAATTCTATTTAAGCGCAAAATAATGTCAAAAAATTATAAAAAGTGAATAAATTTTAAATAAAAAAGGAAGAGAAAAAAGAAAATAAAAAAAATAAAAAAAGACGAAAAAATAAGATAATTTATAAAAGTGATGAGAGAAAAAGTTGTAAAGGCCGTGGTTTGTGTAGTGGAATATTCATAAGCAAGTAATCCAAGTAGCAGGGACGTTTTACCGCCCGTCTAACTCCAGTAGAATTCAGTTGTTGCATATCCAAGTCTCGTTAGATGTCAAGAATGTAGGAATAGAAGGATGGAGTGAATTGTTTAGCTAAGCAAAAATCATCTGGTAAATCGAGTCGGTGTCGCACGCTCTCCATGAAAGACAGACTATTTCATGCCACCGGTTTATAGAAACCTGACAAATGCGAGAAAATGGAAAACCTAAGCAGTCACAGCGACCGTGTTCAGGATAATACGATTGGGAAACTGAACATGGGACATTCTTCTGCTTCAGTATGTGGTGCAGTATGTTCCAGAATGAGATGCTTTCATTTATATTCAGAAACACCAATGACTGTATAATCACGATTTTGAAAATGTTTTATTAGAATTAAGTAAAATTATAAAGCTTTCTATAACTAGATAATTATATATCACGTGTGTGTGTGTATAGAGATTAAAGCATTGAGTCAACAGTCAACGATGCCGTTTGTTTATTTTGCCAGTTATTAATTATCCACTAACTGCAGAATTCATATCGATTGCAGCATTATTGTGACATCATTGCTTGTTTAGCGGTAGGTGATGTTAATAAATTATAACAGCATCGATGCTAAACTGACGACTAATAAGTGTCGGGTGAGAATATGCAATGAGCAAACTGTATTATAGTACTTTTATATGTATGTATGTATTTGTAGAAATACCTATATACATTTATATGAGAGAAACATGATTGATAATAAGATTATAAATAAATAATTTGCTCTATTGAAGTCTTGTATAACACATCTGCCTTATAGGTCTAATTAATGATTGTACGATATGTCTTATTCTGCTAGAATAAATAATGATTGTTTTGACTTCATAGCAATCATAGCAGATCCCCATGTTTACCTCATTGCTATTCCCTTAAGTTTGGGAGGTGAGCGGGGGTTACCGGGACCGGCGTTTCCTCCTTCTATTCGTATTTTGCTTAAAAGGGGAAACACATCAGCGCGGCACCACATTTCTTGGCAATTCTCGCTATTTACTGTTACCATGTGATTTATGACATCGGGGCTCTAACTATGCTATTCAGGAATATATTGCCCGAGAAGCGGCGACAGATTTGATTTCTCGGTAAAGTGCGAATTAATTTCATTTCTCCTGTTAGGGAGATGGTTTAATCTGACTTCGATTCTATTGACCTTTAATAATAATAATAGGGGACTCACTTTTATTATACAAGGTTTCCAGGTATGAGTGTAAGAGTTACACGTAGCGACCTTCCTTGGACTATTTTGAGTAAAAAATCTTAATATAATAATGCTCTAAACGTCTTCACGGCGCCACAGGAGGTCATCAAAGTTAGAAATTCTTGGTCACAAATATGCATATTATTGAACTTCTGTTTCCTTTTGCAGTTACGGTCAACATTTTCAAAGACTTTTGCAAAATGAAATAAGACTTTGCAAAAGTCTTTATTAATTTTTCAGTAGTAATTTTTCTCTCACGCAATCCCCACAATATCACAAAATGCTTCATCATATTTAAGATTTATTAAGGTTGATTGATGGTGACGATGACGAGGGTGTGAGTGATGCACCCCTAATGCATAAGTGAGTTATACCGGGAGTGTAAATAATAATAATAATAATAATAATAATAATAATAATAATAATAATAATGTTTATTTCCAACAGGTGCAAGCACCCAATTACAGAAAATAGATGGAAAAAAATAGAAATTACACCATAAAATACATCAAGTGTACATAACAAGTGTATTATAACAATAATACCTACAAAAATGAAATCAAAACACCCACACAATAATACACATCTAAATATCATAGGTAAAACAGTCCAGTGCTGTGTTCAAGATACCGTGATGACTGTCAAAATGCACATCACATCGTTTCGAAATAATATTAAAATAATAACACATGATATTAATTGGAGATCGCTTCATCACATTAGTCCTGAACGACGGAGAGTACAATAAAGTGTGCTGCCTAGCGTTATGACGAGGAACTAAAAAGTATTTTCGGCCCAACAGAAACGCACAATCCACGCCATGGTTAAGTATGCCATATAGAAAACGAACAACTGCAATGACACGTCTTGTCTCAAGAGAAATGAAGTCAAACATTCTCAGAAGGACACCATGATCAAAACCTCTCTCAGGATAAGCACCACGTTCGACAAGGAATAAAAATTTCAAAAACTTCCTCTGAACAGACTCCAAGTTGGTGATATGTTGTTTATTATGGGAAACCAAATCATGCAAGCGTACTCAAGTCTCGATCTTATTAAACTATAAAATAAACAGGTTAGTGCATTGATGTTTTTAAAGCTCCTACAATTACGGTAAATGACACCGTAGAGTTTATGAGCCTTTGAGACTAATATCGGAAATATGACTTGCAAACGTAAGTTGGTCGTCAAACAGCACGCCTAAGTCTCTAGTTGTGATAAGTCGATAAGTCTATTTAAGATGCAGTTATCAATGGAATAGTCAAAGACTATCTTGTTCTGCTTCTTGGAGAAAGACATGACGCTGCACTTGGATATATTTAGTAGTAGTCGATGTTTCCCACACCACGAAACAAGAGCATCGACATTCTGTTGCAGAACCAGACAATCGTTTATAGAATTAATGCTTGCATACATTTTAATATCGTCAGCGTACATCTGGCGTTGCAGCTGAGTAAAGGTGGAAGATCATTAATCAACACCAGAAACAGGAGGGGACCCAAATTTGAGCCCTGAGGCACTCCTGAGGTGGGAATAAATGTAGAGGACGTGAAATTCCGATACCTAACACACTGTCTTCTTTCAAGAAGATATGATGTAAGTGACGAAACAAGAGATGGAGCGAATCCATAGAGCTTTAGTTTTTCCAGCAGAACATAATGATCTACTCGATCAAATGCTTTCTGGAAGTCAGTATAGATCACGTCTACTTGACCTTTGATATCAATAACCTCGGATGTAAACTGACAGAAAGTGGCCAAGTTGGTTACAGTCGATCGCATTGTGACGAATCCGTGCTGTGCTGGCGAAATAAAACTCTTTACGTGGTTGTAAATGCGGTTATATATGATGCATTCAAAGCACTTTGAAAAATTGCACAGAAGTGAAATGGGTCGATAGTTGGTAACATCGGCTGCATCCCCCTTTTTTAGGATGGGAGTTTCCAGGCCCGCTTCCATAGTGTGGGAAAAACTTGAGTCTTAACTATAAGATTAAATAGGATATTATAGAGAGGCTTCATGAAGACACCGGCACAGTCTTTAACAACAAAGCTCGGTATACCATCAGGTCCGGCGGTAAATGAGTCTTTCACCTGCCTCAAGCCAGACATTACTTCGTCCTCTGAAATAGATGCAATGAAAAGAGGCAAGTCACATTGGGTTTCCAGATCACCAAGAAGAGGGTTTGGTTTAGATGCGGTATAGACTCCATTAAAGAATTCGCTGAAAGCATTTAAAATCAGGTCGGGACCCGAAAGCTCATGACCGTTATACATCATAACTTCAGGTATTCGCGTTTGACCTCTCCTGCTTCGAATAAACGACCAGAAGTTTTTAGGTTCTCTGGTCAGTGAGGTTTGAATGTTATCCAGATAGTTTCTGTAAGCGGCCGATATGAGTTGGTTGGAGACAGTGCGAAAATGTCTGAATCTGGTTTGGTAATGAATAACCCCAGTCGATTTATACTTCCGATGATAATAGAATTTAGATCTCAGGTGTTGTACAATTTCAGGTGTGAACCAGCAAGGATAAATTCGTTTAGTGTTACGGGTTTGTGAAAATTTTGGTACAGACTGTTCAAATAATTTATAAATAATATCATAGAACCTGGAACAGGCCTCATCAACATTATCAAAAGAATTCAGAATGCTCCAGTCAGTGTTAAGCAGTAGGTTATATAAGAGAACATAGTTGGCTTTCCTGAAGTTGAACTGTCGAGTACCAGTATTCAGTCTAAAATTACTAAATGATTCACTCCATAGCTGAAAGGAGATGTCGATTGCCGGGTGGTAACCATCCTCAGGGACAAGAGCGGTGTCAGATCTGACAATCACGCATTTGGTTAGATTGGAAAATACCAAGTCGAGGATTGAATTGTATTTGTTAGGTATGGCGTTAGATTGTGCGAAATTTTTAAACCTTTCAAAGTTACTAAGAGACAAGCTAATTCTAGAGTTTACATCAGTACAAAAACAAGGCGCGTTAAAGTCTCCTAAAATTAAAATATTGTTACCCTGTATATTGTCCAGCTGATTAAATAAACTGAAAAATAACTCATAGTCCTCGGCAGACACAGCTGGCGGTATATACCTATACAGCAAATAAGCATATATTTAGGCACGAAGATACGTATAATTTCACGCCAACTATATGTCAATAAGAGGCAAAGCTTCATCTAATGATCTTAGATTAATTTCCTTGGTTAAAATTTTTTTTCGTAAAGCTATTAATACACCTCCGCCCTTCGTGAGACCTGTAGCATGCGTGTCTCTATCCCTGCGGTAAACTAAAAAGTCCTCACCAAACATCTCACCATAAGCAATGTCCTCGCTTAACCATGTTTCAGTCAGTGCGATGACATCATAGTTTGAGGAACACACATGCACCATTGTAAAATAAGGGAATTTTTGATCGAAGTCCACGAACATTCTGGTAATAGACTTCAGTGGTTCCAGGTGATGTTATCGGATTCCGGTAATTGGGAGGATTCAGTTTAAAGTGACAATTTTCGGCGAGCCATGACCATTATTTTCTCCCTGCTCACACCTCAGTTTCATCTCCTCTCTCAGATGCTTATAGGTTTGCAGTTGTCTTGGAGTTCTGTCAAAACTTATTGACACGTCTTTGTATCGGGTGCTATTTTTCAAAACCTTTGCCTTCCGAACGACATCAACAACCTCAGACTCATGAGTCAAAGAGACCTTCAATGGACGTGGTCGATCTGTTCTACCGTCAAATCGTCCGAGTCTACGAACCTGTAAACTGGACTTATCAGCATCAGAGTTAATAGCACATAAAATCTCCCCCACCGCAGTAGAATCCTTAGTGATACGCTGGTCTCTCGTTTCCGATGAAGTTTGTTCAGGCAAGTTGAAAATAATGATGTTCTTGGATCTTCTCTGCCTATCTACAGCTTCCTGCATCACATCTTCTAATGAATCTGTTGTGGATGGTTGTTGCTGCTGCTGTTGAGATATCAGAGCTCTCAAGTTTTTGACTTCAGTACTGAAGTCATTTCTGATCTCTTCCAAGGCCACGGAGAACTCACCCCTCAGCAGATCGACAAAAGATTTAAGGTCCTTAAAAGAACTCATGTTACCTGCACAGGTGCTGCATACGATCTTGAAGGCCTTAGATTTGGCCCTGGTGACTCTTATGTTCGTTTCAGAAAGACCGACGCAGGACGAGTGTAGCGGTCCTTGGCATGCATCACACTGTATAGTGCTTTTAAGCTCGATTCTCACTATATTGCAAGGGATGTGCAAGGCCCTGGAAAGGCACGGGCTCGGCAATATTTATATGACATGTATTTGGATGTGATTTCCGACGCCGCGTTCACACTATACAGGCACATGCTCGTCAATGCCTGTCGCTTGCCCGCAGGTATTCTTCGAAACAATATTTGCCGAGCACGTGCATTGCCGATTATTAGCCGGATTCGAAAAGCTTGTCTAGTCTGAATACTCATTAATAACAACTGAAAACCTAAGTAGCACCGAGCTTAGAAGCCTGTTTCGTGACCGTAGCATATACTCGTTACAGTGTGAATGCTTGATAAATTTCTTGTCTTTGCCGAGCCCGTGCCTTTACCATGCCTTGCACATCCCTTGCACTATAGTGAGAATCGGGCTTTACTTGACTTTATATCACCGCTACAATTCCGACAAGAATTCATGATTTTATTGTTTAGGTAGGTAGGTATATATTCCAGCACTTCGATTATTTATTATTATTATTGCCTCGAAATCACCTCGACCAGTAAACCGCGAAGTTCGCAATTCCTCCCTTTCTAGTCTCCCGTCCTCGCCATCCAGAGAATCAGTGGAGGCTTACGTCATCTTCCTTGGATTCTAATTTTTAATAATTCCGCGTGGGTTGCGGGCTACCTTTCCACTACGTTGGCATGTGACCTGCGCTCTAAAATTGTCCCTTTACATAAACTGCCTCCTGTGTCACGTCTGTGAATAAACAAAAAACACGATATTTTTTGTTATGTGGTCGTTGAGATTTTTACCTCGAGAAAATTTTTTTTTTGCCTTTTTAATAATGTAAGGAAACTTTAACGCACTAAAAATGCGTTACAACGTCATCCACTATTTTTTTTAAATGACAATCCTGTTTTTGCATATTTTAAGAGAACATAATGGGTTACACATAAACTTCTCAAAGTATCAAAGTTTTATTCCTTGTCATTTACTAAAAAATAGTCGAAAAAATAAAAAAATAGAAACGAATAAAAACAACAGAAACATCACTTTCACTTTGAATTTTTAATAATTCACTTTTATTATAGTAAATGCGCAACATTTTGATAATTGGAAGAATATCAATTTTAATTGTTTTTTTTTTGTTTTTTCTTGTTTGTAAATGGCAAGGAATAAAATTTTGAAACATTTATGTGTGTGTAATTCATTATGTCCTTTTAAAATAGGCAATAAAAACCAGGGTTCGCTTTCAAAAAATAGTGGATGACGTCATAACTCAAACTTGGGCCCGGCCTGTAGGTATATTTTTTTCTTTACAGAAAGGCCGCAACTTAAAATATTAATCGGCGTGTCCGAGCATTTTTTCTAAAATATAGCATTTATTGATTTACTGAATTTATTCTATTTTACAGACTCATTGCTTTGCTATGTTTGATTTAAACACTATTAATCTATTCTCATGAAGGCTATGAAAGCTACTTTAAATAAAGATAATTATAACGATCATTGTTAGAGGAAGTTTCATAGTATCAAAACGTTTCGTACTCATGCATTTTTTTATTGACGAAATTAATTAGACTCAGAGATGTTGTCATATTTTATATCCCTCGCCCTATTTCAGGTTAAAAAAGAAATCCTTATGCTCGAACTTATTTTCTCCAGCTACCACGTATCCTGGGATAACGCGAAATAAAAGGCCACGATGAGCGAGACTATTATCGCAACTTTGCCACCGGAACCTTGTCCTCATTTAATTGAAATAACAACGCTGGCGCCGTTTTCATCCATCATAGCCGTCTCGATGCTGCTGCCTCCAGCAGACTTGCCTTGTTTAATGATGTCTGGTCAAAACTCGCCATCCCGGACGATACTTTGCACCACATGCTCCAATGGGCCGATATGTATGTAGTCCAGAAACTTCATGAATGTTTCCGAGAGTTGTTCTATTTTAACAAAGAAATAAGTTGTGATGTTTATTATTCAGTTCAGTAACGCTCCAGCCGTAAGGTTTAGGACTTTTCGGAGACGTGTGTATCGATTAAAAATTCAAGAAAGATGAACATTGTGTAGAGAACGGTAATTTGTTTTTTTTTACTTATAATCTTTTAATTTCGAACATTGGCAGTCGATATTTTTCTTGCTGTTATATACATTAATACGGTTATGAACAACCTGAATCAATAATTTCAAGCGTGGGCTCATAATGTAATTAGGAATGGTATCTCTGAAATAAAAATTTGAAATAAAAAATCTTTGATCCTCTTATTCACTGAAAATTACTGTGATTTGGTGGCATGGAAACATTTCAGTAATTAAGTAATGCCTAGATTTGATCATCCATTGAAAATTGTTCAGGCTTGTGGAACGCGACATCTCCTAAACACATGCTGGAGCTTTTCGATTCATTTGTAGACTCAATGTAGAAAAAAGCTACTCCTCGTATACCCGAGCATATACCGGACGATGGTCAATAAATTATTATTAATTTCATTTGAGCAGCGAATTATAATTTGATTTCTGATTGTATTATCGGTATTTTCACGGGGACTGTGGAAACTTGAATTTAATTCAGAAATATATTAAAAAGTATTTAAGTTAAAAAATGGACTTTGGTAATGTAAAACTTGACCTTCCCAATATTAATCTGAAACATAAAACAGAAAAATATGTTATCAATCACTAACTGACTTCAAATTTGACATGCAATGATTGACCCAAGGATGAAACTGATAAAACGGCATTAGATTTTCCTCGATGTAGAGGAATTTTCCAAGTTTCAGTGAACGTTAGAGAGCGTATCTTATTAAATTGTAAGAATTTTGCTGCCTCACGAAAAACCAATTTAATTAGCCGAAACCTAAAGGATGTAACTTGGTGAAGACCGCTGAATGTTAAAGAACCCGCTGAAATTCCTTCAAGAAATTGGCATTCCTAAATTACTTTGGAATTTCAATTATCCAAGAACTAAGAAATATTAACATGTTGTAGTTTACACATCCTCATAATGTATCTACCGCTAAATTATCATTGCCAATAAATCGACTTATCTTAAAGGGAAAAATGTTTTCAAAGCGTCGATTGATGTCATTCCTTGCAGTCATTCTATCGTAATCATTTTCATATTTGGTCCTTCGAGCCGGATATCATCTAGCGACCTAAGAATTTCAACAGTCATTCTATTGTAATCAATTAGAATGTGGAGTGTGACGTTTTTCCTAATATTAGTCTTCCTTACTACATTATTGTCAAAAATGTACAATAAATATATTATAGCATATATGTATAAATAGTGAATAGTACATGTAACATTTTCACGCTTCACGTCGCATTTATATGACAATTAATTTTCTTTGGGATAAACTTGACACCCTGTAGTTGAACGTAATCTAAATCTTCATTAGTCAGTGCCATATAGCGCCGAGCAGGACGCAACCTAAATTTAATGTGAACTCAGAGATAGGTACCATTATCGGAAGACTGAAATTGACCATCAGATGTGCTTTCTAGGTCCGGGAGTCTATGATAAACCCAAATTGCAATTGTTATTGGTCAAGCGAAAACCGCAGATCATTAACGATATCCCTTGAAAATTACATTAAATTATCGACGGACGGATAATTTACCCAATGCAGGTGCTCACCAACCAGAACCCAAGGGACTAAGTATTCCAGAGTGTAATTTATTTCAACTTAATCTGTACTGTACGCTTCCCTGAATTTATTACTATTAAGCAACGTTATACCTAATCGTATTAGGTAGATAGATTATATTAAATAATAAGCAGATTTATTTTTCACGTTTAAGATATAAATTGAACTATTAAATTAATGTAAAATTTGAGTTCACATTATGAATTAAATATCATCAAAAAATATCCAAAACCGGTACCTCCGTGTGTTTAAAAAATAATTACTGTACGGAAAAAATAATAAGATTGAGTAAAAATACAACCATCTAATTAAGCTTATACACTTCGACACTATAGATGGCATTGAGCCATGTAGGTCACTTAAAATCAGTCAAAGCTGTTCCTTTGACTGGTACACCTCTCACGTTGTCTGATAAGGCAAACTGACGAGCCTTAATGGAGGCGAAACAATTAAGCATCATCTCACCAATTACAGAGTTATATGACGTCATATTTTCAGGAAGAATTAATTAGCAGTATTTTTGGTAAACATATTATACATCAGGAACAAAATTAAAAGGATTATTGAAGATTTGCATGTCCAGTTTTGGATTAATAATCTAAATATTTAAGTATTTAAGCCACTAAACGTGTTCATTTTGAAAGTACTTTAATTGGTTAAAAGTTTATGATTAGTAACTTTGTGATACTTGTACTTTAGATGTGACAGGACCAGTGAACGAACACAGGTATACCTACATCCTACGTGATGATATTTTATCCTGTTAGCATCCCGGATCCTGGATTCGTTTTAATTTATAAAGAGAGTTATTCAGCGTCCCTACTCTTCTAAGAACTCACACAAAAGAGGGAAAAAATAGAGTGCTGTTGCGTCAACTGAAATAGGACTCCAAATTAGGATTCGCTATACCTTCCATTTATGTTTGTTAATTAGAGCCTAATGTAATTAATGCTCGAACAGCCATGATGGTTATGTTTCATCATGAGTAGGTAATAACGAACATAGAGGAGTCGCTTTTTTATTACCAGGTTCTATTAATTACGGTTTGTACTTTTTTAAGTGCATCGGTTTAAACTAGGAGTGCTTACCCGAATTAATTGTTAATTTTATCTACTTACAGTTAAAGATATTATTAATTCTGTTTCGTATTTGAGTTTTTAATACATTTTCAAGTATATTTTCTTTATTACTTAATTTAGATCAGATATTTGGCGATGCCGTATGTAATAATGAACACTCAAACGAAGAGTACAAGCAGCATTACATGCTGTAGTTTAAAACCTGTTCGTCGGATTGTCTACATATCGTGTATAGGCGAAAGAGAAGGGCATGCTAAATATCACTGGTCCATTGAGGGGAACATTTTTTTGGCCAACAAGCCCAGTTTTTGGTCACTTTGGGCACCTGAAACCGTGTTAACGTACCGGTGCTTTTGCACTCAGGACATGGGTACCAATTAGACCTAGTCTAACTCTTAAAGAAATGGGAAATTCAAGATAATATATAAAAAATTGGCGATTTTTTTGGCCCTCTTTTCTATAGAAAACTAGTTAGACTAGTTAGGGTGGTCAAAGGTAATTGGGCAAAAAAATAAATTTAATTAGTTTTCTGATCCTCTTTCGAATACTGTAAACTATATCCCTAAAACTGCAATGGTTTTAGATTTATTTAGGGTAATAATTTTCCATTTTTGAGTAACTTGGACAGCACGTCCGAAGGTCAAAAACCCGATTTTCTGGAAAAACGTCCTCGAAAACAAACCTCCACTATTCGGGTGGTTAGGTGGGGTTACTTTTGGGTTTGATGGGAAAAAGAGACCTACACCCGGACTTCGAAAAAAATGATGATGGAAAGACTATTCCGGAAATATCAGTTAACTGATCGTCCGAATCTAGACTTGCAACTGAGCTACTTGAGACTTGAACGGACTCCCCAAAAAATGCATTGGATTCTTACTGAAAATTTCCTCGGGGAAAAACTGTACTCACTTTAAGTACCTATCTTGAAAAATGGTAAAAGTCTGAAAAGGCGTCTTGATTGTGAAAAAAATTTGTCGGAATTTTTTCAATAACTCCTTAATTTGAAGGGCGATTAAGAAGACACCTCTTTGGTTGTTCAATGGTAACTCTTTTCTTTGTCAGCCTTTTTTTTTCAAAATCTAGATCAGGCCTGATCTTGAAATTAAGCTCTCAGCAAAGGAAGCCCGGTGATCGGAATTGGTCAGAAACTACATTTCTGAATTGGGGGGGGGGGGAGATATGTACATCAAAAGTGTACAGAATGTACAATTTAACAACATGCATATCAAGAACTTTCTCTCGTTGGTGTGCTGGTGGAAAAAATTTAACGTAGGTATATAATAGGGAACAAATTTTTGACTGTATCTTGTCAAAGAAAGTTATCTTCTTTATAGTAATAGCAGTCAAAAAGAAATTGTGTGATATTTTTATAAAATTGCATTATTAAAAAAGTAAGTACGTTTCTAATTGTTTCAATCTCCATTTATTTGGGTCGCAATTAAGAGTTAAATAAAAAGGCAATTTTCTTGAAGAGGTCTTTTATGTTTTCGAATAGGGATACGTCGAGATCGTAACTAGGATAGGTCGTCTTTGTAATTGGACATCGAGGGAATTGTTTACAACAGAGTTGAGACTGAAAACATAACCCTATACAATCCGACAAGGGATGTTTTTATACTGCCTTTGTTATCCTTCCACTGGCAGTGATTTCCTTCACATGGATGTAAGGAGCCGTGCTTTTCTTTATTAGAAACGTTTAAGGTTTACGTTCTAGTAGAAAGATTACTTTTGTATTAATCAGCAAATTGTTTATCTTGAAAGGACACAACCAAGCTGAAACTTCATCTCGGTGTATATAGGTACAGAAAACGAAATTACTAACATCGTAATAATGGTAGCAATCTTTCGATTTCCTTTTAAATTCGATTTTCATTTTGTTCCCAAATGCTATTGCCAGTAAGTTCCATAAACGTTTAAATACCTAATATAAAAAATCTGTAATCTGTACTAAGTACCTATGTTTTTTTAATAATAAAAAAATCAAGCAGTATTGTAAGGTATTATGCGGGTATTTCGAAGTGCAGATCTCCTATATCAAATTTTTTTTCCCGATCGACTATAAGTGAGGTCCCAGCTCAATTTGCCCACTCACATTCCACCGATACGAGGGGCGGGAGGGGGGCGAGGGACCATTGTAAAGTACGGGATATCGGTTTTTCGTGAATTGCTCTGTCAGATTTGATCCTACCGAAAAAATTGTTCTTCCCAAAAAGAAAGAGCCTTGGCAGAACACGTAGGCTCGTTCCATACCAGGCGGAAGTCGATCGGGCAACTTGTTAGCGAAATATAGCGAATTTTCGTTGCGAAAAAATTCAAATAGTTCGTTCTTGGCCGGTAGTGCATGTAGGGGGTTCAGCTAATGTTTTTTAGAAGGGTATTTTGATGTTTAAAGGCCCGTTGAGAGGGGGTGGTGGTACAATTTGGAGAGGAGGGAAAAAATAAAAAATTTACATATTAAGATCCAGATAACTCGACTCCGAAGAGGCGTAGCGCAAAAAATCAAACGGCGTTTTGTTCGTTTTTTTTTTGCCCGGAATACAATGAACCTTTTCTGAAGCAACGTTCACGAAAAATCCGCCGCTGGCACGCGAAACAAAAATCTGCATTTTTTGAAATATTTTTTGGCATGCAGGAAAGGATTGGGGGGGGGGACAATTTTGACCTTGAAAAGCGGCGCGGCCCTGCATAGAGGAATGTACGTGACCTTTTCAAAGTCAAAATTGTTTTCAATCAAAAAAATTTCAAAAGTGGAAAAAAATACGAAATGAGACGCCCAGAACTTATTGCAAAGTGCAAAAAAACTTTTATCAAAATGCAGATTTTATAGAATCACTCCATTTTTTTTATGAAAATATGTTCTAATGGTATATTTACTTTTCCTAAGCCTCGGTGTATCGTGAAAATATTTTTAGATGTTCTGAATGATCCATTTTTGTGTTTACGTACCTTTAGCACCCTGTATAGCTTGAAAATTGGCCCACGGCACAAGCTAGCAGGTATGCGTAGGTTCATGGTACCTACATACTAACACTACCCTTATCCCACACATTTTGTTACTCAGAAAATAAGTAAGGGCTGGCGGCTCTGGGCGCTTGGACTATAATAATAAAATTGATGTAAGGCATTAAAATTTATGTTTGTAATAAATGAAGAAATAAAATAAAAATTAATAGAAGTATAATTTAAATTTGATAACGAGAAGTAGAATTCTAAAACATTAGTATTCATCAAAAAATATTATTCATCATATAAATGAAGCATTAAATAACGTGTGCCCTTCTTTAAAATTGTTCGACTATATTATAGTAGAGAATGAAACTTTCGGTGTTTTATTATTTGCGGTGCCGATTACTGCCGATAAAGTTCACGGGAGGAAATGAGCGGGACCGTGTTATCCTGTGCGATTTTCTTGCCATCATCTGATCGGCGGAGAAGATTATTAATTTTGTCAATTTAATTTGTAAACTCCATAGAAAATGAAGAGAATCAGTGTAACCACCGAGAAATAGGATTATCTTCCTAACGTATCCCTTTTGTGAAGTTTTGATCCTCTAGGTTAATGAGTTTTGGAAGCGCGACTACATCCTCCAAACTGCTCTTTGCAGGTATTCAATTGATCTCTTCTGTCTTATATATCACACACGTATTTCTAAAGTGACATAAGTCAAACATTAATCTTTTGGGAAAATGTGAAAAACTATTAAACTTATAAATTAACTTAAATTATAGTTATTTATTATACAAGAGAAAAAAGTGATAGATTTTAGCTCGAGATGTGATTTCGTCCCCGACTCGTTTAGCGGAGGGGACAAACACATCGAGAGCTAAAATCGCACTTTTTTCTCGTGTGTAATATACAATTTTTTTCTGTGAGAAGAAATATCAGTGTTAGAATGTCGAAAAACGTAGTTAGATAACTGAAAATTATGTCGGAAAAATGATTTATGTTAAACTTGGATTTTCAAACTGTCTTTTATCGTAATTGACGTTGCCTGGGTAACGAAACGATTTAATTATTACATAAACGTCATATTAATGTAATTAAAATTGAAGACAGTTTTGCTTTTTCTAAGAATCTAAAAAGATTCTTGTTAGTTTTCGATGAGTGAATTTAATAATATGGATAGTGATTATTATGAAAATTCCCTTAATAATTGCCATTTGGATAATAAGGTAACTTTCCTTTACGTATATTTGATATAAATTTAATGATATCTGAGTGTTAATAGTAGCTATACCTAAGCCGCCATTTCGGGGAAAAAAGTACTCATTTATTTCCCTGCTAATTCATTTCTTTCCCCGATAAGATGCAGCTCATATAATGAGGCATTTTTCTACCTGTCAACGGGGAAAAAAGGTCAAACTTATAGCCCGTCGCAGAAAAAATTATAAATTGAATTATTAACTTATAAACAGCAAAAATGTCACAACTCAAAATAACACAGTCTTCAACTAAGTTTATAACACCCATACACTACAAGACTCAATACTCAACTGCTAATGTGTCACTCTCGACGAGTCTGTGGTAGGAGCTTCGAAACATGAAGAGTGACATAAGTGCGCTCTGGCGGTCAGGATTCAAAGCTAAGTTGGTACACTTTTGATGTTTGATAGAGGACTGTTTACTAATTCTTACCATGGTGATAACTCAAAAATGTAGATTTTTGAGTTGTGTCACTTTAGAAATACGTGTGCGTATAATATTATGCAAGTATAGCGTATATTGAATTTTTTTTCGTTTTATTCATTTATAGAGGTAATAAGTATATGAGACATATCTATAGGAGGGGAATATCTTCATTAACGAGACAGGCAATTTCATCTGATTATTCAGGCAGGCCGGTCTTTGATTATTACTTTGATAAAAAATATAATATTTCGCAGTAAAGTATAATATCAGATACTTGAATACAAGAGAGACCTCCAATGAAAAAAGCTCTATGGGATAACGTTTCTGTGTTTTTGATGATATTTAAGTAATTAATTAATTAATAATGTTGAGAGTGTTTTTTTGAAGCTCGCACACATGTTGAAAGGTAAAAAATATTTCAACAACTTTCAAACGGGTCTTACAGGACAGGTTTCGGAGCACGGTGTATACAAGGTGCTTGTTAAACATACGGAAAAAATTCAATGGGTTGTTCCCTGGATTACTCTAAGAAATAAAAATAGTTTGTTCTTTAATTATTTTTGAAAAAACGCTTTATTGTGTATCTAACATGTCAACTGGTCAAGTTTTTCGAAAAAAAACCTATTTTTTATTTTCAACTTCACTACGTGGGCTTAGAGATTACAGAAAATTTTCAAAATGTCTTTTTATCTTAACAAAATGGTCAGAAGGCAAACGCAGACATAAAAAATAAAATCAGTTTAAACGTGATTATTTTGAGTCTGTCAAATAAAATTACACCGAAATTTGGTGGTAAAACGCATTTTGAACATTTGCTTAAAATATCTTCAAGCTGCATACGTTGTTTTTTCTAGAATAAGTTATTCTTCATTCAATTGAAAACCAACTGCGGTGTTATTATTATTAATGAACGCCTCGAGGAACGCCTATTCTGAACGCATCCAAAAATTGATGTTTTAGTTGACGTTCGTTTGATTTCGTGGCGTAGAAACACGATTCGGTATTAATTATTACTGTACCGGTATTGTATTACCTATATTGCCAGTTTGCCAGTGGGATAATGAAAATTTGTTTACAATAAAAACTATTATACAGGCTGGTCCAGTTTATTATGCATGAAATTCAAGAAACGACAAAGAATCGAAAAATAATATGTTTGCTTCATGAAGGGAAATGCTTCGTTAACAGTTTTAAGAAAAAAATCGTGTTTTTGAAATATGCAAAAATTGGCCGATTGGAATATGCAATTTTAAATTTTGTGCAGTAGTTCTGCTAATTGAAGTACATGATCTGATACTCTTTTTAAATAAGTTTCTTTTTTTAAATATTTCTACAAGTTACACTGACTAATGCAAATATGAAATATTTGGTAGATACCTGTTTAGAGGAGACAATTTTTATCTTCACTGTCTTAACGCTGTCTTAAAATTCCCCATTCCACAATGTAGGAACCCGTGAAAGTTTTTCGTAATGGAACACGCTTCAATAACGATCACAAAAATTATTAACCTCTCTAAATATTCATCAGCATTGATTTTATTGATATTTTACCTTGTGCGGGTTCGTGCATTGTGAAAAAAGTAAGATAACTTTTCTCCTAGAAACAATACGACGAGGTAAACAAAAAATGTCTCATTTCCATTAAAGTAGTGCGCGTAGGAATAAATTATTGAAAAATAAAGGTAACTATACATACCCAGATCTCCGTCACTGTATTAAATAATTTTTCATTGGGAGTATCAGATCATGCACTTTAATTATTAGCAGAACTATACCTACTATACAAAATCTCAAATTATTATTCCAATTGGCCAATTTTCAAATATTTAACAAATACGATAATTTTCTTAATACTTAATAAACACCCCTATTTTCTAATTAACGAAGCACTAAGCAGGATATATTTTCAGTTGTAGCTGAAATATCCTGAAAAAACTGAAAAATCAAAATTTCTTATTTCAGTCATATCTTTTTTATGTAAGTATTGTTGGAAATTAATAAATTATTTTTTGTAGGTTTACATAAAGTCGTCAAAAGCTATGCATTCAACATTACAAACATTTTCAAAGCCGACTAGATCCCAGAGTTTTCATAGCCTACTAATTCCATAGCTTCAATAAAGTTTCTATAGCTAACCAAAAATTAATAACATGCAAAAAAATATTCCTCCTTTTTCGAAAAAAATACAATTTTTTATATCAAATAGCATAAAAAACAAAATGGCGGCCATAAGAAAAACAACAGGGTTATGAAAACTCTGGTATCTATACCTTAGTCGGCTAAATCATCGGTTGTAAATCTAGTCGGCAAAATGATCAATTAATTTTCAACAATAAAAAATATAATGGCTAAAATAAGAAAATTTGATTTTTCAGTTTTTTTCCAGGATATTTCAGCAACGACTGACAATATTCTGAATTTTTTTCAGATTCTTATTAACTTTTAATATAATTTAAGCGACCTCGAATCTTCAATGGTTTGAGATATCTCGCGGTCCCCTATTATAAATAGTTCTAACTCTGTATAGTACCTGCAGAGCATTCATATTTTATGTGCATCGTATTAAAGATTATTATGAGTAGAAAAAGATAGTTGAAAATTTAATTAGTTTTACAAGAAATTCGTGATCTGCTTGTTGATATTTAATTAGGAGAGCTATTCCCATGCATAAAATTCGTATTGGGCATAGTTTTAATATGACGTCATAGGGACGGTTTATAGGAATCTGAATGTCTCCCTGTTCCAGAGCGCAAATACGCTGTTATCTGGTAAACATCATCAGAAATTCATAGTGATGAAGGAGAAATCCGATATATTGATGCTTCAGACCCCAATTCTCTTTCGAAGCAACCGGACAATGACCTAAAATTAAATCCCTATGGACCAATATTAGTCTGTTGACAACATTCGGGCCTTTGTTTCATACTTTTCGGGATTTTCCTCTCGTATTTTTTCTCTGCATTTTTCCCCGGCACACGCGGGGATTACCCCACTGTTTATTGTTTCTGCTGATGGTTTTGAATTATCTCAATAATATTTTTTGTAGTTTACGTAATTCTTTAATAATAATTATTGTTATTTTTGCAGAACAAAATAAATGATCGTTTCGTTATATCGGGCTGTGTATTCTCTTGGAAAGGGTTTTTATAAGGAGATTATTGGGAAAATTTGATATTCCCAATAATTTTAACGATCATTTAACCAAGCTCTAAATTTATCGTATTTTTTCCAGTTGGTTGGAGGCGAATTCGATATGGAACTGAACTTTGTTATTCAAGATGCTCAGAATATCAAGCATATGCTGGAACTACTGGATCATTGCCCACCTAATTTACAGGTAAGTGCTATTTTTTAATAATTATAATTGTCAATTTTTTATTTTTTTTTTCATTTTAAAGATTTAAGACCTTTAAAAGTTTATATTCGATCAAAGATATCCAATCATGCATGACATGTAAGATAAGACGATGTTCAAAATCGGGACTATTTTGGTGAGCTTTTTATCGTCAATAATCACGTCCTCTCCTATTTTATTTAATCGAGAAGCTTGGACGTGTAATTTAGGAGCTTATACTCTGATGTGAGAACAATATTCATTGTATACGTATATGGTCACTAACTAATCCAGACCTGATAATAGATTAACAGCAGCCGTCTGGACGTGAAGTATCGTCTAGTCTGGACTCTAGAGCGACTTAGGAACCCTATAATATAGTTTCTTAACCGCTCTCTTAGCCAGGTTTGGGACTAGAGACTCGCAAGATAAGTTGCTGCTTATGGTCAGTTCCAACTCCCAAGATAGGCGACGAGACACTGTATTCAATGAGAAGTGGCTGGACGTTGAGGAAATCCGTCTAGATTGCTTCCGTCTCCCATAATACCCATGCTTGAGTGGTCGCTTTGTAAAGGACTATTAGAGGAACTTTGTATTAATTTCGATATTTATAATAACCGTTGATTACGTACATTCATTTTATGTTAGAAATCATAAAGAAATTTCATCATGAATCTAGAAATCATTAGAACATGTTCCACAAGTTCGCTATAATTCCGGCTTTCTAATATTAGAGACAAAAAAAAAGCAAATTAAAAAAATGTTTGGTTAAGATATTTGTAAATTTAAGGTCGAGCTTTTAGAGTTGAAGTTGGTGAATAACGAAAGGTGAACAAAATACACAAGTAAAGTTGGCATTTCCCGAGAGACCTTATATTGGTCACGTGTGGACGAGGAATTCGTTATTTGGAATGTTTCACGCAACCCAGCACCCAGCATTAGCCACATACAGAAAGCTATAGGGATTCAGTGCGCGGCTATGAGCTTTTCTAAGCGAAAATTATCGTACCTACAAACATCCTGTAAATTACGGAGTTCGATATTATACAATCTGCGTTGAATATCATTCATCCTGACTAATGGAACTAGTTGGGGTTGGAATAATATTTTGACTGTGAACGTAAACTATGCGGAATTTTCATTCGAATCGGCCTTATTGTTCTGCTGAAATCGTATAATTTTGAACTCGAGACTAGCCGTTTATTTTGTTTATCCCAGAATACCTACCTACTTGATAAACGTTGTTCGTTCCGACTGACTGATGGCCGTTGCTAGTAGCTTTCTTTTCCGAGTCTCCAATTAAGCCGCCCTGTTTGATGTCTATCTAGGTTTTATCTAGAGCCGGAGCTTTGACCATCAGTCCGTTTTAGCTTGTGCCCTTTCTACGCTCTCAGGAGAATTCGTTGTTACCCCGCGCCTAAGCCAACTTTCAAGGCAAATCTGCTTTTCACGAAAGAGACTTCTGTGAAAAACGTTATCCACACTTGGCCGACGAAGGTGCCCGGGATCCTGGGAATGGAACATCGCTCAAGTTTTGAAGTGGAGTTTTCAAACTGACGACGCTTTGACGATGCTTTTTTCCACAAACCTAATCTGTCTTTTTAAAAATACGAAACTCTGCTACAAATGTCGGACATTTTATTGATCTCAATTGACAAATGATGATTAAATGGTTTTAGTGCTGAGAGAGAACTAAATAATATGTATAATAAAAATTATTTAAGCAACATTGTCTTTCAGTTTGAATCTTTTTGTCAAGTATTTTTAACTGATGTCTACATCGAAACCGCGTGAAATACGATTGCGCAAGATTTACCAGTTCTTAGGACGGTGTCAAAATCTAATTGATGTTGAACATGATTGAAAACAATACTATTGCATTCTCTTTATTTTAACCCGCGGATTATGTTATCTGGGTTGAGCGTAGAGAGCAAATTATCCCGATTATCACGTCGGCATAGATAATAAAGGTCTTTTGTTCAGCTCTCCCGATGCTATTTAGTAAATCGGATTCGCAAACTGCTTCAATTACTTTGCGGACAAATTCCTTCTGACGGTGTCGAATCGTGCCTAAAGACTTAATGATTTACTCATTCCGGGGGCTCGTCGGATCAAGACTCAGTTGCGGGGTGTCCCTGACTTGGGCTTGGGCTTGGGCGCCGGGCTTGATTAAAATGTAATTAGATTATTAATCGTGCTGCCAGGATTATCTTTCGCTAATTGTATTCCGGAGAATAGGTAAACATTAACCCCTCTCCGATTTAATTAACTTATATCAAAAGTTCCAGTTTGATTCGACCAGGGACTTTACGGGGTTCGATCTCCCTCCCCCTTTCCACCGGTCGACTGCAACATCTTTACATGTTTGCTCATAACTCGATGAAAATTTCATCAATTTTCATTAGTTGTAAATTAATAAATGCAATATTAAATTTTGTAAGAATATTACCTACAAGTGGTATTGTAAAGATCCATTAAGCTAACGGATAGATTCCAGGGTCGCCTAAAAAAGATAGTGTAGAATAATTTAAACATGTGAGAAAAATCATCAGTGACGTAGATACAGGGCATTTTTCGCCCAACAACTTCTACGCCCATGGACTTACAAGACCTTCCTTCAGCCTTGAATTCCCTGGAGCGTTCTTACAAATAAAGGTGTTGTTCCGTCATCGATGTCCGCATTTTTAATTTCATCTCTTCCTTACGCAACTTATCCTTTACTTGCACACCCGCATATTATTTGAAGACTCCCGCACGGGTCACAGTGGTACGAAAGTAAACAGTGAGTACAATAATTAAAAATCATAACAATTATTAATCGTGACTATTAAAGTCCGTTTCACCGAAACTTGTGCAAAAGTCATAAACCCGTCACAGGTAATCCCACCCTCTGGCCCAGCCTGTCGTCGTCACACAATAGAAGAACTATTTACATTTCTGACGTTAAATTTTGAAGAAAAGGTAAGTCGCAATGCAGATGTTTATGAAGAATAAGGAGAGGAATATATTCAGGGATTTTAGCAAACAACCAGTAACATGGCATATTTTAGATTATAGGGGTAAACCAGAAATCCCAAACATTTGTTATAGCCAGGTACACCAAATATTAAGTGTATTTATAGCAAAATGCACGTTTGTAAGTAGGCATGTTTAGGACCACTGTACTATTTTAGGCGGAGCTTCGAAACTGATGACATTTATGGCTTTTGCACAAGTTTCGCTGAAACACACTTTATCTCCCGGAGTATTCTGTACCCTGGTCCTTCGTCTAGATTTCGAACGATCTTTTCGGCCTTACAAGCCGATCTATTAAAATTCCCAATTAACATCAAACCGCAGCCGATTGGTACTCCATTAAGAGAACCATCCATGTCTAATTATTCTTATAAATATCCAAAATTCCCCAAAGTTTTTAAGTAAATTGAGTCTAAACTTCCTCATACCCCAATATGTTATCTCAATTAGGTATATCAGTCGAATGTTAATTCCTGACGACTAGGAAAGTGGGAGTGATAGAAAGTATATCCAATAAATCGGGTTCGGAAAAAGTAGTCGATGGTCAGTTCCCATCGACTGAGGCTATAGGCTATTTTATTCGAAGTTTGTATAACTTCAGAGAAGGAAAGTTAGGTAACTCTTCTTTCAATTGTGGCTCCTTTTATAGTCGGTCTTGCGTTCACTGAAAAAAAAATATGATTGAAGAAATTAAGGCTTGCTTATCTTAATTAAATTCTTTATTTGAAATAGGACAATTATATGTGTAATTTCCTAAAACAAATCATTTAATCAAAAATTTTACAAAATTATAACTAAATTTAATTCGGACAAATACAGTTTTCTTTAACTTACAATTACGCGTTTATTTGTTTAACATAAGGTTGTTTCCTTAAAAATAAAGATTGTTCCTGCATGAAATCAACATTACTTGATATCAAGATTGTTATAAGCGTATTTAGTTGCCGTAACTAAATCATTTGTTCACAAGAAGAAAGTTTGTACTTACACTTACGGTACCTCCAATCATGGAAATCAAATATAGTTCGTTCAATTATTTAATTTGGTTGAGATAATCAAATATCATTTCATAAAAAACCTAGGTCGAATAATCATAAATAAATGTTTAGTAAGAGCAATTAAATAAATTTTCATGTTATTAAATTATGTGTTTCTTTTTAATCTATATTACATTGAGACAAATATATTTTGATTGATATAAGTAAATTTAAGTTTGCAAAAAACATTCATCTTCTTGGTCCTGATGCAATGTTATTTGAGATAAATGTAATTCTTTTATTTGTTTATTTCAAGCAAACAAAGCTTTATTGCAGAAATAGCAAATTTAGTTTACCAAAAGCAGAGAATTTAATTCGCCCAAATAAATATATTTGATATCTAATACCAATGCTTTGTTCCGAAAATCAATTATGCATGGCCGTAATTGACTAAATGAAATTTTTAATAAAAAACCATGTAAATTATGTAAATATTTAATAGATAAATTAAATCTTTACATACTTAAATAAACAAAATAAAATTCATTTCATTATAAAAGTACAACATATAACATCAACAAAATTGTAAATTGAAAAATATTAACAAAAATTTGGTTTTCTACAAGATGTAATTATTATATATGGTGAGTCATATAAAGAAAACTTGACGAGCTTCTGTGCTACTTGCTTTCCAATAAAGTTTGGGTGTTTTAATTTTGGCACTTTTCACCGGACCGGAACTAGAGCAAAAAGTAAGGCCAGCTTAATATGCTATCTGCAGAATCTAGAACAAGCATAGACAAGGATTTTCATTAACAAATTATTATTTTAACTAAGTTCGAGAAGAAAACAAACCTTTATTTAGGTTGCCACTGGTTAATAAATCCAGAAGTATCAGTTGTGAGTCCTGTAATTGGGTTCTACGGAGTTCTAGTATTTTTTCAAAAAAAAACATCAAATTTTTCAAATAATGTATTGACGCAATTATTGGCATGGTCCGGATTGAAGTCCAGTTCAAGCTGCAAACGTTAGATATAATAGAGTATAATATGTAAACTTGAAAAAACAATATCAATAATGTAAGTACCTATGTATATTATAAGTATTTCTTGATACTGTGTGTTGCATAAGAAGGGTAACATAGGGAATACGTGTAAAGAATTTTCAACAATGCTTTGAAAATAAATGACATCCTTCTAAACATACAATTCCCTAATAGGAAAAACGAAATAGTTATCACCCTATATACCTAATTAAATTAAACAATGTCAGATTTTTTGACAGGTTTTTATGAGAAGCAGACTATGCAGTATTACGAGTATCCATTGAAAAGTGCCTTCCAAGTTGCAAGACAAATAAATAAGTTTGTTTTAACACAGGGTAACTTTTAAATCCATGCGGCAACATTAAAAAAAAAAAATGCACTGTATATATTTTTAAAAACCTTAATGTTACCACTCATCTTATTTTGTGATATACCTACTTTTGTTATACTATACTACATCTCACAGTGGGTATTGTCAAGGTCCATTAAGTTAATGGGCAGACTTCGGTGACCGTTTTTAAAGATAATATTGACGTAAAATATTTTTTTTTTTACCTTTTTTGAAATCCCTTTCAAGCCAAGAATAACCAAATCGCTATATTTTCAACCTAGTATCGATACCTACTTATTCTAGAAACGCCACCAAGAAATGTGCTCGTTAACTTAATGAGCCTTTATAATACCCACTGTTATTAGTCTTTTTATTAATCAGCTAAATTTTTCGTTATCGTACTTATTAATATGTAACCCTTGCTTGTCAATAAAATTGGCCATTCCTAGATAAAAGAGAAATAATCAAAATATTTTAACTATTCTTACCTTGACATAAGCTTACTAAATTAGCAATTCCATCCATGTCACTACACTACACTTTACGCTATCACTGTAGCACATTCACAGATTGAAATTGTTACTAACAACGCTACCAACGTTCAACATCAAGTCCAAATAAATAATAAAATATGAAATGAAATGCGGGAAGAAAAGGGTCTAGTCCAGTCAGACAAGTTCTCTCGTAGCAGCGTCGTCCCAGTCTTTTGCTTCTTAGATCGCGATAAAAAAGTCGTTATTTAGTTATCTCAACTGTATTTTATTTGCAACTAGAAAATTTATATTTGCGTGAAACAAAAATCAATGCAGCGAAAATTATTTGGAACGAAAAGGTAAATTAAAAGTTTGCTATATGCCATACCAAATAAAAGTCGGATGGCATTAATTAAAGTTTAATCATGATAAAGCTGATATAATTTAAAATTAACAGTAAAAATCTACCTGAAACCATAATTAAATATAGCGTTTTCTAAACTGAATTTTATTTGCGAGGAATGAACTATTTATTTCCTAACACCAATATTTGCTTTCGTAGTAAATTTTGTATACTGAAAATAACTTAAATTAATTTTAGTTAAGACAAACAGATATTATTTCAAAGAATTTATATTTATTACGAAACAAAAATAATAAAGCAATTAAATCGTTTGTTAATGTGGATTGAAGTTATTTTTGTACTTTTTCGTGTTTTATCTACAGCCTATTAGGGAATACCATATGTTGTATTCCTAATTAAATATTTAGGTTTTTAAATTAAATTTTTTTTTCTTCAACTTAACCACTCATTTGGTAATAGGAAGAACATGGAATTTTTTCAGTGTTGGTGTCGATTTTAAAATTCTCCTGCGTAGATCTCGTATAGTAATGCCACCTCTTGTGTGGTGCTTGGAGAAAGACGATAACAGTTGTGTTCGTTCAGTATTCTGCAGAAAATTCAAATTTTTGGAATTTTTATGTTTAAACACGGAAAATTTCCCTAAAAGTTGGTAGGTTCAATGTGGTATGTCAAATTGAGGGTAAATTATTGTTTTAAAATATCGCCTCATTAATTTTAGTGACTTTGTTATATGAAGCATACAACCATACCAGAATAATGAACACTGAGCTAAAGGTACTTTAATCGAACGTTATTAATTGAAATCATGAAGGTATATTATATGGAGAGACTAAAAGCCTTGCCATTATTTGCAATATCAACCCTTTGTGTAACGAACTAGGTAGTCTATAAATCCATTAATGTACTTAATCTTGTAAAGGATCGTCTGCTATGAAATTTCTTTACTGCTTGATTTTAATTAGATTCCGATTCCAGGTTAATTATAATTGATATAATTGCTTATAAAATGTCTTTTAGTGTTAAGTTATGAGGTAAATATAGTCCGCAGTTCCCAAATCTTTGAAAAGACAAGTTACATTGCCAATATTGGTTTTCTTACACCATGGTTTTGACGTTTCTAAGACGTTGTTTACGCTGCGTTTGGTATATAGATCCGATGAATACAGCACCACAAGAGCACGCTATTTTATATACGCCAGCAGAGAGTTTACCGATTCGATGGGTGACGTTCTTGAGGTCAGGGAGAAATGCATCCCCCAAAACTCCGGGACCTATGACATCATCGGAAAGGCCGGCCGATTCAGTAGTGGAGATGGCTATAGAGGGGATGTGACTTCACCAGACCATCACCCTATAAATAGGAGAGCTCTTCCAGCCGAGCAGTCAGTTTTCCATGAAGACAATGCACACGTAACCGCTGATGATATCTACCGTAGCTGTAGACGAAACGTTCGGAGCAAATCTTCATCACTGACTCCCGGAATCAATTACGATTTCAATTAAGTTTGCCTAATTTTGATTCTAAACATTATTATTGAACACCCGTTAATGAATCTTGCAAACAATTTTCGCCCTTAAAGCATAATAAAACTTCTCATCGTCTGCATCAAATTTTCTTTTACATTTTCTTTCTTCAAAACGTTACGTCTTCGTTCCAGATGAAAAAGCGTTGAAATATAATTTCCGACATGCCGGCATAGATTTCAAATAAAAACGGCCCCTATATTTTAAAAGATGTTCATAGAAGTAAATCCGGCTGTCTGCTCTTAAGCGGCGCTTCGGCTGAACGGATATACTTGAATCCGGAATTTGCCTTACCTCGAACATCTGCACCGAATTGCAGGTGTTCCTTCCGGGAGCAATCAGGAAATTCATTACGCCTGAACGGGCCCGTCGGTTATCTGACCGAGTCCGGAATTGCTCGCAACTCCGGGCCGACTGATCCGGACCGCGTAATAGTTGCTTCATTCCGGACGATGGGAGTAAGAATTATGGCCGGATTACTGATAGGGAAACATTAAAAGAATAACTCCGGAGATTATTTCTAACGGAGGAACGGTTCTGAGCTCGCTCCGGATAAGTTTTCAATTATTGCGCCTACCTACTGTGAGTGGGTCGGTTCAGGTTGGGCATTGCCGGACGTTTTTGTTTATTGTTCCTAAAATGAGATAGGTAGGTAGGTAGGCATTCCCATGCGGGGAATATGGGAACAGCGCTTATCGTTTGAGTAATTTCCGGATCGTCGTTATGTATTCGTCGTTACCCAGTCGCGCCTTATTATCAATTAGCATTTCATTGTGCATGGTTTACTTAATAACAAGCCGTAATTCCAAGGGCGCGTTCCTGAACCAAATTCAAGTAGAAAGGTTCGTATAAAACATGTGCCCTAGGTCCTCTAAAGAGGGTCTGGGTATCAAGATAGAGAGATACAGGGTGTAAAATTAAAAAAAAGTGCTTTTTTGATATTTGAAAGATTCTTTTGCCGATTTTGAAGAAATTTTGAAGAAATAAAATGCTAAGTTTGCACTAACTGAATTATAATTTATGAGTTCCAATGGCGTCCTGGGACAGTCCATGAATTATTTTGACAAAATAACGTGCGCCACTGACTTGTCAAAAGTTTTAAAAAAATTCTGCTTAAGCAGCTGAAAATCGCAACTATTTTGTCTCTTGATATTTTTTGCATCTTCCTTCGTATTCGAGAAAAAAAAATTAAAGTCGCTTCAACGCATGTCGAAAAATTGATTTTAATTTTAATAATTTCATTTTATCAATTTTTTGACGTGCATTAAAACGGCTTTTATTGCATTGATGCTCTAAAAGTGATTTAGGTCATGGTGATGACATCATCCTTTTTAGATACCTCAGGCGATTGATACGAACATGGAAATCAGTTTTTCCCTAACTGATGAGTTCCATCGAGCTGCGGCACGCCGCGTTTTGAACGTATTTATTCAAGACCGAGTACAGGAAACCTGCATATTTCCATTCGTATAAAATTTGTTTTGTAGTGAAAAAAATATATTTGCAATTCAACGAGCCGATGTGCTAAAAAAGGAGGTTTTCGTTAAAAAAAGTCCTCGATTCGATAATTGAACTTCATGTGAAACATGTTGTGTCATATGAACATAGCGGAATATTTTCCGTCGTTCAAAATATAGGTATGCAGTGCATTTTTTTGTTATTGATGTTACTATGATTGGATGAATATCTCCGTATTGGGGAGAGTTGAGAACTCGGTTAATTATAATATATTTGGTCATAATTCTCAGATCACCTGATACCTCCCCATCCCCTTTGTGTTTTCCTATCGATTAGTTTGGTGTTTTCTCTTACCTCCGTGGAAAAAATTAAAATTTGACGATTCACTATAATAGTTGATGAATTTAATTACTTACATATTTTTCATTCTTCTTTCATATTGTTCATTTTTTAAGACTTGGAATTTTTGAAAGGAATTTGTTAAATATAATTTACGATTTTCTCTCCTGTCTCTTTATCTATACAACGGTGGAAGATATAGAAGTTTTTTAAAATAATATTCCTTAGGAAAGTATAAAAATTATATGAAAATTTTTAACTTTACATATAACAGAACTTTAAACTTTGTATGAAGATTCCATGGTATAGCTTTCGTGAATCAGTTTCAGATTTCTCGAGATATAAAGTGAAAATATGTTTGGGGAGCTTTTCAATTCGCGAAGCAACGTAAGTCGTATATCAATTTATTGAATGGTATGTTGCACAATGGGACCTCTTCAAGGGGAATACAAATGGAATTAAAATGGGACAAAGAGAAAAATATGAATAAAAAAACCACAGCTATAAATCCGTGCCAACCGTTGAACTGAATTAAGGATTACATGTGTTAAATTTATTGCCCACTCCGAGAAGCTGAGATGGAACTTTTCACTGAATGAGAGAAGCGAAAGAATGAGGGAGGAATTTTATCTGATGCTGCCTCAAGCCGTACCTTTACAAAACTTGCATTATACGAGGGAGAAGAATTTTTCAATTCATAAACAGTCTTTCAAATTTAAGGGTCCTCACTCCTCAGTAATGTTTTACCTTAATAATATACCTTATTATGTATTACCTTAATTACTCCTAATGTAGTGTTAACAGAAATTTGTTTTTTGCCAAAAGGGCGCTTAAAAACGTATCCCTATAGAAAAAATGTAATTGACCGTCTCGGTTGTAGAAGTTTTTGTCGTTGAAAAAAAAAATTATTACGGCACTAATACCTTGCCTAATTTTTCTTCGACGTCAATTTACACGGAATATTTTTGCAGAACAGCAAGGTATTATCGATACTTTATAAAGTTTTCAAATAGGTCCCCGAAGACATTCTTCATTCCCCTCGAGCGAAATCTTGATGAATGCGTCCCGAAAAGCGATAAAATTAAGAACTATTTAACAAATATCTGCGAGGCACTCTGTCGGCGTCGAACTTGCGAAGGATGCGGGCTTGAAGTTGTTCCCGAGGGAACGAACGTGGGGACTTTAGAGGGAAACTTTATTCCACGTAAAGGTGCACAAGATTTAGGGGGGCGTCGGTTATTTTGTCAGACTTCGATGAATTTGAATCGACCGTCTCGGAATTGTGTCCTGAGCCAAAGTTAACCCAGATTTTCGAGAGTATATTCAGATTTCGAGAGATAATTTCAATACTATAGAGGCATTAGCATTCTATAATATTATGTAATAGGTAGTTATTAAGATAAGAAGAATCTTTTATATATATAATTATATATTTCTCAAAAATCGGGAATTTTCGATTTTAAAAAAACTCTGTAGCTTTCTCTTCCAAGATTAGTAAACGAAATTTTGAATCCTTGTAAAACTTTGGGATGACGTTAGAATTTACTTGGACCAAAAGTCGCGTTACTTCTACAGGGTGTCAAATGTTCATCAAATCAACATCAAAAGGCAAATTTTAGAAGTCATTTACCTTGCAAGTCACTATGTTTCCGACAAACCACTTGTGTAGATTAGATTTCTTTCTGTTCGGCATACTCCTCTGGTGGTGGTGATATGTCAGACTGATGAGCTGTAAATAACCAGTGAAACATCGATGTCTCTGTCTTTACCATACCGTTAGGGTTGTGTCGTTCAGAAAACGTTGACGTATATTTTCATTTTAAATAATTATTATCTCCCTACACAATTACATCTTTACATAATGTAGGTAGGTATAGGTAAAATTCCATTTATTTAATTCGTTATTATTATAATAACTGTTGGAATCCGACTATAATGAAAAATCTTCTAAAGGTTCAGCAAAATTTGAATTCCGACCTCAAAAACATAACTTTGAGCGGTCAAAGGGTGAAATAGCTACTGTTTTCCGAGGCCCGGTTACGAAGTTAAACATTTTAACAATCCAGGAAACCGTCACATTCTCTAGGGTTAGATAAAAAGTGAACTTTTATTACAAAGAAGGGAATTCTTCAAGAAGAATATAAGTTTAATTACCTAGTTAAAAGATTAATTTTCAAAGATTTTGATTGGATTTATTAATTTTTAATACCTACTTACATAATAATATTCCATTCTGTTTTGGCCTTGTTTCCAATATAACTTTAGCATACTTTTGCGAACTTTTACGAAGTTTTATCCGATTTTAAAAATGTTCAAGAAACGGAAAATCTGACTTATTTACATCCCGATACTTTGCTTAACTTTTTTTTTTTGTTAAGTAAGTTCTGTATATAAATTATAAAACTTTTATCGCTATACTTTTAATATGGTTTTACTGTTAACATCTTAAAACAAAGAACGGAACGAGAATGCTAAGAAGTTATATAGGTAATATAATATCTTATTAGTTGGGGTTAATTAATTTTTCTGCGCACGTAAGTGAATCAATATCAGTCATCAATTCGAGTCTCTTTGTTTCTTGCGAGAAGAGCACGAAAGAAGCTGCTGAAAACGAAATTTTTCGTGAGTGTGTCAAATCAAAATGTTTTAATCACCAGATTTTTTTTTTCAACAAATTATCTTAAATTTATATTTTTCATCTCCATATCAAAATGATGGACGATTTTAATAAATAAAGAGCATTTTAGCAAGTTAGAATAGACTTTAAGTGTAATATAGAATGAGAAACGGGCATTATGGTGATGAAAGAAAATTACTAACGGTTGTCATTTTCATTACAGATCTCTTGATTAAAGCCTCCAGATTGTCATCAAACAAATCAAGACATGATTTGAAGGTGTAATAATTAAGTTTTGATGAAAGCGATGAATAGATCAAAACAAGGGAGGTGTAATGTCTTTCAAAAGGGTGATTATGCCGGCAGATTGCAGCTTCTGTCTCTGATATCTATTGCCCCCATTATGTCGAAATTCTGCAATGAATAGGCAGGATTGCTTACCATGCGATTCGGCAAAACTTCATCAAAAGAAGAATCGTTTCAGAAAATTACTTTTCTCCTTGAACGTCTTTAGCTTTCATCGTGCTTTTTATTTGTAATTAAAAATTTAAATAACGAATCGCTTAAAATTAAAATTGTCACCTTGGAGTAAAATTGGATGAGATTTTTTTTGTCCGCACGTGCAGTCGTATTTTTCGTTTCGTTAATGGTTTTACTAAGAACGGGATATCTTGAGAATAAGTAATTGAATCAATAAATAAATTATTATGATGTTCATTCTCCTTATTGAGATTATTTTTCTAACAGCATGATGTATTCTTATCTTGAAAATTTAATTGGCAATTACAAGTTTGATCGGCTTGTCCGTAAGAGCATTTTAAATATCTGCCAAAATTTAACCAATGTTGCCCCTTAATTGTAAATTAGGATGATTAGAGTTGGGATTGTTTGAACAACAGACCCTTAGTTAAAGTCGGAGGTCTCCAGAAAATGCTCTAAAAATGGACGTGTGCTAACTTGACTTTTATAAATCAACTCTCTTCCCGTCTTTGATTTTTTATTTTTTTTATTACTACGTGTTAATACCTTTTAAGAAGGTGCGAGAAGTTTCCAGAAGAGATATGAAATCTATCTAACAATTATTATTTGTACTCTGGCATTCTTAAAGAAAGTTGTGTAAGTATAAGTAATTAAATTTTAGAAGTTCCTGGCTTCTCTTACTTTTATAACTTTTAGAAAAGTTGATATGTGTTGAAAACTCGTTAAAAATTTGGAAGGTTTTGTTAAACGACAAAGTGACTTACAGCGGGTATTATAAAGGCTCATTAAGTTAACGGATAGATTTCTGTGGCCATTTCTGAAGAAGGTATCGAGTCTAAGTGGAATTTTTTTAAATTTATCTATTCTTGACATGAAAGTGATTAAGCACAAAAATGTTAAAAAGTCATTTGACGTCAATATTAGCTTCAAAAACGAGCACAGAAATCTACCCGTTAGCCTAATGAGCCTTGGCTGTAAACCTTTTGTTCGGTGTACCTATACATACATATACAGGTTCCTAATTGAATGTCAATATTTAAGGGGATGATTTTTACGTCCATTTTAAGAAGAAAACTTCATAAGAACGCTTGTCCTAAAAGTCTTAACTTTTGAGAGATAGGGTGGTAAAGTTTTTAAAAATAAAAAATCATTTTTTCATAATATCTGTAATACCGCTCTTGATATTTTAATGAAATTTCGTATACAGGTATTACGCATCAAGAGGCATCTTTTTTATGTACATTCCACATTTTACTTTATTTTCATTAGTTACGATCGTGCAGAATTTCACCTACATATATTTTGGCAGACATTGATGGTACGCCACTGATTTCTGTTCAAATAAAAATCAGTTTTGAAATCCCCATACATTTCTAATCTCTTCGCGGCTTTGATGTTTAAAATATCTGAGCATTGTGTTATTTTGAAAAGAAATGGTTGAATTTACTAATCAGGAGGTGCGGAGAGGCGGGCATGCGTTTTGGCTGATGGCAGATCCCCGGAAGCGCTTTTCTATAATAATAGTCATAATTGATGAGCGAACATTTGCAAATGTTCATAGAAGATTGACTGAAACAGGTAGTTTGAAGGCAAATAATCAATTAAAAGGGGCCCATCGAACTATAAGAACTCCAGAAATTGAAGAAGCATCAATTTGAAATGTATGGTCTTGTGACCATGCAGAGAAATCGTCACTAGAGCACGATCGTCACTACCGGAAATGAAATGAAATGTGGTACATGAAAAATTCCTCGTGATGCGTAATACCTGTGTACAAAATTTTGTTAAAATATCTAGAGCGGTATCAATTACAGATATAATGAATTAATTATTTATTTAAAAAAAAAATTACCACACTCTGTGTCAAAAATTAAGACTTACAGAGGACATACGCTCTTATGAACTTTTCTTCTTGAAATTTATCCGAAAATCACCCCCTTGAATATTGGCTTTTAATTAGCAAACACTCTGTATATAACACTTTTTAGATAATCTGCTAGATGTATAGTAGGTACTTACGCGTATACATAGTTTTCTTACAAAAAAACTCAATTTTTTTAGCCCTGGAAAAAATAATCAAATTTAAAAAATTTAATAAAACACAACCATGCCGAGCTGGGACTCGAATCGCAGACGGCGGCAGCGTCAATGGCTTCCAGTCAGGGACCTTAACCGCTGCGGTATAGATTATCTCCATTATTATAGATAAACCAGAGAACACTACTTATTGAGGATATTATCTTTCAAAATGGGCATAATTTTTTTGAGTAAGGAAACTTTTTTTTAATCAAGTTTAGCCGAAATCGTTTAGAGATAAAAGTATATTTATAAAAAAGTGGTTGTAAAAAAGCTTCAATAAGGACGTCATTATTCTGGTTCACCCCCTAGTTACGATACGTAGAGCCGAAATTCTGTTTTTAAAAGAAAACTCAAAAACTTATTATTCGACTCTTTATTGCATATCGGACTATCCGCCAAGTACGCGACTGTGCGGGACGAATACCAGACAAATAGTGAGCGTTCAACTCTGTTCAAGTCTCGAAAGAAATAATACATGTTAATTCAGCATTTGCTAATTACAGTAATAAAGATTATATTTCATAGGTAGTCAGCTCTTATGGCTATATAACTCTTCCGCCCTTAAGAGGAGACTTTGGGGATGAACAAAGTCGACGTTCGTAAATACAAATACATGTAAACAAGATACATAAGTAATTATAGTTCATAAACATAAATGATATAAGTATAAGATTATTATAATAAAAATAAACAATTAAAATCTTGTAGTTGTTCAGTACAAAATTGAAATTTAAAAATACAAATTATTTCCTTAAATGTTAATTATTACGTCTAGTAGGAGTTGGGAATGCTTGGTGCATTTCAACATCATTGTAAACATTCTGTTTGCTTTTATTACTTAGGCTTCGACATTTGGTTAAAATTTCCCTGTTATATTTAAAGAGAACAATAATTATAATAATTAATGCAATCAAACATAAAATTGGTAAATTAGAATGGGACCAAATGTGGTTATTAGAAAGTATTGAGATTGGCTCAATATTTTCCTGATCTAGCGTAAGTTTAGACAATTGATCTAAATTAAATGATTTCAGATTCAGTTGAATCGGTTTTACATTTGAGATGTTTTGATTTATTGGGGGTAAGTAAACAGGTTCTTCGGATATTGTTCCTTCTAAATTCGCGTATTCAAATTGCTTAGTAATGAACTTACACGAATAGGGTACATTCACTAAATATGTTCCTTTAAGTCGATGCACTTCCTCACTACCGCACTTTTCATGTACCAAGGTGTCGGTTGGAGATATTATGAGGTACTTCTGGTCACTAATTGTTTCTACAAGGACGTCGGTAATTTCGACTTTGACGTGTAGACACTGTGGATCTTCCTTGACACGAAGGATGTTTCGAATGCAAGTATCAAGCTGGTAGTTTTTTTTCTATATCGGAAGTTCTACAGAAGTATTCTTGTTGAATCCTCGAGCATCTCTTCTTTAGATAATAAATGTTGTCTTCTGTCATTGCCACATATGAGGTTGGGGGAATGATTGTTGTAAGTTCGGGAGTTGGAATGGAATATAAATGATACAAATCATAGGTTTTGGGATCAATTAGAGGTACGTGTAAAAGAAATACAGCATGATCTTCTGTTACATAATAATCTACTAGAATTGTTCTAGTGAATAATACATTATCATAAGAATAATAATTCTTTGGATCTTGGTATTTTGATAACTCAAGCTTCATGATATTAATAGCTTTTTCGTTAATTATCGATAAACGTAAGGTGTTAAGAGAAGCGAAACTGATTGCTGTTAATATATTTTCAATCACGTGCGACAAGTCTAATAGACTGATTCTAAATAACATTAAAGTATTAATGAATTGTTGATCCTCACTCCTTACTACTCTTATTACTTCTTCGATTCTTTTGAAGTTGATTGACATATTTTTAATAGTTTCCTCATATTGTTTAATCAAATGTTGATTGAGTGACAATTGTTTATTATAATGATTTATTATGTTTTCTTGGTTTATTATAAGTTCTGCTTTTGGTAGTTTTTATGTTTATCTTTTTAAAGTCCTTTTTAATTTTACGTGTTTGTACAAAGGGGGAGTTTTAATTTTGGGTTCTTTACCAAAAGTTAAGATTTGTTGTTTTTTAAATGGATTTATTGGTTTTTCAGTGATTGTTAATTCTGCAGAGATATCGTCATTTTGTGAATGAACGGTAGTCTCATCGTTTTCTATATTCTTTTGAATATTTTCAGAATTAATGTTGGTTTTGTCGGTCTTATCAGAAGATGGGAGTTTAATTTGTATGTCTGATAACACTTTAATTTTACTTTTGTCATCGTTTTGTTGGAGTAATGAATCTATGTTAGTAAGGTCATCTAGCTCGGTGGTAGGTCGTTCAGCAATATCACCTGGTTGAGCGAATAATGATAATAAATTATCAGGTGTTTCGTCAATATTTACAGGGTATGCTTCTAAGCGTGATAAAAAATCTGCATTACTGTTAAGTTTGCCTTTTTTATATCTTATTTCATAGTCGTACTCCATTAATTTTAATCGTCATCTTACCAATTTTGAAGTTGGTTCTTTAAAATTAAATAGCCATTGGAGAGGCTTATGATCGGAGAGAATTAAAAATTTATTTCCGTAAAGGTAGGGCCTAAATTGTTGAACAGCCCAGATGATCGCAAGGCATTCCTTTTCGGAAGTATAATAATTCTTTTCGTGCTTACTCAGTGTTCTTGAGATATACGCAATGGGCTTATCGGCGCCAATTGGGCCTTGTGAGAGCACTGCCCCTAATCCAAAATTTGTTGTTCAAAATTTGGGTATGATAAAATGGGCTCGTTACATAGTAACTTCTTAATCGTTTCAAATGATTCGATAAATTTGGGTGTGTGTTCGATTTTAGCTGCTTTCTTTAAACAATCGGTCAGGGGTTTAGCTATGGTGGCGTAATTTTTGATAAATTTTCTATAGTAACCGGATAGACCTAGAAAGCTTTTAATACCTTTCGTAGTTGTTGGAAGGGGTAATTTCTTGATTTTCTCAATTAATTTTGGATTTGGTTTAATTCCTTGGGTTGTGACTATATGTCCTAAATATTCAATTTCTGTTAGGAAGAAATCTGACTTTTCCAACTGAATTTTAAAATTAAATTCGCGGAGTCTTTCGAGAACCTTCTGTATGTTTGTTAGGTGCTCTTCGAATGATTTTCCTAATATTATTACATCGTCTAAATAGACTAAACAGATTTTATTAAGAAGACCTTTTAAAATTTCGTTCATAACACGAGCAAAACATGCCGGTGCATTACGTAAACCAAACGGCATACGCAAAAACTCGAAATGTCCGTCCTCCGTTGAGAACGCAGTTTTATGCCTATCGCTCTCGTGAATTTCGATTTGATGATAGCCGGACTTAAGGTCAATTTTGGAAAATAATTTGGACATACCTAATATATCAAGGATATTATTGATATTCGGGAGAGGATATTTGTCCTCTATCGTTACCTCATTCAGTTTTCTGAAATCGACGACCATGCGCCATTGCTTTTTACCGTCACTATTTTCTTTTTTGGGTACTAAAAAGACTGGGGCAGAGTAAGGTGAACTACTCTGGTTGATGATATTATGCTCCAAAAGTTCATCTACCTGTCGATTAATTTCAGTCTTTTGACATTGGGGAAATCTATATGATTTCGTGAAAATAGGGATTTCAGATGAAAGCGGAATTTTATGCTTAACAATTGAAGAGAAGGTAAGCTTGTCACTTTCGTGGTAAAATACGTCTACATAATCTTTGATCTTATTAAAAATTATTGTTTTATCATTAGTTGTCAAATGATTCAATTTATTATTTAGACTCTCATAAAAATTATCAAACTTTTCAAAGTTTCCTTTCGCATAGCATACATCGACATTTTTGAGATCAATGTGATGCGCAAGAATTGGTTTTGATAATGATAAAATTCGGTTTTGATTATCTTTATTTCGTATTAATGGAACTTTAACTTTAAAATTATCAGCAGTATTTATATTCTCGGGGATCTCATAATGACCTAGTTGTTGCTGCGGAATTAATACAGTTCCTTTTTTGATGGTCACTGGTATAATTACATCACTCTGTTCAGGAGTAATCTGAGTTTGAAAATAATTTAATGCAGCTGGTTCATACCTACATAAATCATATTCTATACCGTTGAGAAAAATAGTACCTGAATTGTAATTTAATATCATGTTTAATTCTTCTAACGTTTGCGTTCCTAGCAAGAGGTCGAAGTGTTCATGAAAATTAATTACATAAAATTTCAAAGGTTGTCCAGGCAGGAAGAAATCTGCGATAACTACTTTATTATGTTCCGATTGATTGTAAATTGTTTTGATTGTAAACTTTTCGTCAAATATTTGATTTGGAAAGTATTTTTTAGCAATTTTGGGTGACATGAGCGAATTAGTTGCTCCTGAATCTATTAAAATTTTTAAACCGTTAATTTCTAAATAGGGTAGGCTTGAAGAAATGATGTTATGATTGGTTTCGATTATTTGTTTTCCGAGGCCGGTAAACGAAAATTTTCTGGTGGTTCCATTGGAATTTCGTCAGCTTCGGACACGTTTTGGGAATCTGTGTCATAACATTTTTCATTATAATCGGGATAGTTATCCATATCATATTCTGGGTACGTGTTTTCGATTAAAGGGTCGGATTCTCCTAAATTGGGCTCTATCTCATTAAAATTGATTTGCGGAGCTCTCCAAGTGTGAAATTGTGGAGATTGAAAATTAGGATGATTCCTATATGGACTTGGTCTTAAGTTTGGGGAATTATTAGTCCTATTTATTCCACTAAAACTCGGTTGACCTGGGCGAGGTGCAAAAGGTCTGTTTTGGGAATTTTGATGTTGATTTGGGTGATTCGTATTTTGAGTATTTGGACGACTTGTATTTGGATAGGTCGACTGAAATACAGGTTGTCGAGGTGGAAAATTATTAAAATTAGACACATTAGGTCTTTGGGGTCTCTGAAATTGTCTTTGATAGTTATTTTGAAAATTATAAATTTGTTTGTTAGGACCATTGGATGCTGATGTTTGTGCTTCAGAGCTAAAATTGCGACTGTTGTTAATTTTATTAATTTGGTTAGGACCGTGCTTAGCCAAAAATTTTATAACTACAGGGGTAGCTGCTGCAATGGTTTCCAATTCTTTGACTTCAAGAATTGTTTGCAATAATGGGGGACAATTGTTGTAAAGTACTTCTAATGCGGTTTGTTCGTTAATTCGAACATGTACAGCTTTTTCAGCGGCTGTTAATGCTGTGTCTGATTGAGTTTTAATGTCTAATTGAGTTTGTACTGATTTGATGCGCTCTATGAAATCTGTTAAACTTTCTCTAGGGTTGATAGTTAGATATTTGAATTTGTGACATAATGTTAACCTGTCGGTATGGTCACCAAATTTCGTGCGTAACGCATCTTTTAATTGTGTCCAGTTCAGTTAGTTAAATCTGATCTTGTACTAGCAAAAGTTTCTGCTGGACCTTTTAATTTACTTAAAATCAAACAATAAGAGTAATCGTTTAAAGTTAAATCGGCTGTATTGGCATATTTAGCATAAAATTTTTCTACACGAGTAATGAAAACTTCTAACGTGTTCTGATCACCATTGAAAGTGGGAATAACATCGCCATAATTTCTAGCTGCGCTAATTAAGCTTTCGGTAGTTGCAGGCATATTTAAATTTCTTGGTAAAGCAGGTGGCTGCTCTATAAAAGGATTTAAAATACTATTTACAGCGATTTCTTGACCAGGCTCGTATAAATGATCGTTACTGGAATGTGCTAAATTCTCGTTATATTCAACGATAGTTACTCTTTCAGTACCTGACATAAATGAACTTTAATATTATTTTTAGAATAAGCGAATTAAAGCTTGCTCTTTATTTCTTACTCTGATTTAGAATTCTCTATAGGATTCTACAAAATTTTATTTAAATTACTTTCTATGCATTTATCGATAACAGTAAATTATTATTGATCTATCAAAATATCAATATCTTTGTAATTATCAAAAAATAAAAAAATTCGTTTCAGTTGTTTAAAACTTTCTTTTACATATACATAACTTGGTGTAAAATAAAATCAATAAAAATCAAAGGAGGTGAAACATGGAATGTGACTTACTACTTAAATTTTCTCCTTTCTCCTTGATTAGCTTTACGTTCTGATGACTCGGGTTGGACAGTTTTCCTTCTGGATTTCTCGGGTTGAGCAGTTTTCCTTCTGTTTGACTCGGGTTGGACAGTTTTCCTTCTGTTGGCTCGGGTTTATTAGTTTTCCTTCTATATTGCTCGGGTTGGACAGTTTTCCTTCTGTTGTCTTGGGTTTATTGGTTTTCCTTCTAAGGGTAGAATACTTGAACTAGTGTTGTCTAGCGGCGGCAACACTTTGAAGACGTTCTCGAGTTGACGGGGTTGCTCTTCTGCTGCGGGGTATGGAAGACCTCAACGTTATGCGGGGTTGCTTCTCGTCGTAACAGGGAGACCTCGACTTTACGGGTTGGTTGCTTCTGGTTGCTAATTGACGTTGACCACTACTCAATTCTTCTAGCACTTTGCACTTTTAAGTAGGTAGTTATGCCTACTTTGTTGGGCTACAATTCACTGCAATCCTGCACTTCACTGTAATCCTGGGTGCACTATAGGTTACCGGGTTTCGCGATTAATCGATTATCGATTATTGAAAATCCGTTCCGACTGCGCCAGTTACGATACGTAGAGCCGAAATTCTGTTTTTAAAAGAAAACTCAAAAACTTATTATTCGACTCTTTATTGCATATCGGACTATCCGCCAAGTACGCGACTGTGCGGGACGAATACCAGACAAATAGTGAGCGTTCAACTCTGTTCAAGTCTCGAAAGAAATAATACATGTTAATTCAGCATTTGCTAATTACAGTAATAAAGATTATATTTCATAGGTAGTCAGCTCTTATGGCTATATAACTCCCTTAGAGTAATTGGGGGTATACAGGGTGGTTTAGACGGGACATTAGAAATATCTGGAGAACGAAGAAAGGAATCGATTTGAATCTTAGTTACGGCCATAATGGCATAATATAATCCGTTGAATCATTTCACTTCGGTTATACCGAAAAATGGCTATATCTTTGGTTTTTTAAATGGAATGCCACATATAGAGGGTGTTCCAAAATACCAGGTACATGCAAAAGGAGGTAATTCTTTGGATTGTTTTATGCCTAAAAGTTCATATAAACATATGTCCGCAAACGCTTCGTTACCGATCTACAGCGTGCTGAAATTTTAAAAAATATATTGTTTTTTCTTTATATAGCTCCCATAATTTTTGAGATATTTAGCTCAAATTTGGAATACAGGTTACGCTGGAGGCTTACATCATTGGACATGACAAATGGTTGTGAGAAACTACAGACATATTTTTTCCCAGGATTTCTCCTATTTCGCCCCCATTTCTCCCCCTGAAGTTTTTTGCGATGCGCCGCTGGTAGATTCTAAAATAAAAAATACAATGTGAATTTTCTGACTGATTTAAAAACTTTTTGGTCTCCCATAGTTTTTTTTTTTTTTTTGAATTTGTAACCGGTATCGAGAAAAAAATAAACAATTTCTTCTGATTTGTTCAGAGTTCAGACGAAATTCAAATTTTCAAAATGGTAAAATCGGCTCTGGCTTTTTTGGATAATTTCTTATTTATACACCGTGTTTTATATTAAGTCGGCACTATTGCTAACTTCGTTATTATTTGAGCTAGAAAGTCGGTTAAATTAGCAAACTAGTAGTATTTTTTCTCCTGAATAAAATGGCGAAAACAGGAAAACAATTGAACATCGCGTTTTCGAGATATTTAAAAAATGAATATGTTTTAATGGAACACCCTGTATATTTTTAGATGGATCGGTTGCAAATTTTTTTTTAAAGAAAAAAGTCTCTATGCACTATGATCCTAAAATAATAAAATTTTACAACACAAACAAGTTCTGTTATTTGTTTATGTAAAATTAAATCCTTTTCAAGGTAATAATTTAAATTTTTAGTGTATTTTTTATTGAAAAATACACTATTGAGGACGACATAATTTTTTTACCTTACATTGCGTAGGTACACTAAATTACAATAATTGTCGCAGCCTACTTTGGGAGTAATAAAATAATGAATAATTAATGAATTTATTATTTTAGGATCATAGTGCATAAAGACTTTTTTCTTGAAAACAAAATTTGCAACCCATCTATCTAAAAATATACAGGGTGTTCCATTAAAAAAATTACATTTTTTTAAATATCTCGAAATCGCGATGTTCAATTGTTTTTCTGCTTTCGCCATTTTATTCAGGAAAAAAAATGCTACTAGTTTGCTAATTTAACCGACTTTCTAGCTTAAATAATAACGAAGTTAGCAATAGTGCCGACTTAATATAAAACACGGTGTATAGGTACCATTAATTTTGACAGTTTAGTCGACACTGACTGTTAACTATCACAGTTGGGATGACCCTGTGTGACTAACTGTTTGACTGAAGTTTGACTAACCTCAAGGATCTATTAAAGAAAAAAAAAGAATACATCTTCTAATTTCAACACCCTGTAGATCGGCAACGAAGCGGTCGCGGGCCTATGTTTATATGGACTTCTAGACATAAAATAAGCCAAATAATTACCCCTTTTCGTATGTATACCTGGTATTTAGGAACACCCTGTATACTGTGTTGCATAGGAAAAGTAACATGGAAACTTAGTAGTTTCCAATGTATACAGGGTGTCCCAAGATTTCTTTATCAAAGGATATCCGCGTTATTTAAAAAAATAAACAAATGAAATTCGGGAAATTTCAACAATACCCCTAAGGCTTTGCAGCTGCACCCTCAATGCCGCTTTACGCCTTTCTACCCCTAAGTAATCATCCCCTACTTTTTTTTTTCAAATGACACCCCCATATTTTTTTTGCTCGGCAAGATTCTTGACTTCTTTCTGAATATATTGTCACACGATTTTTTCAAATCGAGACATATCTAGCACGCCGAAAACAATATAATATCATAACAGACGAGGGTTGTCAAGGAGTTGCAATTGCTTGTTTTTTGTGTTAATGTTTGCTCCAACCACCTTAACTAGTAATACCGGTGTTTCTGGTATAGGCGTTAATAATAATAATTGCTTCTGTGGTTTTAATGTCATATTAAATGTTAATTATTACTCCTTGACGACCCTCGTTTGTTATGATATTATATTGTTTTCGGCGTGCTAGATATGTCTCGATTTAAAAAAATCGTGTGACATTGTATTCAGAAAGAAGTCAACAATCCTGTCGAGCAAAAAAAATATGGGGGTGTCATTTGAAAAAAAAAGTAGGGGATGATTACTTAGGGGTGGAAAGGCGTAAAGCGGCATTGAGGGTGCAGCTGCAAAGCCTTAGGGGTATGGTTGAAATTTCCCGAATTTCATTTGTTTATTTTTTTAAATAACGCGGATATCCCTTGATAAAGAAATCTTGGGACACCCTGTATACACCGTGTTTTAAATTAAGTCGGCACTATTGCTAACTTCGTTATTATTTGAGCTAGAAAGTCGGTTAAATTAGAAAACTAGTAGTGTTTTTTCTCCTGAATAAAATGGCGAAAACAGAAAAACAATTGAACATAGCGTTTTCGAGATATTTAAAAAAATGGATATTAAGAAAATATTCTTGCAAGGAACAGCCTGTATACTTTTAGATGGATCGGTTGCAAATTTATTTATAAGGAAAAAGTCTCTATGCACTAGGTATGATCCTAAAATAATAAATTCATTAATTATTCATCATTTTATTACTCCCAAAGTAGGCTGCGACAATTACTGTAATTTTATGTACCTACGTAATGTAAGGTAAAAAAATTATGTCGTCCTCCATAGTGTATTTTTTTATTAAAAAATATTCTAAAAATAAGAGTTGTTATCTTGAAAAGGATTTAATTTTAAATAAACAAATAACAGAACTTGTTTGTTATGTAAAATTTTGTTATTTTAGGGTCATAGTGCATAGAGACTTTTTCCTTTAAAAAAAAATTTGCAACCGATCCATCTAAAAATATACAGGTTGTTCCAATAAAAAATATAAATTTTTTTAAATATCTCGAAACCGCGATGTTCGATTGTTTTTCTGTTTTCGCCATTTTATCCAGAAGAAAAAATACTACTAGTTTGCTAATTTAACCGACTTTCTAACTCAAATAATAAAGAAGTTAGCAATAATAGTGACGACTTTATTTAAAACACTATTGTGTATCCTATTGTGTTTTTTGAATTTTTATACAGGATGATGAAATATCTGATTATTTTTCATTAGACCTTGTACCTATAGAAATTTAAACTATATAATGGGATGGATACCTGATGACAAAAAGTTAAGATAAGTACATGTAGTCCGTTTTGCTATATCTGAAGTTGATCTCGTTATAAACTTCTTTGCATTATTACGGTTGTAACGAAAATATATTCCAGAAACAGTTGTTTTTCGGCAAAATGGAACTCCACCACATTAACTAGGGATGTCTCGCCCCTTAACACAAATTCTCTGATTTCTCTGATTCCTCTGATTCACATTTTATAGTCTGCGTCTCATTACAATTTTATCGCGAGCAAAGTTTTAACTGGAAATAAGAACCGATGCCGGCATAATTTGTGTGTAACCCTTGAGTGCGTAATCTAAAGCCTTGCTAAATTTTGTAGCTACTTTGCCGAGAGATAAAGTGGCCCCTGCTGCTTTTCCGTCGCAACTGGAGATTGCATTAGTCCCTCTTGGCTCGAACACGGCTCATCCTCGCCATATCTGATTTATGTGGAGCAATCCTCAAGATCGGGCCACAATATCTTGTCTCATTTCAGCGTAAATTCCTCTGTGGGCATTACACTTTTTTTTACTCACTTTACTAGATTGGACGTCTTCCATGTATACAGAATGATCCGATTTACGTAGGTATATTCTCGAGACTTTTTTATTTGCATCCTGCATGGAAAATGGATGTTTTTTAGCCTCTATATATAGTAAAATAAAAGGTATAGGTACAAAGTTACTATCTCGTGTTTCCAATTATCTACATTAAAGTTTTTTTTATTAATATCTAGGTCCCTGTTATACAAACTATGTTAAAATATAATAGATCCGCGCTCATGTTATTTTCCACTTTTATTTCTCTATTTTATAGGTACATATTTAATGTTACATGAAACTACAAACAGCGGGGAAAAATGATATGATTGTGCAAAGCTAGAGAGACTTTTGGGACGTAGAAAAGGTAATACGTTGGAAATAAACTCATTTCCTGTTATATAAATATTTTAGGGTTTATACATATAACCTACATGTATTGTGCAAACACAAATTTCAAGTGGGAATAAGTTTATTTCAAAATTCAGGCAGCCCAGGCTTTATATATCTGCACAAAAAGTTCTAGGCAATTTTAAACCTTAAAACTTTCAACACTCGAAGGTGCTGAAAAGAAAAGAGTAAGCAGGTAATGTTATTGGGATAATACAGGTTGACTCGGATTTTGATACATTTGGGAATCGATAAAAAAAGTTCAAGTAATGTTATTTTGCGATATGAAGTTTTTTCAAGAACTGTATTATTTCTCAAGCTACAGGGCGCTGAAAATTGATTTTTTTCTATTTTTTCTCATAACATTTGGAACATTTTTCTGATTTAATTTTAATAATTGACAAAATAAAGATTTATTTTTTTATCTATGCTTATAAAGTTGGAACTCTCCCTCCATCTTAAAAGGTTTTTTTTTATCTGCTGCCCCTTCTTCTTATTATTTTTTTTTAACAAATAATATCCACACAGCAACTACACAGGACTGTCATATGATAATTCAGTATTCTGCTTGGTTCTTCAGAAATTTCGTAAAATTCACGACAATGTTTCCTAAATTTAATTAGCGCTACGAAACTGGAACTTTTACTTATTAGATTCGAGTTTTATCTTGATGAGTTCAGGAATCGATAGAACAGGTTAAAATAATGTTATTTTGCGATATAAAGTTTTCTTCCAGAAGCGCTTCATTTCGACGCCAAAGAGCTTGGAAGTTGATTTTTTTTTAATTTGAAATTTCTGTATTACATTTTACATACACTAATTAACTATTCAGCTAATTTTAATCTGTTCCCGTCATTAAAGTTGTTAATTAAATGATGAAAACTGAACATGTTAAAGTGATGCTGTATTTGTAAAATGGTTCATTTTCTGTTGCCTTTGACAAAAATAGTTGAAAGAGGTTGTTTGAAGTTTCAGGTAAATAGGTATAAGGCTGTCTTACGAGCGAAGAAAAGTTATAAAGTTTCCAGCAACTCTAATAAGTGTTTCATATTTGAGCAAACGTTTCATAAATAAACCTTAGATAATGAAAAATTAGTTTTTCTACTGCTAACCTTTAATATGCATATTAAATATGAATCACCAGTGAGTGAGTTAATGAATTTCATTAAGATACAAATTTTCATTAAATCAGTGGCAAAACTGACTAATAGCAGCACAGTATTTGGAATAGAATCGGTTCTACTTCTGTGTCAATTTAATGTCATCATGAAATGTCAAATTAATTATTTCAATCAATTTCATGAATTTTTTTTAATCTATTGTATACAGGGTGTCCCAATATTCCATGGACATGTAGCAACCACAGATTACTGAGGTAAAAAAAAGTCGCTCGGACCAAACTTATCTCTATACCAAAATGCTTCGTTTGTCCGTTAAAGGGCTTCAAAGTCTTTTGAAAATTTTAGTTTTTTTGAAATAGCTCAAAGTCGGCTGATTCCAATTCGATGAAATTTAGTAGGTAGGTAAATTTCTTATTAAAAGTACTAATTTCTGATGCACATGATAATTTGACGGAAACCCGGGAAGGGGTGAAGCTACCCCTACCCTCCATTAAAATCGATCGTAATTGTTGATAGGGTAGCAGGAACGCTGTTCATGTTTTTTTGTTTGAAAGATACATCGTTTTAGCACATTTTTGGTCTCTTACAAAAATCTGTATCTTTCCGAGGTGCTATGTGATAAAATAAATTAGTCGATGATAACTAAATTTGTTTATTTATTTATAATTTAAATAAAACCATCTTACTCCTTAAGGTGGCCCTATTTGTATAGGGTACCTTATTGTATAATATAGTTATTTCCATGTTTTGGTGTAACCCAGTAGAGGCATTGCTCCCTTTCATTCGGGAGTCGTCTCGATCACGAGTTCGCTCTCCAGCGAATAATAATCTCAGACAGATAATGAACCTGAAGGAAGATATAAACTAAAGAGTGCCTCTAGCATGGCTCATGTTTATGCATAAAAGCACGGAAGGTTGTGGAGTGTGGAAGTCGATGCATTGTGAAGTGAGACTGCTGCCTCACTGATGCCGTCCTTCACCGGTTTATTAGCAATGCTGATTCTTCCGCGTCCTGTAAGTCGCGAACCTCATTATAAAGCTCGCGAGCCTCACATGAAAAATTACTTTTTAGGTTGGAGGTATAATGCAGGCTGTAGGCATAGGATTTATAAATCTACGCGACTTTCTAGAGAATGACAGTTATATTACAAAAGAAAATCACATTATCTTTTGAAAATAGGATTTAATACGAATCGAGTTGAGAAGACAAGTTTATTAAACATTGAGGAATAAAAATTATTCTACCAAATTGTTACCATAAATGTATCGATGCGGAACGATATAGATAAAAAAAAAACTCCCGAAGGCCAAAATCTGGTTTTTGTTTTTCGCAAGTGAAGCCAAGGGGCCCAAGAATGAAGAAATATAACCCACAAATAGGTTTTTGTAAAATTATTCGTAAACTTCATATTCGTGACTTCGCATGCGTGACAACGCTCTTATCCTTTCTGCATGCATTTTCATGTATATGAGTAGTTTTTTCATGTGACACATTTGTGGCGTAGTTTTTTCTATGGCACATTTGCAGCTCTGCAAACTTGTACCTACAGATATATTTGTTATTACCGAATAGAGTTATTGTTTTTTTTAAGCTTCAGCCTCAAAACATGGTTGAATATTTGACTTATTACGTTCCATTTTTACTCAGAGCTAAACTGAGATTCGACGCAACTTTGACAACTGTCAAAAAAAAAGTTATTCGCGATAAAGTTACATTTATCGCGAAATCATGGCGACTTGATTTGGATGTAGATCTGCTTTTATTATGAAATCAATTAACATTGAAAATGGATGCTCTTCATTCTGCATGATACTTTAGATGCCCAATACTGTTGATCAATAATAAAGATAAGGCCAGACAGCTCCGTTGTTTTGCGTTATACAAAACCGTTATGTCGAGATGAAACTTCCTTTGTTAGCTTCTTATTATGATACCAGACAGTGCAAAGTTCGCTGAAATGCGTCGCTTCGCGATGTTCGGATGCTGCTTACAAAACTACCCCCGGGTTCCATAGAGTTTTTCGCTTTTGCTTCACGGGGCGTCTTTTGCATGTGTCGGCAGCTCCGCTGCTGAAGCATTCTGTAATGGTAGTTCAGCGTTGGAAATATTAGAATTTCCCGTTTGCTTTTTAGTTTGATTGCGTCACATCTGAAGTGCTTTAATTTAAAGTATGTACCTACCTAAGTTGAATACACTCGTATACAGTGTGCCAATTTCAAAACTTTGGATTGGCCATAGTTCTGAATTTGGTTTTAGGAAAAACAAAAACCGTTTCCACAGAATTGAGGAGGAAGCAGTTTAATATTGGCAGTTCAATTAAAAAAAAAAAAAATTACACTACATAGATAAAAGTAGGTATTTATGATGGAACATATATATTTTTGAAAAGTTAACCGTATTGAAAATGAAACAATTAAATTCAGGTATCACATGATAGTAGTTGCATGTAGAAAACTGCTGCCACTACCAAACTGCTTGCACGCCTATGCACACGCGCAGATGCACACATTTTCTGATTCTATTTTTTAAAAATCTACTTCAGCTGCTTATTACATCATTACTTGTTTATTTATCTTTTTTATGGAAATAAATAATTTAGTTCATGACTGTTTAATAATACGTTCGATGTGCATGAGTTACCTGATGTACATTAACTATCATTAGTCACTAGTGATTAATGAAATTTTGTGTTTTTTTTCAACGAACAAAGCAGCACATTTTGCTTAATAACAGATTATTATACACTAGGTACGCACAAATGAAAGTGTTACACCCCAAAATTAGGCCTGAATGATTGGGGATAACTTTCGAAATTCCCAAGGGATTTCGGGTTTGTTTTCTCTTGTCAGCTATTCTTTATTAGTGTATTTTTTAACAAAAAAATACACTATTGAGGACGACATCACTTTTCGAAAATCACCCAAACTCATCAAATGTCCACCGATCATGACCCCCAGATTACGAAAAAGTGGTTTTCCAAAATTCACCTGCCCACGATATATACCGGGTGTCCCAGACTTAATTGACCAGGCCATATCTCATATACAGGTTGAGATAATCGAGCCGAATAAAAGGCGTATTATTAAAATTTTTCAAGCTGTATAACATGACAGCATGAAAACAACCCCCACTCCAACATCCCCTAAGTTATAGCCCCCACCGTTGAAAAAATGAATAGCACCCTGTATATATTTTTGTATATTCAAAACCAGTATTCGATTGTCTATTCAGATGATTTTTCAGATTCAAAATTGGTTGACAAATAACCAAGAAAAGGTTCATCAAGGTGGTCATGACTTTTTATCTTTAACTTTCTCTGGATGACTTTTGCTGTCAAAATTGATCAATATTTAGTCATAGTTTTTAACAGGCAGGTGATAGTTATTATTATAATTAAAGTCCAAACAATTTATTTAATAATTCTGAATTATTGGGAAATTTTAAAAAATAAAACAAGAGACAAAGCACTTTATCATGAACCTTATGATGACTGTGACCTGCTAATTAAAAACTATGACCAAAATATTGATAAATTTTGACAGCTAAAGTCATTCAGAGAAAGTTCAGATAAAAAGTCATGACCACCTTGATGAACCTTTTTCTTGGTTATTTCTCAACCAATTTTGAATCTGAAAAATCATCTGAATAGACAATCGAATACTGGTTTTGAATATACAAAAATATATACGGGTGCTATTCATTTTTTTAAGGGTGAGGGCTGTAACTTAGGGTATATATTTTATATATATTTATATATATATTTATATATATATTCCTTTCTATCACTGTGAGCTCCATCCACACAAAAAATACGGTTGAAGTGAGGTCCGCGACAAAGTGAGGTCCAATATACGGACCCCACTTTGTAAACGCCTTCAGATCTTCCACAGTGACTGTTACTGGCCTGTAAAATGCAAATTAGACATAATTGACTGGACCTCACTTGATGAATGATACAAAATTTGTATATTTTAGTTCAGAGGAGGACCGTGGGTGGCGTGCCGGTAAGATGTATATTCTGAATACGTGTATAGTCGTTAAACGGACTACAGTAGAAGTGAGGACCGGAGACTCGGCAACGCAGCTGGTCCTCACTTATCGCTCTGCGTACAACCATCATAACGTATATCTCTGGGATTCAATAAATCCATATTTGACCTTGGCGTTCTCGAGTTCGTAGGAATCGTTCCTCCGGAGCTTCCCCCGGCGGTCTAGACAACTATAGGTAGCTTATTGACTACCACTCTGATTGACTACATAATAGTTCCTGATGACATGTCGGTCTCTTTGCACGATGCTGTGCCTTTTCCCTTTTCTGATCACGAGCTTGTTTTCTGTCATTGTGACATCCATACAGCTATAGTAAACTCGCCTTCTAAATTTATTTTCAGACCTCTTTCAAAGATTAATAACACATTATTCCGGAGGGATCTTGGTGAGATGCCGTGGCATGTCATTCTGCATATGCACGACTTAAATGATAAAATTACCTTATTAAATGATTATATTTTGCAATTGTTCAACACCCACGCACCACTCCGGGAGATGAATGTTAGACGAAAAAGATCCTTACCTTACATCACCGATAATATAAAACTTTTAATGTCACTCAGGGGTAAAGCCCTGATCAGGGCTAGAAAATCTAAAATTGAAAGTCATTGGAATTATTATAAAGAATTACGGAACTTCACTTCCAAAGCTATTCAAAGAGAAAAAAAAGCCTACTTTGAAAGTAGATTCTCGTTAAACAAAGGTAATCCTAAACTATTATGGAGGGAACTCTCGGCTCTGAATGTTGTCAAGCAACGTCATACAAGCTTACCGGATAATTTAAGTAATCCAGAAGAAATAAATAATTATTTCGTCGATTCAGTGAGTCTCATTATTGACTCAATGCAATTAGGATGCGATGAACTCATAAATTATTACAGCTCTAATATAGGTGATAAATTTAAAAATTCTAAATTCACGTTTGAACTCGTCTCGGAGCTTGAGGTAGTCGATATAATATCAAACATCAAAACAAAGGCTATAGGGATAGATGGGATATCAGCAGAAATGATTAAAATGTGTCTCCCCGCTCTTGGCCCTGTCATATGCAACATCGTAAATGAGTGTATTAGACAGTCCTTTTTCCCGCCTGATTGGAAGATCGCTGAGATTCTTCCCCTGAATAAAATTTCAAATCCATCTGGTTATGGTGATCTTAGGCCCTTGAGTATATTACCTATTTTCTCCAAGATTCTCGAGCGAATTATGTTCAAACAGCTCTCGAAATATGTAGACTCATCCAAATTGCTACCAGAGAATCAGTCGGGTTTCAGAGCTGGTCATAGTTGCTCAACTGCTTTACTTACCATTCTAGACGACATTCTGAGAGCTTATGACTCCAAGAGGGTTACAGTGCTAGTGTTGTTGGACTTCACAAAAGCTTTCGACACTATCAATCACCAGCTGTTGCTTGCTAAATTAAATTATCTGGGACTATCTAGAGATTCGATAAAACTTGTTCATAGCTTTCTTGATGATAGATCCCAGCGTGTGAAACTGAATGGCCAATGTTCCTCCGTGTTGCGGAATATGAGTGGTGTGCCTCAGGGCTCAATTTTATCTCCATTATTGTATGCGATATATACATCTGACCTACAAGATAACATTTCTCACTGCAGTCACCACTTTTACGCTGATGACACCCAATTATATTTATCCTTTCCACCTGAGGAACTGACAGATGCCAACTTAAAAATTAACAATGATTTGAATGCCCTGCTGGCGGCAGCCGAAAAACATTCCCTTAAAATTAACCCCAAAAAATCATCTGTTTTGGTGTTTGGTCCAGCAGAGGCTGTGTCATATGTGAAGGGTCGGCTCAGGATCAGAGTAGGTGACCAGACTCTGAATCTAGCGGATTCTGCAAAAAATCTGGGTGTTATCATCGATTCAAGCTTAAAATTCGATCTGCATGTAAAGAAATTGATACAAAACTCCTTTCATAAACTTAAGCTATTATATAGCAGTAGACACTTCCTCAGCTGTGAGACAAAAAGAATGTTGTGCGATAGTCTCATTTTATCAAACTTCAATTACTGTTACCAAGTCTATGGAACCTTTTTGTCACGAGCTTGGCATAGCAGAGTCCAGAGAGTTCAAAATTCCTGTCTGAGATTCATTTATTTGATCAGAAAATACGACCGAATTTCCCACAAATTGAAGTCGGCTAACTGGCTCAACATGTACAACAGGCTGCGTCATCACACTGTTGTCCTAATACATAAAGTACTAATCGAAAAAAAACCAAGCTATCTTTACAGGAAGATCAAATTCAGAACTGACATACATAATCTGAATGTCAGGCGCAAAAATCTTATTCACTGTCCCAAACACAGAACTCAAATTTTTAAAAAATCATTCACGTACCTGGCATTCAGTTTGTATAACAATATTCCCACCGACTATAAATTGCTTAGCGCTCTCAAATTCAAAATTAAACACAAAAAAAGGCTTTTGCATGAACAATGAGCACAGCCCGCCGCCCTCCGGCAATTTTTCTAAAAGAGCTTTATAGTCCATCTCCTTCATATAGTCACGGAACTCACGGATACGCTGGGTCGATTCATTTACTCCATGTGGCGGAATCTCATTGTCATACGTCGTTGCTACGGGAAATTCTGACGAATATTGAACTTGTTATTTGATAGGCAATGCGATATGTGGTATAACTCATGTGGGTAGCGTCCTCCGGTCCTTGAGGGTGTTGTATGTATTTAGTTTTAGTTTCTCATTATAATACATTAAATTACGTTTATATTTTCATATTCTTCCTTTTGTTTAGTTTAGGGTCGTTTTTTATAGTTTATATGATAGGGATCATTATTGTGTTGGGATTAGGTTAAGATTCAGGGGTTGGTGGAAGACCAGAAACCTCAAAAGAGGCGACTGAACCAGTGCCTTTTGCACCCTATTTGGCACATCATTTAAGTTATCTAACTATCGTTTATTTGTTGTATATTATTGTATGTATTTACATGTATGTGGTATGAGGCGATGCAATAAACATTATTATTATTATTATTATTATTATTATTATTATTCTCTCGCTTTTTGACGAAGAGTAGTACGATGTTTTTTGACGAGCAGTTTCATGACTATAATGATATTGTATTCCTTGAACCATTTTTACTTTTTAACCATACTATTTTTAAATAATTTTAGTTGTTTTTAAATTACTATTGTTAAATCACAGAAAAAATTATAAAACATAACGTGAACTATGCTCAAATCAAGCCAAAATGTGAAATCTTTTTTTCAATTATTAATACTTACTTATAGAATAACTGGAAACAATTGAAAGTACATTATTTTAATAGGTAGGCATACTTACCTCTACTATCTACCTATACGCGTTTTCTTTACTTTTTAAATTCTTTAGTATAGGTACAATAATTATTATTATCAAGCGTTGCAACGTAAAATCATAATACCCAAGTAGAATAAGTAGGTACCTACAATTTTTTATTGGTGGTTTATTAATTTATGTGTACCTACCTACCTACCTACATTTAATTATTCGCGTAATAAATTAATATGTTCTCTCTTTCGATGAGGTAGACACGAGATAAAACATTCTTTAAACCGTCCCTAGTAAAATTTTAAATAAATATGCACAGATAAACATATCTAAATGTAGTCAATTTCGTATTAATTCCCAACAAAATTACAATGAAATAAAAAATTTTGAAGAAAACTATTCCAAAATGTAAGTCAACCTTTCATCATTTAGTATGTTTAGGGTACCTACTTACGGCTTAAGGTAACGTAATGAAATGAGTATTAAAAAAAAATTGGACTTTTAGGTACGTATAAGTGAAACATAATGAACTGGAACTTAAAATACACACGGAACATCCATCTAAATTACTCACTAAAATTAAGTTAAGCCGAATAATTGAACTGTCAAACATATCATTATTAGATCTGTACAATTATTGCCGGGCTTTCATTTCAGTATCTGAATAAAAAATCAATTTGAAAGCTAACAAAAGGTACATGATTGTAAGATTTTTGTTGACATTTTAAGTGTATCTGTATGTAAGTGTAAATGTACCTACCTATTTTTTACTAATAATACTGAAACTTATCTATTGAAAGATGTAAAGGCTACTTTAGAAACAAAGGTCCTTTTAGAGGGAATCTTAAGAGGCTTTCTCTGCCTCTTTTTTCATTTGGAACCAAATTTTCTTTAAATAATATTGCCAATTGAAAGAGATTCTATTGAGAAATTAAGAAAATAGGTAGACTTACATCATAGGTACCTACTATTTATTTGTAATCTTTCAAGTAATATTCATAGTCACGAGTCACGATACACTGAAACACGGTATGTCCGGACGCAGGTTGGCTCCACTCCGACAGAACCGTGACGTTACTTGTTACAAAAAAACAGTCCTGCCCATTTAATCCCGTGTAAATACCATCTGCTTTATCACAGAATACCGCAACATAAAATATTAAAATCTGAAAATTTTACATATTTTACATATTACTGACAAAAAATAAGATACAACTTGGGCTAATCATTTTTATAAAATGTGACTCTAAATCCAAAAACTCCTCTATTATTGTTTTCAATTTTTTTTGCAGCCCCCTCCTATTAATCTTGCACCCCTTAGAAGGGGTAGTTCCCTTCAAATAGATTTGGAATTTTTTAAAAAACTTTTAGACAAACCTTTGAAAGGTTTTATTATATATGGTTTATACAGGAACAGAGAAGATTTGTAACAGCTGTTGTTTATTCAAAAAATGTCCATCATTATTAACAAGTTATTAGACCTCATGCACTTTCCTACCCCTGAAGAAGAACTAAAATAAAGTTTGAAAGCTTGTGTTTTGAGAAAAAATAGTAATTTCATTATCGACTGCTGTTCCAAATAATTAATCTACATATTTAATTAATCAGTCAACAATTTGATCAATTTATTATAAGTTAATCTAGAACAGACACGAGATCACTCGTTTCCTTAGAAACGAAAACGAAATTCAACATGAGAAAACCTTATTCGAATAAATATGATTTTAGTAGAAGCCAGGATGAGGCAGACAAGGAACTGAAGGAAGATTTAATTTTTAATTGAAAAATATAATATTGTTACCTATCAAATGACATACCACACTACCCCCTTAATGTTTCAAAATTCCAGAGGGGTATATAACTGCCCCTGTAAAAAATTATAATCTGAAAACAAAAATCGACGGGTTTGGATTAGCCTTAAATGTCGTCCATTTTACTTTTATTGAATTTAGGCGAGCTTTAAAACCACATTTTATAGAAATGATCAGTCCAGGTGTCCAGGTTGTTTCTTATTTTCTGTGACCAAAATTGGGCAATATTATCTGGAAATGTATAATTATTATTGCAGTTAAATATCGTAGCAACCTAAACCCAAACTTGAAAATTTTCAGAATTTCATCTTTTATGTTGATGGTATTTTCAGAGATGGGTAAAATGGTTTTCAAAATGTATTTAAAATAGAAAGAACAAAATGCTTTCTGATAAACTATTTAAAATGGAAAATACAAAATACTTTCAGATTTTCCAATTTTACGATACAAAAAAGAAAATTGGTATTTGAAATTGAAATATAAAATGGAAAATGGTCCTGTCCTTTGTTAGTGGATTTTCTTATCTGATTATTTATCATTTTAATTTTTTAGTAAAATATTAAACTTAAATTTACTGTTTCTTATTTGTGTAATTATAATAAACTGTAATTATAATAAACTGTTTTGCTATACCTATGCTTGCTTTTATTCATCTGTTTATTGTACCTACGAATCCACTAACGAAGGACAGGACCATTTTCCAATTTTACGATACAAAAAAGAAAATTGGTATTTGAAATTGAAATATAAAATGGAAAATGGTCCTGTCCTTTGTTAGTGGATTTTCTTATCTGATTATTTATCATTTTAATTTTTTAGTAAAATATTAAACTTAAATTTACTGTTTCTTATTTGTGTAATTATAATAAACTGTAATTATAATAAACTGTTTTGCTATACCTATGCTTGCTTTTATTCATCTGTTTATTGTACCTACGAATCCACTAACGAAGGACAGGACCATTTTCCAATTTTACGATACAAAAAAGAAAATTGGTATTTGAAATTGAAATATAAAATGGAAAATGGTCCTGTCCTTCGTTAGTGGATTCGTAGGTACAATAAACAAATGAATAAAAGCAAGCATAGGTATAGCAAAACAGTTTATTATAAATACACAAATAAGAAACAGTAAATTTAAGTTTAATATTTTACTAAAAAATTAAAATGATAAATAATCAGATAAGAAATCAAAGTGTTATCTTTTACAAAAAAAGTTAATAAATGAGAAATACTTATAGTAAATGAAGTTTAATAGGTATCTTACTAAAAGAATTTACAAATAAATACAAAACATAACAAATTAAAAGTGGATGTAATAATCTTCTACCAAACAATAATTATTGATTATTTTTAAGCAACATAATAAGAAAAATAAAAACTGAAAATTATTGTACATTTCAATAATAAAATAAAACCCGAAAAATTATGTTTTATTTATCTTGATGGAGACGATTTTTTCTACAAACTCAACCCGAGTTAAGGAAGTTATCTGTCAATTTTTTTTATAGATTATTTTTCTATTATATCCAAGTAAATGTAGTAGAAATAATTTAAATTTAATTTAATAAATTTTCATTGTACAGCGTAGATGCTACAGAGTAGAATGCTATGCTCCCGCCAATTCCGCAGTATTTATTTCCAATTAATTTCTAGTAACAGTTTGTTGAAACCTTAGACAATATAATAAATATTTATTTATTATGATAATATTTTATTTAATAGTATAAGGTTGAAACATTAGACAGTAGGAAATTGGCTATTGAGAATATGACAAGTATAAAAAAAATATTAGCGACACTACCAGCTGGTATTCATTCACTCCTGATTTCATCGATCGGTAGTGCCAGACACTTCACGCCGCTGCCCCACCGACTAGGGCCCAAGCCAAGACCAGTCGAACCACCCGTCTCGTAGTGTAGTAGTAAGTTACCGTAGTGGTATCCGTAGTTATGAAGTATTCCATGTTCCATGAGATTTCTAAAGCAGTCTGACGCATCGGGGTTTTCTAGTTTTTACCCCGCGGCCTGCATTTGTCTCCTCCGTTATTGGAAATTGTCCATAGTATTGGCAATTATCCATTGTATCGCCATGTACGGACTTTCCCTTATTATTGTTATTTACATAAGTGCACATTTTCGATTTATCACTGTAATAATCACTTATTAGACGAAATACAACTAGTTAACTCTGTTATTTATTTTATTAATGACAAGTCCCGCTCGTGCATGGTTACACAAGTCAAATTTCAGTAAAGATATAAGACCATTATGTTATCCAGAAATAAATATTATTTACAGGGTGTTCGGTAACGGGCCAGTCCAGACCAAACGTCATGTATAAAATCGTATTTGAAACATAAAAAAGAAAAACGTTTTTCAGATCGGGATGATTTATTTTAAATTTCAGAGCTGCCTTAGTTTTACATTTTTTGGAAATATTTCCCAACGAAGCCCGATATCTGAAAAAAACGTTATTCTTTTCTTATGTTTAAAACACGATTTTATACATGATGTTTAATTTTGGCTGGCCCATTACCGAACACCCTGTATATAAGGTGTTCCCTAATTAAATGTTAATATTTAAGGGGGTATTTTTTTTTGGTAAGTTAAAAAAAAAAACTTCATGAGAACGTGTGTCTTAAAAGTCTTAACTTTTGAGATACAGAGTGGTAAAGTTTATGAAAAATAATTAATTGGTATATACCTACCGCTCTAGATATTTCAATGAAATTTCGTATACATGCAGGTAGGTATTATGCATCAAGAGGCATTTTTTCATGTCCTCCATTCCATTTTATTTCCAGCAGTGACGTTCGTGCAGAATTTTACCTGCATAATTTGGCAGACATTGATAAACATTGATGGTACATACGCCATACGCCACTGATTTTTTTTTATAGATTCATTTTTGAAATGCCCATTCCTTTCTAAGCAAATTTGATTACTTGATTTTTTCAGATCGATGCACGCTTTCCGCCTAAAAAAATAAAATCTATTTCACTCCATGGTCGCAAGATTATCGTTAAAAATGCTTTGATGAAAAAAAAAAAAAAAAAAACGATCGTCACCAGTAGAAATAAAATGAAATGTGGTACACGAAAAAATGCCTCTTGAAGCGTAATACCGGTATACGAAATTTGAATAATATATCTAGAAAGCGGTATTACAGATATTATGTAAAAAATTATTTATTTTTCATAAACTTCCCCACCTTGTATCTCCAAAGTTAAGACTTCTGGTTTGGAGTTTCAATTGAAACATCACGCACTGACGTTTGATAAATGGGAAAAGCATTTCACAAATTAGGAAAAACAAAAGACGAATATCAAAAGAAAAAGACTGTAAGATTTGACTCTCTTGTGCACTATCGCTGATGATTATGTTTGTGTTATTTTCATTTTAAATAGATTTATTTCAAATAGATTGATTCTATCTTAAGTAGGTATTTAAAATAGATTTATTCAAAATAGTAACCCACCTCTGGGTATTTTGTGATAAAGCAGACGTTATTTACATTAGATTCGTAGATGATTTTTTAGAACAATAAGTGACATCACGGTTCTGCCGATGCGGAGCCAACCTGCTGCGGCAGGTCATATTGTGTTTCAGTGTATCATCATACTAAAGCGCTATGCTTGGCATCTGGCAACAGTGCTGGGTCTCACTTTCTACGAATCATGTAATATACGGACCTCATTAAATGCGGAGAGCATAAATAAATATACCGACCTCACTTTGATATTCACGCAAACTGTCCTCACTATGTTCCTATATACATGAAAATTATAACTTGGCTCTGTTCTGTTTTCCCTTCGTATACTCTCCAGCCATCTATCGCCCATCTCAAGATTTAACAATCAGAACATTTACTATGCCTGTAGAATGCTTTCTTCTGGTGGTCCTCACTTGATGGGTAGAACAGTTGGTCCTCGCTTTGATAGTTGGCCAAGTATATATATATATTTATATATATATTTATATATATATTTATATATATATACAGGGTGTCCCAAGATTTCTTTATCAAGGGATATCCGCGTTATTTCAAAAAATAAACAAATGAAATTCAGGAAATTTCAACCATACCCTTGAGGCTTTGCAGCTGCACCCTCAATGTCCCTTTACGCCTTTCCACCCCTAAGTAATCATCCCCTACTTTTTTTTTTCAAATGACACCCCCATATTTTTTTTGCTCGGCAGGATTGTTGACTTCTTTCTGAATACAATGTCATACGATTTTTTCAAATCGAGACATATCTAGCACGCCGAAAACAATATAATATCAAAACAAACGAGGGTTGTCAAGGAGTTGCAATTGCTTGTTTTTTGTGTTAATGTTTCCTCCAACCACTTTAACTAGTAATACTGGTGTCACTGGATATAGGCGTTAATAATAATAATTGCTTCTGTGATTTTAATGTCATATTAAATGTTAATTGTTATTCCTTGACAACCCTCGTTTGTAATGATATATTATTTTCGGCGTGCTAGATATGTCTCGATTTGAGAAAATCGTATGACATTGTATTCAGAAAGAAGTCAACAATCCTGCCGAGCAAAAAAAATATGGGGGTGTCATTTGAAAAAAAAAGTAGGGGATGATTACTTAGGGGTGGAAAGGCGTAAAGGGGCATTGAGGGTGCAGCTGCAAAGCCTTAAGGGTGTGGTTGAAATTTCCTGAATTTCATTTGTTTATTTTTTGAAACAACGCGGATATCCCTTGATAAAGAAATCTTGGGACACCCTGTATATATATATATTTCTCCAAAATCGCGAAATTTCGATTTTAAAAACGCTCCTGTGGCTTTATCTTTTAAGATTAGTGAACGAAATTTTGGGTCCTTGTAAAATTTGGGAATGACGTTGGATTTTCGTTGAAAAACTTTCCAAAAGTCCCATCACTTCTACAGGGTGTCCCTTCAAAATTCCAGGTATCCGGTTTTTGTCATCTCATTTCAGGTCGCAGTTTTGAATCTAGGAGGCTGAAATTTTTGTGGGAGTAAGATATCCACAAGGAGTGGTCTGGTATTGCACTTGAGCAAAATCGGCCGAGCCATTTCAAAATGGCAGCCATTTGAATTTTCGGAAAATTTCCAATTTTTTGAGCCCCCGTATGAGCAAGATGGCAAAAAAACTTTGAAATCAAATTAACAGGATTTGAAGAAAATTATTGGAAATTTGAGTTAATGCAATAAAATTAGCATATTTTCCATTAATAAGCCAGTGTCGTGGGTAGGAAAAAGGGTGAAAATGTGTCAATTCTATAACCGTTTATGAGTCCATTTTTGAAGAAGTTGAACCGAAATTTTCCATTTTTTTTTTGCTTTAACATATAATTTGATGTCTTAGCTTCAATTCGCCTCGATTAATGTAGCACTTTAAACGAAAAACAAAAAAGTTTTTCGCTTGTGCAAAATTAGCTTACACTTATATAAAATTATTAAATCAATGAAAGGGTTCGCAATTTCTTTTTTATTTTTTTCCACATTCAATTATGAATGGTTCTGAAAATTAGAAGAGCAAACGCAACAACAATTAAATCACCTACATGCAGGTGAAAAAAGTATTCAAATTGGTTTTTTAATAACAAAGATACGACCAGTTTAAAAAATAAAATGTGTAGGATGAAGTATTGGACGTACTACATATACCTACTCGATCATCGCTACAAATTTGAAAGGCCCCTTGGCTCAGTTAGTTAGGCAAGGTTGTACCCTTGCCTAAATAGTAAACTGTTGATGCGGGTTCGAAACCACGAGGGTTATTCTTTTTTTTTTTGGTAGGTAGGTGGTTTTCCGCTTTTCCCCCCCAAAAAATCGGATTATTTTTTCATTATATTCATTATAAAAAAAAAAAAATAGGAAGAAAATATTTATTATTGAATCGCATAAAAATACACTATTTCTGCGATTGATGCGCAAGAAGGTTTTATTTTTGTGCTTTATTGGATATTAATTAAGACAAAAAAAAAAACTGTCAACAAATTTTCTATAGGGTGATATGGGAAGACTGCATAATCACTCTGGGGTTTTCGTACCCCTATTTAAAAAAAAAATTCTTGCAAGTTTTAATGGGAAAATTTCGAAGCTTGGTTTTCAAATTTTCGATTTAATAACACCTGAATTGAGAGGATGATCTCAAAAAGTCAATTATTGTTTGCTCTTGAAGTGCATAGCTTTTTTCCTCGCCAGTCGTTGTTGGAAATTCAAGCTTCACATTGAAGATAAAACTTAGGCAAGAAAATCCAAGGATGAAAATTTACTCAGGATAAATACGAGTATTAAAAACAAAAGATTGCATAAAAAATAACTAAAATTTAAATTTCTTGTTAGTTAATTTTGGGGTGTGACACTTTCATTTGTTTGTAATGTAGATTGTTATTTTATCTGTGCTGTTGGTAGTGGTGACGTTTGGTAACTACAGGGTGTACCAGCTCGATTTAGACAACGGAAAGGGCCGTGTAGGTCTCGTCAAGACGAAACGTTTTTTTATTTGAAGTTTTTGGATTTGGACCTTCGTTGCGGAAATATGGCCGACTTCCGGTTTTTAGTTTTTTGGCTCCAGTTTCGGCATTTTTAGGTTCTCGCCCAAACTGGAACTAGTTTTGGAAACTTCTTAGCTTCAGTTACAACTTTCATATTGAAGTCAAGGTTCTATCTCTGTTGGATTCAAAATCTTAATTTTTCAATTTGATTCAATTTGAATTGATTCAAAGACTTAAAATTTAAAGTCTTGGGCATGTCGCCATTTTGAATCCAACAGAGATAGAACCTTGACTTCAATATGAAAGTTGTAACTGAAGCTAAGGAGTTTCCAAAACTAGTTTCAGTTTGGACGAGAATCTAAAAATGCCGAAACTTGAGCCAAAAAACTAAAAACCGGAAGTCGGCCATATTTCCGCAACGAAGGTCCAAATCCAAAAACTTCAAATAAAAAAACGTTTCGTCTTGACGAGACCTACACGGCCCTTACCGTTGTTTAAATCGAGCTGGTACACCCTGTATATGGGCTTGTTAGTTGCATAACAAATCACTACAAGACGTTTTTTTTTTTCCTCCTTCAAAAGGAGGGAGCATCGGTCTTAACTATGTATATAGGTAAGACAAAGTCGCTCCACTCCGGTAACACGGGATTTCGAGCATCTTACTCATTCACCCAGCCTCAAGTATGCCATGCATTTATAAATTTAAACGTTCGGTCGCTTGTTTTATTTTTCACATACATTCGAAAATGCATCCGAAAAATAACACGAGCCGGTGAGTTCCGAACTCGCGACCTTAGGCTCGGTAGGCAGCGGACTGAACCACTAGGCTACGCGAGTCTACTACAAGACGTTAAGTAAATTATTGTTGTTAGAAGCACAAACGTGGAAATGTTTAACGAAAATGAATTTCCTTGTACACCATCACAAATCAAAGAAAGTGCAGCGCTTGCATTCATGGGCAGCTTACGAGTCATTTAAAGTTGCGAAAAATTTAAGCAGTGTATACAACTTATACATCTGAGTCGGTCAAAAGATATATAGTAATAAAAGTGCGGAGAAAGCATATGATCCAGGTAGGCATGCATATACCTTTTATGTAGAAGAAATGCCCTTCTTATTGGTAACTTTCTGCGCACTTTTACATATTACTATACCGTGTGTCCCCGGATCGACTTTAAAAGAGGAAAAACTTTTTTGTTTTTGATTTCTCAGAAAATTTCACTCTTCATGATCTGGCCTGATTGATTTCAAATCCCCAAAACAAAAGTTACTTTTTAGGTAACTCGAGCGGTTCTTGAGATAATATAACTTTTCTTTAATAATTGGAATTTTTTTCATATGTAATTTAATTTTTTCTGAACAAATTCAAATAATCGTAACATGAAATGAAATTCTCAAAAAGGACAACTATTAATTTTCTATTCGAATAATGCTCCTCCTTTTTCTGCACAGATTTCAATGCGAGCTTTCCCAGTTCCGTAACATTGAATTAGATAAATTCTTTGTTGTAAAGTCAACATTATAGCATACAGTAGATTAATTTGCAGTTCAATTGATTTGTTAGATTTGACAACTGCTGTCGGTGTTGTTTTTCAATGAAATCATCATACCAAGCTTACGTCTAAAAATTACGAAAAAAAATTTAAGTGCAATTATTGAAGAAAAATTATATTATCTCAAGAACCGTTCGAGTTACCTAAAAAGTAACTTTTGTTTTGAGGATTTGAAATCAAGCAGGCCAGATCATGAAGAGTGAAATTTTCTGAGAAATCAAAAACAAAAAAGTTTTTCCTCTTTTAAAGTCGATCCGGGGACACACGGTATATTTTGGCCGACTCAGGTTTAGTATAATAATTATTCTAGTGAAGTTAGCAAAATGAGCGATTATAGGCGAGTTCCTTTGTTCCTTATTTTTATACACCACAGTTTGCACCAGTTTCCAAAAATAATACAGAAAATAAATGCGAAGGGTACCGATTTCATTTTTTCGTTACTACATAATTATGTATTTCGTTAATTTATTTTATGTTTTCCCTTCACAATAATTAGGTAATTGAGACTATACTTGACAAAAACTGTATTTTCAAATTTTGTTCATCTGCGTTATGTATTGGTAGTGTATTAATAAGACGGAGTACCTGCTGTGAAATTGAAACAATTTTACTGCATTGTTTTTTTTTCTGTTGCAGAATAATAATTTACATAATATTGATTTTGAATGTTTTCGTGTTTCTTTGTGCTCAAGGGCTATTATTGCGGCACCGGGCACCGGGGTTCAAGTTTATATCAAAACATGTACTACCTATGTATGTAGTTAGTTTACGAAGCGGAGATAATGGCTGAAGTACAGAACGTACCTAGGGCTTGATATGAGAATAATTATTATGGAGAAAATAACTAGATCGAAAGCACCGTTTCTATGACATATATTCCAAGGTTTGCATTTTACATCAGTGTTTGCAAAATATGACGTAAGCGAACAGGTTCGTATATTATGTGATCATTTGACCGGTGCAGGACTTTAGAATAATATGTCGCTACTATGTAGCGAGACATAGATTCTGTTTAAATATTTGCCAAACGCTTTTATGCTAAAACCCTTGTTCGTGCCATTTGGCGTATCATTTCTAACTAAATCTGGATTTTTTTATTGCTTTCTATGCTGCATTATTGATACAAGCGTACCTACCCTCTGCGTATCTGGCTGGAAAGTTCTCATGCGATATCACCGAAACGAATCAAGGGATCAGAAAAGTTGGGAGAACATGTCTGGTTTCAAAGAAATGCTCGAAATTTCGTTTCATTCTCTCTCACTACTATAAAAATCGCTCGGATTTATATGAGTGAGATTTAAGTTTGTTAAATTTAATTATTTAAAGAAATTTTCAGTTATATGAGAAAATTTTTCTTTCCTCGTACACATGCACGCGTCACCTGCAGGGAATATAAAAAATGTTTTATGATTAATGAAACCTCAGTCTTCTACCTATGTAACTGCCGCTTATTATAATAAAAAAATCACCTTGGTGTCTAAATTTATGATTTTGTCAATATAAATTTTTATGAGCGACTGAAGATTTCGTGCTCAGCAGTACTTTTACACGTTTTATAGCTATAATAGGCTGAATTGATTCTTAAAAATAAGGTATTCAGGAGATATCCTGAATATAGGTACTTATCCAGATCTAGATAGGTATATTTATACACCTATTATCCCGATATATCCTATTTAGGTCTCCATAGGAATTGCTTATTTCGCTTAAAAATTGAAACTTCCTGTTTGAAATGTGAATAACTGGCATCTTTGAAAATTTTATTTCATTTTTCAGTACGAATTCGTTAATTTTTTATTCTATTTTTTCATCTTCAAAAATATTCATAAATAAATCACCTACCTTCCCGCTGAAGCCTTTATACGGCATGTTTTCTGTTGCAAGGAGTTTTAATTTACCGGAAAGTTTATCTTTGTGTTCTTCTTTCTGTCTGGTACGTTTTCAATGAAGCTCTGCGAGGTAAACATTCTTTATTAAAGGCGGTGCTTCCCATAATTGTGTGTGCTGCTTGTGCTTTCCGTTCCACATTTCTTATCAGTTGATTGCTGCTTGAGGGAATATCTTGTCAGAAATTTAATTTGCCTTGAAATTGCAGGAAGATTGAATTGTATTTTTAATTAATTAATTGAAGATAATTATTTTAATACGTGATGCTTAGTACGATCATAGACAGTAGGGACAGTCATCTTTAATCCCAGATACGTTTGGTGCGGGAAGAGGTTGACGTTAATAAAGTATACATTGACACACTCCACACTCCTTTAAAAGGTTATAGCTTCAAATTACTTCGTTTCCCGATTGGCGACCGTGATTAATTTTAAAACGAAAAATTAAATTTGGCGATTACAGTTTTTTTCAATAAAATAATATAAATAGGTAAACTTCCTTCAAGAGACTCGAAAAGTAGTATGCCAGAGTTGTGTTACCGTTTAGCAATAGACCTAGTGCCTTCTAAAATAAGGAATTCAACAATGGAGTTTGTGTCTGAGAGGGAAGTGTTTAAAAAGTAATACATAAAATGTAAACAAAAAGGCAGCGGCAAGAGGTCTATATTGCCGAGTCGAGAAACCTTTTGTATTGTAAGAAGACTTTGGAAGGAGAGACCGAGTCTATCTGCATAAATAATAACTATATTTTGCACTGCTTTTGCTTTGTATTCCATGTCGAAATGTACAACGTTCTGAGACATACAGTCGAATCAGTTGTTTTTTATTTGCTTCAATATAATTTTTATTTTTACTTTTATGATTTCATTTCTTGAATCGATAAATTTGTAAATTATTTGTAATATTACTTTGCCGACAATAAAGAAGCATTAAGTACCTATCTGAAAAATGATAAAAAATAATAGGTAATTGATTTCTGTACGTTCTCGTCGCTTCAAGTTCAAAAGAATATTACAGAGGCATTGGATGTTACAAAGCATGCACTCCCAAAACTAGAATTCCTTTGCCCGGTTAAATAATAGATATATGGCACTTCTGGAGTGTGCAACTTTGAATTCATACGACTCTTGGGCTATATTATATATTGGCAGTTGGATCGGTAGGGATTTCATGCACGGATATTATTTCTTTTTCTCTTCTTTATATTTTGTCAATTCGGCAATAAATATGGATTACCTTCCCACGTGCGGATTCGCAGGGAAGAGAAATATTTGATTCACCATTATCGCGGAAGGGAAATTCTTGTGCCTTTTTTTATGTATTCCACGAGAAGCATTATTGTTTGATCGAAAGTCGCTTAGATTTGACTTTTATATGTTTGATTCAAATCATCGCGAACCGAATATTTCCGTGAATATTTTGCGACTTACATTTTCTCAGTTCACGCCCGGTTTACCATGCTCTCGAGCTTTATTCTATAATAATGCACGATGCTCTCTATAGGGTGTTTCAGAGATTTGGGGCCAAATTTAAAGGGATAGTTCCTCTCATAAATGACATAAATATGACAGTGACATTGACGTATAAAAGTAGCAATGAATAGTCCAAACCATAGAGCAAAGACTATGTAGGATCACCTAAATAAACAACATTCGATGACAACAATAGGGATGGGCAAAACAGTGCTTATGAAACAGTGTTTACTTTTACTATGAAATCACATAATAAGTACATTCTGATGCTGATTTATGTATAAGTATTATTTACTTGTACACTCACAAGACACATAGTTTAACCGAAGGGGAACCGTTGGGAGGGCAGGTATTTTAAAATACTAAAATCAGTTCAATCGTTCATTGATAAAATAACAAACAGATAAAACAGTATCGGTAATATATCTCGCGCAACTCTATTGTATTATAATGACACTCGCGATCAGATGAACCAGTCACTGTAACTAATACTCGATTTGTCGATCATTGCATGTTTATTGTTTATAGGATTAGGTAATAACCATTACATAATAATGAATATTGATATTAATTTATAGGTACTGTTATGGTACGTCGGGACTGTGCTTTCTCTACTCTTTTTTGAAAATTTATTTTCCTCTTTGATTCCCTCTTACCATAAACAATTTATTTATTTAGGGGGCCTTTCTTTTTTAAAAACTAATAAAAGTTTAGTCTGTATGAGACCTCTATGACTCAGAGTGAGTTCAAGTATTTTTTTTTATATATTTAAAAAAAATTTCATAACCTATAAACTCCTATTGAAACTCAATTTAAATTTGTTTGGGTTTTATTACAATAAGAAATTTTCCCAACAATAACACTTACAACAACTAACTTAAAAATAACTTAAAATTACTCACAGTTTGTTCCCTTAATGAATCTTCTTCGTCACCGACTTTCTGTCATTAATTTTTGACAGAAGTCCCTCGTAGGTTAACGAAAGGAATAACCCACGGAATCAGCTGTTGAACAAAGCTTGAAGTCAACTCTAGTAGCCTTGCTGTTTGTGTGTCAGCAATATCAATGTAGATCTCTGCACGGATATATCCAATTCGCTGCTACGTTTTTCTATCTTCTATGTCAAAATCGCAGAATCCAAATCGCTGCACGACTGTACCCAAATCAAACTGCAATTGTCAGCTACCTGCTAGCCAAATCTCTGCACGGCTGTAGCCAAATCAAATGCAGTTGTCAGCTACCAGCTAACCAAATCTCTCCTTCTAACCTATATGTTTCTGCTAGTAGTCAGCTACGGCCTCTGTTCTTTACCAAATTCTTGATGTTCGAAATTTTTCTAGATGTTCACGATGTTTGGTTATGATTTAGTGGTCTACACTGCTTAACTTGTGTTTTGGGAATCTCCTCAGATAATCGTTGTTTTCCTATTTATAGTTTTTCTTGTAACTATGGAAATTCGATTGTTATCTGCTTGACAACATATTATTTCTCACTATGACAGCCAATAATATTTGTGCTTTCCTTCCAATCAACATCACTATGAAATTCATTTCTCTTCTTGAGTACAACACACAAAATCCTCTTTGGACATGTTATGTTTTCCCCCTTCTAACAGCCAATTTCCATGCTACTAGAGTTGGTGTTCGTTTCTTCTAAATTGTGACTTTTAATAATTTCATGCCTGACATTTCTCCCATACACTCAATCTTACTTATTCTAATTATTTTACAAAAACTATTCTATGACATTTCACCTTATTATTACATTATTTTCTAATCTAATGTCCCAAACAAATCTAAATATTCTGTTCCAATAGAACTGCTTTTCTAAAACCAAAGACTAAAGACTATTTTTCATAAAAGAAAAAAAAAAAACTATTACTACGTAAATAAGCTTAAAGAGCTTATAACAGTACATACCTACTTACGTAAAGTTCGTAAGTGAATTAAAATATTATTGGCGGAGTTAAACGTTAAAGTGAAGTGAATAATTTCAGTTACCTACTTGGAGTGATGGATACTAGTGAGACTAATACCGATTCTGATTTAGAAAATACACCACCGTTTAATCGAATAAAAATTGTCTTTTTATGCTCGTAGGAAAAGTATGACATACGTGCACAAAAGCAATTTCTGACTTGTGTGAAATGAGGTGCTCTTTACACATTCGTGAGAAATATTCTACTTTGTGCACTTGTTTGTGCACTAAATATTTCTAATCACCATAGTGGTATTCTTTAATTGCCAAGTAGGGCTGTCATTGTATGCACTGCAGGCTTTCAGTAGGGGAAAAAAGTAGCGTTGTCGGTTACAACGCGATCCCTCATAAAACGAAAAAAGAATTCAGACAAATCCTATACTTATGCAATAAAAAAATTAGAGTTCCCAACTCAACTAAGATTCTGAATTTACCCCGTTCATCCCTTACAAGGAGGGGGGAGGAGACGGAATTTTTAGCTGTAAAATCTCCATATTCGATGAAAAATGAGAGTTCCCTCCGATGCAAGATTTCAATGTTACCACCCCGCACCATCTACCTACTATGAGGGGGAGGTGTATTCATTTTAGCACTAATGTGTTTCCTCCGCAAATGATTATGGAAAATTTTTATTAGAGTGCTAGGTATACTAGAATGCAGTGTACTAGAGTATTTGAAAGTTTTAACGTTAAAACTCCTATATACAGAGTGGCTCTCATATTTCTCATCAATTATTTCTCACTATTTAAAGTGATTTTGTTGAAATGACTTTTTTTTGCAACCACAGTGTGTACAGGATGTTTGGTGACTGGACAGCCAAAATGAAACGTCATTTATAAAATCGTATTTCAAGCACAAAAGAGGGAATTACTTTTTCAAGATCAGGCCTCGTTTAGGAAATATGTCAAAAATATAAAACTAAGGCCGCAATAAAAGTATGTTTTATTCAGTAACTGAACAACAATTTTGGAAATATTTACTAAATGAGGCCTGATCTTGAAAAAAGTAATTCCCTCTTTTATCCTTAAACTACGATTTTATAAATGACGTTTTATTTTGGATCAAAAATTTTTGAAGCGGTTGCTACCCCTCTTAAAATAACACAAATTTTACATAATCATAACGAAATTATGTTCCCCGTGATATCAAACTCGAATCTCCTTGAAATTTCCCGAACAGGTTCTTCCACTTCGAAATAATGGAGGTGGAAAGTTTTTATATCACAGTCACAGTATATTTAGGGTGTTGAGTCAGCAGGATTATAATATGGCCTCCATCAACTAACTGTAAGTTTCTTTATAGCCTCCCATTGCTTTGCCCTAGTGTAGAGTTTTCCCGAACACGATGCCAAATTTGATGCGTACCGTACCTTTTGTTACGGCGTTTGCACTTAGCATAGAAGCACAGCTGAGCCCAGTCTTCGCCCTCCTGTTTGCATATTCATGATTGTTAATTTAATTTGGAAGCACAATAAGAGACCAAACAACATGCTCGTGTGAATTCAATTGTTGCCAAGTTCTCCTAATCGAATTGCGTTTAACCTACTCCTTGCAGTTTATGGGATTTTTATGGTAAACCAAGCTTGATAGCGAAATGCGATTGAAGACGCACACTGGTGTTCATCAAACTTTACGGCTCCGTTTTAGCTTGGAAATAATTAAATAAATGGGGTGGAGATGAACATTGTAGCTATGTGTAACTAACAGACAGATGCTGTTAGTTACGTAAAATATCCCAGTTGAATTAATTTGTTAATGTTTTAAACTTCTTTGCTTTTTGAGTCGTTGCTAAAATCGTTTGATTCCAAGAACTTTTTTTTGATGTTTTCACAATACCTATGCCATATTTTCACATGGGAAATGATTAGAAACAAAAATGAAAATGTAATATTCGGGGGCCCGTATCTTGTTCGACTTTATTGGTCAAAAAATAGCACACAAAAATTTTTGTTTCAAATGTGGGCGCACAACCTGATTTTTAATTATTTATTTCAGCTTACATGCGCGTCTGCCATGACTTTCAGAACCATTAGGAGAGGATTTCATCATTCCAATGGATTCTAAGTTCAAATTTTTAAGTAAAATTAAGCTTTATGGAAATAAGCCAAATACCAACGAAATCGCATTAGCGTAAATTTATCCGCTTTGCGCACATTAGGCTTGTACTAGAATTCCGGGAGAGCTACTCAGGTCTCCCTGCCCACTGAACAGGTTAATTTATTCTGCTAACATTCGAAACTTTCTTAATTATTCTTAATTAACTTTGAGGATAGGACGAGTAATGCTACTAAGTTGTAATCTGCTTTGTTTAAACTGTCAAAATAGTTTTATGTGTGTTAATTTCATAATATCGTTTAGTGACTTTAGGACATAATGAAAAATTATATGAAAATACTTTTTTGTTTTTCATTGTTTCATATATTTTTTTTAAATAGAGCTTATTAAAATTATTAGACGATGCAAAAAAAAATAGCAAGAAGATTTGAGAAAGGGTTTTTTAAATTGAATTAAGTTTATTCGACGATGAAATCATCTTCCTGTAATGTTGCATCTTCTGCTCAATTTAACTATACATTTGTCAAAGGCAACGTTATCGGATTGTTGAGAAACTAAACCTAATTTAACCTGACAACCCCATCATTTTTCGTTCCATTTATAAGCTTGACTTCTGAGGGACAAGTTCAAGTTATTAGAGATTATATTATGTGGAAGCCATCAGTATGACCATTAAAATCACAGGTGCTGCTTCTTAAAGAAGTGACTTAACTCATCCACAGGCTTCAAAAATCAAACTGATCAAATTATCTTCAAATAATAGTCAATTTCTTTATTGCATCTTACCCCGAAGTTTGTGGAAAGTTTAAATTGTTTCTATGAAATATTTTTTCCAATCATCCAATAAAAGCTTCCCTATCCGTCGTGTTGAATAAAAGCTAAGAATTTGGCAAAATACTTAATGGTGTCTGTAACAGCTTATTTATATCTGATCCGATACATTTATAGATGAGAATAACACGCTATCAGTGTCAGAATTGCATTAAGGTGCTCATCGGCACGGAAAAACTGTCCGAGCGATATCGGAGAAGAGGGAGGAATCTCCCACTGGCAGAGGTTCCGTTACGTCAATGATCCGCAATGTGATTTCCTAGCAATTTTCCAATACCTCATCTGCGGGGTCGGAAACTCGCCCTTCAGTTTCCGGTTTGAAGGCAAACTCCACCAAATCGGAAACTGTTGCCATGCGGTGCTGGAAATCCGTAGTATTCTGACTGCCGCTGCGAAATGCTATTATAACTAAAGGGACATGTTAATATCTGAGACAAAGATATATCTCTCGTCGAAAGTAATGGGCCATGGGCTGTAATAATTAAATAATTTGGTTTTTAATAAAAAGCTTTCAAAATATTCACTCTATTGGTACCTATTTAAAAATTTAATTCAACAATAATTATACCTATTTTTTGTGTGTAAATTTTTCATCACCCTGTATAAAAACCCTTAAAAAGTTAAGATGATATTTACAGAACATGAATAATTACAGAAATTAATAATTAATTTATTAATAAAATTTTATTATACTTGAAATGTTTGAAAAATATTGTATAGTTGGACCAGAGATATAACGAAACGACTCCTGTCATTTTATCAATTTTTGGATTATTGAAATATTGTTGAAGTCACAAAATATGACAGTTTAACAATTAGATTATTTCGTTATATCTCTTGGTCGACTATACCTTCAGTATTGGACATATCTTAACTCGATACCTGCAGGCATAAGCCCAGATATTAATTGTTTTCATTAATAAAAAAAGTTGAAGTTTACCCGTTATAAAGTTAGCCTATACTAAAGAATTTATGGCTACAAAACGGCCGGTTCCGAGAACGAAATTTAACGTTTTGTTCTTTATAACACTCCTAAATTATTTTAGTACACACATACATATACCCACCTGTGAATGTGTTCTCTTATGGTAAAATTTAGGTACACAATGTACATACATAGCGCACAAGCTTACATTCTGAGCTTATACACGGGTAAGTCAGAAAGAAATGGCAACATTTATACTTCCTAGGGTATCTACAGGATGTTAAAGTTTTAAGATAAGAATAACTTTTTTTTAAACATTCACACCAACCTAAATATTTTTGTGATATGTATTTGGTATACTAAGAGCTTTCGTGCAAGATCTTCAAAATTCTTGAAATTTCCATTAAGTTCCCAGCAAATGTGATGATTTTTTGAATTTTATGAATGACTAGTTTTTCGCATAAAAAATATTTTTTCTATAGATGGGCGAATATCTTACTTCTGCATCAATTCTGCCCAAGTTGAGGAGTTGTAGATTTTTTTTATAGTTTATACAGGGTGATCCCGAAATGGCGGACACGGAATACAGGGTGTTGTAGAGGATGTTCAGAAAGACTGTAAATTTAAAACAAAAATGGGTTCCTCGACTTCGTTACCGAGATATAGGGTGTCCTTTTTCCAAACTTTAAATCGAAATGGCGGTCAAATTTAAACAACCTCCACTGGCAAAGCACATGCATGATTTCACATAACTATAACGATAGTGTTTGCTTTTTATTATTTTTATTATCGGGAACGGAATTACAGGCATCCAAAGTTTACCTATTCCCCGAGTTCAACAAAATTTTTCAATGTGGCATCGTTGTTCGAATTCGAGATTTTGAATAATATTATCGACTATGTCGTATCCACGCAACGATTATTGTTTTAAGCTTTGTTGTGTTTCCATTTTATATGTTTCCATGGTAACATTCTATCTGGGTATTGTAGACCTACACATTATTTTTTCTGCCTGAAAAAGGGTCAGTGCAGTGTTGTGACTTTATTTTCTACAAAAGTGGTCATATCTTCTTAAGGGAGCCCTACTTGAGAAAACAGTAAATAAAACTTAGAATCTTTAATCCACAATAGATGCTGTGGTGCTGTCCGTGTCCGCCATTTCGGGATCACGCTGTATATCATTGGAATTTTTTCATTTTTAAAATGTTGTATTTTGTTGTGAATAAGTAGGTACTAATTTTTTTTTGGAGCAAGCAAGGGCGGGGTAATAATTTTTTTAGGGGGGGGGGGGGCGGGGGTGGCTCGGGACATTATAGCATAAGGCGAAGCGGATCTTAAAAAAGAGCCGAATATAAAAAGAAAAGAGGATTTTCTCCCAAAACAGGCCGCAGGCAAATTCCCAGCACTTAAATAAATACCCTCATAATGAAATAAAAATTAAATTCATATAGGTATTGTCATCTTTCCTTAAAATTAAATTTTACATTTTAGCTACATATAGTATACTAAGTACTAATAATACTGTCGATTTTGGACAATGCAAAACATTCAATTCCATAATCGAAGCTCGCCGGAATCACTGACAAAAGTTGAGTATTATTTTAATTATATTGTATAGGGAGGATTAATTTGACCCTTTTCAAACTTGACATTAATATTCACAACGTGGTTTCTAATTACTGAACTTTGTTTATTTAAGTTCAGTTTGGATGCCTAATATGTAACTTTTAATCACAGATCTAGCGTGATCAAAAATTGTAATTACTATATTACAGTATTATTTTGCAACTGCTGCTTTGGGCATTTTCATGAACATTTCAAACTTTTCGTTTTTAAAATTTCTAAACCTTCCGAAACTATTTCGTTAATAAAGGTGTATTAGTATTAATAATAACGAGGTAAAAAAGAAATCCTGAAGGAAAACCACCTAATGTTTTCAGAAAACAAACAACATTTGAAAAAAAAAATAAACGAATTGTGTCCCGACGTTTGAGACTCTTTTGAGAGCTTTTTGCGGACGAGGTCTAATCAAAAGTCTGGTTTCAACTCAGTTCTTTTATTTCAGTTGTAGCAACAGAAGTCATTCTTGATCTCTTTCTTGATAGTTTTCTTTTTAGTTCACTTATTTTGAGTTTAGATGTAGGGATTGTATTGTGTTGTAGTGTATTGTAACAAGGATGTATTTACATTCTATTTATAGGTACGTAAATTATTAAAAATGACGTAGAAAATTATGGGGTGCATTGATTTGTAATGTATAACGTAGTTGGTTATGTATGTCTTTTAGACAGTACTAGGATACCGTTATGGCCATAGAAACGTCTAGAACAACGATGACATCTTTTCGATGACATAACGGGCATAATAGATTTTTTTTATTGTTTTTTTATGCGAAATTAAAGAGAAACACTGCCTCTAAATTCCATAAAAAATCCTCAGTTCAAAGCAAAAAAACATGTAACGTCTTTAGTTTGTGGTTAAGTCTACGATGAAGTTGGTCGTTGCCTTGTCAACTTTAACATTAACAAACTTTTAACGTCTTTTGAAAAACGGTATGCCTATAGAACTGCCTAATAAGTTCGTTCCCATATTCGTGCTGGTTCATATTCAGAGACAAGCCGTGTTTCCATCCTTTACATCTTCTATATAACATTTCGAGATTTCCTCGTTTGAAACTTCCGAAACAAAAGAACTCTATACGAACTGAAGTTTGAGCGCTTTGGGGAGAAACTTGAATCTCTCAAGTGGAAACGACGACTCGCTAGTCCAGATCACTGAGCAAACTGTAGAGTAACCAACGGCCGAATCGGCTGAATGTATGCGACCGTTGAGATGATGTTCTCGAATCACTTTCGTGTTTACAGGGGCAAGTTTGGTGTTTATCTGGGCATCCATTCCGACAAGAGCCGTTCATAATCGCGACCTCGTGGAAGTTGGACGGTTTTATGGGTAATTAGTTTGTGCTAGGGCTTAACTCCATAACGACGACACTGGCTGTGCAACTTTGAGTCGTAAGCCCCAGATGTTCAGTTACTTGTTATTGCTAATTAGAAGTGTTTGTTTAGAAGCTTACGACCTTCCAATTATTTATAGATGCAATTTTTTTAATGCTAAATAACATATAACAGCTTGACGTCCTGTATACGTTTGAAATAGCTGCATTTGATGGGTTATGATCACATCATCTATTTATTTATGTATACATTTACTATAACTGAAGGATAGTGCCGCAATGCAGTCTTCCTAGATAAATTTTGAAGATTATCATGATTCAGTATGAAGCATAATCGTGAAGGCTGTTTCTGAGCAATTAGAAATGATTAAGGTAATTATTGAACCCTGCAAGTTTGTTTTGGTTTTGAAACGCAGAGATCAAAAATCAGCAAACTACAACTTCGCGTCCCTATAGAATTATTGTCGCTGAGGGTGCGACTCGAGAGTGAGACAGCGCCACAGGCATAAGACCAGTAATCCTTAAGAAAGTGAAGAAGTGCGCTACAAAATTTTTTGTTCAATCGTAATTATGATTATGATGATGATGATGATGATGATGATGATGATGATGATGCACATCATCATAAAATTATGCACCAATAGTCCCGATTTAAAAGAACTTACCTATCGAACAAGAGCCAAAAGATATATAGTTTGCTGAGTTGATTATGTTGTCGATTGTTATCGTTCGTCGTTATTGACAACGGCCGTAAAAACTCATTGACGGCCTAGACCGCGAAATTAAAATTTACATTTTCTTATAGCGCCTGTAAAGTTAGCTTACGGTGGCGCAAAAATATAATAATAGATATAATTTTAGCTTACAGATTTGTCTGAAATGTATCTTACTTCAGTGAAGGTGATGGGAAGGTATTAAAAGGAATTTGGGACATTATCGTAATAAGTATATATTATGGTATAAAATAATATTATAATAGTTAAGAAATGATCCCCTCGTAATCCATCGTATATGCATGAGGATAAAATAATTTTAATAGGACTAATAATAATTATTGTTATGCATAAATGTATGAGACTTTCTACTCGAATCTTCCATGAATATTAAAATACCTACGTCATATCATAATCTTCCATGAAGTGTAAAAAAACAACTTCAGCGTAAGAGATATGAATTAACTAGATTACTTTTGAACCAGTAAAAACTTCTCAAAATATGAGTAGGTAGAGTTTCCATCTCTCAACCGAAAGTATATGCATTACTCAAAGCGAGAAAAAATCCTCGAGATTTACAGTAATATGTTTGTTTTATAAGCAACCCGTGGCGCAGATCAACGAAAGAAAGTTTTTTCTACTCTGTAAATTTTGTTTTTATGCTGCAATAGAAAAGCCATGCCAAACATTCACATGCTCTCTGTATCGCGTTGCCAGGGAAGTCAGAGTTATCTATGAGGATTTACCGTGACAGACATGGTAGTTGAAATGGCTCATGAACCAGGTGATAAATTTCATAAATCATGGAAGTGAACGTGAATAATTTTTATAACACGAAGGGCTCGTAAATTTATTAAATGTTTAATGTATATACGAGGTATCCAGTAGTACCTACCTACCTATATACCTAAAGGCGAAAATTTTGATTAGTTGCAGAATGTAGAGATAACTAAAATATTACCAAACATCAAAATTTATAATAATTTCAGATTAAAATGGAGGTGTCTGATGCTTTATGTTCTCTCAAATAGCTTAATTTAGAGGATCTTCCTGCAGTCTGTGTTTTATTAATGGTGATACATATGAAACAATAATATCTTACTAATAAAATTCTTATAAATTAAATAATAATAAATAATACTTCTTCGTCTAATGTCTCGCACTTCACTTCTCTTGAAGCTTCCACTAACTGTTCTCAGTATAGCTCTTCAAACTTCACTTTCTTTTCCATACTTCACATTTGGCTTCTCAATACGAGACTCTTCCACAAACAATTCTCACTAGACTAGACTTAACTATTTTTCCACAGCTGCACATACTAGTTCTTAACTTGTCTTATATTTATGTTAAAATGGTAGGAATTCTCGAAATATCAAGAGAGATGTTACCTGTCATGTAGAGAATTAAGAAACAGTTGTGCCTCGAGAATGTTATTTACCAGAATGTCACAATAATTGTTATTAAAAAAAAAATAGCAATTTTTATATGTGAATTGTTGATGCAGCATTGAGTGAGTCTTCTGATGATGCAGTTTTCATATGTATAATGAAGACTTTAGTTTGTTAGTTTAGACAGTTAAGTCCGCATTCATCAAACTTCAGAATATAACTCTGCGGGGTTATATTTTGGATTTTTTGACAGCTGATTGGTCTAATGCCCAAACCCTATGAACGCTACGAATTTTAAACCAATCACATGTTCCAAAATATAACACCAAGGGTTATATTTATTGATGAACACGGTCCTCCTTATAGTCTAA